>WOVY01014650.1:1172500-1772500 GCA_013436015.1 Rhipicephalus annulatus
TTTATGGCATGTAGTTGGTGGATCCCTCTTCACTAAACCTCCAGGTCGACCCGAAGGTCCTTCATGGCCGAGGACAGCTAACCCTCGCGGCCCGCAGTGGGCCAACTCGTCGCGATTATTAATCCCTCCGTCTATGTTTCCCACATGAGCCGGGAACCATGTAAACGTTAGGGTTGTAAGCGATTTCTTGCCGAGTATGTGTTTTGGCCTCTTCGCACACAGCTCCTACACTGAACGAATGAATGGCAGGTCTAAAATCACTAGATATATTTGCACGACGGTGATTTAAAAGAGCCAAGGTATTGGCAACCTGCACGGCTCCATTGGCAGTTTTGACGCATAGCAACACCGCATTAATCGTAACCCTCATGTAGTTGATTGCCACGACCGTAAAGTGATTCCGGTGGTGATGTAACTGCGTCGCGTCTAGGAAACAGGCACCCCCGACGACCATAGGTGCCTTTGTATTATCCCTTATTATATTTCCGAACTTCACGTTTTGCATTAGGCTGTATTGTAATCGCCAGATATTTCAATAATTTAGTCACTAATTTATTTTTCATTTCTTCATTGTTACGTATAAAGATGTTCCTTTTTGATTGATGATTGATTGATATGTGAAGTTTAACGGCCCACAATCACCATATGATTATGAAAGACTCCGTAGTGGAGAGCTCCGAAAATTTTGATCACCGGGCGTTTTCTAACGTGCACCCAAATTTGAGCACACGGGCCTGCAGCATTTACGCCTCCATCGAAAATGCAGCTACTGCAGCCGGGATTTGATCCCGCTACCTGCGGGACAGCAACCTTAGCCGCTAGACCACCGTGCGGGGTGGTTTCTTTCTGATCGAACAAGGCCTCTTTTTTTTTGTTAGGAACTCGTAGCCAACATCGTCAAACTAAGGCGTCAATACACGCATTTTTGTTTCACTGTAGTCGCTCAGTTAAAGGACGAAATCAAAATGCATTTCTTCACAGAGATATGTTTTATTCTATGGTTTATGAATAAAGCTTTTCTAATAGGCAGCATAACCCTAGTGTTATAACCAGAATCAACAAGAAGGGTTCTCACCATCACTGAAAGTAAGGGTGCCATTATTTACTTGGCTTTATGGAGGGTACGTAGGAGGTCCACATCAATTTCTGAGTATTGAAGTGCTGTAAGTTCTATCATGTCTATGTTCTCATGTTTGTACGTGCACCTCAGGTAACTTTGTTGCACCAGACAGTTGCATCTTCACAGAGAAACATACTTGCATAAAGAGTGAACACTCCCGTATGGTCCTGCGGCCCAGCTACCATGGTATTCTCTTGAAGTGCTGTTACTATAGTATGTAATAAACTTGCCTGTCTCACCAAGATTGGCTCCCTGCTCTGCCATAGTGGAATGCGAAGTACTCAAAATCTGTGAACACTTCCTCTGAACACATTGAAAGCCTGAATAGTATAGGTACCGGGACAGTTCTAAGCTCTCCCGTATGTAGAGGACATCGTATTTTAAAGCGCGGAACATTTGTTTTGTACAATAATTGTTACTAATACTAAATACCTAGCTAGGATGGCTTTCTGCCCTCACATGGTGAGTGCTAAGCACGAAGAAGCGTTAAACAACTTTTGTTATACACTAATGTTCTCCAATAGTGGAGTACAGCGTACTTTAATTTGTCTCATCGCGTGATCGAGCCCTTCGATAAATGCGTACAGGCTTGTACTAGAATCATAATAGACAGTTTTAGTTGAGCGTACGTAAACAAGCTATGTACGCCGCGCGGCTGCGGGAGATCAGTGTGCATGTGCAGCACGTATCGTATCTACTCCAAGGATGCGTACGTACACCCGTTAGAAGACGCTGTAGCGTCTTCGAACGTTGAAGCACGCACGTATACGTGCGTGACGCAACGCTTACTAAGCTAGGTTCTCGTGGCACCTCGAAGAAACGAGACCACGTGTTAGCTGCGGTGCTGTTTTACATACACAGCAAAAGCAAGCCCTATGAAAGTCCTGTGCATACCGCATTTAAAAGCCACGTTTTCATGAGAAACTAGGCACAAAGCGGCACGTTACAGCTTCCTAATGCATGGAAACATACGGCGTTCTGTTACACAAAACTCCTCAAGCAACTATTCTTGATAAGTTGCATGCAGCAACACGTTGCCTTTCTGTCAAGCCTCTCGGCGAATAACCCCGTAAAAAGTAGAAAAGCATCTTAAGTAAATGTATTCGTGCTGCAACATAATGATCCTTGAGCCTTCTGCTAGCTTTGACTCACCGAATGTGTAGTGCTGATAGGCATTGGTCAACATACTCACTTATGAGCCGACTCACACAGACTCACCCGGACTCAGATCAAGCCGTCAGTCAAGGGCTGAGTGAGTCCGTGGAAGTAATATTTTGGCGGGTGTGATTCCTAGTGAGTACGACTGAGAAGAATTTAAGTGAACGCAGGTGAAGAAAAGTTTTGAGTGCGAGTACTATTGGGCCTTACAGGAGCGCTGCAACACTTTTTGAGCAAGGTCAGAAAGCGCTGCCGATCGGTAGTAGAGGCTCCCTAAAACACGTGACCCAAATATAATAGCGCAGCACGCGTCCCGAAATTCATAATATATTATCAAAGTCAGCTAAAAATAATTCTCTCTTTTCTCGACAAATCACGGAATGAACCCCAGTAAGCACACCTATCAGCCTTAGCTGATTTGAACATGGCGCGCTCGGTTGTTACAGAGGTCACCGTGGGAGGCCGTCACTTGTCCACGCGTGCGCGCGTGATTGCAATGAAAAAGCCACGTATTCGAAAAAAAAAAGAAATTAATGCTTGAGGTCTCGAGCCGCGAGTGACGTTTTTTGTTTGCCCCTCCCATCCCTCCCTGCTCAGTTCCAGCGCTTTCGTCGCGACGAGACAAGAGAGATTGTGATTGCAGCGTGTGACAAATCATTGTAACTTCACTCTTACTGGGCGGATTCTTAAAATTTTTGCGGCGTTCAATCAGTGAGGTAATACGCTTGTCCAGTGAATGAATTCTGTGGTTACTCAAAAAAGTGCTTCAGGGACCTTTTAAGGGCGAGCTATATACTAGGAGTGTGTCTCAGTGAGCTCTAAATACTTTGCCAACCTTTCCTCTTATCTACTCAACTTCAACATTGCTGTGACCCTTATTTAGGCCCACATTCATATTATTTATCTACTCACACATAACTGCAGTAGCCTTCATGGACCAGCCAAACAGATGTGGGATATTTAGGGGAGTGAATGTTTTTTGACCCTCTCTTTGATATTGATTCTTGCGAATGACATCTAAAAACGGCCAGAAGAGCTAAAAGTCATAGGTGGATAGATAGATAGATAGATAGATAGATAGATAGATAGATAGATAGATAGATAGATAGATAGATACGCTCAAAGTCGCCGAAGCTCGCTAAGAAATGCTTTGTATTTAAAATATCTCATGTGAGTCATCACTTTTGGACACCGCAGGTTGGCTTTGATGTTGATGGGGTTCATGAAAGTTTGAAGGTTACCTCAATGGCTGCCATAGTAGTTGTTTTGAAAAAAGTTACTCCGTTCGCAATATGGGACTTGATACTGACATATCACTCTCTCTGTGGGTATCTGTATTCAAGGATATGAAATAAATACCGGGAAAGCACTAGAGTTCGATTTACCATATTTCCAAAGAACGTTCTAAGCACACACTGCATTTGCTGCCATGCGTGTTTCATTTCCCTTGCTGTACAACACTCAATTCAAGTAACTAGGTTGTTGCAATTCCTTTGCGGCTCCTTTTAAATTCGAAGCATTTCTTAGCGAACTTCAGCGACTTGGAGCGTAGCTATCTATCTATCCATCTATCCATCTATCTATCCATCTATCCATCCATCTATCCATCTATCCATCCATCTATCCATCCATCTATCCATCTATCTATCTATCCATCTATCTATCTATCTATCCATCTATCTATCCATCTATCTATCCATCTATCTATCCATCTATCTATCCATCCATCCATCTATCCATCCATCTATCTATCCATCCATCTATCTATCCATCTATCTATCTATCTATCTATCTATCTATCTATCTATCCATCTATCTATCCATCCATCCATCTATCTATCTATCTATCTATTAATCTAGACGCCTACGACATTTAGCTCTCCTGGCCGTTTCAATAATGGTATCGATGCCAAACTTGGTATGGCATAACATGACTGTATGAAGAACTTACTTGATCAGTCATAACATGAAAATCCTGACACGTATGTCATGAATGTCATGATTTACATACTATGCTCCTGCAGCTTTTGCGGTGGTTTTGTTCACATGGCATGATGCAAAACTGGTAAAGTATATGACATGATTGCATGGCGAACACAAGTGACAAGCCCTGACATGAAAATTGTGACATGCCTGTCATATAGCAACATGACTACAAGCCACGCTCATGATGCGCTCGCGGCCATTTTGCTAGCGTCACTTACACCAAATTCGGTATTACGGTACGCGATTGAATGAGGAAGAAATGTAACTGGTGCAAACATGATAATGATGAGATACGCGTCATGTAACAACATGACTACATGCTACGCTCATGATGCGCTCGCGGCCGTCTTGCTAGTTTCACATGTACCAAACTCGGTATTACGTGACGCTAACGAACGACATGAGTAAATGACACATCCAAACATGATAATGACGACATGCGTGTCATGTAACAACATGACTACATGCCACACTGATGATGCGCTCGTGCCCATTTGGCTCGCTTCACATAATTCAAATTCGGTAATACGTGACGCCAATGGATGACAAAGGTATGTGACTCGTGCAAATATAATAATCATGAGATGCATCTCAAGTAAAAACATGACTACATGCCAGTCAAGGCAGCAATACATTTCGACGTGACGCGATGCGCGTGCTCACCGGCATTCATTTCGTCGCGTCTCGCCGGCGTTGCCATGCAGTCGCCGTTTCTGCCATATACTCGCAGGCGCGCGCCGCGCTGCGTTGCTATGACGCATGCGGGTTTCAGCGCGTCCGGCGTCCTTTCGCCACGAAAAGAGGGAGACGCAGTGTTTTCTGGGTAACGCATCGGCGCTAAATGCAGCATGTCGCATTTAGCGCCGGTTGCCGTTGGGCCATGCCGACGTATGCTGGTCGTGCCTGTTGCGCCTGGCGTCAGACTTTACTATAGTGCCTAGATTATTCTAGGCACTATAGTCAGACTATAGAGTGCTCGCGTTTTGCTAACATAGCGTCGCTGTGCCGAGCGTGTGCGCACGTCAACGCTACATAGCAGTATATTGGGTCGTTCATGATGCACTCACGGCCGTTTAGCTAGCTCCACATACACCAACTTTGGTGTTCCGTGACTTAAATGGATGACGAAAGTATGTGACTGGTGCAAACATAATAATCCTGACACGCGTGTAATGTAAGGATATGACATCATACCACGCTTATAGCGTGCTCGCGGCTGTTTCGTTAGCTCCGCATATAGTAATTGTGGTATCACATGACGCGAATAGAAGGCAAATGTAAACGACGCATCCAAACACGACAATCATGACACGGAAATGATGTACGGGATCATTTACCTCCACCTCGTAGCGCTCTATTGACTTCGAAGTGACATATAAACCTTTATCACTCGTGTTTCGCATATCATCTTTTCCCACTGTATTTGGGATTTGCCAGTTTTTTTTTCTGGTCAGATCGCACTGGGCTGGCTTTCCGTGCACCATATGGGCAACGAAGTAACAGAGGTGGATTCGCCGTTCCTGTCCGTAACTGTACCAAACCAGATAGTTTTAAAAAGTTCCCAATTATTACAATAAATGTTGTCCGTTTTGAAGATAAAGGTAGCCAGCTGTGGTGCACCGAGGACACGACTGCACCAAAAGAATACCTCTTTCTCTTGTTATTCGAGTGCCACGAAGATGAAATTAAATGCGCACAATACTACAAGGGCTCGAGAAACACGGGAAGAAAAATGTATAAAAACTAACACAAAAAGCAAGTTAGAAATAGAAAGAAAAGGAAGTAAATAAACGGGAAAAAACAAAAATACATAAAGTAAAGAAGAAAAATGCTAGGAACTTGAAAAAAAGGAACGAAAGAAAAGAAAAACTGAAAATAAAGGAAGAAGGCTGTTCAGCTCTGCACTTGCCCTTCATTCATGCTTGACACCACAAGCGCGAAGGTGCCTTGCTTTTTGTTATTCTTTAATTAGGTTCAATTGCTGCGTATTGCTACAAAAAGTAGCATGAAATAGCTTTTAAACTACTAAAGATATAAGACGAAACACATTGGCAGCGCCACAACGCACGATTCAGCAATACCAGCTAGTTCCCATGTTTCTTGTTATTTTTTGTTTGATTGTTTTTGAGCACTTGTGGCCAGCGAGCTACAGCAGTATATCGATCAGTCGTTAAAAGAGTTTTGCTTTGTGAGAATCTTGGAGCCAACTTACTAGTCGTGTTTTTGTGGAATCTTTTGCTGATAACGCCGCCAAGCTGATGCTCAGTATGAATTTTTTTCAAGTTACTTCACATCTCACGTGTATATTTGTGACAACGCGCAACTAACGAAGCTTGTTTAAAGAATAAACACTGAAGAAAGCTGATGAAGCTTTAGCAAGTCATATTAGAAGTAGATGGTATTAAGGTTATTGATTGTTGAGTAGCCAGTTAGAAGTCCTGCTTATTTTTTGGTTAATTGAATTTCAATGTTGTGCTTATTATTTTAGGAATTACCTTAGTAAATAGCTTCTATACGACGGAAAGCAAGCTTCGGCCCGTACGTTTGCAGGTTCTTGTCGTTTCCTTTTTTATAAACTAAAATATTGTTGGTTTTCTTCCGAGATTCTGGCACCTTCCCCGTCAGGAGGCACTTCGTAAACAGGTTGACTAGTTTTTATAACACAATCTCTCCTCTGTCTTTCAGCATACCAAATGTTACCTGATCGTCATCATCAGCTTTGCCTCTTTGCATTCCCTCCAAGGCTTTACTGACTTCTTCTGCCTTTACTGTTGGTATTTCATCTGGGCTACTGTTGGTTCTTGCGTTATGATCGTGGTTGTGCCAGCTACTGTACAGATTTCTCGACTCCTGTGTTACTTTACGTATCCTACATATATTCTTAGTTGTTTTGCCTCCCTTAGTACATAGTTCATACATCTGGTTTTTGCCTATCCCAATTAGGCTTCCCCCTCTCTAATTTGACGCCTCCTCTGTTTTTTGGACCTTCTTCAATTCTCTCTATCTTATAGCTTGTTGCGTCGGCTACCATACACTTATTATCCAACTTCGAAAGCTCTGCCAGTTCTATTTTGCCTGTTGCGTTTGAGGGTATCATGCTTCAACCTTACGCAATTCGCAATGCGTAACGATAAATCATAAAACTCCCAAGCACGACAGGCAAGATAGAACTGTTATGCGACCCCTGCTTAAGGATCTCACTACAGCTTTCACTGTAAAAGTAAAACACACTCATAGTGACGGCGTAACAACAAAAGTAACATAAGGTATAGATACATCATGGAGCCGAAGGAGCAATAGAAGAAAGCAAAAACGTGGAAGTTCAATCAGACGCACATCCAACTTGATCATTTATATTCATTAGGGTGATTAAGGCAAAAAAAGTAAAGAAAAAAACGCAGCATACAAAAATTGTTGAAACTTTAAGCGATGCTGCAGCGTTCCATATTATGGTTGCAGATGTGCACTACGTACCTAGCTTCATGCCGCTGGGACTTTCACAACGTGGACTAAGCTGCCTTAGTTGTGCCCGTGATTTCCTAGGTCATCTGCTTTACTGAGGTCGTTGATGATTCTGGACGTTGTAGCATCGGCATTAAAGACTATGTGTAATCCCTTGCAACTGTGTGTTTTAGTGCATTTGGTTTCGTACCAACTGGGAATGGTCCGGTTGAGAAGGAACTTGGTGAAGCAAGCCTAAATTTGGCAAATTCATTTTTACACTGCAATAATTTAGCCCATTAAAGAATACTGTATTATGAATATGTCCAAGTGGTTCGAAAAACTCTATTAGTTTCTTTCATTTCTTTCTTTTTTTGTGCCGATTTTCCATTGTCTGTTACATATTCACAGCATATCCACGGAGTGAATGACGATGAGTTGGGCAAAGGGTTCGTCAGCCCGGCCAAGCTTCTATTCATGCGACCGTCCATGCGTCCGTCCTTGTGTTTGTTCGCATGTGCGTCCGTCCGTCTGGTTGTCTGTCTGTCCGTCCAAGCGTCCGTCCGTGCGCCTAGTGAACGCTCCAAGTACCACCATCTCGCATCTTTCCATCAAATATTCATCATATAGAAGTACTGCCTTTCAGCGGACATTCCAAGGACTAAGCGAGAGATGGCTACCTACCACCACCACGACGATGACGGCTACTACTACTACTACTACTACTACTACTACTACTACTACATACATCGCGGACACACGACCCATGGCTGAAAGAGCTTCGCCCCTAAAAAAATCAATTTTTCTTTTACCCTGCATAGTCCTTAAATTGTTCTTCAATTAACCAGCAAGAGCCAGAACATAGGAACAAGCAAGCAAGCAAGCTGCAGATGCCTAGCGTTTTGTTTTATGACTTTGGCACTGTCATCAGCAAGAAAGCATCTCGGCAAAAGAGCCAAAAGTGATGCAGCGCTAGCGTGAATGAAACTCCCTCAGGCCACGCTGCGGAGCCTATGTGTTTAGCTTGCTGACCACTGTAGATGATTAATAATTTTCTCTTACTATATTGTCGCAATGAAACACACGCAAAAACGCGTCAGCCTTTTGCACTAGGCCGTATTGTAATCACGAGATATTTCATTCATTCGTTCATTTAAAATTCATTTTGTCATTTATTCTTTGTCACGTCTATCGGTGTTTTCTTCTCATGAAACCGGTCGTTTCCTTTGTATGGAGCTGGTAGCAACTATTAAAACTGCGTCAATCCAAATATTTGTGTTCTGCTGCCGTCGTTTAGTCAAACGATCAAATCAAAACTTATTCCTTCACAGATGTACGTTTTCTTGTGAAGGCTATGAGTAAAGCTGTTTTTATAGGCAGCAGAACACTGCTGTATAACCAGACTCGGTAAGAAGGATTCTGACCACCACTTAATGTAAGAGTGCCATTTCTGCACTTGGCTCCATTGACGGTAGACCAATGGAATATTACTTGGTATCTTTGTCATGCTTTAAAACCCCCCGCCCCACGTCTCCAACAAACTTCAAAGTAGCATCAGTTCATTACTCTGCTCTCACGGCACAGAATTGTAATCTCGTCCTGAGCTGGTTGAACGGAAAGATCAAGGTGTGATGAATTTCTTTAGGATAAATAGAGTGCTAAGAGCACGTAGCATTGGCGACAGCAATGCTCCAAATAGAATTGACCAGGCCACTTTCTGATTTTCTCACTTTATCCAAACAACACACGCACATAAAACACACAACTCACACTAATGGTAACAAAACATCTTACAATCTTTCTTAGAAGCTGTAAGCGGTCACAAAAACAAGCCTAGTTCAAACATAACCGAAACAGCCTCACCGGTGAGTACTACAACTAAGCCGTCAGGGATGTCTACGGCGAGTAAAGACGAGAACGGGGATGCTGTCGTCTGAGAAATCCGGTGAAGAGCAGAACGACGCTCAGACACGACGGTCTAGGCACGACGGAGCAGGTAGGTCCCAAAGACCGGGCTAACGAAGTCAGGCAGTCTTCTCCTCATTCACGCGAACCAGGGACCACAGCCAAGCACTCGGAACGAACCACGACAGTGACCTGGTAGCTGCAGTAGCTTTCCGCTGGCTCCATGTGCCATCGAACGTTACGGTCAAGCGAAGCTGGCCTCTCCGACTCTACCTACCTCAGCCAGGCACTCAAGGCAAACCACAACCATGACACTGGCGAACTGCATCGTCCTGCTGCCACCCGAATGGACACTACTTTGCCAACTCCGTGTACCTCCTGGGGTAGACTCTTCGGCTTCTCATTGGGGCTTTTTGGGTTGCCGTGTTCACAAGTAACTGGCCCCTGAAATCTCCGAGGTAACTACTGATTAGCCCACTTTCTTTTTATGTTGTTGGCGCAGCGCCCTCGTGCTGATGTTCCTCGTCATCTTCACCCTGTTTGTATTTGCGCTTGCACTGCTTGTCTCCTTACTTTCAGTGTAGTTGACTATACCGAGGCACTGCACTCATCGCACGAAGTGGTTTCGCATTCCTTGACATTTCCGTCACGACTTCTACTTTTGGCCTCCACATATTTTGAATTTTAAGCAATTGATGGTACGCCCGCTCCAACCCTAGCTCGCTACCATCAGGGACAATTATTACGTATATATTTACCGGATAGCCAAATTAACCATGCTCCCGACCACTGAATTGTTCTCTTTGTATTGATCCCTCTTGACATTTCCCCGACGTTGAGAGGCTACGTGCCCAGAAATAAATGTTACCGAATCAAAACCGTTAGAATAGCCGCCCTTTTTACGATCCTTGGTGTCCGAGCATCGTCAAACTATAATGAACTATCCAGGAAACGCGTAGAAGTAGCTGTGTAGCCAGGTCATCTGCGTCACTTTGGCGGTTGGGCTGGGGCTTGCTCCTGTTATGCCTACGAGTCTACAGCGAACGTCCATGCCTCGGAAAAAGGCAATCTGTGTCAAGGCCAGCCCGCGAGCCTGCCTGACGCGAACGACTCTACGGCGTCATCACGCGGCGGTGCCTCTCTGCCGCGCACGCACTGTGAGTCACCTCAGCCAGGGAGCCCGTCGAGCAAGCAATCGGCGCCTTCCTGTCTGGCGAGTCTGACGCAATTCGTGGAAACGTCACTCATCCTTGGGTGCAGCCATGTGCAGCGCAGCGGCTCCAGATTCGATGAGAATGACGAGGCCCAGCGGCGACCCCATTGGAGGATTCTGACCTCACGACAAGCGGCGCTTCTGGTTGGACATTTGATTACTCAACGATGCCACCCGGTGCATATAAAAAAGTCCTGCGGCGCGTCGCGAGCAGTAGACATATGTGTCAGAGAAGAGAGCGCGGCTTTTCGAGTCTCTGTCGGCCTCAGTGCCGAATTTGTAACGCCTCTGTATGTATGCTGTACAAAAACCTTGTTTAACTCACCGTCGTCTCGTCCCCTCGCTTATCAGCTCTGCGCAGAAGCAGTCGCGAGCTGAGAAACCTACGCTACCAAACGGCTGGTGACTTTCCTGGCGAAGTTCGAAGCAGTGGCGCCTTCGCGACCGTGTTGGCGTCGCCGTCTATCGAAACAGTGGTTGCAGCGGTGAGATTCGTGGCGCCCTTCGTAACGTCGTCGGAGGCGCGCTTCGTAACACTCCCCACTCGAGACCGGTTTCAGTTATGGCAGGTGGTTCCCACTTCCACTTGCCCAAATTGCGTCATGGTAGAGACCAATCGACATGCGACGATTGAATGTGTGGTCTCACGTCTTTTGTCGCGTGAGGTCCATGCTGGTTTCGAGGGCAGGGAGTGTGAACATTCCTTTCCGGCAGCCGACTTTCACGTGGTCACTTCTCGGCTCCTTTAATATGTTGGGGGCTGCTCAGCCTTTGGCGGAACCAGTACAAGGCCATGGCTGGGAATCGCCCCCGGTATGCCATTTGGCTGGTACTCGGGCAAATGAGACGAGAAATTCTCACGTTGTTCTCTGAGGAGCTTTTCTTCTTAGCGGAGTGCGAGTTCTTTCGGCATTGGTTGTGCCCTGTGTCCATGTAAAACGCGATAGCGTACAACGTGTTTTTTTACCCATTTCATGCTTAACAGCACCCGTCCACTATTTGTTCATTCTTCGTTTGTAACAAACTGTTTAATTGTATCTATTGTATCGTTGTATGAATTTTGTCATGGCATCCCATAGTCCTCTCTTGTACACGCGTGCCACATGTGCCATGTAATTAGGAGTAATGGTTTTTTCACTACGATGTAGTCCTGTTTTTCGTGGCACGTATATGTGCTGATGACTATGGGCTCTTTAATCATACAATGTTATGCAATATTAGTTTTGCTACATAGTGCAAACAAAATTTTTCCAAAAAATTCTGTGTCGACACTTATGTCCGGATACCTGCGCACTTCGTCAGGAATTCATGTGGGTCGGTTTTCTCATTCCCTATACGAGAGTACAGGTACTCTGAATCGTGAAACACTTTTTTTAAACGCACAGCGTACTTCAAATTGTCGAACGTTTCTTTTAAACACCTCAAGTGTTATTCTTGCAACGTACCGCAAGTATTTTGCACTAATAGAGTCTGCTTACTGCTCTCCTATAGTTGAGAACCAAGTACTCTGGATCATTAAACATGCAAGTTTTGTGTATTCAAACTTTAAAAGTCACGTTTCCATGAAATACTAGCTACAAAGCGGCACATTGCAGTGTCCTGAGACGTGAAAAGATATACGTCACGAAAAAATCCCAAAGCAACCATCTTTGACAAGGTGCGTTAAGAAGCACGTTTTTTTTTGTCAAGGCTCGGCGAAAGAATCCGTAAAATTAGGAGAAATAATTATCTTATGCACTTTTATTTACGCTGCAACAGATTCCCGTTGAGCGTTGTGCGAGCTTTGTCTCTTCGAAAGTGCGGTGCTAGCAGACATAGTTCGGCATACTCACTCATGGCATGAGTCATCACACTAAGGCTCACCCAGCTTGAAATCGAGCCGTAAGTCATAACCTTAGTCAGTATTAGTAATATTATTGTGGCGAGTTTGAGTCCCAGTGACTACGGTTGAGAAACATTTCAGTGAATTTGAGAACGAGCGAGTCCGGTTTAGAAAACATTTGATGAGTGTGAGTACAAGTGACCTTTAAGGGCGAGGTATAATCCATGAGGGAATTTCAGGGAGCTCCACATTGTTTTGTTGACGTCTCGCTTTATCTACTGAACTTCAGCCTTACTATCAACCTTATGGTGACTCACGTTTAAATAATTTGTTCATACTGACACTTCAGAGTGGTAGCAATGCAAGAGCAGCCTAATGTCATATGAACAGATCTGAGAGTTTCAGAGGAGAGGATATTTTTTTACCTTCACCCTCAAGATCTATCAAACAAATGCCTTGTAAAAACATCTCATGTGAGTCATCACTTTCTATAAAATGTTTTACTAGATTTTAAGCACCGATAGCTTGTATTAAAAGATTGGAGAATAAATGTACCAAATAGAGCACTGATTATGCAAGAAATAAAGAATCTCTGCATTAGAAAAACAAATAATTTTGCCGGCGTTATATCACTGGCATGATGTTCTGTAAAGACTGGAGAATAGCCCCGCCGCGGTGGTCTAGTGGCTAAGGTACTCGGCTGCTTACCCGCAAGGCGCGGGTTCGAATCCCGGCTGCGGCGGCTGCATTTCCGATGGAGGCGGAAATGTTGTAGGCCCGTGTGCTCAGATTTGGGTGCACGTTAAAGAACCCCAGGTGGTCTAAATTTCCGGAGCCCTCCACCACGGCGTCTCTGATAATCATATAGTGGTTTTGGGACGTTAAACCCCATAAATCAATCAAAAGATTGGAAAATAGAACTAAACAGTTAAAAAAAGAGCGTAGAAAATCTTCAAAACAAAAATAACAGAAAGAAATGTGAAATGTGCAAGTGAACATAATAAAAGTATTTATTGTGCGGGTGACAAATTGGTCAAGATTTTTGTGTGAATTGTTATATATTTAGAACCTTATGATAAGGTCAATTTCGTACAGGTAATTAACTAATGCCTTTACTCCTAGAGTAAGTTCTGAAGGTCCGGGCACTGGCCCTAACGTGTGGTGCAACGTTAACTGGTCGTTGCATAACATACCGTTTGTCGTTCAGTGACTTGCCACTTGTAGCAGTACGCGGGGTCAATATGTGTCAACGTCAATATGTGCTCCACCGTCTACACGCTGCCACAGTTATCACAACGTGGACAGCTTCACAGAAACAGCCAATTGTCAGCTAACGGACTCATGAGTCGACACACTCACGCTCGGGTGAGTGTAAGTCAGGTGAGGAAAGCATGGGTCAGAGTAAGTCTGCGTGAGACCTAGGGGTGAGGTACGTTTCATGAGTTTGTCTAACTGAGCTGTAAAGTTTTTGCCACACTGCTCTGGTAAGTTGGAAAGTCAAGACTACAGGAATTGCAACCACTTGATGCAGGGTGTCCTAAGACTTATCGATAGAACGGCGTGTTCGATCCAGCTCGGCCCTTAGCCCTACCGAGCAAAATTCTTACAATTGTACCTAGTTTTAAACTTATGCACAAATAGTAATGTTGAATGTATGTACATAGCAGAACCATATGCGCACAACCATTGCTTTCGAGAACGGTGCTACAAGTGCATATAGCGAACGCCATGGTCTGACTTCTATACTCGTGGCGTGTGCCCAAGTCATAGAAAAATGTTTCCAGAACACAGAAAACACGTTATCACTGGAACCTAGCAAACTTCTCACGTCGATGGTTCTGATAGGCGATCGCAAATACTGACACCTCATATACGACCTATCTGCTGTAGTTGAGCAAAATGCATCACGCTTCGTTAAACTAATAATGCTGTATCAGGCTTGTCTTGCTGCGTATTCCATGTGTTGCGCACTACGCATAACTAATAAAAGTGTATAATATGATTGGACTTCCCAGCGGGGCTCATAGTGTATCTTCAACGTACGAAGTGCAGTAGCTTTGGGACTGCTGCGACCATATGGGATGCAGAGCCTCACATGTTTTAGTACTTGCACCACCTTACTGCTCTAGAGTGCGCCGTACTCGAAATCATCGAAGGGGACTCGCTCGCTGGATTTTGTCGACGATTTCGTCGCTCGCTGGATCTCCGACGACAGCACAGCTCTGGTCAACTGGGCTCGGCCTGCGCCACCTCCTGACGCCGATCTCCGACGACAGTGCAGCTCTGGCCGACTGGACTCGCCCTACGCCATCTCCTGGCGCCAACAAGAGCTCTCGTTGAGTGGTTCTCCATCCTCGGGCGTCCGGCTCCACCTTTCCTCTCTTCTCTTTCATCTCTCGCTGTGCCTGCAACTCGCTCTCTCCTTCCTATCTCTGTATACACCTTTTAATCCTATCTTTTTGATCCCTCCTTCCCCAATCCCTTGTGAGCTATTGTTGAGGTGTCGCACTCTGATGCAGGTAGTTACACGGCTCACTTTTCACCACATAAGAAAGAAGACCATTAAACAATTCTTTTAAACACATACCAATACAGCCATCCCCTGTTTACATCTCTGACGATCGATGAGCGACTTTTCAAGCTTACTTTCCTTTTTCTTTGTTAGTGATGCCATGGCGTCGTGACATCCACGCTCTCATGACACGCGCTTTGTCCTCCAGTTTATCTTTTCTTGTGCGCCTTCCTGTTGGTATCAGGGCCAGAGTCGCGGCACGCAATCAAAGTACAATGGTCTAAGCGCCACCCTGTCAAAAAGCGAGCCCTTATACTCTGCAGCCTAAAGAATCCAGTGTTAAACCGCCACAAAGCTACGCATGCTCTTGAGACCAATTGACTCACTTTTTTTGATCACATTGCAATGACAACCGTGGGGATGTTCCCAACGCCTTATCGCCGCATCTTTATTGCAGGCGACTTATTGGCACTGCATGCGCTCACTGCGAGTTTCTGCATTTTAGCATGGAAGAGGAGGAGGAAGAAAGTTTAAGCGGAAAAACAGGGAGGTTAGCCAGTTCTCTCCGACCGGCTGGCTACCCTGTGCTGGGAAAAGGGGTGAGGGGAATGAAAGTTGTTAAAAAGAATTGTTGCACGAAAATGTTTTATGCGGGGGTCAACCACGGCTCCGCTAACGTCATAAATATGACGTTGTAAAATATTTGCTAAGAGGTTACAAAGAGAGGCTTCTGTCACCGGGTGGCGAACCTAAGACCTCTTGTTTCACAGCACGTGGCACAAAAACCACTTGGCCTTAGAGCATGCGTTGGCTAGCATGCGAATGACGAGCTATTTATACATACCGTAGAACGTAAGTGGTGCTCAGAGCTCAGCAACTTCAGAGCGTTGCCTTCATCAGTAAAGGGATGGCGCGAAAAGCGTGCCTTGGTCAAAGTTGAAAAAGGTCGACGTCCCACACATTTCGGCGCACACGTGCTGCCTCAGGGCGTGGTGCCTCGTGCAAGAACGCTTATCTCGTGATTTGGACACTTTGTCGATGCGGATTTTTGCAGTAAAATGTTAGCGTCTTGCGTCAAACGAGCGCGAATTGTTCTTTTAGAAGATCCCACTCATTGAGATGTGTGCCAATAAGTGGCGCCTATAGATCTCGCCTCAAACCCTGGGCCGTGGGAGAGTCATGGAAGACGCGACAATCCAGACGCCATGGCCTCTGAACCATCGGGGTCCCTGCAGGTAGGTGTAGCGCTAGCGCAGCCGGGTTGTGGTCACTTATGTACACATGTGTAGGTGGTAGCGACAGCACTTTGATAGCGAGTACAAAGGCCATGAGGCCGGGGGATACATGCTCACGATTAAGCCGACTGCTCGACGACGCTTGACGCCAGCAATAAAATACCATAACCATAAGCATGGTTATGTACACCTGTCAGTGATAATTTTCGCAAAAGACGCTCAAGTTTTTTACTTAGACCAGCCACAACCTAGACCCCCTGACGTTAGCGTAGGAGCTGCGCGTTTAGAAAAAGCGGTTAATGATTTTGAGTACTTGGTACTCTACTATGGGAGAGCATAAAGCTGTACCGTGGGCCTCTATCTTGATGAGACCCTCTTTACGAAAATCACCACGTGAACCAGCTCACGCCTGGTGATTTTAGCGACCCACAGTCAAGCGGTGAAACTGGTGGTGCTTAGAAAAAGTTGTTAGCGATTTGAGCACTCCATACACTACTATAGGACAGCATGAAGCCGTCAGCCTCACACTTGACAAGGCCGAGTAGAACGGAAGAACACGAGCTGGTTGTGCTTAGAATACATCGTGAACACTTTAGAGCGCTATAAGCACTATATTATGCGGAAGCCATAAGCTGTCTCGCATGATACCCTAGAAGCTAATTCCCACCGTTCACGGATTCATGTTTGAAAAAACAAGTGGTAACAATTTAGAGTACTAGGTACTCTACTCAGCGATATCTGTGCTTAGAAAAAAATCTTTGATAATTCAGAGCACTATGATATGCACTCTATAGAGTACATAGTGCTCTAAATCATCATCCATCAAGCAACTACGGAAGAGCGCTATGCTCTAACAGACCCTTGTTAGGCTTAGCATACGAACAAGTGACCCAACCAACACAGCTCGCGAATACAGAGACCAGAATTGTTACGTTGAACGAGAAGAACTAGAACGTGCGACATCTTCCGTACGTCACTATACATATCCTCAAGAAACATGATAGTGACAACAGTTTGTCATAGAAGCAACTAACCCAACCAACACAGCTCGCGAATGTGTTTCAGAAAAAAGGTGCTTAACGATTTAGTGTACTCAGTACTTTACTATGGGAGAGCTGAAAGCCGTCCCTTGGGCGTGTTTGGAAATAGTGGTTAAACAATTTAGAGCACTGGGTACTCTGCTATACAGAGACAAGAATTGTTACGTGGAACGAAAAGAACTCGAATGTGCGACATCTTCCGTACGTCACTATACATATCGTCAAAAAAATGTGATAGTAACTATGTCATTCAGATGTTGCACCTGATTTTGATAGAATAAGTTTTGATCAAAATATTTGATGGGAGTATTGAGTGCTCAATCCGCCTTTTTTTCTCAGATCGTGTCATTTTACGCTGGCACATCTACTCGCTGGGCTAGTTCACACACCACTTCCTCTAACAAGCGGCCTGACTGCGTTTCAGTAGTAGGTACACTATCAAAGTGCCGTAATCGGTTGGGTAGTTTCTACCTAACAAAAATACGTACGTGCGTATTCGTCTTTCCAGACACAAAGAAGTGTCCGATAAATCGATTACATAAGTACGTCGTTCAAGCCCTGCAGTATTACGTGTCTTTTTTTAGGGGCGAAGCTTCTTAAGCCATGGGTCATGCGCCTGCGATCTATACATATATTTATTTATTTATTTATTTATTTATTTATTTATTCAAAATACCTTACAGGCCCACTGAAGGGCGTTGAGTAAGGGGGGCATCAGTATACAAACGAAATAACAATAAAGGAGAAAAGCAGACGAAAAAATATATACATATTTAAAAGATTACAAAAATCAAGGTGCAACAGCGTTATACAATACTAGAGTGCAACGAAATCAGGTTGTCACGAAAAATTTCACGGTTACAAATGGATACAACATGATCCGGAAGGCCGTTCCAATATGCAATGGCTCGAGGTAGTGATAAATGTTAAATGCCTGCGTGTGACCATGAATGCGCATAAAACTACGGGCATTGTGAATGCGCCGGGAAGTGCACGCAGGAGAATAAAGTGGCAAACAGTGAATTTCGTTACTATAAATGTACCTATGAAATAGACATAAAAAAGCAATGTTGCGGCGTATTTTTAGTGACTGAAATGCAAGGTCTTGTTTTATTAAGCTAATACTTGAGTGATAGTCGTAGTTTCCGGAGATGAATCTCGCTGCCCTATTCTGGACGGCTTCCAACATACGTACCAAGTAATCTTGATATGGTGACCATGTGGATGATGCATACTCTAGCTGTGGGCGAACATAAGTAATATATGATAATGCGCGTACGTTGGAAGGAGCGTTGCGCAAGTTTCTGCGGAGATATCCGAGAGATTGAGATGCTTTCGATGAGACAGCTGCTATATGCGTAGTCCAGGATAGATCCGATGTAAGGTGAACGCCTAAATATTTGTAAGATGGTGTAGCTGACACAACGGCGTTATTAATCTTATAGTGAAATGCTGAATTGTTATGCTTTCGAGTGAACGAGATTACCTTGCATTTAGAGGCGTTAAGGGACATCTGCCAATTTTCGCACCACCGGAAGGTTAGGTCAAGGTGATTTTGGAGAGCGGAATGATCATTAAAACATTTAATGTTGTGGTATATGGCGCAATCGTCAGCGAACAACCTAACTGTGGATGAAAGGTTATCGGGTAAATCATTAATGTATATTAGAAAAAGTAACGGACCTATTACACTGCCTTGGGGAACACCGGATGTGATGCCGCAAAGGTTAGATGAAATGTCGTTGATCACCGTAAGTTGCTGACGCGAAGAGAGGAAGCTTCGTAGCCAAGACAGGAATAATGAATCAATACGGAGTGCGGCCAATTTAGACATTAAACGACAATGAGTGACAGTATCGAATGCCTTGACAAAATCAAAGAAGAGGAAATCAGTTTGTTCATTAGCGTTCATAATAAAGTGAAGGTCAGTCGCGAATTCGAATAACTGGGTGTCACATGAGTAGCCTTTTCTAAAGCCATGCTGATGGGAGAAGAAGTTGTGCGATTCAAGGTGATCGTAGATATGAGAAGCCACGATATGTTCCAGTAGTTTGCAAGAGATGCATGTAAGTGAAATGGGTCGATAATTACGGGGCGAGTGCCTGTCACCGGACTTAAATACGGGAATCACCTTACCAATCTTCCAATCCTCTGGCAGTTCGCCTGATGATAGCGACTGGTTAAATAGGAGACAGAGGAAGCGGCTGGAAATATCTGTGGTGTTCTTCAGTATTTTAGAGTTAATGTTATCAATACCTGATGAAGTAGAAACCTTAAGATTAGTGATGAGTTGGGCTATACCTTCAGCAGTGACAATGATTGGGGCCATTAAAGTGAAAGGGCTATCTGGAACAAATGGCACATTGGAACAATCTTCCTGTGTAAAAACAGACGCGAAGTACTCATTGAAAGCAATAGCGGAAGCTTCATCAGAAAGCGGCGTTAGTTCACTATCGTGTATTGTATTGTGATTAGGAGACTTGTTGTAGGGTGAAATTATTTGCCAGAACTTTTTGGGGTTATTTTTGAGAAGTGACGGCAAGTCCTGCGAATAATATTTCTTCTTAGCTGTGTCTAAGGCTTTACAATAGTCTTGTAAGCAGACCTTGTATTTATCCCAGTAGGACACAGAGCCAATGCGTTTTGCGGTATCATAGAGACGTTTCTTTTTATTTCGTAATGTTCGAAAATGTTTAGTAAAGCAAGGGTTAGTTTTATCGTTGGAAGCAGAGATCAGCGGCACAAGCTGGTCAACTAACTCTAATATTTTTTCTTTAAAAAGAATCCAGTTTTCGTTCACCGTTCGAAAGGCAAACGACGGCAAAAAAAGTTCCCGATAAAAATCTTCTAGCTCCGTCCGGAATTGATGAAAATTGATTGATTTGTGGGGTTTAACGTCCCAAAACCACTTCTGATTATGAGAGACGCCGTAGTGGAGGGCTCCGGAAATTTTGACCACCTGGGGTTCTTTAACGTGCACTCAAATCTGAGTACACGGGCCTACAACATTTCCGCCTCCATCAGAAATGCAGCCGCCGCAGCCGGGAATCGAACCCGCGACCTGCGGGTCAGCAGCCGAGTACCTTAGCCACTAGACCACCGTGGCGGGGCGGAATTGATGAAAATTAGCACGGTTATAATCCCGGATTGTTTTTCTCACTGAGCCTGTGAAAGTTACAGTTAGGTTGATTTGGAAGTTAAGGAGCTTGTGGTCGCTAAATCCTTCTATGTAAGAAATCGCTCCAGTGGTTTCTGGTGCATTAGGGAAAACAAGGTCAAGTATGTTAGTACCACGGGTGCATTGGTGAACAACTTGTGATAAGTTGTAATCGAGGGTTACTTCGAGAAAATTTGATGAGGCGTGACATTTGGTAGTCATGGTAGACCAATCAATGAGGGGGTAGTTGAAATCGCCAAAAAGGTATATAATGTTAGCTGAATAGAGTTGCGTAGCTCGTTCTATGTTGTCACGTAGATCTTTGGGGAAAGAGGAATGGGCATCCGGTGGATGATAACATGCTCCTATAAGTATTTTTGCATAAGTTGTAACGCATGCTGTCCAAGTTATCTCTGTAGAGGGGTTAGTATCAAGGGGAACTGATGACACTGTCTTTTTTACTGCTATTAGGACGCCTCCTTCTCTTCTATCGACACGGTCACGTCGATATATGTTATAGTTGTGTTTATCTGGGAACAGTTCCTCGTTGGTTACGTCAGGATAGAGCCAAGACTCCGTGAGTTTTAATATGTCGGCATCACTATCATCTAAGTAAGAACTCAACTCATCCCTCTTGGGAAGTAGGCTTCGAATGTTTGTAAAAGACACAGATAAAGATGGTGACTTAAACTGGCTCCGCTTACGCGTGCTCGTGTTAGCCTCTAGCTATCTCGTAGACAGCACAACTACGTTGCTAGAGTGATCGAAAACGTAGGTGTTATTGTCAATGCGAAGTTTATCAACGGATAGCTTAAAGCGTTTGTTTTGAGCCTTTGCGTATTCCAGAAGTTTTTGGCGAGCTTGTCACGTTTTCATGGAAAAATCTTCGCGTATGTAAAAATTAGTTCCCTTAAGCTTACGCGAATTTGACAAAACTTGCTCTTTGTCCTTAAAAAATGTGAACTTGACAATAATTGGCCTTCGTCTATTTTTGTTAAATCTGTCCAGCCTGTGCACGCGCTCTAATTGTGAACTAGATATGGAAGTGCCTAGGTGGTCTGAACAAAACTTCACTATTTTATCTTCTGAGACTGCCCAGTTCTCATTGGGGTCATCTTCGATGCCGAAAAATAGAAGGTTAGACCGACGTAACCTATTTTCTGCATCGTCGCACCTATTCGTGATTTTTGACAGTTGGTTCGTCACATCACGCAAAGCGTCAACAGAGCCAGAAGGGGTGGTCACAGACCAAGTAGCGGTGATTTCTTCTAGTGAATTCACCTTGGTACTCAAACTTTTAATTTCGCTGACTGCTGCTTTCATTTTGTCCGACATGGCACGAAGTGCATCAGCATCTGCACCAGCCCCATCAGCAATCCGAACAGCGTTGGCTTTTTCAAGCGTTTCTACTTTGCGCTTTAGCTGTTTAATTTCAATCTCGGCGGTAGCATGTTTTGAGAGCAAAGCTTCGTAACTTTCCTTCAGATCGCGTATTTCAGTAAGGGCTAGAGCGAATGCGTCGGCCTCCGTCTTATGCATAGGACCGGGATTCGATTCCACATCACCGGCCAGGATTAATAAAAGTTCACGCATGGCACCACATACATACATGCAAGATAATAATCGCTTCAAAACACTCCTAAGTTCAGGTGCGCACGACACCGCAAGGAAGCAACGGTTGCTACATTTTATGCAAGAAGCATTATTTAAGTAACCAACCTGAAACAGCAAAGGCCGTAAGCATGGCATCCTTCCAGCGGTGTCGAGGCCAAACCAGCAAGTCGTAGACTGAGGCTTAGATAGAGCACTGCGCTGTCCAGCCATCGTGACAGATGAGCCACGTTGCCAGGCGAGAAGGTCGTTTCCATCCATGTTTGGAAAACCGAACGGGACCGGTCGCCATTCCAGAAGCCAGGAATTGGGTACCAGCCAAGACGAGCCAGAAACTCCCCTGTGCGCAGCACAGCTGAGGTCAGTCAGCCAAAAGGCGTTTCCCTTTAGCGAGCAGGTGAAATCATTCACTGCGCGAGGAATGGGCGTCGAACATGGTGAAGTTGGACTGGAGCAAGGCGCAACAACCGAAGCAGGCCAGGAGGCAACCAGCAGCCCACAGCATGTTGCCCAGGTAACAGTGACCTGAAACAGCAAAGGCCGTAAGCATGGCATCCTTCCAGCGGTGTCGAGCCCAAACCAGCAAGTCGTAGACTGACGCTCAAATAGAGCACTGCGCTGTCCAGCCATCGTGACAGATGAGCCACGTTGCCAGGCGAGAAGGTCGTTTCCATCCATGTTTGGAAAACCGAACGTGACCGGTCGCCATTCCAGAAGCCAGGAATTGGGTACCAGCCAAGACGAGCCAGAAACTCCCCTGTGCGCAGCACAGCTGAGGTCAGACAGCTAAAAGGCGTTTGCCTTTAGCGAGCAGGTGAATTGATTCACTGCGTGAGGAATGGGCGTCGAACACGGTGAAGTTGGACTGGAGCAAGGCGCAACAACCGAAGCAGGCCAGGAGGCAACCAGCAGCCCACAGCATGTTGCCCAGGTAACAGTGACCTGAAACAGCATGGCCGTAAGCATGGCATCCTTCCAGCGGTGTCGAGCCCCTGTAGTAGTCATTGTAGTAGTCATATGTAGTGCTCATTGTTGTCGTAGTATTAGTAGCCATGCACATATAGTTTTGTCCTTGGAATGTCTGCTGAATTGCGGTCCTTCTATATGAATATATAATGAAAAAATTGCCAGATTCTACGTACAGAGGGAATCGATGATATGCGAAGCACGAATGAAAAAAATTGATTTGTCACTTTAAAATCAGCACAATGTTACGAGGTTGAGGTATATGATTCCGCCCATGGCTTACGTGTCATAATTATGTTTGAGTGTGTCGTTTACCTTCGTCATTTATTCACGTCAAGTTATACCAAATTTACTACATGTGAAGCTAGCGAAACGACCGCGGTACGCCACAAGCGTGATATGTTGACATATTCTTGCATGACACGCTTGTCAGTATTATCATGTTTGCACCAGTCATATAATTTCGTCATTCATAGACGTCACGTAACACCAAATTTGGTACATGTGGAGCTAGCAAAATAGCCGCGAGCGCATCGTGAAGAGCCCAATACACTCCAATGTAGCGTTGACGCGTGCGCATGCTGGGCACAGTGACGCTGTGACGCTACGTTAGCAAAACGCGAACACTCTATGGTCTGACGCCAGGCACGACCAGTGTCCATCACCGCAGACCGAAGAGAGAGAATAAACATTTATTAATAACAAATGGAAACTGAGCCGCAGACCGAAGCAAACCGGCGTGAAATGCTACAGGAAGCATTTCGCGCCGATGCGTTACCCAGACACCACTGCGTCTCCCTTTTTTCGTAACGAACGGACGCCAGACGCGCTGAAATGCGCATCCGTCAAAGCAACGCAGCGCGGCGCGCGCCTGCGCGTATATGGCAGGACTGGTGCCTGGCGTGGCAATGACGGCGTGACGCGACGAAATGAACGCCGACGAGCACGCGCACCGCGTCACCTCGAAATGTATTGGCGCCTTGACTGTGGAGTGTAGTTATGGTCTCACACGTGACGCATCTCATGATTATCATGTCTTCAGTCATACCATCGTCCTTTATTGATGTCCCGTAATATGTCGGGATTACTATGTTTGGATGTGTCATTTACCTATGTCGTCCGCTCATGTCGCGTAATACCGACATTGGTACATGGCAAGCTAGCGAACTGGCCATGAGCGCATCATAGCGCAACATGTAATCAAGTCGCTACATGACACACATCTCATGTTTATCACGTTTGCACCAGTATCACACCTTCGTCATCCATTCACGTCCCGTAATACCAAATTTGGTATAAGTGAAGCTAGCGAAGCAGCCACTAGCGCATCATGAGTGTGGCACGTAGTCATGTTGTTACATGCCGCGCATGTCATGATTTTCATGTTAGGGTCTGTCGCTTGTGTTCGCCATGAAGTCATGTCATACCGTACCAGTTTTGGAACATGCATGTGAACGAAACCACCGCAAGAGCAGTGGGACCAGGAATTGTAAATCAGGACATTCATGACAAACATGTCATGATTTTCATGTCATGACAAGTCAAATGTGTTTTCCATACAGTCATGTTATGCTATACTAAGTTTCATATTGATATCATTATCGAAACGGCTAGGAGAGCTAAATGTCGTAGGCGGCTAAATAGATAGATAGATAAATAGATAGATAGATAGATAGATAGATAGATAGATACGCTCAAAGTCGCCGAAGTTCGCTAAGAATGGCTTCGTATTTAAAAGATGCACGATGGCGGTACTTGAAGTGTTCACTAGATGGGCATACGGACGTACGGGCGCACAGACAGTTGCACGGACGGACGCATGAACGGAGGAAGTGAGAACAAACGGACGGACGGAAGCGCAAACGAACTGGCAGACACTTCGCCCCACTTATCAACATTCAATCCGTGGATATGTTGTGATTTTTACCCAGTTTTTAAGCAACACACAGCAATACAGATCGTTGCTGTTTTTGTGTGCTTTGACTTCATCGAGTCGACGGACGTGGGACGTAGGCTCGCAAAAAGGATTTGTAGAATTTGCATTGAGCAAAAGCCGAGGGCAGCCCGGAAACCAAGGGTACTAAACTGTACCTCTGGGCGTGCCGAGCTCTAAGAAAGATCCAATCTTCCACCGAGCAATTGGTTTCGGCGCGCTCAACATGTGCATTCAGGCGAATCACATCTAACACGCTTTTCTATCGATCTTTACCGCACCGGTGTGTGCGGCGAATTTCACTCTGGACATGAGTATAGTGGGGGCCAATTTTTTCTCAGAGTGTGCCTAGAAACACGTAAACGTGTGTTTACGAGAGCATGAGCTGACGCTATCAGTTTCTGCAATCACGACGCTTTTGGAAACTCATTGTAGATCATGCGGGTGTGGGCCCCACTTGCAGAAAACAGCTTTAGAATACAGATACGTTGTTCAGCGCACGCGCGAAATAGCCGAAGCAATTCCATTACATCCAATAACAAGTACACAAGCCATCTACCTATGAATCTTTAAGATGACTATAACTACCTGTTAGAAAAGACATGAATCATGTTGCGTTGTAACACATAAACGCATGCGCACAGTTTTGACGAGTTATTGTTTTTTATGTATACACGTTCTTTCTTTTTGGAAATAAATTTCAGTTGTGAGTTCAGTACTGTGTTCCTTCTCTGTCCAAATCCAATTCGTTGCGCTGTAAAATATTCTACGATGAACGAGAAAGATCAAACAAGACCATAACTTTCTCGTCTTTTCTGTATCGCACTGTTTGGTACTATGAATATCTACCAAGAAGCTCAAGTTCGTGTACTTTTCTAACGTATACTTCAAATGAATGATAATGACGCGACTACAGTGACGAAAAATTGAGAAATAGACTCAAGAGGCGTGGAAGGTAATGCCATCAACGACCAATCAGAGAGTAAAGATTCAGTTCACAAAAACGTACGTATGAAGAGTGTAGCCAGATCATTCTGTTTGTTAGAAGGTCTGTTGGTTTCTTAAACGCTTTCGTGTGCGTATTCGTATGTCTGCACGTATACAGTATACAAACTGGCGAACGTTTCCGGCAGATAGTGCTGAATACCATCTCTATCAACTATCAGAAATAGCAGCAAGAAAACACATCAGACCCAGATGTTAAGAAACACCACAACAAAACGGAATATTATTTCTTCGTTCTTGTCTACATTTTATTCTCAATAAATTTGATGGTAATGTTTTTGCGGTCAATTTTGAGTCCAGTCTTCTGATACACAGCACATCGTCTGGTTTCAGACCGGCCGCTAAATTGGTTTGGCAAGTGCCCTACTCCTAGGAAACGCAGAAAAACTTAAATAGGACGCATCAATTTGAAACTGCGCAGACGTGCACAGCTCTAGCAGTGCACCGAAGCCAGCGTTTGCTTTGCAGTATAAGCTTCGACAAGGTGAAGGTGCCGTTCGTTCGTGTCCATTGCCTCGGGCTACGCCGACCGCCAATCTCGTGATTGGCGAAGAACGCACGAAGATAAAAAAAGTGACACGATTGAAGCATTTTTTACGCTTTCGTGTGCCTAACTCTGTCCATTCCTTTTCCTTCTTACCTCGGCACCCCTTCGTCCTAGTTGCAGAACAATTCGGGACTTTCGAAGAAGGGCTGGTAATCACAACTTAGGGCATCGTGATGTCGTTACCGAGGAAGCCGACATCATCGTACAGCGATGAACTGAACGGTCTGTACTTTCTTGTACCGCTGTTCGCCTCGGTGGTACAGCGGCAAAAGCACTGGGCTGCTTAGCCGAATGTGGCGGGTCTGATCCTCGCTATGGCCACGAATTAGATTGCAGCTGTGATTCTCGAAGCCCATGCATTGTGTAGCATTACTACACGTTGAATAACACCAGATGGTTGAAATCTCTGAAGCTTCCCACAGGCGCGCACTTGATAACCCCGTGAACTGAGTTTATAAGCTCCAGTTGATAACTTTTCTATTCGCATTCTTTGGCAATGTAGTACTTGAAAGATTCAGAGCTGCTCAGAGGTTTCGGCCTAGATGTCATTGAAGCGTATGGCTATGTGCAGTACTCACGGATTGAAATGGGATAATTTAGTGATAAGTAGGTCACATTCTTTTCATTCCAACGCTTTTAGTTTTTGTCACTTCGGTGCCATTTTGACTGGAACGCGTACATCAAAGCCAACAACAGGTATGTCAGAGACATCACGAGACACAGCGCATAGCAGTCGTTATACTAAAAAAATGTGATATATGATTTGAATACGTGACTACTGAACACTTTGTTGCGAAACTGAAAGCGCATTTGAGCAATTTTTGTTGTGGAATACATACTATGATGCCCTATCCTGAATCGATGCTGTGGCTGTGTAGTTCCATGTGAAATGATCTGTGGTGGTTAAAACATTTACTAATCTACAGTATATTTCTCAGAGAAATACTTGTTACTGCTTAGCCATCTTATTGGGCTCAGCTTCATAAGTTTGTGGAATAATGGAAGCGTTGTCATTGATAAGATGGAAAATGGGGTGACTTTATGGCCCAGAGCCCTGTTGCAACGTGTCCATTCCTGGCAGTTCCAAATGTCAAGTCCGAGAACACACACCTGACGCTCCACACGCTAGTCACTTCATCGTTCTTTCCCTCTAATATTTACCAAAGTTTACAGTCACCATTTAACTATTTATTCCAGGGCGTTCACATTGTATAGAAAATTATTATTAGATGAGAACGGGCACGTCTGCAGAATTTCAGTTACGCCAATCTTGTTCTAGCTTTCAAGTACAATTCTCAGCCTTCTTTTTATCTGTTATCCCGGCAGAAATTGCAGTGTATGCAAATACCTTGAATTGGCTGCACTATTGATCTAGTGTACAACTGCACCGCCACGTGGCAGTGCTGCATGCACTGGTTTATATAATCATGGCTGCTAATAAACATGACATCACTGGTCTGTATGGATAGATACTCCGCTATGCGAGTCACTTACTCAGCTGAATGCGCTCGACATGTTGTCAAAAGCGGGCTGGATTCCCGTCCGCTGCTTCCGTGCATTCATCCTCTTGGCACGGCCCCGCCGCCACTGCCGTCACTGTTCGGCCATGAGGACTATCGGTGCGGAGGGCTCCACAGGGACGTCAAATTCGTGAGCTGCTCCATTTCTAGCAGACATGGCTCAGCTGCATTCACCGTCACCGTTAGGCTTCGACAACCTTAGATGCTGTCCCACCTGGTCACTGCCATTCGAGGACTTCTTGTTCACTACCGGACTTCACGGCACTCCAGCTGAGGTACAAGTGCACTCCATACTCTTCTTTAAGGGGCCGCAAATGAAGGCTGTCCTCGCGTCAACCACGCAATATGAGGCGGATATAAATGTCATCACCGCCGTGAAAAAGGCGTTCACTGACCACTTTTTCAACCAGCCTAACGAGCTATATGAGTCGGCACGCTTCCACCGCCATTTGCAGCAACCAGATGATACGGTCGGCGCATTTTCACTGCGTTCAGGACAAAGCATGGCCGAGTGCTGCAACTATCCGTCATCCGACAAAGAAGAGCAACTCGTCCGAGGCCGTTTCCTCATGTGCTTGCTCGACCGCAAGTTCTCGGACAAGCTCTATGGGAACCCGAAAATGACGTTGCAAGAAGCTACTTCCTCTGGCAACAAGAAAATGTAGATAACGAGCGCAGAGCTCGTGAGTTGGCCGAGGCATCGTAGTTTAGTGTCGACGCCACTCGCAAAGGAAAGGGATCACCAGCTGATAAGACAACGCAATGGCGGCGGCCATTCTGCGGGTTCGTGTCGCACCCTCGTGCCCGCTTTCCGGCTCTCCGAGCGTCCTGCAAATTTACCCACAATAGTGACTATTTCGCGAACGAGAAAGAAGCGAGACAGTAGGTAGTACACAGAAAAACAATCGGCCAGCTTCATCGAGTGGCGTGCAGTTGCGGGAGAGCGCCCGAACGCGAAGTTTGTCGAGGTACTCATCGATGGGGGCCCGCTTTCCTTCAAGTGCGGCTCGGTAGACGGAGTTTTGGTTTTAGCCAATAAGCTTTCTGGCGTCCCCTCGAAGCTCCACGCCCCCAAGAGCCATTCAAAAGGCCCGAGCAATCGTTTCCTGCGGGCATAGCCTTTACATCGTTGCCCTGTCATGGCAAAGACCCACGTCACCAACCAACCCACGTCCTAGCAACGTGCGGAATGCATGCGCACGCTGATTGGACGATGCGATGTTCGTGAAGTGCTAGCAACCCTTCGGCAAAACAGCTGTTTGGTGCGACTATCATCAGCAGACAACACAAAACGTATACTTTTGCCATTGCGGGTTCAATATAAGCGAAGTACGTGCATTGTTACGTTCTGTTCTGCAGTGGCACGAGTTGTTTGCGGTCGTGGACGCTAAAAACGCTACAGAGGGTTCTAACCTGCGCGATTGTTAATATTTGTTTAAACTGTCATATCTAGCATGTAATTCCCCTATCTCCACTAGGTTGCGTTCGGCGTGACATCGCAGTGCTTGAACGTGCCTGCACTTCAACTTGTGAGAACACAACGTGTCCGAACACGTTTCAAACCCGATGATTCACGTAGGGAGCGTGTCGGCAACAGTGAGGCACGCTGACGACGATCAGGTCATCGATCGTGAGGTTACAGACATGTAGGTCGATACAGACAGACAACGAACTTAATTTGGTCACGCCCCCCCCCCCCCTCCGAAACGGTACTCCTTTACAGCAGCGCAGCGGGCCACTAAAATGAAGTGCGCAACGCCGGCACGAAGCGACAGGGCCACAAACTAGGGCTCGGCCACCTGCTGCGGCAGGGCCTCATGCGCGCGCCCCCGCACGACGTCAGAACTACCCCCCCCCCCTTCTTCCTTCGGAAAACGAACATAGCAGTTTTAACCTGAAGCAGGTTTTCGCTTGTAAGTTTTGTTTCTAAATTGCAGCTTAGTGACATTTGTGCTAAAAATACCTGTCACTTCTGTATATCTATTCCAGTTTTCTTATAGTTTTTTCAATTCGCCATTTTTTTTCCTTTACCTGTGCTTGACTCTTGACCCTCCAAACTGGGAATGTCAGGAGAGATCATTAAGGTAGTGCACTATTATGACTTGCACACAGCTCAGTAGGCAGGCACATACCTTATAAAGTTGACATAATGAAAAGTGCACAGCGTGAGGCAGCATAAAGGCAAACATTCTTACAATGTGTGCAGACATGCTTCGACGCTCCCTTTACCTAGAACGATTTACCCCAAATGACACAAGTAAAGACAGCAATCATATGAGAGTGTACAGTGGAGATGGAAATAAAGGTTACCGATGTGGCATATACATTCTCAAGTGTTTCCCATATTTGTTTCAAGCGGTTGTAACCTGGATGGTAATGAAAAGCATTTAGAGTCATTCATGATCTAATCAACAGTCATGCTAGATCATTTCTTTGACACCAAGGTCAGAGTGTGATTAAAACAGCACGCTGTACTGTACATGTTTATTTTCAACCCACGTGTACATAGCTCTTCGCAATGTGCCCTTTGAAACAGATGTCGATCGATGTAATACCAAATGTGAGCTGAAAACACAGAGTGAGATGATGAATTGCCCATTTTGTTGGTTTTCACACGTGCCAAGTATGTATTCAATAAAGGAAAAGAACTCAAAAGGCTAGTTTTTTTTTCAACTTAACCTTAATGAAAACCACAAGATAAGTGGGCCGATAAAGTTATGTGGAATGTTGACCGTACTGTTTTAAGAGTATCGTAACAATTGTGATATAGATGTGCATAACATCAAAGCGGACGAAAGGTACGAAAAGGTAAAATTTAACAACACAGCGGCGGTGTTATTGCTGGGCGAGCGCACTCGAGATATATTGTGACACTCGATACTAACTTCCACACACGCCTACAGATAAAAAAAAACGCTGCCAGCAGTTACTTTGACGCATCTTATACAGATACCAATTGTGGAAGCAAAACAATCACATCTTTTTAAAGAAATTGCCCGTGCACAATGCAACCTGAAACGCAAGTATACGCTGTCGTATACGTTTCAGAAGCGCGACATGATTGCGAGGCACGATGCAGAGTCATTGCGGCCACCTCACATTTTTTAACCTGCTGCACATGCATTCTCTTCCTGTTCACCCCCATTGGAGTGCGGCTACCACGGCCGAGAATCAAACCCATCTTCGAAGTAAGCAGTGCTAAACCATAAAAAACATCATCAAAGTCCGTGCCCCGCTGGAGCGCCGGCACCGTTGGCAATTCTACTCACATTTTTTTAGTTTTTTATTGTTTTACGAGGAACATCATCGATGCTGTTTCCGTCATTTAATTTAAGCGTGAGATTGATTGATATGTGGGGTTTAACGTCCCAAAACCACTATATGATTATGAGAGACGCCGTAGTGGAGGGCTCCGGAAATTTAGACCACCTGGGGTTCTTTAACGTTAAGCGTGAGACAAGCAATATGCGAAGGCTGTCAGCGTTATGGTGTGCGAAGCGAGCGCGTGATATGTATACGCGTGCCCCAGCAAGATTCGAAGAGTTTGTGCCCTGCCGTAATGCAAGTCTCCCGCCAGGCGGTGCCACTCCAACTTGTCGGGGCTAATAGAAGCCACCGTAGATGCGCTAACAGGCAGGCCTAAGCAAATTCGAAGCGCTCGGGCCTGAACACTTATATTTGCAGGCTCGTTTTGCTTACGTTGGTTAATGCCAGCAAGCTGTATCACAGGGAGCCAAAAAAGAGTGCCCTGTACAGCTGTAGCACTGCACTGACTTACATTCCCCAAATCTTCCCTGCGAAGATATTAAATCAATGGCAATAGCCGATTGCTGCACGCCTGAAATGTGTTTGTGCTTTATTGCTTATAACCCCCCTCCCCCCTATGCATTGCCCTCCGGGCCTATACAATATCCAAATAAATGAATAAATAAATAAATAAGTTAGTAAATAAATAAATAAACTAATGATTAGGTAGTATAGATGAAGACTCCTTGATAAATCCCTGTCGACAACCAGTATATTGTATGATCGAATGTACGTACACTTTGGCCATTATTTTATTTATGCCGTAACTATTCAAAGCTTCGCGCGTTAAGGCCACAAAGGCGCATTTTACGGAAGGAATTTCCAAGCAACGAATTCGTAGGTAAGGGGCTGTGCGAGCGGCAGCTCTTTCAATTCTCGCTCGCAACTGCACGCATGTTATGGTGGACGCCCAAACAAAGATATCATCGATAGTCCAACTTTGCATGGCAGCTGCTCAGTGAGTGCTGTTAGAGAAATATTGAACGGCACAAAACGCCGCCCCGGGGAACTCCACGTGGTAGCTGTAATGAGACGGTGTTTGGCCGTCTTCTGTGCTCACAAAAAAAAGGATCGCATAGAAAGATAACTGCGTGAACATGTGCGTGAACATTACACCATGTGGGCTGCAACAAACAAAAAAAAACTGAAAAAACACATAACACATGTCTTTTCAGTCTTTTTTTTTCTTTGCCAGTAATATAACTTATACATTTGTAATCTCAATCAATTATACTGCGTCACCATATGACAGAACTAGAAACAAGACAGACCATTGGGTGGGCTATTCAAGAACAGCTACACCAGGTTTCGCTCATAAGGCGGAACGCCCGCCTTCTGTTGCCACCTCACGGCACACGCAAGTGTGAACAGGAACTGGTCGATCTATACAGTTCCGTATCAAGCTGCCCGTCATTTCCTGCTGCGACCCTGTTGGTCCTGATCGAAGAAACTTTGAACTTGCTACGAATGACGCAGGCCCGATAATGTAAGGGAGGTAAGGCGTAAGATAGCAAGAAGCCAACCTTAAATGAAGTCAGCAGCCGACGTCACTGTTGCGTTATTCAAAAACTCTAACCAGATTCCTGGCTTACATTTTTCACGTGGTCGACGCAGCTGACGCACTGGTAATGGATGAGGGACTCTGCGATTTTATTGCTTGGACGCTGCAAGTGTAACCTATTCGATACTTATTTTCGCCGGTAGTAGTGAGGTCACGTAAGATGTGCGTCCGCAGTGTGCAACACTGTGGACTCTTCGTGTGATTGATTGATTGATGGACTTGTGAGGTTTAACTAACGTCCCAAAGCCACCATATGATTACGAGAGACACCGTAGTGGAGGGCTCCGGAAATTTCGACCACCTGGGGTTCTTTACGTGCACCCAAATCTGAACACATGGGCCTACAACATTTCCGCCTCCATTGGAAATGCAGCCACCAAAGCCGGGATTCGAACCCGCGACCTGCAGGTCAGCAGCCGAGTACCTCAGACACTAGACCACCACGGCGGGGCACACTTCGTGTGTACCACAGTGTTATGCACTTCGTGTATAGCACTGTAAGAAGGCGAGAACGAAAGAACACGCAAAAGTGGAGAAATTTAGAGCCATTCTCCGCTGTTTGTTTCTTTCTATTGGAGGTTTGTGTGAGTTTTGCGTTCTGGATGCCAATGACCATCTCGAGTACACTTTTTCACCCTTAGAACACGCACCGTTATAATAATAACTCTACATTATGGAGTGCGCTACAGCCCTTGCTCTGCGGCAACGTTGTTTGAGCGCAGTTGCTATTGTGGGGCAGCGCGCCGCCTTATCAATTCACCCAACGAGAAATAGAAGCTCATAAGTTAGTTTAGTTCGGCATTTCTGCCCTACTTCGACATTTGGGACACACAACCGTAACTTTTTCAAGTTATCTTAAACGGTCTGAAGGGTCAAAGAGACAAAAATATGAGAAACACGTGCACTCAATTTGTTGCAGGCTGACGGTGCAGGTCTGTCCAGTGTAGTTCGCAATCACTAATAGGCCTATATCGATATGAATATGGCAACATATTGTCACAGGTAATGGGTATGAGCCATCAACTGTAAGTGGAATTCCTGGGAAGTGAAGAAAGAAGAGGGCTTTTTGCGTCCTGGTCTGAGGGCAAGTAAGACGTCGTTTCGTCGCTGTCTGTTATTACGTTCGCGGCACTGGTGGAGGTGCGGGGTAAATGCGCCTCGGCTGCAGATTTTCAGCCGACACACCGAGCTACTTGGAGACAGCTGCAGCTCCCACGGCAAGAAGCAGTCGCCGCCTGCGAGGACTATCTCCCGAGTACGGTCCCCTCTCTCAAGAAGAGATGGCAACTTCAACTAACAACCAGGCGAGTCAAACCAACGACGCCTATTCTTTTCTCCCGCATGTTTTTCATGCGCCGCAAACACCACGCTTATTTCATGGAGGTATTTACGAAGATGTTGACGACTGGCTTGACCACTTCAATCGAGTTGCCAACATCAACGAATGGGATGAAGCTCGCAAGCTGCGGAGAGTTTACTTTGCATTAGAAGACTCTGCCAAAACGTGGTACGAAAACCACGAGGGTTCCTTTGCGACGTGGCATGAGTTCAGCCGACAGTTTCGTGATGCGTACCGCAGCACTGAAAGGAAGGAGAGAGCAGAGCAGGCTATCTCGTCTCGTAACCAACGACCCAACGAGAGAGTTTTGATGTTTGTCGAGGACATGCTGCGACTCTTCAAGCGTGCTGACCCTGCAATGTCCGAGGAAAAGAAGGTGCGGCATTTAATGCATGGGGTAAAAGAGCAGCTTTTCGCCGGACTCGTGCGCAATCCACCGACGACTGTGGCAGAGTTCATAAATGAGGCAACCACCATGGAGCGTACTCTCCAGTATAGGTCGTCACAGTATGAACGCCACGACGTGACCCCGGCTGCATGCTTTATCGGGGCTGACAGCGAGAGGCATGCCCTCGCTGAGTTCCTAAGAAGCGTCGTGCGGGACGAGCTGCGACAACTCCAAGCAGCGGGACCCCAACCACCCGTAAGTGCTCTCACAGACATAATCCGAAATGAGATCCGACAGGTGGTCACCCCACTCGCGCCAACAAGGCCTGAGGCCCCTGTACTGACTTATGCGGCGGCTCTGCGATCTCCTGCACCACATGGCCCTGATCCCACCATGGGGAGAATGGATCAGGCTAGCCATCGATTCCAGGGCACCTCTTCGACTCCGCCACCCACCTCAAGGTTTCCGAGTGCACCGACTTATCGTCCGTCTGGATCGCGGCAAAACGCCACAAAGGCCAGCGTGTGGCGTACGTCCGATAACCGTCCCCTCTGCTACCACTGTGGCGAAGCCGGTCACGTCTACCGCCATTGCCAGTACCGCCAAATTGGTCTCCGTGGCTTTCACCCTGACGCTCGGTGCCCGCGTTACGGTGAGCGTCCCCGCGACATCGAAGCGTACCTTACGGGCCAGCAAGCTCCTCGCCTTGGTCAACGCCCCATTTCAAGATCACCATCACCTCGCCGCCCCACGTCACCTAGCAGTCCCTCGTCATCTTTTGCTCCTTTCAGAGGCCGGTCACCGAGTCCCCACAGGGGAAACTAGAAACTGCGGCTCCTGGGGGTGAAGCCGCGTCCCAACGAACTGTCAAAGAGCCTCCTTCGACGCAAAGACCCGACGAAGACCGTTTTGATTTTCCAGTCGTTTCCGAAAGTCATCAGACTGTTTCCGCCGACATCACCGTACACGTCGATAATCACGTCGTCACTGCCCTCGTCGACACCGGCGCCGATTATTCGGTTATGAGCAGCACCCTAGCATCCCAACTGAGGAAGGTAACTACCCCTTGGCAAGGACGGCCGTTGCGCACGGCAGGGGGCCACCTCGTCACGCCGACTGGAATGTGCACAGCCCGTGTTCGAGTCCGTGCTTTGACGTTCACAGGGTCTTTCCTCGTATTACCTGTGTGCTCCCGTCCACTCATTTTGGGGCTGGACTTTCTTCGCGAACACGGCGCAATTATTGACCTAAGAGACTTGCAGGTGTCGTTCGAGGACCCATTTCATCTTGAACCGGAAAACGCCCGCTCATCAAAGGCTGCCCTACGTGTATCTTCCGAATCTGTTACTCTGCCTCCCCGCAGCAGCCTTTTTATCAACGTTGAATGTGACCAAGACGTTCCCGATGCTGTAATTGCAGAAAGAAATTTGTCCCTACTTTTTGCACAACAAATCTGCGTTGCCCGAGGTATTGTACAGCCCAGTAGAAAGCAGGCTTGCCTATTCGTCACGAATTTCAGCGAGGAGTATCGCCATCTTACCAAACACACTGCGATCGCATACCTTGAGGATATTGCCAACGTCCCTGGTCCCTCAACATTATCTGCTCTTTCGTCATGCGACGATTCCGCCATGACATTTGCAAGCACTCTCGACGTGAACCAGGGTCTACCGTCTGCACAACGGGAACGTCTTTTGAAGCTACTTGGCTCATTTCGGGACTGCTTCGCTACGACTTCGAAAGTTAACCAAACACCGCTTGCCAAGCATCATATCATCACCGAGCCTACCGAGAGACCCATTCGACAGCATGCGTACAGGGTCTCTCAAAAAAAAAAAACAAGACGTTATACGCCAACAGGCGTATAACGGCGATGAAGTTCCAACCAGGCGATGAAGTGTGGGTGTGGACTCCCATTCGACAGCGTGGTCACTCTGAGAAGTTGCTTCGGCGCTACTTCGGCCCTTACAAAGTTCTGCGCCGACTCAGTGACGTTACGTATGAAGTTCTCCCTGAGGGCGCCTCAAAACGTTCCCGTCGGTTTTCACAAAGTGATGTGGTGCACGTGTCAAGACTCAAGCCATATTTCTCGCGTCATCCATCGAACGTGGACTAACTTACCATGCGATGACTATTTTTGTCACTTTGGTTTTTTATTGTCTTGTGTACTTACTCCTTTCTTTATTGAGTACTTCTAGGACGCCAGCCCATTTTTTTCTCCCTTATGACGGAGTTGTTGGGTTCCATGATAGCATCTTTTTTTTCTCATTTGTTTTCTCAACGCTCATTACCAGCATCGAGCCGATGCTTTTCGAGGAGAGGGAGTAATGTCACAGGTAATGGGTATGAGCCATCAACTGTAAGTGGAATTCCTGGGAAGTGAAGAAAGAAGAGGGCTTTTTGCGTCCTGGTCTGAGGGCAAGTAAGACGTCGTTTCGTCGCTGTCTGATATTACGTTCGCGGCAATATTTTATCAAAAAGCTACTCATTTAAAAAAAATACTGCTCTTTGAATTACGTATATCTTTCTGGGCACGTTGCTTTATCTTAACATAACAAATTCCCAGCGCAAACAAAACCCGCAAGCGAGCCACACAGCACTTGTGAGTACGTTATTGTCTCTCTTCTGGGTGTTTTCTGGTGCTGTAGTTGTTTTTTCACTTGTACTTTTCCATTTCTTTTCTTCCCTAACGTTGCATTCGTTTCGCCAAGCATTGGGCTCAAGCCATTTCCGCTAGGTGCTTCCATGAAATACACAGCCAATGCGAATCCGTGGAAGCAATGAACACTTGGGTGTGAAAGGTGTTTGTGGCGATTCCACAAATAGCGTAGGCTATTAGGGAAAACATGAAGGAGAAAGGTATTACTGCGTTACTTGCAACTGGAATATACACACTTAGTGCTGACTCCTAATTTGTGCACTGAGTTTTATAGCGTTGCTTCAGGGAATAAACAAAACATGTGCACTCCAGCTCAGTTGAATTCAGCAACACTCCAGCATATAAGCAAAGTTACGTGTTCTCAGTGTCTGTTTGAACTTATATTTATTTTGAGCTTCAAACGTATGGCATAGCACCGGAATTTTTTAACATAAAAACAATAACTGATAACCAGTGCCAGTATAAAAAACATTCTATTGATGTGGCCTATATTAGTTTAGAAAAACTGATGTACTGAGCCAGAAAATAATGTAAACTAAAGCAGCAATATTTAACTGTTGCACCACGTATTCTCTAGATACAAACACTGTACAGTGCTATGAAATGGAAGGATATGCAGCTATACAAAAATTTATTATGATACGTAATATTGCAAATATATTTGTCGTAAACATGCCGTGAATATGTCAGGTATGTCAGGTATGTCAGGTAGCTCGGTATTTATGGTAAATACCGAATAAGGAGAAGCCCACTGCTTAGCAGGGTAACGTAACTTCCAACGCCTCAGTGAAAATAAAAAGACATCTTCCTCACAGACTTCTTTGTGGTGGCCGGACTGAATAAGTGCCTGTGATAGAGAGCCAGGAATATACATATACTGACAGTAGAAAAAAAAAGGTGTGCGCGTGAACAGTTCATGATAGCTTGAACTGCTGCAAGCAAACTGTGCATTGTATTAATAAACAAACTGGTTTCAGTGTGATATAAATTTTATTTCAAATTTTTCATTTTCGGGTGCCGTTCAGTATTGTTCTTTTTTTCACTGCAGAACTTATTCATATGGAGTAGCCAAGGTAATATTGACCTCAACCTTTCCACAGCAAAACAGTTAGAACAGAGCCGAACTGATTATGAGCGAAATCTAAATGCTAGAAGAATATGTGAAACACCAAGTGGGTTGCAACTCCTCCTCGTGACCCGATCACATGTCTACCCTTTCAACGTCTCATGTCCTTGAATGTCATCGTACCTGGTGTCGCATATCATCAGCGTCTTCTCTTTCAAGCTGACAACGTCACGAACGAAGCTATCTTCATAACCTGCACAAGAACTCGTCAAGCTTTCCTGCCAGTAGCTACCAGCAACTTTCGTCTCTATGCGAAACAGTGAGTCGGGCGTTCGGTTTAACGAGGACCATAAGTAACGCCTACTTCGATCTGCAGAAAGACCTGCTCGCGATTGTGCCACTCTACCAGCGCTGCCTACCTCATAAACTTTTTTTTCTTCTTCAGAGGAACTGGTGGAGGGGATGACTGTAACGTTTGGTGAACGTGCACCAAGGTCTAAGGCGGGAGTGCTAGGACCCCTTCCGTTTGGCGCCTTCTCTTACAGCCACAACCGTACATCGGGAGTGGCAGTAGGTTGGGAAGGTCAGGAAGCACGGTTCATCGATTTACCATCGGCCGATAGGCAGCCGTTGAATTCTGCCGGTCGATTTGTTTTTCCTCGGATGCATTCAAACTTTTCTTGTTTTTTTATTTTGTTTACAAAGATAGAACTACCTTCCCTTCGTGAGGTTTCCAAAACGTGGGGATGTTGCTTTATCTGAAACTATGGGGGCTTTGTATTTTTGCACCTTAGATGACGCTACAGAAAGCACTGTGTTAGAGGAGCTCATCTCATAAAGGTCAGTAATAAGGAAAAGAAAGAGCTGCTACATTTTTTATATTTTTGTCTGGTGTTCCATATTTTAGGTGCAGTAAAGAGCACTATTAAATTTTGAATACTTACAAAGACAGTGCAGCAACACCGAAAGAGATATCTTTCACGACATTTCCAAAAGAAATGCGCGCTTCTGGCCAAAACGCCCCCTCAACTTTACTTCGGGTTCCCGTAGTTTTGATCTCTTGGAGATGTCGCCTTCGAACAAATGGATACATAAAACATTTAGAGTGCTATATGATGCTGCTACCTCCCTCGCTCAAGCGTGCTCTAGTTCTCGAAAAAAGTTTTGTTTTTTTTGTCTAGACCAGATGCATGTAAGGAGATCATATCAAGATGCATGTATAGGAGATCATGTCAACCGGTCAATTACTTAAAGCATTTTACTTTACAATACCGTTTATAACTTAAGTCGTTTCTGAACGAAAAAAGCGAATTTTGTTTGAAAGCCTCGTCGCCGAAAACAACCAAACGAATTCAACAGCATATCAGTTCAAGTAAAGTGGTTAGGCGATCAAAAGTTGTGGTGGAAATCATCAATAAATACTGCTGGCGGAGCCGCAATCGAACAAAGTCATTATTCATGATGGTAAAATATTCTATGATGTAGCTGTGTTAATGCTTATAACTACTTCAGTGACAGACACTGTACCGGTGTCGTGTCAAGACAACGCCTATTGCTTGAATGTAAATATTCGACGGAAATTTGTCTGGTTGGGTATGAAACTGGGAGATGATTTAGACTCCAACCAAATGTTTCTGAAGAAACCCGACGTTTCGAAACCGACTTGGTTCATTCCTCAGGGGTAATTGCGGAGCTACGCAGCAGTGGCGTCTTCAAAGCCCTCGTGGGGTGTGGTTGGAATTTAAATCATCTTCCAACACCTATTGCTGTAACGGTATTCGTTGTCCAATTCAATAACGATGTAATAACAGAGAGAGAGACAACACAAAGAAAAAGGCAGGGAGGTTAACCAGGGCTGAGCCCCGGTAGGCTACCCCGCACTGGGGAAGGGGAGAGGTGAAGGAAAGTTATATATAGAGGAGCAGACAAAAGGTCACCGACTGGGCCGACGCGTAACAGTTTCACCATCAACAACGATGAAACAGGCCGGTGTCTTTGAGAAAATGCAACAGTGCTTTCGTTGCCTTTCGGAAATTGGGTAGGCAGTGTCATGGTCCCAAATCTTTCTCGACAGTGAAATCACTTTTGTCCAGTTGATTTAAAACACTGCGCAGGTGAGGACTCTCGTTTGTGGATGTAATAAGAATTATCTATTGGATCCTATGAGTAAGCAAATTGTATGCCAACGTTTCTCAATCGTGAAAAAGTGCGCGAACAGCGCTACCCAGTTATCAAGACTATGGCACACCAGGGCCATTGGGAGATTTTTTTTGAGGAGGGGTGGGGAGGTACCTTATCGACAAGATCAAGAGGTTGGGGGGGGGGGAGGTTTTCACGCTTTGTATGCCATGGCGAAAAAGCTGTCTAGGAGTGGGGGGCCTTGACCAGCAGCGCAACCTCTTCGCTGCGCCGCTGTCGCACAGCAGCGCCCTTTCTGTTGCGATAGTACCGAATTTTCTGCCCTAAAGTGTGGGTCTGCGTTACGTCATGCCATAGGCTACAATTTACAAGCCAGGGTAGCTTTGTATGGAATGTGAAGTATGCTCACAACTACGACTTTTACACAATGACGCTGTGCTAATTCATGAAGTTTTGCTCAAAGCAAAAAAAAAACAATTGCTACCACTTTATGACTGGTTTTGAATAAAGTGACTTCTATAATCTGTGATCTGGGCAGCATTCATACGTAACAAGTTTAAACTTACAAAATCCTTCATGTGTTCACCGCCCTATGCAGATCGAAGGAAAAAGCTGCCTTAATTTTATTCTCTAACCATGTATCCATCCGTCCTCTTCGCGCTTCGGAAGATTTCTTTATCTAACGCAGTTTCGCGCTGTTTCCATGATCAGAGGTATTGCAAGCTTTCTTCGCCTCACCTGGTATGGTGACTGGTATGGTAAGGCCGAGGACGAGGAGCGACATTATCATCATCGGGGATTAGAGCAGTGCACTTGCAATAAAAATTGTGTCGACGGGCGGGCTTCGCAATGGGCATGGCGGCTCGTTCCTTTCCTCTTCATATTGGTGCCGTGAAACCCGGGAGGAAGAACCTTCGGAGGAGGGACGGAGCGGGCTTCACGAACTTCAACCACAGTTGCAGCCTCGAGGACTTTTATGAAGCCGCCGTTGGTCGAAGCTGATGTGCGAAGCCAAAATGTTCCAGAGAATCAGAACAAGAAGCATGACTCCTTGACATTGCTTGAGACTTCGTGCTGCGAAGCGTTTGTGGCGGACACCACGTTGACTGCGACTTCACCTAGTGACGTGACCAGCCAGTGATTTCTCACGCTTCCGACACTGGACAGGATAATGGAGGCCCTGTTCGCAAGGCGGAATGAAGTGCGCAAGGCGGTCACAGAAGCCATCACCAACAATGAACGTCAAATACACGTGGAGCGTCCGTCAGTAAGTGAGTTACGATATATTCATCAAATTTTGATTGCTCAATTCAAGCTTCTTAAAAAATCGACAAGGAAGCAGAATTTTGCATTTCATATTGATCGCTTGGAAACTGAGACGGGCGAAGCAGAGCTTTATGAACACCAAATCATTCTAGCCAAGGTCAGAGTGGAGCATAAGATCGCGAACGTATTAAATGCTCGACAAGCTCGCTTGGAGGCCATGGGGCGAAGGATTTGGACAGAAGTACAAGCTGACGTGCACTCTTCGTCCGTGGCACCACCATCTTGCCTCTGCTCCTTCAGCAGCATCTTCTTCTACGGAAGCTAGAATACTCAAACTCACGACTAATTGTTGAACGCGCTGAAAGCCGAAAAGTCACCGATTTCACCACTGTAACGAGCATTCAAGCACGCACAGAACCAATACTTTTAAAGAACTGGTCCATGCCGTTAGAACGCCCGTCAGCGTACACTATGAATGAAGCAAAGGACATGACAGTTACAACAATTCAAGTGCACATGGTGGAGGGACAAACTTCAACTAATAAGAAGCGGGAAGCCTTTGAAGTTCTAAACGGGCATTTAAGGAATATAAAGAATGGGCGCCAGCCAAAGCCAGCAGATCCAGGTGTTGCAGAGTCCTCGCAGCCAAGTGTAGAAATGTCTGACAAAAGCAAATCAAGACGCATTCAAGCGAAAAGGAGCAAGAGAAAAACTGCGAGGGCAGAGGAGCCTGCCACCTTTATCAGTTCTACGAGTAAGCTACAAACATCAAGGGGGAGGAGATTGTCAACCGTAAAAGCTATCTCGCTACTGATTAAGTATATTGTGACAGGGCCAAACCGGCGAATGCAGCAATCAAGACCGGGATGGAGGAAGAAGGATAATGCTTCCATGGTGAACACAGCCAAGGCAAGAAATTCAAAGCCAAAACTTCTCAAAACAAGCCACACCAGAAGCTCGGTAATGAAATCATGTTTCTGCCAACGAAATCTGGTCATTGAGAGCGCAAGTTCACCGAAGGCGACGCCTTCGAAGGCACGTATATGAAACAAGCGTCGGAAGCTCTGTTGGAAAAAAAGGTGAAAGAGCAAGCCCGAATTGTTCCACGTGAATTGACTTGGACCTCAAACTATTAGTGACGAACATTGTGTGTTTAGTGCTTACAGCAACTGTGATATTGTTCATCATGAGGCCACACTGGGGGGCGTGGAGGATGTTGCAAATTATGTAGAGGATCATCATCGGGCATTAGAGCAGTCCATTTGCAATAAAGAAGATGTCGACGGGTGGGCTTCGCCATGGGCATGGCGGCTTGTTTCTTTCCTCTACACATGTTATGATTTTCATATTATAACTTGTCAAACATGCTATTGATACAGTCATGTTATGCCATAATAAGATTGGTATCAATACAATTATCGAAACGGCCAGGAGAGCTAAATGTCCTGGGCGCCTAGATAGATGGGTAGATAGATAGATAGATAGATAGATAGATAGATAGATAGATAGATAGATAGATAGATAGATAGATAGATAGATAGATAGATAGATAGATAGATAGATAGATACGCTCAAAGTCGCCGAAGTTCGTTAAGAAATACTTCGCATTTAAAAACATTCACGTTGTGCTTCGGCCTTGTGTCGGGCTATACAACAGTGAAACTCCACTATTTAGAACTTGCACGAAAGAATGAGACCACTTCTTTGAAGACTCCTCCACCCCCCAAGCGAGAACAATGGTTTCTAAGTAGCCAACTACAATGTTTTATATTCGAGTGAAGATTATATTCACTCGTTTCTGCGGAATCTAGATTGGTCCACTGCTCGCCTTCTGTTCTCCCACAATACAAAACGTCCGGAGGTCAGGTCAGACGTCCTAACACAATGTATGGCCACCGAGAGGAAATAAACCTTCCTATGCCCAGTCGGTGGTACGCTCTGTCCACGAGGGACCAAAATGTCGCGGCCGCCCGGCCCAACAGAAATGCGTGCTCGTTGTTTTTGTGTTTTAGGCAGTGCACACACTCCTCAAACTTTACAGAATATCACTTGAACATCCGGTCTGCCGTGGCCAAAACACCCCGTCTGGAGTGCCGAACCACATCTTGAATATTTCCAGGTAACCATCTTAGCGTTATTAGCACCCAGGAGAAGTTATAGTTTATCACTTCACAACCAGCGTTTAACAATATCTTCTGTGTGAGTTCTGTATTTTGGGTTTCTAGTAGGAGAGCCTCAAGTTGTAGTACGGCCACACGTTTATAAAGGCTGATGGCATGCCTTTAGAGGGGCATTGGGTTAATGCTACCTAGAAGATTATCAGGCCTGCTCACTGCCGCTGTCACGTCACTCGTTTTGCCCGAGCGAGTGCGCATACGGCAGGCTGTTTATGGGACCAGCACGCTTCCACTGCGCCACTCTGCTGCACATACGGGAGGCTGTGAATACATTGCTAAGTACAATCGTCTCCCGTTAAAAGGTAAAGCCTTCGAGGAGAGTTTTATATGCTTAACAGCATTATTCTGCCTTCTGGGTCAAAAAGGGCACTGGTTTAGGTGAAATATTGAGATTCCAGGCATTTGAAAATTCACGTGTCAGTCGTTTGTTCCACGAAAATGTCAAACATTGTACGCTATCGAACGTGTGGTCGATCTATAAGAGTAACAGTTGATGGACCAACATAGTGACGAAATAATTATGCTGAATTCTATTCATTATTTATTTACACACACACACATACACACAGACGCATACACACACACACACACACACACACATGCACGCACGCACGCACGCGTGCACTATGTAGAGCATGCAGAGAAACTGTTACTTTTTATTCGGAGAGATTTTGCAGCTCAATTTGTACTCTCTCGAACAACTGTCTTCCTAGACACGTATTTATTGAGGTGAGAGTGTGGTGCTGCCCCAAGTATGTGGTTCTGCACATCATCAGAGTGACGACCATTGCAAGAGAAAACAAAATGTTTCGTTTCACAAAAAAACCTTCGGATTCACACAAAAAGCGAGTTTGCTCTTTTACTCTTGGCACTCTCGCAGTTGCTAATGGCCCAATTTTCGCCCCGCCGCGGTGGTCTAGTGGCTAAGGTACTCGGCTGTTGACCCACACATCGCGGGATGAAACTTCGGCTGCAGCGACTACATTTGCGATGGAGGCGGAAATGCTGTAGGCCCGTTTGCCCAGATTTGGGTGCACGTTAAAGAGATGGTCGAAATTGTCGGGTACCTCTACTATGGCATCTGTCATAATCATATGGTGGTTTGGGGACGTTAAACCCCCCATATCAATACTCCCGCAAAGGTGCCTAGTCAGTCATATAATTTAGGTTCTAGGAAAAATATTAGTAATGGGTCTATAATAAACCTTGTAGCCTCCGTGGGTGCTTTTAGTTTCCTGGCGGTTCTTGTATCGGTATATTTTCGGTAGTGATAAGTATTTTAGCTTGAAGTATAAATCACAAAAGAAAACCAATTAAAAAGCGCTTTACCGTAAGTGTAGACACGCATCTAGATCTCAAAGAAACATAATATACTAAGATGCGGACCACAATAAAATCATATGATTGCCGGAAAAAAAGTAATATGCACTAAACCGATGCATTAAGTCATTTCTTTTATTTTTATCAACCTAGGGAACAGAACTAACACGAGTCCGTGGCGTTAACCACCAGTTGCAAAATGATTACTGACACTGAAGGGGAAATGCCTGTTCTAAAAATGTTCTGCTAAGCACGTTCATTAATCTAATGTCAAGGCCTACGTCAACAAGTCAGAGCCCACATGACACCTTTATTTTGGAGCAAGAACGGAACGTGGCGGAGATGGGGGCCATTTGAACTAGTTAGTAATAGGCAGTGTGGACACACGTACCTTCAGGTCACGAAGAAAACGAATGTCGATGTCAGCTTGACGAACGATACACTCCCCTTTCGTTCTTCTGTTGTCCTTAACAAACGAGAACGCTCGCAACTTCGGCACGCAATTCGCCACGCAGCATCGACGGACCAATCGGATTAGCAGCCGTAGAGATTGTGAATAGCCAGTGCATAAAACACATCACATATTGGCGCAGGAGGTTACGGAGTATGGACCCAGAAAAAGGCGGTCTTCTCGGGTCGCCAACAATCACACCAGCACGCCACAAACACGTTCGTCGGGCTTGCCAACCCTTGTCTGTCGAACAACGAGAGCAAGCGTAGGCATGTCTGTGCAACGAAACACGCCGGTCACAACGGAGTGACGTCAAAAGCCGAGACAGACATAGTGAGCAGGCCTGAAGTTATCTAGGTGGCATTAGTTGGGTTCAATGCCCTTAACCCCAGCGGCAAAGCCTGCAGAAAGAGGCGGCTCTGAACCCCTAGAAAGTAAGGCGCAAGTTGTCTCGCAGGGTGACCCTCCTTTTACTGTAAGACTCTAAGGGTCATCTTTCAAGGCATGCATGAGTTGATCGATTTGATTGATTTGTGGGGTTTAACGTCCCAAAACCACCATATGATTATGAGAGACGCCGTAGTGGAGGGCTCCGGAAATTTGGACCACCTGGGATTCTTTAACGTGCACCTAAATTTGAGCACACGGGCCTACATCATTTCCGCCTCCATCGAAAATTCAGCCGCCGCAGCCGCGATTCAATCCCGTGACCTGCGGGTCAGCAGCCGAGTACTTTAGCTACTAGACCACCGCGGCGGGGCAAGGTATGCATGAGTGTCTGCCAGTACTACACACTAAACAAAAATGACCTGAAATAACATCAAAAACTGGGTAAACCATTTGTCCTCTAGCGCACTACCTTTCCTGGTTTTTTTTTTCACCACCTACTATCGAGGTAAAAATTTACTCTCGTGCTAACTAAGTTTTTGAACGTGGAGAGTAGTAATTATTTACCCCAGTGAGGTTTTGAGCGAGCATAGAGAGAGTAAATTTTTACTGCCTTCACAAGGTTTTTGAGGTGATTTCTGAGAGTTACTTCCGGTGGTAAAAAAAAATAAAAATTGACGGGTGCATTCGCCCAGAGTCGACAAATTTGTTAAATAGCAGAATTGATTGAATTTATTGAACGGCAGAATTAGCGACACATAGATTCACATACACACAAACACGCACACACAACAAATGCAGAATAATACACCACTCGAACAGACTGCACGCGTTGCTCAACCACACTTTGACAATCCGGTATATATAGGCACGACTTCTTGACCGGCCCTGTATGACTGGTAGGAGAGCTCTTTTTTGCATTGATTAACAACAACGGTTGAAGGTGCAAGCGTAACCTTAAGGTGGGCTGCAGGGCACTAAATGTCACACCGACCTTTTGTTATAAATCAACCCAATCTCACCTTTTTGAGTATCCAATAATTATTTGGCACACCGGGCTCATGGCCCCACGCGTGTTAGCACTGCTGATGCACAAGTCCATAAAATATACCTAAGTGCGCACAAACCATGGTAGCTCAATGATTTTCATTGAGCGACGGTACACAAACACAGTAGCAGCACGGATTCGTCCCAACGGGCGTAGAGGAGCGGTGCACGCCTGCACACTAGCTTCTTACCGACGGCGTACTAGGCCTTTTCGAGGAGCAAGGCTATCCGATGAAACACAGCTGGCGATCACAGAACACACATCCTGTGCGAATTTCGTCGTAATTTCAGACACAAATGAACACGTGACCGCTATCTTACGGGGATGGGGCGGTGTATGCATACTTCCAACGAAAGACCACCGTCCGGGTTTTCTACGTGCTCACCGGCAGCCGCTTGTTGGTTCCGTCTGCCTGTATAGGCTTCGCGCTACATGCTTGAGAACAGTTGGTGCATGAGGTGGGCGATTCGGGCAGCACTTTACTCATGCAGACATCGCCTACTGTGGAACAAAATATATGCGATGCTTCTTTCACCTGCCCCGGCGACACACTCCCACTGGTCACTGGTGGCCGCGGCTCGGTGCCGACGACAGAGTGAAGCATTCTGCTTATTGCTTCTCAAGTAGGCAAGCACGGATGATGACACCAGATTGATTTTGTTACCACTGGCAGGTATTCGCGATTCCGCTCGGAAGCGAGATATCCGCGACGTGCAGGTTCGGAGGCGCTCGGAAGCGCACTGTCGTTCGACAATGTAGGAAACACGTGAGATCCATCAGCCCAACCAGACATACAGATACCGAGCTTCTTGCACCGTCTGTCTCCAAGGCCACCGCCGAGCAAAAGCCAACAATTTGCGAAAATATGCAGGACAGCTTTCCACAGCAGGTTTTCTTTCTTTTTTTTCTTCTTTTTAGATTTCCACCCCCCCCCATCTTTTTTTTTCTTTCTCGTTCACAGAATGCTGTTCTCGCTTGTGCTTATGCTGCCCCCAGTTCCAGTAGAAGTGCGTTGACTCGAGGTCAGTCCTGAGGCACGGCGATGCCAAAAAAAAAACCTATGTGGTCCTCGCGTACCTTCAGGATTCACTGTGAGCGTCACAAGGGGGGTATGGGGCAAAACCCGCCGAAGCACCTGCACCTTGCAGCCACGTGGTAATAAACTCTGAAACGCAGGTTAAAAATCACGTGATAGAAAACTCCCTACGTGGTAAAACTGGATTTTGACATCTTTTTACTACTTGCCTGAGAGGTGGAGTAAAACTATGTCATGTACCATCTTTTACTCCTACACGAGGTAGTAATTTTAAACGCAAGAGAGTTTTGAGAGGTCATGAGCTGCAAAAACCCCAAACTCGGATAGTTTTTGCTTATAGTGTACCAGCAAGGGGATATTTCAACCACCTTTCTCTCGAGGCAGTCTGAGTGTGTTTCCAAAAAAAAGGGCGATTTAGGGTACAATGTATAGTGTAATAGGTAAAGCGATAAGCTCTGTATGTTCAGAAAAAAAGTGGTTAACGATGGGGAGTACTTAGTACTCTGCTATGGGAGAGAATAAAGCCGTCCCGTGGGCGTCAGGCACGAGGAAAAACGTGGAGCGTTTCCCCACACGCCCAACGAGTGTCTGTATGCATATGTGTTTAGAAAAAAAGTGGCAGAATATCAACGGAGTGAATGATGCTGAGTGGGGCGAAGCATCCGTGCGTCCATACGTCCGTCTGTGTGACCGTCCATGCGTCCATCCAGCCATCCGTGTGTGCGGCTGTTCATGCGTCCGCACGTCCATCTGTGCGTCTGTTCGTGCGTCGGCACGTTCATCTGTGCGTCCGTCCCTGCGTTCGTCCATGCACCCGCCCCTGCGACCACCCATGCGCCCATCCGTCCTTGCAGCCATGCGTGGGTCCGTCCATGCGTCTGGGTGTGTGTCCGTTCGTCCACCTATTCAACACTCCAAGTACCACCATCTCACATCTTTTCATCATACATTCCCCATATAGAAGCACCGCCATCCAACGGACATTCCAAGGGCTAAAGGAGAGGTGGAACACGCACACTTTCTTACGGCTTGCGCTTCGTGTCTACTTCCCACCTTTAACCGTCTCGAGTTCATGGTATATACTAGTTCATTGTATTCATGGCATTGTGGCCCAACGCTCGCTAAACCTTTCTAAAACCTAGGAGGTTACGCCCAGCGAGTATAACGTAGCAACCTTTTTCTGTCAGATAGTGCTCAATGTACATGCCAGTGGCTGCTAATGTGAAATGAGAGACAGGAGAATTCGGCTTTAATTAACGCGCACGCTTCGAATTCAATATTGTTCAACAATGCACAGGAGAAATCTTGCACCAGCACTACCTTGAAGTTCAAAAGGTAAGATTTGTTAGATACCACGACTACGACTATTACGAGGTACTAAGAAGCTTCGCCCCTAAAAATTTTAACAATTATGAGTACTTCGTACTCAAATGGAAGAGCACTGAGCAGTTTCTGAACGGAAAGACGCGCGAGCCTTGTCTCGTATGAGTATTTAGAAAAAGTGTGTAACGATTGCGAGTACTTCGTACTCAACTATGGGTGAGCAGTGCGTGTAGAAAAAGTTGTCAACAATTTAGAGTACGATGTACCCTACGCTGCTCTATTATGGCAGAACAGTCCCCCTGAGAACAGTCCATGCAGCCGAGTAAACAGGAGCGCCGACATAGTGCTGCTTTGTATCGGCAACATCCGTAGCACAGCGTTTCGATATATCTTTATCAAGACAGTGCATTTGTGTATACAATTGCATAAAACTGCGAAGCTACTTTCCACGAGAAACATCATGCCTTATTTCAAACTACTCACCTATAATAGGCTAAACCGCATTCAACGAAATTGGGTTAGTGAAAAATTATCGCCGTCCTAATGATAGGAGCTTTCCATCGTTCGATTTCTGACCGTATCTCCCCGCATACAGTTGGAAAACTTCCACTGCATTTTACTGCATAAATTACTCACATCTACAGTTTTTGTGCAACTAAACTTTGTTCATGAACGCTCGACATTGCTTAGTATTATGCTTATAGGCAAGTTTTAGCAACGAAGAAAAAAGTCACAGCTTTGCCGCAAAGGCGAAGCAATGAACGTGAAAGCAACAAATTGGAAGGTCACGCGCAGAATCGCAAGCAGATCGAAACGTGCGCCACGTTTCTCACGCAAAAATGATGCACGAAACGTACGCAGAGATACAGATGAACGCGAATAAGCGTCTGAGTTGCTACTTCGCTGTGTCTAAAAAGCACGCCCTTTTTGCAAATGGAGGCTGTGCAACGATTGCAGTGACCTTTTCCTTTTGTGCACCCGGTAGCTACAACACAATCGTTCCGATGAAACCCAAAGGCTAGCCAAGACGTACGATTCTCCCCACTGTAAGATAAGGGTGCGTAATTGAGCGTACACCCCCTTATTCTCTACGTGGGACAAAGTACGCGTCATAGATAAGAGCCGCCGCATACTCACTGCGCCATATTGCTGATAATGCAGAAAACGTGATAGTCCCCCTCCCCCCCGAGATACCCGCCAACAGCGGTAAGTTGTAGATATGAATAGCTTGCCGTCTGAAGGTTGAAGGGGGTACCTTTCGGTGGCTCAGTGGTTAACGCCTCGCAATCAGGACGCGGAGGTCCTACGATAAAATCCGCGAGCCGGGATCTTTCTTCTGGGATTTTTTTTCTTTCTTGCGTTTACATATATATAGATAGATACGTATACATATACGGTGCATGACACTGACGCCGACGCCGTCGGCAAAATCCAGCTGAGAGTGTCCATATAATTGCTATCACAATATTAATATAAACGGCATTCTATGGCACGGCTTCCCACGCGATTTATAAGAAAACAGATGAGCAACGTAAAGCGACGCAAACCTCAAGTTAGTAGAGCTACGAGAACGCTCTGCTGTGGCTCTGGTGGAAAGCTCAGGAGAATAGGGGATATGCTCATCTATTGTTTACTTGTATTTTGTCTTGCTTTTTAATTTAGGATTTTTAACTCACGCGAAGTGGGGATGTGGTTGGCTTAAGTTTGTAACGATTGCTTTCGCTCTTTCTCGCCACTTGTTCAGCGATATTGCAAGTTGGATTTCTCTCAGTTATCTAGCTCGGGTGACGCGCTAACTACGGGGAAGATAAATAAGGAAGTTTTGGTGGGTAGAGAACGGAAGTGACACTGAGCTTCGTGAAGCAGGTCGGCCATGCATTCGACGACGATGGCTAAATCAGGCTATACGTGTTAATCACGGCTCGGCAGTGTGTTAATCCAGAGATTTCCGGTTTCATGAAGGTTCCTCAGGTTTTCTAGTAGTGACAGGGGACCACAAGTATTCGAACTCATTATTCGAGCAGGTATTGATGTTGCAGGAGTACTTGAGCAAACCCACTTCTGTGCAAGCCTGACTAGACTGACGGAAGTACAGTGTCGCTTGACTAATGGGTCAAGGTGGCAGTCGAGCTTCCGTCGGGAAGATTTGTTTATTGAAAGGCTTGAATTCTTGTTGGCTCGGCTACAGAGTTTTTGCTTCTTTTATTAGTGGCTTGTATCGTTCAAGTGATGTGAAGCAATAATAAGACCTTTCCTGTTCATTATTTTTACATAGCCATGGTTTTACCTTTGGGGTTCTTCTGATCCTGTGCCTCAAATAAATATACATCACAGACTGAATACTTAAAAAAATTGTTACAGGAAGTGTCGCTTCAACCAACGTTTTGACGTGTTAACTTTTCTTCGTCAAGGCAACGATGTTGCCCTGACGATCGACAAGTCGACTTGCCGAAATACTGCGTCAGCCACGTCTTGTCTTGAAAAACTTCTGATCGCTTTTTTCCGTTCTTTGAAACTTCAGTCTCGGTTAGTACTCAAGTTCTGTAAGCAAACTGTGCGCACTCTCAAGACAAACGTGATTTAGCCTAATACAACGTGTCGTTATTGGGATTGTTGATAAATTTTGCATTCTCTGCAATATTTTGTGTTCAATGTTTAGTCATTATGTCAATACTTCAGTTGAAATTTATAAGTGCTTTTATAGATTGACACTTTCTCACTACGTGCATGTCTCTATATCTTTGATGTAGAGACATGCACGTAGAGAAACTACTACTACTACTACTGCTATGCTACTACTACTACTACTACTACTACTACCTTTGGTGACTAGTATCTTTGATGACTACATACATACATACATACATACATACATACATACATACATACATACATCACGGACGCACGACCCACAGCATAAGGAGCGAGGGTTAGCTTGCGCTTCAGCCAGAAGTTCTCCTTAGAGTTGTTACGTCAGGTGGATTGCGCTGGTTGAGTGTAACACTCAGTATTTTATATGAAGCAAAGTTGTTGTTTTCTTTGTTGACAGTCAGTTTGAGCCCTCTCGCAGCCATTTTTTGTCGAAACTTATACAGCTGTACATCGCTACTCTCTTCAGAATACACTATCCTACATGAGCCCTACTTACAAGGCCAAATGGTTCATCGTGTATTCCCTACGTGTCTAAAGCATCCATAACCTTTTGTCCTCATATGGTGCTGCTTCCATTGAGACCATGAAGGAGACGACAAACAATTTAAGTAACAAAAACACTTTCGCGAGATAGTTTACAACGGTAAGCTTATCTCCACAAATATACGCAGCCCTCACAGGGTACATCGTCTTCTTCTGGTCGATCTTGGAAAACGTTTTATGCGCGCTGTTCTGAAGCGAAATACCGTCTGAATCTCATTGCGGTAAAGTGTTTTTTCCTACACTTGTTCTCTAGCAATGTTTATAGCACAACCAGTAAAAACAGTGATTCAGAAAGGAACAGAAACAGTGGAAAAGTTTCCAGTTTTAAATTTCAGAGTAGTCAGCCCAAGCGAAGACCGATATGGGTACATGCCTCCTCTTACAGGTTTAGCTGGCATTCTCTTGAAAGGCAGAGCGATTTAACTAGACATTTCTGCTGCAAGAACTCATTCGTCACCGTCACTTCTACTTCACTGACTCTGGGAAAAAAGGTTCCTAGCGTTTTTCTTGGCTATATACGAAGACCAACACTCCATGAGGCACTATCCTAGCACCGATATTTCCGTGATACACGAGTTTCGAGTCTCATCGAGTGCAAAAATAAGATTCTATTTTTCAGGTTTACTTTCAGACTCAGAATCTCCTAACGTCACTCCACCAGAAAATGAAATTTAGTTGCACGGGACTGCTCTGCTGAAAAAAGCCTACTTAAATGTTTTGTAACGAGAGATTCGTAGTACCTATTATTACATTGAGGTGATTTCTGAAGCTAGAACGCAAGAAGACAATGTCAAACCACACTGATTTGCTGGTGTTGGTTGTATACGTGAAACGAGGTGTTTTTGACAGATGCAGAAGAGAGCGTAGTAAAGACCGGGATGTTACTCTTATTTGCTATTATGGGCTTGGGATCTATAAAAAGAGTATGACAAATGAAAGAGAATAACAAAGAGACACGAACGGAGTAGACGGTTCCCGTCACACGTGCGAAATGGTAGATTTTTAATAACGTTGCTAACCTGAGTAGAATATCTTTATTTAGTTCATTGTAGCCGGTCCTATTGTATAAATAGAGGGCCGTACGAATAGAATAGAAGAATTGTATTACTTCTGCGATACCTGTGTCAGTAAGGTAGGAATTTCTGCTCAGCTTTATTATACCCAGAAGAGTCAAAAATAAGTCCCGGTGATTAATTGTTTATTTATGTTGCCTTTGCCGGCTACTTTACATCAATAGTATACCCCTTTTTTCACTGTATGTGGCTTAGTGACACAAAACCGAATGCAACATGATTAACCTCCTTGCTTTTCTCCTCTGCTTTTTTGTCTCTTTCCGTGTTCTTTACCTGAATACACCTGTCATATTAAATCTGAATACTTGCAGTGCTTGACAATATGTTGCAGCTCTCCTTTCATGGTACCTTGCCCCGCCGTGGTGGTCTAGTGGCTAAGGTACTCGGCTGCTGACCCGCAGGTCGCGGGTTCGAATCCCGGCTGCGGCGGCTGCATTTCCGATGGAGGCAGAAATGTTGTAGGCCCGTGTGCTCAGATTTGGGTGCACGTTAAAGAACCCTAGGTGGTCAAAATTTCCGGAGCCCTCTACTACGGCGTTTCTCATAATCATATGGTGGTTTTGGGACGTTAAACCCCACATATCAATCAATCATTTCTTGGTACCTTCATGTAGGCAGCAAGCGGCGTTGATTCATCTCTACTTAAACAACATTTGTGTGTCTCCTATTGAGATTGTTTAAGCTTCGCGACAAAAGAGAGACGCACTGGCTTCTGAGCAAGGTGCTTCCACTTGAAAACTTTCTTCCCGTCTTTCAAACGTTCTAACGTCTTATAAGATTTGATTTGCAGGAAAGCGTACTAGTTTCATTTACCATAATATTTGGCGATTTCAATCAAAACATCCAAATTGATTCACTGGACATATATAACATAAGAGCTTAAGTTTACTGAAGATAAAAATCAACTAACTGTATATATCACTTGTTTTTTCTGATTTCAGGTGAATATTTCTAGTATATAATATAGGAGCTTAACTGATGATAATGTCCATTTACCAGTGATTATCACCTAAATAGAATTATTCAGAGAATTTTCTCATGAGTATACGTTTTCTTGTGAGCAGATCGGATATGTATGCGACACCTGGTGGAGAAAAGCTCACCCATGCACCTCATTGTACGTAGCCTCATTGTACCCGCGTGAAGAAATAGTGTTGACCCAAGCGGCACACCTGAGCGCACGAATGCCGACGTGTGAGTGCCACTACCAGTGTACTAAGTTGTGAATATAGGTGGGTGGGTGAATGTAAAACTATAATCCTGTCCGGCAAGACACATGTTAGTGCGTAATTCGCGCATTGATCTTGAATAATTTATCACTCGAGATCGCTACACTTTATTGAAAACTGTTTCGTGCAATCTTCTTTTTCTTGTTTAAAAAACGTGGTCGCAAAGTAGTACGCAAATAGGAATGCGTTAGAGCGCAAGCTCGGTGAATTAGCAGCTAAGCGTCAGACATGGAGTTCCTTACAACTAACTAGAGTGGACTCTGGTGCTGCGACTGTTCATCCATCACGGGAATGATGGGTAGTACTTCCATCTGCCTAGTGTTCGGGCTTCCACGCTTCGAACACACCTGTGACTCCGTTTATTGCGGTGTTTTTGTTTTGTTCCTAATAAAAGAAGATACAATTTTGAACTTTGTGACTCGATCTGAATTGATGATCCTAAATAGTTAAAGTGGCGAGGTGTAACTTCAGAAGATTTCCTGGTGTGGTTTAGAGAAAAAGCAACTTCCAGCCACGCAGAGTCATCTGGAGACGAAAGTACGCAAATTAGACAAATCCACGCACTACCCATATTTTCCGTGCTCGCTTAAGTGCCTTGCGTTTCATTGGACACTAGCGCCAAAGTTCCCTCTACTAAAATATAGGAAGCTCTATGTTGAGAAGAACCAAAACACTTGATTATTTCAATTCAAAGTGATCACCAGCCTACGAGATGAACACATCAGAGCAACATTGTTCAATCAGCGCCAACAGTAATTTACCAAGGCAGCCAATAATATGGGCACGAGCATGTGTGCGACTAAATCTCTCAATTTTGAAAGAAGCACTACGCCCGTATTCATATTCAGGTGTGTCTTTTTCTCTGGCAAAGCCTTAATAATTAGAAACACTCCAATCCGGCTTGCGTGATATGTGCTTTCTATTATTTTCTTTTTCAGAATTTTGCATTAAGAAGTCCACAAAGGAAACAAAATAATGTATTATGTGAGTTGCTGTTACTGCTTCACCTTGGTTTTAAACAGATAGCGGGAGATATGATTGAGCAGGCAACATCGCTAGCCTCTAACTTCGTAATTTTGATCTTATTTACGTGTCTGCTAGCAAGTTCATACCGAATAGTTTTGTTGAAGTGAGTGGTAGGTAGACTGTACTCCGACGTTAGGTGTATTTATTATTGCACTGAAAAGTTAATCATTTGTTCTTGCTAGATATGAATATTTTAAATATATTCTGTTCATTTTATAACACAATTGTAACTAAAAGAAAATACATAGCTTCTGATAATGTTTCAGTGACTTTTCTTCAGCCCTTCATATCTAATTCGTATTTCATTTGTTTCCCGCTTTATATTGGTTTTATGTCTGTCAGTGTGGTTTAATATTAAAAAAAATGAAGCGACAACCTTGACTTATCATTACAGTAAATTTACCATCCCACCTTGTATGCACTGTTACTATAAACATTTTTTTTATTTGTGTGCTCTGGCAGTTTAGTTCTGGCAGAAGCACAGCAGAACGACGGTGATGATTCAGGCATAAAAAAGTGCTTGTTCTCGCAAGATGCAAGTGAGGTGTCACAGTTAGAAAAGAAAAAAAAATATTTGCAACTGCGAGATACGCGCTTTTCGTAGACATCTGCAAAGCACTCTCGTTCTTGACGCATTGCAGTCGTTGCTCCTATTGGGTAATCCGCAGAGAGTTGGCTATGTCGAAAAACTATGTCATGTCGCTCGTTGGCATTGAAGTTCTCCGGTGCTTCTCGAGATGAGATTCTCCCTAGCGCAAGGGAAGCACAGAGCGCATTTGCGCGGTGGGCATTCTGTAGGATCGCCCTTGGCGTCCCTGTTTCCCCTGGGTATAAATGTGCGCGCCGTATATTTCGCTGATCGTAAACTCCTCGAAAACAGGGCTACGAAACTCATATTGGGCAAGCAGTGTGTTTCCAAACGCGCATTAACACTCTGGTCTGTTATACGTAATGTAGATCCTTTATCTTACAGAAAAGCTGGCGTGAATAATGTAATTACAACCTTGCAACCGCAGTCACCCACAGACATTGCTCCAGAAAAATGTGCGCCACGCATGTTGTGCGTGAACATTACATGTGTGGGCTTCTCCAAAAGAACAAAACAAAAATAATAAAACGCAAGACACATGGTTTTTTTTTCAGTCTCTTTTTCTACTTTTTTCCCCACAAATATAGCATATATTGTGCAATCATCCTTAAAATGGCCGTTGCCTTTCATGTGGGAAGTCTTCAGCTCAGGAACCACCAAAGCAAAGAAAAAGTGTGTCGTCAAGGACAGTGACATGTTTGAGAGTCATATACTCGGCGAAAGCAGTCAGAAGACCTTGTTTATTACAGCCAGACTCTTTTTATATAGAACAGGAGTGGTATTATGAAAAACATTATTTAGTATTGATAAATAAAGAAAACCATCTTGAATAAGTACAACGTCAAATTCGACAGCATTCAGTTAATATCCTTCGTGCAACTCCAAATTTTCGTCACTAAACTGGTCGTAAATTAGCCACCAACGGTAACCCTGATATAAGATAATGAAAGTGTGGGCAACTCCGGCTATTAATCGTTTTTAACAAGAGAGAACCTTAAAACCCCACGTTTATAAAGACGCAAAGAGGCGGGAATAGCCTTATAAAGGAAGTGACGGAGTTGCTGAAAGGGCGACATATCAAGCCCAAGGGCAGTGAAGGCCTTTCGTGGGGATTCATTGACAAAGCATGCTGTCACCCTCGGAGATGAGCCCATTAAAGAGAGGCTGTGTACGTGTTATTGTACACGCACGTGACAGCAGCGCCCAGAGGAATGTGGTTCTTTTCATTGCACAAAAACTTCGCGGTGAAGAACGGGCGCATTGTTACCAGGAAAGAAGCGCACAAACGAATTTACTCATCAGTGCGAGTGCGTATGACGGCGCGGCGACGGAACGACTTACACTGCCTGCTTCTTGGGGATGCGTATTTGTTCAAGCGCGCCGCCGCCATGAAGAGCCGAAGTGTCAAACTCTCTGAAAAAAAATGAAAAAGCCACACGCAATTAACTATACCCCATATTGCTATGTCTTGCGTGAATAATTAAAATTTGCGTTACTCGTGAGAGGCTCTAACTTTGGTGGTGGTAGTGTCACGAAGAGCTTGCTCAGACCTGATGAAAGAACATTAAAAAAAAACTTGGCTGGAAATACCTGCCACGCTCATGAGTTTTGACACTTGGTGAAGGAGGTTGCCGATGGAGTGAAGCTTTATCGGTTACAAAAACTTGAATTAAGGAACTAACCTATGAAGCTTAAACAACGATCATTGCAAACTCATGCGAATGCTCAAGTATGGCGGCTCGAAGTGACGTGCTAATGCAAACATGCCTTGATAGTTTATTGGAAGAGAAATTTAGCGTTTGAGATTAGGTTCACGTTTATTCAACTATGCGACAAGTACATGAAACACAAAAAGAAAAGGAATGTACAAAAAGAAAAATGCTGCATGTTACCACTTGACTTGCCCCTTCACTCAGAAAAAAAATCTTAACCAGGAAGTTACAAACAAAAATGAAGTGCAAGAAAAAAAATTGGGTAGTTTCTTAGACCCCAAGGGTATACGCAGGCAGACGCCTAAATAATTTGTGCCGTGTTTTCTTGGGTAGATCATGCTGAAATTCGAAGCAACCTTCATAAATCTAGATCATTTATGCAAGGGAGTTCTTAGGCGCACTCCTGGACAAATTAGCTTCTACCAAAAAAAAACTCCATTTGTCAGCAGAAGTGTCAGCTATAGAGCCAAATGCGTGTTGTTTTTGTGAAAGCAAAGCCCCAAAAACGCGAAGCGATCACTACAGATTGGCACAGTAGTTACGCGTAGTGTTTCGTAGCCAAGCGCTACCGAATTTCAGGAGAAATGTGGCTATTTATCACGAGTTTTTCTAAAACGTTTTTAGAAGAGAGAGACAGATATAGATGAAATGAAAATACTGAGAAGTTAACCTGGTAAAAGTAACTGGTTTTCAACCTTGCGTAAGGGTAGGGAAGTAGGTGTGGTACACAAGACAGAAAAATAGAGATAAATAAATGTAAAAAAGGCACATACACATAAATGAACACGCACGCATGACGTTGAGATCAAAGTCGTTCTGAGAGGCCACTTGAAAGCACAAAAGCTGTGCAAGCACTAGTGCTTGCACAACTTTCTTTTGAGACTCCTGATCCAGTCGATGGCGTAGGATTAGTTCTTCAGAAAAAGTTCGCTCGTCTAGTTTATCAAACGTATTGCAAAGCACCTGTCTCTGTAAACAGTATACTGAGGGTACTCACACAGAATATGTTGAATCGTTTCAACGCTGCCAAAATACCCCCATGTTGCGGTGTCGACCATCAATTTGTGAAATGCATATGCGTGCGTAATTTGCGACACCCAACCATTAACTACACAAAAGGGTACCGTTCAAAGAAGTCCTGGAGGAGTTCGAAGACTGGTGGTTCAATACAAGGAATACAGCAGTGCGTCTCTTTGAAGCGCAGTTCGTTTCATCGCAACGTGGTGCACTGGCGAGCAAGTACGCTGAGCTTCCCTGCGGCGTCAGTCCTTGAGAGCGGTATTATTATCTGATTGTATTTTGTATGAAGTGAACAGGCAGCTTGATCAGCACGTTCTTTGCCGATAATACCACAGTGACTTGGGAGCCATTGAATTGTTATTTCACGTCTTTTTTTCAAGTAAGCGGTGGACCTCTTCTGCACTCCTAAATACCAGCTGCTCGTGCCGACCACGGCGTATACTGGTGACGAAATTGCAGTGCCGCCTTTGAGTCACTGATGATCACCTATTTTTTTGCCTGTCCATCTGTAATGAAACGGAATGCGAAACTAACGCCACAGGCTCCGCTGCTGCTGACATCGTCCTATGAGACGTCCTAAATTTCATTGTTGTGGTCATCTCAGTTATTACGAAGGTTGTGGTTGAGCTGTCCGTCATATGAGATCCGTCGGTAAAGCATGCGTTGAGCCTCAATATTTCTCAGCAGGAGCAAAGCATGCTGTATAAGAGCCGGTCACAAAGTGTCAGCTTTTTCACGGATACCGAGTAACGTCAGGTTGATGCTAAGAAGAGTCAGGCACCACGCAAGAATCGAAGGTCCTGTGGCGGGTGAGAAGCCTTTGTCAAATACTCGTGACACGCGGCAACCATTTGGCAAAAAGCACGTTAGGCCTGCGCGAAAGGCGCAGCACAATCACAGCGAAAGGTAAAAGAGCGCCTTTTCAGAGCCTTTTCAAAACACTCATTGGGTAACTAGAACACTTGTTTGATACCCACTAGGGCAATAATAATAACTTTTTTGTGAGTAGGCCAACATTCGCTATGCTATTTTTCGTCATTCTTCTGAGAAGCGTGGTATGAGCTGAACACTTGCAAAGAATTTTGTGCGAATTGTTCATGCAGTGGCTGACGACGATCAAGAATTATACCTGAAGTGAGTATGCACCACAGTTAATAGGGGAAAAATAATAAGCTTTTGTAATCGGTTGGAGCATTGGACGGACCACTAGTTACGCTATTCGTATTGTGCGACGACTGGTTGCTCTTTCGCTGTTTTAGAACGTTTTATATGTTGTATTAACGCGATTGCTTCCCTGATATCAAGCCTGCCTAAAGCAAGTTTTCCAGTAAGCCACAAGCACCAGCGTAGTTCAGGGGTACAATACTAGGCTGGCACCCAGCGGACCCGGACTCGAGCCCCACTGTTTCATTTGTGCTAGGTTTATAATTTCGTGCGATGTGGTTATGTACACCGGCGGCGGCGGCGGACAACTGCGCGGGATCCGAGTTGTGATCTCATAACAGCTTTCGCTGTAAAAAGGTGCGTGCTCCGTCTGCTGGTACAGAGACAAGGTGGTGGCGGGGAGTCCGAGAAAGATGGCTTATATGCATCCTGAGTGCTTCAACGTCACTGAGCGTCATGACGAAGAGGTCTCCGGCGATTGCAAAAAAGCCACCGTCGATGCACTAACAGGCATGCCTAAGTGAATTTGGGGTGCTCGGGTCTGAACACTTTGTAATATTCGCAGGCGTGTTTTACTTACGTTGGTTAATGCGAGCAACCTGTACCGCAGAAAGCTGCAAAAAGTACCCTGTACAGCTTTAGCACTGCACAGGGTCACATTCTCCAAATCTTCCCCGCGAGAACCTTAAAAAAAAATGGCATATGCCGATCAACCGCTTTTGAGGCACGATACATGATGACTTCATGATAAATCCCTGTCGACACCCAGGAACTTCTATAGTCAAATGTACGTTATAGTTTGGCAATAAATGTTTATGCCGTAATTATTCATAGGTTTGCGCGTGAAATCCACGAGGTAGCGTTTCTCGGAAAAAATTTCTAAACCTGGAATTCATGGGCAACGGATTGTTCGAGCGGCAGCTCTTAAAATTCTCGCTCGCAACTGCGGGCGTGTTATAGTGGACGTCCGAACGCAGAGATCAGCCATGTACATTGATAGTCTAACTGTGCACGGCAGCTGCTCAGTGAGGGTAGTTAGAGTAAGATTCAACTAGACTAGACTGAGTGCGCCGCCCTGTAGAACGCCACGCTAGCTGCAATGAGACGAGATTAGGCCATCTTCTGTGCTCATGCACACACACCCAAAAAATAAGATCGCATAGAAAGGTAACTGCGCGAACATGTGTGTGAACATTACACCGTGTGGGCTTCAACAAACGAAAAAAAACTCATGACACATAGTTCTTTTCAGTCTCTTTTTCTTTTCTGTTTTTTTGCCGGGAATATAGCTCATATATGTGCAATCTCAATAAATTATACTGCATCACCATATCACCTAACTGGAAGCAAGTCAGACCAATGCGGGGGCTATTCAGGAACAGCTGCACCAGGTTTCGCGCATGACGCTGAGCACCTGCCTTATGTTGCCACCTCGCGGCGGCCACGCAAGTGTGAACAGGAACTGGTCGATCTATACAGTTTCGTATCAAGCTACCCGTCATTTCCTGCTGCGACCCTGTTGGTCCTGATCAAAGAAACTTTGAACTTGCTAGGAATGACGCAGGCCCGATAATGTAAGGGAGATAAGGCGTTAGATAGCACGACACCAACCCTAAATGAAGTCAGCAGCTGACGTCACTGTTGCGACAATGGGAAACACTAACAAGATTCTTGGCTTCCATTTTTTACGCGGTCGACACAGCTGTCGCCCTAGTAATGGGTGAGCGACTTTGCGACTTCATTGCTTGGACCCTGCTAGTGTAACCTATTCGAAAGTTATTTTCGCCGGTAGTCGTGAGATCACGTAAGAAACGTGTCCGCAATGTGTGACAATGCGGATACCTCGTGAGTAACAGAGTGTTATGCACTTCGTGTATACCAACGTGAGCAGGCGAGAACGAAAGAATACGCAAAAGTGGAGAAATTTAGAGCCATCGCCCACTGCTTTTTTCTTTCTATTGGAGGTTTGTGTGAGTTTTGCATTCTGGATGCCAATGACCACACGCACTCTTAGATTGCTCTTCTAGCCCCGCCACGGTGGTCTAGTGGCTAAGGTACTCGGCTGCTGACCCGCAGGTCGCGGGTTCGAATCCTGGCTGTGGCGGCTGCATTTCCGATGGAGGCGGAACTGTTGTAGGCCCGTGTACTCAGATTTGGGTGCACGTTAAAGAACCCCAGGTGGTCAAAATTTCCGGAGCCCTCCACTACGGCGTCTCTCATAATCATATGGTGGTTTTGGGACGTTAAACCCCACAAATCAATCAAATCAATCAGATTGCTCTTCTACGCCAGAGGGTGTACCAAGGCCCTTGCTTTGTGAAAACGTTGTTTGAGCGAAGTTGCTAACGTGGGGCAGAGCGCCACCTTATCAATGCACCCAAGAAGAAATTGAAGCTTATAAGCGACCTCGTTCTGGCAGTTCTCTTAAACTTCAACATTTGGGACATAAAACCTCATAACTATTATTAGTTATTTTTTTAAGCTGTCGGAAGAGTTCGGACACGTAAATACGAGGAAAACGTGTACACAGATTGTTGCAGAATGACGGTATAGGTCTGTCTTGTGTAGTGAGCATGCCATTACAGGCATATATTGATAATAATATGGCAACACACTTCACCGGAAACTTGCTCATCGCGTAGCGAATTGGGCTAGTTGCACCATACTCATCACGATCAGCGCTGATTGGGTTGAGTATGTTCCAACTAGCCCAGTTGGCTACTTCACTTCAGTAAACGCCCCTCCGCGGTGGTCTAGTGGCTAAGGTACTCGGCTGCTGACCCACAGGTCGCGGGTTCGTATCCCGGCTGCGGCGGCTGCATTTTCGATGGAGGCGGAAATGTTGTAGGTCCGTGTGCTCAGATTTGGGTGCACGGTAAAAAACCCCAGGTGGTCGAAATTTCCGGAGCCCTCCACTACGGCGTCTCTCATAATCATATGGTGGTTTTGGGACGTTAAATTCCACATATCAATCATCATCACTTCAGTAAACCTACTCATTTAATAAAAGTAATACTCTTTGAATAATCCACGTGAAAGGGGTGCTATTACAAACACATCTTTCTAGGCAGGTTACTTCATCTTAACATAACAAATCATCACCAGAAACAAATACCCGCAAGAGAGACACACAGAACTTGTAAGTACATGTTGCTGCCTTGTTGGTCTTTGCTGGTGCTGGTGTTTTTTTGTTTATTTCACTTGTGCTCTTGCATTTATTTGTTTCCTGACGCTGTATTCGTTTCGCCAATGATTAAGTTGAAGCCATTTCCGCAAACTGCTTCCATGGGAGACACAGTCAATGGAATCCGTGGAAGCAATGTTTAATACTAGGTATTCGGTGTGTGAGGTGTTTCTTGGAATTTCACAAATAGCGTAGGCTATCAGTAAAAATATGAAGGAGAAAGGTATTACTGTGTTACTTGCAACAGGAATTTTCACACTTATAGTGTTGACTCCTAATTTATGCGCCAAGTTTTGTGGCATTGCTCCAGAAAACAAGCGGAACGTGTGCAATCCAGCGCAGTTGAGTTCAGCAACACTCTAGCATATGAGCTAGTGCCACTATATTTGTTATAACAAAGTTCACTGATAACCAGTGCCAGAATGATAAAACATGCAATGAACGCGTCCTGTAATAATTAGAAATACTGATGTACTGACTCAGTAAATTATTTAAACCAAAGCTGCAATATTCTACTGCTACACCACGTAGTCTCCAGATATAAACATATACAGATAGCACTGAACAGATATGTTCTGTGCTATGAAGCACAAGAGTATCTGGCAATACCCATATTTATTATGATACGTATTATTGCAACTATATTTGTCGTAAACGTACATGTTTTGAATATATACTGCCGATCAGGTGGCTCGGTATTCGTGGTAAATACAGATTAACCAGAAGCACACTGCTTAGCCGGGTAACGTATTTTCCTATCCTCAGTGGAAATATGAAGACATGTTCATGACAAACGTCTTAGTGGAGGCCGGACTGGATACGCGCCTGTGATAGACAACCAATTATATGAAATGTGCTTGTGCATATACTGACAGTAAAAAAGAAAGGTGTGCGGGTGAACAGTTTATGACAGCGTGAACTGCTGTGACCAACCTGTGCATTGGCATGATATTTCAACCGGTTTCAGTGTGCTATCATGCTTTTTATTGTCAATTTTAGAGTCCAGTTCAGTATTATCCTTTTTTTCATTGCAGAACTTGTTGATATGGAGTAGCCAAGATAATATTGACTTCAACCTCTTCACAGCAAAACAGTTACAACAGAACAGAAAAAAAAACACAGTGAACGGTATCTAAATTCTAGAGGAATATGTCAAACACCAAGTGGATTGCAACTTATCCTAGTAACCCGATCGCATGTCTTCCCTTTCAACGTCTCGTGTCAACGAATGTCATCATTATGGATGTCGCATGTCATCAACGTCTTCCCTTTCAAGCTGACAACGTCACGAACGAAGCTATCTACATAACCTGCACAAGAACTCGTCAAGCTTCCCTGCCAGTAACTACCAGCAAATTTAGTCTCCCTGCGAAGCAGTGAGTCAGGCTTTCGGTTTAACGAGGACCATAAAATAACGCCTACTTCGATCAGCAGGCAGACCTTCTCGCGATTGCGCCACGGGTGCCTACCTCGTAAACTTTTCTTTTTTCTTTCTCAGTTAAACTGGTGGATGGAGACCACTGTAACGCTTGGTGAACGTGCACGAAAGTCTAAGGCGGGAGTGCTAGGACACCTCCCATTTCGCGCCTTCTCTTGCAGCCCCAACCGTACATCGGGAGTGGCAGTAGATTGGGAGGGTCAGGAAGCAGGGTTCATCGATTTACCATCGGGCGATAGGCAATCGTTGAATTCTGCCGGTCGATTTGTTTTTCCTCGGATGCATTCAAACTTTCCTTATTATTTTATTTTGTTTACAAACATAGAACTACCTTCCTTTCGTGAGGTGTTACTCACACACACACAAAAACAGGGATGTTACTTTATCTGATACTACAGGGGTTTTGTATACCTGCACCTTAAGGCGATGCCACGCAGAACCTTGTGTTAGAGGGGCACATGATATCAAAGCCAGGAATAGAAAAGAAATAGGCCGCTAAACCTTTTTTTTAATTTTTTGTGCTATATTTTATGTTTTACGTGCAGTGAACAGCACTAATACTTTTAAGATATTTTCAAAGACAGGGCAGCAATATTGTAAACATATTTGTGACAACATTTTCGAAAAAATACACGCTTCTAGCCAGTGAGTCGTCTCAACTTTACTGGGGCCTTTCTTTACATTTGATCTCGTACAGATGTCGCGTTTCAGTAAATGGACAAATAAACTGTTGAGAGTACTATGATGCTCCTCTCTTTCTTGCCTGCTCTAGTTCTGGAGAAAAAATGGCTGCATATACACGGGGTGAATGATGGAGAGAGGAGCGAAGCATCCGTCCGTCCATTCGTTCTTGCTTCCGTCCGTCCACGCGTCCGTCTGTGTGACCATTCATGCGTCCATCCACCTGTCCGTGCTGCGTCTGTTCGTGCGTCCGCGCGTCCATCCGTGCGTCCGTCCTTGCGTTCGTCCATGCATCCGCCCCTGCGTCCATTCATGCAATCGTCCGTCCGTGAATTCATCCGTCCGTGCTGCCATCCGTGCGTCCGTCCATGCACCTGTCTGTGTGTCCATTTGTCCATCTAGTTAACACTCCAAGTACTACCATCTCGCATCTTTCCATCATATATTTCGTATATAGAAGCACCGCCATCAAGCGGAATTCCAAGGACTAAACGAGAGGTGGCACACGCACACTTTCTTATGGCTTACGCTTCATGTCGACTTCCCACCTTTAACCACCTCAAGTTCATGCAATATACTAGTTCGCTGTATTCATGGCACTGTGGCCCAACGCTCGCTAAACCTTTCTAAAACCTCGGAGGTTACGCCCAGTGAGTATAACGTAGCAACTCTTTCTTGTCAGATAGTGCTCAATGTACATGGTAATAGCTGCTAATGAAGAATAAGGTACAGGAGAATTCGGCATTTAGTGAACGCTACGCTGCGAGTTTTTTATTATTCAACAACGCACAGGAGAAATCTCCCACCGGCACCACCTTGCAGGTCAAAATGTAAGATTAGTTACGCACTACCACTACGACGAGGGACGAACGGGTGCCGCTTTAAGGAGCTTCGCCCCTAAAATCTTACTGCCTTTTTGTCTAAACCAGGTAAATGTATGGCCATCAGGTATGTGATCATTGCCCCGGTGAATGACTTGAAGGCCCCTTCTTCTTATTATAGTTTATAACCTAATTCGTTCCTGAATGGAAGAAGCGGAATATTTTTGCGAGAGCGGCATTTCATCACTGAACACAACCAAATAAATTGAGCAGCACATAAAGTCAAGGAAAGAAAAGCTAAAGTGTTCTCCACTCACCCTCATGGCTATGCGGGGCGCTGACTAACCTTCCCTAAGTTTGCACGCTCGTAACTTTCAAAAGAGGGACGAGGTGTGAACCACTGCTCAGTGGGTAACGTCATAGAGTGGGTGATGCGAAGTTCACAGGTTTGCTCCCAGCGGGCGGCAACTTGTCTTTTCATACACTTTACATTCTTCTCACCTGTTTTTAATATTACGACAGGCTCAAATGGCTCAATAAACGTTGCCTATTCACCTTTCTTGACTTCATATGCCATTGCCCTCGATTTGCCTCTGAAAGACAGAAGCTTTCAGACGCATTGTGACAATTGGCGGATCGGCCACCCTCTATGCAGATACTACTGGAACACCGTACTCGCCATTCGCCGGCTCAAAAAGCAGTCAAAGCCGTCTTGGGCTTTTTGAGAACTACAGGCCTATGTGAACACCTTTAACCTTTGTGTAGTGCCACCGCTGCATACGCGTCAGCCCCTGTGACTGACAATTTTTTTCTCTTTCTCTTCTCTTTCCTCTCTCTCCCCCATCTTTATGCCCCCTTCCCTGGTTTAGCTCCCTACCTTATCTCTTGTTATCCTTGTCCTCCTCCTCCATGTCAATAAAGGTATATCAAGAAAGGTTGTTCTCGTTGTGCCAAACACAAACTGAGCCCTAGAGATTTTTTCTTCCTTTATTCAAATGAGCTGTTTTGATGCTGAAGATGTAATACAGCCTGGTGACACAGAGCAATCCAAGCTAATATTTGTCACCACGTAGTTCCGTAAGCAGCAGATCAAGAATTAAAGAGAAACGCATTCTTCCAAAGGTATTCTGTGGGCACAATGGTAAGACATGTACGTATGTTTTGCTTTCACCCACGAATATTCCGGCTTTCTGTCACACGCATGGCCGAACGAATGGCGGTGGCTCCCACACTCAGCAGCAGTGGACGGGGTTCGTTATATCAGCAAACAATGCTGTTTCGTGTGTTTGCCGTGCCTGATAGTGCACCATTGTGGTGATGTGTTCATACGTGCCTGAGAAAGCAAACAGTTACGTTTACACGCTCGTAACAAGCACTCACATTTTCCGCTGTTGCTCCATCCATGACGTTTATCATCGTAACAATATATTGTTACGATGACCCGTGTCTGCGTGTGAACGACAACGATGATGTGGGGATTTAGCAGACACCAAGTAGTGGGCCTCTGGCTCGACTCAACAACAAAGAAGATCTTGTGGCTCAGCTGTTGAGAACACGCTGCTTTCGCTGCCTCAAGGCGTACTTGTACTTTGTTCGCGTTGTACTGCGACACTGGTGGAGGTGCTGGCCCGCGACCCCGCCTGATGCTCCACACTCCCACGGGGAGCCGTTCATCCAGCCCAGAAGCTCTTGTCGACACTCCCGTGCATCGCTTCAGTCGTCGCTTGCGAGGCCTCCTTCCAGAGTTCACCCTCTCACAGGAACACTCTACGAGGCACCGCTCACATCTACCAATGGCCACCGCCAGCCCACAACACTTACTACGAGACAGTAGTTTGCCGACCCCATCTCAGGTAACCCTTTTTTCACCACTGGTGCCTGATCGCTTTGGTGGTGGAGCACATGAAGACGTCGAAGAATGGCTTGATCACTATGAACGTGTCGCCAACACCAACCAGTGGTCTCTTGAACAAAGGCTTTCCCGCGCCTATTTCTATCTCGACGACAGTGCTCGTACTTGGTACGAGAACAGAGAAGGCAGTTTGTCAACATGGAGTGACTTTAAAAGAGCGATGATTGACACATTTGCCGATGTCGACCGGCGCGAACGTGCGCAGCATTTACTCGAGCTACGCGTTCAGAAACCCAATGAAACGGTCGCAATGTTCACAGAGGACATGGTCCGTCTCTTCCGTAAAGCTGACCCGCACATGACCGACGACAAAAAGCTGCGCTACCTCATGCGCGGCGTTAAAGAGCAATTGTTCGCCGGACTTTTGCGGAACCCGCCAAGCACCGTGACAGACTTCATCAAAGAAGCAACAGCTATCGAACGGGCGCTTCACCTGCGATGCCGACAATACGATCGCTTGTCCAGCAACGCCCACATGCAAGTCGCCGCAACGACATCTGACAATCAAAGCTCGTTGCGCGACTTAATACGAGAGATTGTTCGCGAAGAGCTGCTGAAGCTGCGGACTCTGGTCACGGAACCACCCACGGCGTCTGTCGCTGAAGTCGTCCGCGAAGAAATACGCCAAGCGTTTTCGGCAGCTGATTCTACTCACGATCAGCGACCTATGAGCTACGCAGCCGCGCTTCGCCGCCCGCCGCCCGTTCCGCCGTCGTACCGCCAGCCATCGACAGCCGTTCCTTGGTCGCCACCGCAAGAACAGACACCGCGGCGCCCTTCCGTCGTGCCACCGTATGAAATGCTGCCGTACGAAGAGCCGTCTCCCAACGAGACACGGCATTTACAACATTATGAGCCGTTGAGACGTCCACAGCTTCGTAAAACAGACGTATGGCGCACCGTGGATAGACGTCCGCTTTGTTTTACTTGCGGAGGTGTCGGCCACATTTCTCGTCATTGCTGGCACCGCGCCGACGCGTTTCGACCTCTTCGGCAATGGTCTGACGATCGACGCCCCAACGACGACTACCCACCACGCCGGGACGCTGATTCTCAACGACCTTCCTTGTCTCGGTTCCATTTTGACAACCGCCGAGCCAACAATGACGACGGTGAGCATAATTACCAGCCAGGTTTGGGACGTCGACCACGTTCTCCGTCTCCGGCATATTCGCCTTCGTCGCGCCACCGCACTACAGCCGACGCCAGCGGAAGGAGGTCACCAAGTCCACGCCGGGGAAACTGAAGGCGGCGACCTCCGGGGGTGAGGTTGCAGGCCGCCAAGGCGACGAAAAAAGGCCCCCGTTACTCTTACCACAGGACGCCGTAAAGCCGACTAGTTGTAACGTTGACGAAACTGTGACCACAGATCTTACCGTTTTTGTAGACGGACAGCAAGTAACAGCCTTAGTTGACACCGGTGCCGACTTCTCTATCATAAGTGAAAACCTTGCCGTGCGCCTAAAAAAAGTGAAGACTACGTGGACGGGACCTCACCTGAGGACAGCAGGCGGCCAGCTGTTGATGCCTGTCGGAAGGTGTACAGCGAGACTGGGCATCGGCAGCTCTTCTTTCGTGGCGACGTTTGTCATCCTCACCTCATGTTGCAAGGACCTGATCATAGGGATGGACTTCTTAAGAGAATATGGTGCCGTCATCAACATCCCGGACCGTTCAATTACGTTCCGCAACAGCCCTGGTTTGGTTGACTGTTCAGACACAATACGTAACACTTTACGTATAATTGATGATGATGTGGTCGTCCCGCCACGGTCATGCACTCTTGTTTCGGTGGAAGGGCACGAACCGTTTGATGGCGAAGGCATTGCCGACCAAATTGGCTCGCTGCTGTTTAGCCATGGCATTTCGGTCGCACGAGGTATCGTCCGTCTCACTGGTGGGCGCACGAATTTACTTTTGACCAACTTCAGTACTGAGCGCCGGCACCTTCCGAAGGGCACAGCTATCGCTTCTTACGACAATATCGTAGACATGCGAAGCAGTTTATGTTTATCGGTATTAGATGAAGCGCCTAATCAAGAACCAGAACCCGTTCTTGATGTTAGCCCCACTCTGTCAGAGGATGACCGACAGAGACTTCTTCAGCTACTAGCCGAATTCCACGACTGCTTTTCATCGACCTCACGAGTTGGTCGAACACCTTTGACAAAGCATCGAATAATCACCGAGGACACGGCGAGACCTATTCACCAGAACCCTTATCGTGTAGCTTTAAAGGAACGCGAAGCCATACAACAACAAGTCGCGAAAATGCTTGAAGATGATGTAATTCAACCGTCACAGAGCCCCTGGGCATCGCCTGTAGTGCTAGTAAAGAAAAAGGACGGCACGCTGCGTTTTTGCGTGGACTACAGGAAGCTGAATCGGGTGACCAAAAAAGATGTGTACCCGCTCCCACGTATTGATGACTCCCTTGACAGACTTCGGCACGCTCGCTACTTTTCTTCCATGGACTTGAGGAGTGGATACTGGCAGATCGAGGTAGACCCAAGAGACCGAGAGAAAACCGCTTTTGTGACGCCAGATGGTTTATACGAGTTTAAAGTCTTGCCTTTCGGTTTGTGCTCCGCGCCCGCGACATTTCAAAGGCTTATGGACACGGTACTTTCGGGATTGAAGTGGAAGACGTGCCTAGTCTATCTGGACGACGTTGTAGTATTTTCAACGACTTTTGACGAGCATCTCCAAAGGCTGGAAGTGGTGTTACGTGCCATACGGTCTGGGGGCCTAACATTGAAACCGGAAAAGTGTCATTTCTGTTTCCACGAACTTCAGTTTCTCGGTCACGTCGTCAGTAACGCAGGCATCCGACCCGACCCTGGAAATATTGCCGCTGTCGCACGGTTCCCAGTACCCTCCAATAAGAAGGCTGTCAGACGCTTCCTGGGCCTTTGTGCCTATTATCGTCGATTTATCGCAGACTTTGCCCGCATCGCGTCGCCACTAACTCGTCTCACAAGAGACGACGTTGCCTTTGAGTGGAACGAAGAACAGGAGGCTGCCTTTAATGACCTGCGTCAACGTCTTCAAACGCCCCCAGTGCTTGCCCATTTCGATGAAGAAGCCCCGACGATGCTTCACACAGACGCGAGCAATGTTGGTCTGGGAGCTGTGCTTGTGCAGCAGCAAGAAGGCACAGAGAGGGTAATCGCTTACGCAAGCAGAACATTAACACGTGCTGAGGCGAATTACTCTACAACTGAGAAGGAATGTCTCGCCGTGGTATGGGCGGTTTTAAAATTTCGCCCGTATTTATATGGCCGCCCCTTCAAAGTAATTAGCGACCACCACTCATTGTGCTGGTTAACAAGTCTAAAAGACCCTACCGGGCGATTAGCACGTTGGAGTCTCAGGCTGCAAGAATTCGATATTGTAGTCGTACACAAGTCAGGCAAGCGACATATGGACGCCGACTGTCTGTCCCGTTCACCCATTGAGTCGGCAACCCTACCTGAAGAGGAGGAAATGGCATTTCTCGGTGTCCTCGACACGACCGCCATTGCGCAGCAACAACGTGACGACGCTGAGTTGCTTGGCCTAATTAACTACTTGGATGGCAGATCTCAGAAGGCGCCAAGAGTTTTCGCAAGAGTGTTGTCATCATTTTGTTTACGGGACGGAGTACTCTACAAAAGAAACTTTTCGCCGACGGGATCTGCCTATCTGCTCGTCATCCCAGCAGCTCTTCGTACCGAAGTACTCCAAGCATGCCACAACGAGGTGAGCTCTGGCCATTTGGGTTACACGAGAACGTTGGCCAGAATACAGCAAAAGTATTACTGGCCGAGACTAACCACAGCCGTGAAGCACCACGTCCGTGCCTGTCTCGACTGCCAGCGACGCAAGTCACCACCGACTAAACCAGCTGGCCTCCTGCAACCCGTACAGGTCCCAACAGCTCCATTCTACCAGATCGGCATGGACATTTTGGGCCCACTGCCTAGTTCTACAGCAGGGAACCGCTGGGTTATCGTCGCGACGGATTATCTGACCCGTTATGCCGAGACAAAGGCTATCCAGAGAGGTACAGCAGCAGAGGTGGCAACATTTTTCATCGAGAACATTGTACTGAGGCATGGTGCACCATCCGTCGTGATCACAGACAGAGGAGCCGCATTTATGGCAGCTCTTTTGGATCACGTCCTCATGCTGAGTGGAACAGCGCATCGTAAGACCACCGCCTACCACCCACAAACGAACGGGCTGACAGAGCGTCTAAACAAAACCATTGAAGACATGCTTTCGATGTACGTAGACGTTGAACACAAAAACTGGGATGAAATCTTGCCGTACATAACGTTTGCGTACAATACGGCAAAACAAGAAACGACGCGCCTGACCCCGTTCAGCCTCGTTCATGGACGAGAAGTACGAACTATGTTAGATGCGATGCTACCGCACGAAGGTGACGGCATCGACCCATACGCCAACACGTTTACAGAACGCGCGGAGGAAGCTAGGCAACTTGCACGTTTACGGATCCGCCAACAACAAGAGTACGATGCAGGCCGCTACAATGCTCACCGCAGAACAGTCGTCTACCAAACTGGCGACAAAGTATGGGTTTGGACACCCGTACGGAAACGAGGACTTTCCGAAAAGCTTTTAAGAAGATATTTTGGGCCTTACCGAGTGCTGCGACAACTGAGTGAGGTTACTTACGAAGTTGTTCCCGACAGTTCGTGTAGTACCAATCGTCGCCAGCACCATCCAGAACTCGTTCACGTAGTGCGCATGAAGCCTCACGTCAGCGAGTGATTGCGTGAGACTTTTCTTTAAAAAAAAAACTGCATTATTGATTTCGCATCGGGTCGATGCTCTTTGAGAGGGAGGCAAATGACCCGTGTCTGCGTGTGAACGACAACGATGATGTGGGGATTTAGCAGACACCAAGTAGTGGGCCTCTGGCTCGACTCAACAACAAAGAAGATCTTGTGGCTCAGCTGTTGAGAACACGCTGCTTTCGCTGCCTCAAGGCGTACTTGTACTTTGTTCGCGTTGTACTGCGACAATATATGAAAATAGACTTTGCCACATTACCCCTTGAAAGCAATACCACTAATAAAGCGCTTAGGATGACGACTTGACTGGAACTATTGATGACATCTTTCTCCGTCACTATGGCCAGACGTGTGGTGCTAGAGATCTCTACTGCACACAGTGTCAGCAGTGTTCATAATAAGTTCTCTGAAATGTAAGAGCTGAGTAAATTTCTAACTCAAAGTTATATTTGTATGCGAAATGACACATTGCTGAAAAAAACAACAATTGCACCACCTCGTATTTAAAAGTGGTCGAATACGCAGCGAAATCTCATCACCCATGGACTTGGAAATTAACACGGCCAGCGCGCTAGATGACGTTAGCACTTGTTCTGTCACATTGCTATACTTTTTCAAACTTCTATACCATGCCACTTCTCATGCGCCTTTCCTTTTTGTGTTTATAGGATTAGTATCTTCATTCAGTATTCTCTCCTGCTTTATTTGAACCTATTTTTTTGTAAACTTTCAAGCGAGGATGTACGTCAACAGTAAGTATTTCTTTAAACTTGGAAGCGTTTCTGTGTTGACGCCTCGATTACTTGTCCGTGTTGCACAATCTTACTACATAAAGAGCAATGTGCCAGCTTCTACCGCACGAAACTAGTTTCTTTTACGGTTTGCTGTGGAGAATGTTTTTCTACTTCGTACATCGCGGTCTCGCAATCGCATCGTATATACGCTTAGGCTACATTTTCACATGATCTTAGCTTTATGCTGACCACGCTAGATGAGCATGCTTAGATACTCTGTTTATAAACAGTGCACCTATTTATCTCTAAGGATCTGACCGCCAAGCAAACAATAAAACTCTCTGTGTACCTATTCCTCTCATTCATAAGGTGGCCATTGCAATAAAAAAAACTAAAACAACGCCAGTACAAAACGTCGCTGTCTGATTGGGGCACTCCCACTTCATACGTTCGTGTTCTCTATTATATACTGTGTTCAGGTATACCTAATGTTTCCTCTCAATACACAAGTGAACCTCAGAGGCCACGGCAAAGGAAGTGCTTAGTTTACATCTGCTGCGCCAGTGCCGCAGTGCTCTCAGCGGCTCTCAAGAAAAGTGCCCTCAGTTTCATTTTACCCATTCCCTTCATTTTCACCTATTTTCCGGTGTGTTACTTATTCTTCCGCATAAGTAAGCCTATGTCCTCAAGACATATTTTCCCAAATAACCCTTAAATTCAACGTGCACAATCAACTTCTTACGAGTTTTATCTTTAAAACAAACTGTCTGAGCACTCAAAAAAAATACGAAAGAGCTTCCCCGCAATTGTATGCGAAATAAACTAGTGTCATTAGTAGCTCATACAAAAAAAATTTAGAAAGACTATCTATCTATCTATCTATCTATCTATCTATCTATCTATCTATCTATCTATCTATCTATCTATCTAGCCACCTACGACTTTTAGCTCTCCTGGCCGTTTCAATAATGATATCAATATCAAACTTGGTATGGCATAACATAACTGTATGAAGAACATATTTGACTAGTCATAACAAGAAAATCATCATATCAATGTCGTGAATGTCATGATTTACTTTTCATGGTTCTGCAGCTTATACAGTGGTTTCGCTCACATGGCATGTGAAAAACTGGTATGCTATGACATGATTGCATGGCGAACACAAGCGGCAGACCCTAACATGAAAATCATGACATGCTCTCGTGTAACAACATGACTACATGCCAAGCTCATGATGCGCTCATGGCTGTTTCGTTAGCGTCACATATACCAAATTTAGTATTACGGTGCGTGAATGGATGACGAAGGTACGTGACTGGTGCAAACATGATAATCATGAGATGTGAGTCATGTACGAACATGACTACATGCCACGCTAATGATGTACTGGCGGGCGTTTCGGTTGCTTCACTTATACCAAATGCGGTATTACGTGACGTGAATGGATGATGGTGTGATAATGGTGCAAACGTGATAAACATGAGATGCGTGTGATGTACCAACATGACAGCATGCCACACTCATGAGGCGCTCGCGGCCGTTTCGCGAACTTCACACATGCCAAATTCGGTATTATGTGACGTCAATGATTGGCGAAGGTATGTGACTGGAGCAAGCATGATAATCATGAGATGCGTGTTATGTGAGAACAAGAATACATGCCACAGTCAAGGCGTGAATACATTTTGACGTGACGTGGTGCGCGTGCTCACCGGCGTTCATTTCGTCGCGTCGAGCCAGCGTTGCCATGCCAGGCGTGGGTCCTGCCATATACTCGCACGCATGCGATGCGCTGTGTTGCTTTCACGCATGCGCGTTTCAGCGCGTCCGGCGTCCCTCCATCACGAAAAGAAGGAGACGCAGTGTTGTCAGGGTAACGCAGCAGCGAGAAATGCAGTATGTCGCATTTCGCACCGGTTGCCGTAAGGCCATGCCGACGGACGCTGGTCGCTCTGATCGCGCTTGGCGTCAGTCTATGGAGTGCTCGCCTTTTGCTAACGTAGCGTAACTGTACCCACCGTGCTCACGCGTCAACACCACATTGGAGTATATTGGACCGTTAAAAATAAGCTCGCGGGCGTTTCGCTAGCTCCACATATACCGAAATTGATGTTAAGTGATGTCATCAACATAATCATCATCATCATTATCTTCATCATCATCTGGCTGATGATGATCATGATGATGATGTCGAAAGATGACGAAAGTATATGACTGGTGCAAACATGATAATTCTGACAGGCGTGTCATGTAAATCATGAAAACATACCACACTTATAGCATTGTTGTGGTCGGTTCGCTAGCTCCTCATATACTAAATTTGGTATCACGTGACGTGAATAGATGACGAAGATAAACGAAACGTCCAAACATGATAATTATGGCACGGAAGTTATGTACGCCATTATTTACCTCCACCTCGTAACGTTGTAGTGATTTTAAAATTACATATGAACCTTTCTCCTTCGTGCTTCGCATATCATTCATTTCCATTGTAAGTGGGATCTGCAAATTTTGGTAAGCCTGCTTCCTGGGTACGACGGCTCACCGACGTGCCAAGTAGAATATCTTAAATCTATTCTGTTGTTGGGAGCATCTTTGAAGAAAAAGCTATGAGCTACGCACGCAATAAACAGGTGAGAATATGGGCATTTATTTGCATGCTGCACTTATTAGTATACAATCGTAAGTCAGATGGCTAACTTTTATGTCACATTCGTTTCCTGTCAGCAGTTGAGATATTTATTCAAATAGCACCCACCCAAGCCATTTGAGTACGTCGCAAAGAGAACTTTGCTGGGTAATTGCGAACTTCACATACATGGACTCAGTTTAATATTGATATTGTTCAATGCTTCATTGGTAGGCTTTACGGGAAATTTTCGTTGCGCCATCAACCTATCCAGTTATCTGAAGGACTTCGGTAGGGACCTTTGTTTACATCTAAACAATGTTGATAACGTCTCTCTCACGCATGTTGCAGTGTTTATCAAGCACTTATGTTCAGTGCATCTAGTAAGTCACTTTTCGCGTAAGCCATTGCTTTGGTTTACGCACAGATTTTTGAATAATTGTAACAAGTCACAGTGAACGACTCTGCGCTGCTTCATAAAGAGATAGTGCTATTCGGGATATCATGGGAGTATGACGAGCCAATTAGAGTATGTTTAAGACTATCTCACTAGTGCATGACACTCTTTTTTTCAGGCTGCGCTCTTTGGTGGTAAAGTACATTTATTTATATTCTATCAAGTAGCTCTGAAACGTGTTTGCATTTTTGTGATATTCCTAGCACTCAAAGTGAGCCAACTTAAAAAACGTACATCAACTCTTACGATACTGGGAAAATTCTGAGCGCAACTTCCTAATGAACGCAGCTTCGGAGGGCCAACAAAGTGTGTAGAAGGTTTCGCTTTCCGCAAGGTATTTATCAACAACGCCATAAATTGTACTTTTTATGAAGCAGAACAAAACCCACTACACATTAATGTTATTTCTGCTGATAAGCCAAGTACCCGCTGCACTTCTGAAAGACATTATGCACACTTTGATGCACACTACCAGTGCATGGGGACAGTGAACAGAAAGGGTTACGACTGAGCACTTAGCAGGTGGTGGGATGCATTAAACTGTACTCTCGTTCTGCAATTATCGTTGTCTGATGTTTCGTATAGCTTCCTTTCGAAGACGGTAGTCTTCTTTGGGGACCTTCAATGCAAAAATTTTGGTCTGTCTGTCTGTCTGTCTGTCTGTCTGTCTGTCTGTCTGTCTGTCCGTCTGTCTGCCCGTCTGTCTGCCCGTCTGTCCGTCTGTCTGTCTGTCTGTCTGCCCGTCTGTCCGTCTGTCTGTCTGTCTGTCTGTCTGTCTGTCTGTCTGTCTGTCTGTCTGTCTGTCTGTCTGTCTGTCTGTCTAACCTTAACGATACCAGGTACTTAAAACGGCATCAGCCGATACCCCATACTGCCAACCCCATCCGCAGCACCCACCAATATTGCTCAAAATTAAGTGTTCATACTTGTGCGATTGTCAATTAAAAAGCAATTATTGCGCATATCTGAAGCACCATGACACGCATATACTCTGTATGTGCGTCTTTCACTAAAAAGGCATACATAAGCAATTCAAATGATTATAGCATTTATCACGCTGTGCTGACCATGCAGCGCTTTCACGAAAAGGCAAGTGTTTCCAACGCTTTGCTAAGACTATACGGAGGTGGCAGCTACCCGTCGCCTTGCGTTCCACAACTTACCACCTCTCTAAGAGCCGCACGCTTTGTTTTCCAAGATAACTGCCGGATAGCGCTCATGCCCCACGTGTGAAGTGACTTGATGTGCTCGTTCGCCTCCGCTGCACGCTCGAGGCACTCTTACGCAGTGCCTTCAGAATACCATTCACCGATTTTCTTGCGCAGAACATCAAATAAACGTTGGACGCTCCCTTGATTTTGTGCCGACCGGTTGTGCGCCCGCGCGCTCCGCGCGCTCGTGACCTTCGGCGTCATCGTAGCTCTGGCCGACTGGGCTGGCCCTACGTCACCTCCTGTCGCCGACGGTCTTCGGTGACAGCGCAGCTCTGACCTACTGGACCTGCTCTACGCCATCTACAGACGCCGACAACATCTCTCGCAAGTGTACCCCGTCCTCGGACTCCAGTGACCGTTTTCCATCTTTCCTGTCTCTCCTATCCCCTCAGTTTGTTGTTGCTTCTTCTTCCTCTTTCCTATACCTTTACTTCTACTCTTTTTATCCCTCCTCACCCCCATCCCTTGTGAGCCCTGTGGCGGTGTCACTCCTGAAGCAGACAATAACGGGGCTCACTTTTCTCTTCCTTTCTCTATCTTAAGAAGCACTCTCAAATAAACGTTTTGTTCACTCTCTCCAGACGCAAGACTATCGTCTTTCAAAAGAATTCGCAGTGTAACATGCAGGTACTGGAGCCTTTTAGGGGCGAAGATTTTTATAGCGGCACCCGTTCGTCCCTCGTAGTCGTAGTGTGTAACAATCGTTACATTTTGACCTCCATAGTGGTGCCGGTGAGAGATTTATTCTGTGGGTTGTTGAACAATGATAAATAGTGCTCGATGTACACGCCAATGGCTGCTAATGGGGAATGAGAGACAGGAGCATTCGGCTTTTAGTTAAAGCGCACGCTGCGATCACCATTAGCAGCCATTGGCATGTACATTGAGCACTATCTGACAAGAAAGGGTTGCTACGTGATACTCGCTGGGTGTAACCTCCTTAGTTTTAGAAAAGTTTAGCGAGCGTTAAGCCGCAGTGCTATGAATACAGTGAACTAGTGTATTCCATGATTTCAAGGTGGTTAAAGGTGGAAAGTAGAACCGAAGCGCAAGCTGTAAAAAAGTGTGCGTGTGCCTCCTCTCGTTTAGTCCTTGGAATGTCCGCTGAATGGCGGTGCTTCTATGTGGGGAATATATGATGAAAAGATGCGAGATGGTGGTACTTGGAGTGTTGTTGAATTGATGGGCAAATGGACACACAGACAGATGCATGGATGGACGCAAGAACGGACACAGAGGCGGATGCATGGACGAACGCAGGGACAGGCGCACGAACAGACGCACGCACGGACGGGCGGATGGACGCACGGACGGTCACACAGACGGACGCATGGGCAGACGGAAGAAAAAACGAATGGACGAACGAATGCTTCGCCCCACTCTCTATCATTCACTCCGTGGATATGCTGCCAATTTTTTTTGTAATTACACTTATAGGCTCAACGACGCTTGCGAGGGAACCCAAAATTCGTAACCTTGGAAGTTGAGCAAGTTGCTGATAGTTCATGTTTCCTTGTGAGGCAGCGCTCAAAGACGAGGCACAAAGGAACGCCACGGTGTCTTTCTTTGTTCTTTTTGTAATTTGTCTCCGTGCACTGCCTCACGAGTAAACATGAAAGACGAGTTTCGCCTGCAAGACAAGCAATAGTTGGGTCAACTATAGGTACCACATATCGAAAATCTAAAGCTCTGTATACTTATGGCCCAGAAGGAGCTAACAGTCGACCGTAAACTTTCTGAACTGTCACGATGGTAAACTGTTCCTAACGATTGCAAACTGCGTTTTCTCTTTGCCTTTTTAGAGAACAGAAATGAGAGTGGCGCTACACAATAGCTGAACGCTGCTATGATGTTCCGATGACGTCTCGTGGGAAAGTGCCATAGTATCTGGCGGAGTGACTTGTCTGCGGCTTCAATGTTTGTATGGCGGGAAAGAAGAAATGACTACACAGTGACACGGATGGCGGAGGCAAGGCTGATAGCCTGGCCTCATAACAAAAAAAAGAAAAAAAGGAAATAGAAGAAAAAGTAAATCGTAGTGCGTGATGCGCATCTACCGCCCAAGAAGACGAGCGTCCATGAAGGAGCTCTCAGAAAATGGGCGTTCATGGGAAACCCATTCGGGAAGAAGGAAACGACACTCACAAACAGCAAAAAGCGAGGAAGTGCTTTGGTTAGCTTTTGGTAAAGGAAGCAACAAAATGGCTGCCAGCGGGTTCGAAAGTGTTGGGACAGCCTGCCTCCTCCTCAAGTTATTTTTTTTCTCTCTTTCATGTTTGTCACATTCCCGCCTCCACACTCTCGGCTGTAGCCGACAAGGTTCGTCGAAGCGAAGTGATGGATGGACGTCCACTTGCGCGCGTGTGGGATGTATTACACCCACCTTACGCGGCAACGATTAGGGGCGCTGCTGAACGGCTCTGTGATGCGCCGATGCCACACCGTTCCTGCCTATTCTGGTAGTGATGTCCTAGGGGACGGAGAGAGGTGGGACAACATTTTTTTTTCTCGCTAAAGTCCATAACAGCTGTTTACCGTCGCGTGCATGAAGCGAATTACTTGAGCCTCTGCCGGGGAAATGTGGTGATCTAAAGGCAGGTCACAGTGCTACGAGAATGTAGAAGTGCCTGACTGTTAAAAAGACATTGTAAGCAATTCTAGAAGAAAATGTTCGCTTGTTATGAGTGTATTGTAAACCTAATGCATATCTAGATACCGAAATCAAAATTAATGGCAACAGAAGTGTCGGAGTACTCTGGTGAGCGGAGAAAGAGATCGCTGTTTTCAAACAAATTTTGGCGAGGATGAGCTTAGGTTCCACACTGATTTGGCTATGATTAATCCGCAACGTTGATATCTCGGAGTGCTATTACCTTCTGTTCAACCTGATGCTAAATACACATCACACGCACCACGGTTTGCAAAAAAAGCATGTTCTTAATGTTATTCAAGCGTTTTAAGTGTTTGAAGTAAATCCATATCAGAGTGAGGTGGCATATAACACCGCCATTTGTCATTCTACGAACACTTACCGGTAGTGGCCATTTAGATATCAACAGAAAACCCCGAGTAAGTATGTGCTTCCGATATTGGGTAAGCTCTCCTACACCACCTGTTCACTCATAACAATGAGAACTTGTAACAGTAAAAGTAAACGTGCATGCAAAAAAATCAGGAAAATACATAGACGAAGCAACTAAGAAAAATAGGCAAAAGATTCGAGCTACACGAAGCTTTCACGTAGCTGTCTGGTACTTGCACTCACACGTCAGCTTTGGTTAAGCTTAAGCTTTTGAGTGTTTTCAATCCTCGCAAGAAGTTTCAAGGCAACGCTTAACGCTGTGCACACGTGGCTCCCACGACACCTTTACACCTTTTCACAGGAAGGAAAAAAAACACCGCCATGATGGGCTGTGCGCGGGAGTACAAAGGCTAAGGGCGCAGCGTTGACAGTGCATTTTCGAGAGGATGCGCCAATTTGCACAGACAAAGGATGGCTATGGCGGCGATCAGGGAGGTGTTTATGAAAAGGTGAATAGTGTCAAACGTATTCTTATTCACAACAGACGGCATAGAAGGGTATCGAACAAAATGACACTTTTAGCAGACGAGCAAAGAGAAAACCCGCAGTATTTTCTCGATATGTTATCGTCCCTATATATTGGATATCAATCCAAGTCTCTTTCTGATAAAGAGGAAGAGAAAAGTTTAGGCGAAAGCACAGGGAGGTTTTTGCGTTTTTGCGTACATATACGAAATGGGTGGCCCGCTATCTTGAAATTGTGAAGGCATCGCTGGTCACGAAGCAGACCTCATTTGATTCGCTCGTTGCAACAGTTGTGCCGATGCACAAACCAACTGAAAAGCCAAAGATCCAAAACCATGGGCCTATCTGATTACAAGAGCACTAACAAAAAATGTTTAATCTTAATTGTTTGCGTGGTCGATAGCTCGCGACCCAATATTCAGTGCTGGAAACCTCGTTCGCACAGGTGCTCGGGTATTTTTTAGAGATGTTCTTGTAGTGCCCATTTCCAGTTTCCGTTTCAATAAACACCGCGTTAGAAAGGAGCATTTTCCGGGGGCATGGTAAGCATAACACACCATGTGACCACCCAAAACAGTGACGTCATAACGCAGCCAGCACACGAGAAGCCACTGACACGGATGAAGAATCGCAGGTATAGCGCAAGCGCAAGGCTCGTGCCAGCCACCGGTCATATAGGAGGCTATGCACCGGTCAACACAAACTCGTGACATAGGTTTGTTCACATTGTCCCTGAGTTTATGTCGTCGTCGCGACGCACTGCGCGTCTCACTCAGTCGCACGGCGTGCTCTTAAAAATTTATTCTAATATGTTCTACGTTACGTTTACCCTTGATACCTTGTAGACGCTATGTATCTCTTCACAAAAATCTATTTCGTTCAAAATTTCGCCTTCAAAATTTTCTGGCGGCGCTCCTTTAACGTGTCTGTGGTGGAAGCTTTCTCAGCACACAATAGCAATAAAGAAGAGATCAATTTAGAGTTACCTGGAAGACAAGAAAACATTCTTTTCTTAACAACACGGCTTCGACGGAACTTATGCATCATTACACAATAAACGAATAATGACTTCTAATCTACACAGAATTACAGAAAACAAATCGACGCCATCTGTTTTGATTTATCCAAGGCGTTTGAGGGAGTCCTGCATACCAGTTTTATAAATAGGCAATTAGAGATGAATTGAAGGTGTAATGATTTCATGGGTATTCTCATATCTTATAGGTCACGGACAAAATACATCGAAATAAAAGGTGGCAAATCTAACCTCCTAAAGATAACCTCAGGCATACCACACGAATCTATCTTAGGACCTCTTCTTTTCTTATTGTTAGCTGTAACAGTTGATAGTTGACGCTTGTGGTCTGCTGCAGCGTTCTTCGCTTTCGTCAGTTCTGTGTCGTTGCAGCTCGCAGAAAGTTCCTATGCGAACTTATTATAATTTCTTCGTGTGAACTTGACAAGTTCGTCACTTCATTTACCTCTCGGTGGATGTGAAGTGCGCATTTATCATCTATTTCACATCAACAACGCATTACGTGTAGTGGTGGTTGAGAAATTATTGGAAATAACAAACAGTATCTCACAGTTGATTATTATATTCCCAACGCAGCGACCAAATGTTCTTGCACATTTTGTTTTGCTGCCACACGAACAGCAGGTACTCAAATACGGTGCTAATGTGGTTCCCACACCTCCCAATCAGTGCATTAGTCATAAGCACCATCGTTATTTGCGTGTGCATTGATGGTTTGTGTGTGTGTGTGTGTGTGTGTGTGTGTGTGTGTGTGTGTGTGTGTGTGTAAAATGTGCAATGACATTACTCACCATAATTATCCCGAGATTTCTTGTCCTCTCCACGTTAGAAAACAAGTGGGGGGGGGAGAGAGGAAACTTTATTAGAGCTTGGCCGGCAGCTTGGTCTTGGTGGCCTCAGATGGCGGCGCTGAGTCCCTGAACTCGGGCGGCATCTTCGGCCTGCCGGACAGCCCAGAGCTGGTCGTTGAGCTCCGAGCTTCTGAGCGCCGCCTCCCAGCGGCGGCGTCGCCGACGGAGAAGGTCCCCCGCGGCTCCCGCAGACGGGACGGCGGCGGGAACGAGTGAGCTCGAGGCTTCCTGTTGCCTGGTATTGGCAGCCGCCATAGGCGCATCGCGAACGGCGGCCGTTTCTCGACCATTGTTACCGGCGCATTCCCAGAGCATGTGGCGCAGCGTTGCTCTGTGCCCGCATGCTTTACATAGATCGGTAATGTGTAAGTGCGGGTAGCAGTGGCGTAAGACGACCGGGCTGGGGTAAGAGTGGGTTTGTAGTAAGCGATAGCTTACGGCATCGTGTCTGTTTAATTTGTCATGCGGTGGCGGGAACTTTCGCCTTTCCAGTCTGTAGTGTTGCGTAATATCTCGGAACGTGATGAGACGATCACCCCACGACCGTTGTGGTCTGTGTTGTCGCTGCGTGTCTGTCGAAGTGTCTCGATCCGGCAGATCAGAAGCCCCGTTCTCGGGAGCGGAGGCGGCGGCCACGGAATGTGCCACGGCTCGGCGAGTGAGACCTCGAGCCGCGGCGTGGGCCGCCTCGTTGCCCGGAAGCGGGACATCGGTGTGTGCCGGGGTCCAAAGGAGGAAGACTGTTAAATTTTGTTGTGGACAAAAACTTTTCGTACAATGTCTTGCTTTTCTCCTTAGCCGTGGAGCAACACTAGACACTTCCTCAGATCAGAGCAGACTTGCCTTTATATTTATTAATAAAATGCGTGCGTGCAATCTGTATCATTATTCCAAGAACGAAAATAGCAATAAAGAAAAGGTTTCAAAAACAGAGCTGTTCGCGGATTATGCCGGCACGCCACGAACGAACCGCTGCTTGATTTGGAAATTGCGATAGCGCTTGCGCGCCAGCAATTGTTATGTTTCCGGAGTGTAAAACACGCTTCTGCTCTTTGAAAAACAGTTCTACAAATACAAAAAAGCACGTATGCACGTCGCGACCTTTTTTTTCTTTTTTATTACAGAGTGATAGTTTGTAGCACTGCAAGCTGTTTCGAGAAGCTGCATCGTCCCCTTTTCTCTCGAACTCTCTTTGGGTCGGCCTTGTCTGGAAAAACATGTACTTTGCATTGTTATAAATTTGCAGATATGTCGCACAAGCTCAACAAAGTACCTAAATTTGCTATTTCTGCATGTTTTCGAATACATGATAGAACTTAGTGAGCTTGACGAGAAAAATAAGTGGTTTCATTATCATCATCATCATCATCATGATGATCATCATCAGCCTGACTACGTCCACTGCAGGACAAAGGCCTCTCCCATGTTCCGCCAGTTAGCCGGTCCTGTGCTTGCTGCTGCCAATTTATAGCCGCAAACTTTCTAATCTCATCTGCCCACCTAACCTTCTGTCTTCCCCTAACCCACTTGCCTTCTCTGGGAATCCAGTTAGTTACCCTTAACGACCACCGGTTATCCTGTCTACGCGCTACATGCCCGGCCCATGATTTCAGGTATGATATCCTTAACCCCCATTTGTTCCTTAATCCACTCTGCTCTCTTCTTGTCTGTTCAGATTACACCTACCATTTTCATTATAGCAGCACCTAATTTCCCGACGTCAGTGACTTCCATCCCAGACTGGTGCTTTCTTTCCATACCGTGATCAAGCTAGGCGCTAAAAAGGTAACAACAAAAAAAGATCGATCTATGTGTCGAGTACGTAAGTAATAAAGTAAAATAGAGCATGTCCGAAAATGCTGCATGTTGTGTTGACAGAGCACAGCCACCTTTATTGGCGCCTTTGTAGAACAGTCGACTCGCTCCACATTTTGCTACGGAAGCAGAAGTCATACTACGTAGCACTTAAGCCTCTTCAGAATAGTCTGAAAGACACTGAGTGTATTCTCTCACTACTGGTATTCTGCCCTTGTGTTTTTTTGTTTTCAGCACCACTTGAAGGCAATCCAAAATACTTTGTAGCAAGTGCAAAAAAGAGAGAGAAAAAAAGCATAAAAAGATAGCTTTCTTAACAAACGAGTTCCGATCATCAGACTGAGGACACAAGGCGTTTAAGGCAAGGTCACTATTGTAAAGTAAACAAACAAACATACAAACACTACGCAACAAGGAAACTTGAGAACTATTCATTAAAATAATGGTTGCGCAAACCATAAAACGCACGCTGATGGGAGCGCCAGTATTTTATGCCTATTCGTTTTCTGTTGGCAGCTCTCTTAGTCTTGCTTTCGTAAATAATCCCGAAGCCAAGATAACATCGCGGCAAAGGAAGATTTAGTTTCTCATGCCTCGATGCTGCTTTCTTTTCTTTCTCTAGTTTCCCGCATGTCATTAGCTTTCTTAACGCTTCACGCTAAACAGCTCTTCTGTAGAACACCCGCTGTTTTGCTTACGAATCTCGTCCTTATCTCGATCGAGCAGTTCCCACTACAAACTTTCCTGCCTCCTTCTACCTCACCCCTTTGCCTCATTCTCTTCTTTCTTTCCTATTTGCTCTTATGGCTATTCTATCTTATTTCATTTATCAGCCAACCTCAAAAATCGAGGATGCGTTGTTTCACAAGATGGCCGTCATTGAACCCACTTTGTAAATGTGTGTGCTTTTTTTAGCTATACATTTCTCAACCTATACATGAAACGCTAAAGTAAGGGGTTAGCATTACAAAAGAATAATTATTCTTTTTCTAAGTCTTCCTAAGACTATTCATATTGTATACTCATTTATTTATTTGTACTTGTATACCACTATCTTGAATTTCACAGACAGGTTTCTTTTCGTTATCGAATTTTCGGGGCGAGTATATTATGTTACAATAAGAATAGTTCCTCTGTTTTACCACCGCACATCTAAATTGACGCTCACTGATTTTTTTCGTGTTTTTTTTTTTCGATGCGCAGTCTGTACTGAATATGCACAACATCGCAGTCACATACTTGCATTGCGGACATACGGGTATGGAATAACTGGCTAACATTATGGCACAAACAAACGGAGACACAAAGAAAAGCACAAGAACAAGCACTCGCAGTGCTTTTAAGAAAGAAGTGATCATAGGGTACAATCTTGTACTAATGCACTCTATTCATGTTCACTATGCTCTGTGAGCTGTTCCTTTCACAGAATGTATTATGGACTTTGCCGTCACACATGTTTCTTGTTGCGAAGGGAAGAGTAGATAAGTACGACGTGGTAGCCGATAGTAATAAAAAAAAAACATCTGCAGGAAGCGTAGCACTGTGTTGTGGTTGTGCGTGTGTGTTGTGTGCAATGAATCTACGGCTGTTTCTTAGATAGATAAAATGTATAAACAATACTTTAGCCGACTTTTGTTCATATACCATTTTGATAAAGACACAACATCGATATTATTTTAGGTTGTAGCGTTATTCACCCCTTAGCTACCTATCACCGACCTTTCCGTAGAAAGAACACTCAACACACTGATTGTGTCTATCACTCGTATAACAACTTCGCCATTTAGAGTAAATTAAAACTGGGAAGTGTTCGCTGTCATGACCTATCTTTTTAAAAGCATGCAGTATTGCATAAGGTAGCATTGGTTGCCCTTTCGTCTAGAGCCGGATCTACTGGAGCATTTTTACAAGCAAGAACGACTCGCAACAGCAATACAAAGCCTCGTGAACAGTTTTTCGGCTGCAAAGAGCTTCAACAGACAGGAAGGCCCTGCCCAGTTGGCCAGCGTTACACAGAGCGTGAACCTAGCTGATCCAGTCTACGATAAGGTAAGGTAGAGCTGCGGTGTGCGCAAGGTTGCACTCATCTTGTTATAAGAGTAGTTTATTTCCTCTGACTCGTTAAAAAACGTGGCAGAGCAAGCTACGTGCCACGTTTCACGGGAATACGTGCCGTTTCGCACTCCTGACCACCACGCCCGCCGAAACAGACGTGGCAGAGCTTCGAAAGACTTTTTTTTTTTGTGGCGCACGCAATCAGTGGCTGCCCACTGCATGACAAAGTGGACGACACTGAATGGCCCTTTCATGCGAGACTGCCATTTGTCGGAATAAAACACAGCAGCACTGCACGAAGCGTCGGAATGAATGAAGCTAAGTGAGCGCAGGTATTTAGAAATGTATTGGTGATCAGAACAATTGATATAAGCCCTGCTTTACCATCAGAAGGTAAACAAGGCCGTAGTCTTTTCCAGTTTTCTTATATTCCCAAATATATGTACTTCACTCAATGGTTACAGGAAATGTCAAATTTAATATCAGCTGTTGAGTTAAAGACCTTTCATTTGATTTTTGTTTTATACGTGAAGAACGTGAAAAGGCAGAATATAGTAGAGCCTTGTGTAACATCGTCAAGGCATGATACGAAAGAAAAGGCAAGAAATGAAAAAAAGCACGTCAAACAATCAAAGAACATTCACAAACGATCGTGAGCGTCATGTGCGTGAACAATTTATGTCTTAAAGAATGGGCGTAGTTTAAAGGGAGAATCCAAAACATACAGGGTGGTCACGTAAATTGTTTTTGCGAATAACACAAATCAGTAGTTCTCAGGGATGACAGAACAATTTTTTTGGGCTTTTATACGCTTTTCAAGTAACCTGTACACAAGGTGCTCGCTGCAAGACGTATCCTTGTATGTAACAATATTAAAATAAAAAATGCGACAATGAAAAGTGTGTAAAGCAAAAATACAGACATCTAAGCCGCCACAACGTCGAACATTAGCACACGGGAAGATTGTATCTTCACATGACCACTCCCATGTAACAACAGGTCGGAAAACAAAAGACCAATTAGTCACGAGCTCCCTTGAACTTGTGCGACACGTCGACAAAGCAGCATGGCAGATTATCTCGGTCATTTATCCTCCGCCACAGAGCCTTTCGATAAAAACAGCTAGTCAATTAGATTGCCGAATGGGTCACGACGTGAAAGCTCTGAATTCAGCAGTACGTCGTTGCTGGTGATCGGTCAGAGGTTCACTAGCGAAGATGCGGTTATTATAAATAAGAAAATTTAGCTTTGTAAACCTTCATCGATTCTTTATATTTAATAATAAGCCTGTGTTGTGAGATTTGAGGACAAAATGGAGCGGCAAATCTGCAAATTACAACCAAACAAAAAGGTAGCAAGTAATTTATTTCATCAAATCACTCTGGTGCTATGAATTTCTGCCTGAACAAATGTCTATAAAATGATGATTAAACACTCAAATATATTTAAATAGTATGCAAATGTACGAACCTTATCACACTCATTTGATAACGTTTGAGATGTTTTTTGTTGTAGGAGAACTATACCTATAGGTAGTTGCAATTATACAGAGGCAGCGTCAAGAATGTGAAGATTAAAACAAAGTTCTTCTTGGTATTATACGACGCCGACACCAACGTCGATGGCAGAATTTTCGCAAAACAATTTCTTTGCTATGACGAGAATATTCCATTTAAATGTAATGCGGTACTATGTGATTAACATTTATTTTTTAGCAACACCCCAAAAACTACGTTAAGTCACTGAGACAAATCGTGGAAGGATTACCAATGAAGTATGGCGTGATTATATTGTAAAGCAACTTTTTACACATCCTGCACATATTTCTAGTTAAAACGTTTGCCATTTAATCAATCTGAGTCTGAGAGAAATAGTTGCAAAGGCAGAACCTTGGCACAGTTGAACGTCTCTCACAGATAAACACGGCAATGATTCCGTGACATCGAAACTCTGAACCAATTATCTGAGAAGCATTGATCCAGGAGGCATTCGTCGGCGTTGAAACACGTGACAGTTCAATGCCTTAGCGACGTGACTTCGTCGTCTTGTTGTTGTCACGCACAAATGTCGTTTCATTCCTCATCGTATCACCTTGCAGCTTCAGAAAAGGTAGGCTGGCAGCCTACCTTTACGCCATGTACACGAGATGCTTTCAAAACCAGCGATGTCAAACTTGCACTAAGCAATCGAAATAATGAAATGACGGATACCATACAATGTCGCCCAGAAGTTGGAAAAAAAAGTATTGCCTAATGCAGGCATGCTGGGAAACACGAAGGAAAAACATTACAGGATTGAAATCTCGTGCTACTTTCGAATAGCCGTGGCACCACAAGCACGCAGGAAGAACCACGAAATATTGGGCACTGCTCGATTCAGCACAAAGGTTGATGAAAATGAGGTTTACGAAGTAAACAATTCTAGTATGGTGTAGCCCGATTCGTACAAGTTGCATGTTTCTTTTTCTATATCTCGCGTTCAGATAGATCCAGTGAAACGCCTAACCCGTCTTTTTCTTTTTTTTTGCGTTCGTTTGACCATTCTTTACTTTTTTGTACTCATATGCTCTTTTGTTACTACAAAGTAGCTTAATTGTAGATGGGACTTTGAACAATAAAAGCAAATATAAATGGTGTTGGCAAGATCAAACGGAACTTTCGTGTTTTTCTACGCAATGTTTAATTTCAACAAAAAAAAAACACTGCTGAAAAGGTGTGTTCAATGCATAGCTGGACGTAATTGTCACTAAAAAAGACGGTACATTAAACTAACTAAACGCCTTGCAATTGCGATAAGTACGTTATAGACTGTCTGAACTCGCAAGCATGGTCACAAGTCAAAGAAGAAGTGCCGACTCTTTTGCAAACTACTTCTTCACTTTTTCGGAGAAACTAAGAGAAGATTTACATTTTATTTTCAAAGGGTAAGTGTCATTAACATTTTAAAATTGACGAGAAGGTATCACTACACACCAGCAGAAGGAAATAAAAAGCGTATAAGGAAAAAAAAATTACCCGCAGCTTCCCTCGGGGGAACACTGAGGAGGATGCGGAGCATATAATTGTTTAACGGGGTGTTAAAGTGCGACTTACTTGGGTCGATGGCTACATTGGTTAACGTGGTTGTGAAATGGTGTGTTAAATTGCGACTTACTTGGGTCAATGGCTGAATTGGTTAACGTGGTTGTAGGAGGGGGTGTTAAATGAGTGAACACGTACACACGTATGCGAAAGGGCGGCGCTGGTCGAAGGGACGTCGATCATTGTGTTTGTGGATTCGTTGGAATTCATTTCACCGTGACCTTGGACGTCGACGCGCCGTACAAACCAACCGACGAGCGGCAACTGAGCGAGCGAGCGCCGACCTTGAGTATATATAAAGCGCGACGGCGCATGCGCTGTCAGCTGTCGAATGTTCTCGAAGGAGAAGCGCGCGCGCGGCACAGATGGCGACGGCGCGACGGCGCATGCGCTGTCAGCTGTCGAATGTTCTCGAAGGAGAAGCGCGCGCGGCACAGATGGTGGGCGACGGCGCGACGGCGCATGCGCGCGCGTCAGCTGTCGAATGTTCGAGAAGCGGTGCGGACGGCGCGGACGGCGCACTACAAGGCGCGAGTATAAGATGCTTCCGCATCTAAAAGCGTATAAGGTACATGAATTGGAATCAGGCATACATGACAAAAGATAATAAAGTCCAGAAGTGTAGCGATTGATAAATCACAATACTTTGAGAGCATGCGACATGACGTCCACTCGACGCTCATATGTCACGACGCTTCGTACAATTGTGATTTCTTTTGCCGACTTCACACCAACCTTAAAGCGTCTGTTAAAGGTTGCCTGCCCCAGTGATCCAATTGAAAATTCTGTGCATATGGCGAGTGAACAATGCCAGCAAAACATAGCCAGCTATCTTGAAAAGGTGTTTTCAGAATGAGAATTCGGTGTCCCTCCACTAGACGTTACCTAGGTGGTAGTGTCAACTTTTATTTGACGTAGTGACTTATCTCGCGCCTTAGAGAGGCTTCACACGGGACGAGACTCTCTCAGCCCGGGAAACAAAAATGAACTTTTTCTTGAACTTATCGTGCTACTACAAAGGCAGGTTCCCCATTTCCAGAGGCTAAAACAATGCGGGTTCAAATAAATGGAGTCAATCCTCCAACTTTAGGAAACAAGACGGTACGTTATCGACCATTTTCAGTGGTTAAACTAGAGATAATGCAGCCAGTTTTCAAAGCGTTTTGAATGGTGAACCATTCTTCTTTTCTTATGCGTCTTTGTCGACTATATCTTTAAATCTGAAGCATTTTATCAGGTACTGCTGGTATCTATCTATCTATCTATCTATCTATCTATCTATCTATCTATCTATCTATCTATCTATCTATCTATCTATCTATGTGCCTATGGGTGGGGGTTCTAGATATTGCCTCTTTTACTTCGGGTAAACCGAAATTGGTATGGGAGGGTAAGGTGGTATGACGAACACGACTCGCTGGTCATGACCATGAATAATGTCGCAATTTGGTCGCTTCGGTCGTCAATTTTTTTTTCTCTGCCAACGGTGCAGTGCATACTCGCGGCCATGTATGTGCCGCTGATATGCAGGTATGTGCCGCAGGTGATTGATATTTAGTATCCACCCAGGAACGACAAGAACATAAATGGGTAATAATAACGTGTAAGTGCTACAAAAAATCTGAAATTGACAGCGTTGACCCGTCAAATGTTAAAAAAAAAGCCAGGGTTCCAGCAAGAATGTAACAACAGCATTCGGCGTGGCAGCCAAGTATTACACCACAGATCCACGTGAGGTCTCGGAACTACTTTTCGAAGAAACTCTAATGTTCGTGAAACGCCAATTGTGGTTCCAGGACTGGCTATCAAACTGGAGCAACATTACATATGTACTCCTATGATACAGCCGTCTCATCTGGTTGACGTCATTTGTAGTTAGGCCTCACGAGCACCAGCGCTTGATATTAGCTTGCCGCTTCTGGTGTTGCTAATACTCATGTTGGTTTTGGCATCGTTACGCAACTTTAAATAACTGTTTATGTAAACCACATGCTGCTGTTAAACCTATGACTCCTTGAGTACTTCAACATATCTTTAGCGCCAGTTTGTAACACTCTGCTAAGTAAAAAAATTACAACGCAGTCCTCTTCTATCGGCAATGCTTCTCATAACATTGATTCGCAACGTATGTAGGGTCTACCGAACGTTTTTGCACAACTTTTACTTTCTATTCATTGCCCGAAGGACCATCTGCCAACCGTAGCCAACATGTTAACACTCCATAAGCTAAGTTAAGCGTATATATGTTTGGTATTGATCATTTCTTTTTAGATCCCACTAGAGGTGCTATTCGAGGTCACAGGTTCGGTTCCTGCTCATGGCAAGTTATGTCTTCGTCTACTTTTCTTTCTTCAACTCTACATTACAATTACTTCTAAAGACAGCCCCTATACTGTCTCTGGTATTATTGCCTGTTAATTCTCGTTAAAGAGATATGGCAAAAATATTTAAAAATCACTCCTAAACGTTCTTTGAAATTCGCAGCACTTTCTGAACCAGATTTAGTTGTTTTGTCTTAATACGATTTGCTTGTATAAAATTGACTTATTTCAAAATTCTTTTGGTGGCCTGCCCTACCTCCATTCTTGGATTCTTGGGTAACGAGGAATTTCTTGAAGTTTAAGCATCACAGTCATACAAGGAAGTTACAGTTTGCCAGCTGGAGCACATTTGGCACATTCGGGGGAGAATGGGTCCATGACCGCAAAAATGAAAGAAAGAAAAGGCCCCAAGCCCTCTGTCGGAAAATCTACATTTGGTCGGGGACGTATTCGTGATGTCATGATTGGCAAGCACCAAAACTATTGCGTTGGGCCATTAGAAAAAATAAATCCAGCTTGGAGGGCATGCGAGAATCTGTCTGGTACACGTATTTTTACAAGGTATCAAATGATTTCAATGCATGCCATGGTCTTTGCTCGAAGAACGCCGAAACTTGGTGTAAATTCAAGAAAGTCCTGTTGAACGGTGAACCATTTGTTCGTAAAGAACCCCTTCCAGCATCTGTTAGTTAGGCAGCCAAGCCAAGTTATCCTGGACTTGCTCATCCAGAATTACTTGCCAAATGCCGTCATGAAAAACTCAAAACCATACTGAGTCGTCGGATAGTCCTGTGGGAGGGTGCTCCAAAAAAACATTTTCCTCGGGCACTAAATACTTCAGATATATGCACTCTTGATGCTGTGTTCACTTTTAATGATGACACTATAGCATGTGTGATTATGCTGAACTAGTTTGGAATTTCACCAGGACTCTGCACAGTGCAGGGCTTACGCATCCTTGAAGTGCGTCGACAGTACTGTGCCGAGCCGGGTGCATACAAGGCGACAAATGATGCGCGCGAGGCAAGATTTTTCAACATAAAAAAATATATTGGTGTTGAGTATCTCGCTGGTGCCTATTGAACAGGTCCATCATTTGCGGTTATCTCGTTGCACTTTTATAAGAAGGAAGGTATCAACTTTCAGCGCAATTATTTCAAAACACAATTTGTGGGGTTTAACGTCCCAAAACCACCATATGATTATGAGAGACGCCGTAGTGGAGGGCTCCGGAAATTTCGAGCACCTGGGGTTCTTTAACGTGCACCCAAATCTGAGCACACAGGCCTACGACATTTCCGCCTCCATCGGAAATGCAGCCACCGCAGCCGGGATTCGAACCCATGTCCTGCGAGTCAGTAGCCGAGTACATTAGCCACTAGACCACCGCGGCGGGGCTATTTCAAAACATGCTCTTTTCACTTAGGCACCTCTTCCTCAGCAACCACCGTAAGTGTAATTATAGAATTCGAACAGTATTTAGGCCACACAATACAAAAAATTCTGAAGCAGAATTATTCTTTTGTGAAGAAGTGCTCTTCTGCAACACGTTTAGTAGCCATTATAGTGTGATAATTAGCTACCTGAAGTAAAAAAATTACAAAAAGGTAGCACTGTAGTTTTCAGTGATAAATACGTTTTAAAAAGAACAGAAATGGTTAATTATCGCAATGATAATAAAATAATTATCTTATCTCCAATGGTTATAGAAGAAAAGCTACAAAAACTTCGCCTAAAATACATGGCGCGTATAAAGCTTACCCTGTTTGCTTAATATTGTGCAAGCGAGCTCTTAAGAATACGCTTCTTTCTCGTCATTTGCAGTGAGGGTCTCGTTCTGGGAGACTTGATGCCTTTAAGATGTGTGCGAAATATTCTTGGTCAGCTGCCATCACGTAATAAGATCACGTACTACCTGACGTCAAACAAGCAAGAATAGTGTTCCACACACGGCGCCATGGCAACAGGTGGCGCTGACTAACGTTTCCACGTTTAAGACACATACATACCTCATGAAGTGCACGGGGGAAGAGCCGCCGGGGTAGCTCAGTTGTTGGTGCACCGAACGCGTTATTCGAAGGTCCCAGGTTTGGTTCCTGCCCACGGCAAGTTTTTTTTTCGTCTACTTTCCTTCTTCAAATTTACGTTACAATTACTTCCAATACCATTCCCTATACTTTCTCTGGCATTAGTTCTCATTACTGTTACACTTTATACTGTTATTTTATCGACTGAGCCCTTACGGACACCCAAAACCAGCACAACTTTTATTGTTAGCTGATTTCGCATTTGTTGGCGTTACGAGGCGCTCACACGAATAGTTACTAGAGAGTCATACGTAATTACTCGCATGATAGCGAAAAGGCTGAAAAAGACATAATTCGCTGAACGCATCAAGGAGGAGGAGGAGCAGAAAAGGGAAGAAATGAAAGGCAGGGAGGTCAACCAGACGCACGTCTGGTTTGCTACCCTGCACTGGGGGAAAGGGTGAGGGGATTAAAGGAGAAGAGAGAGAGAGAAGTAAAGGGCAACGTGTGTGTAGTTGTGACCTTGTCCATTGCGCGCTTATAAGCGGTCGCGTAGTCCGGTCGTCTTTAAAAACTTAGCAATGCCCGCGTCGCTTTCCTGGCCTGCGACGCGTAGAGCCATTAACCAAGGATCTTCTCTTCGGAAAAAAGTCTACTGTCTAGTGTCTCTAACGTTTCGCGTAGCAAGTTGCATGCGCTCGCAAAACGTTCACGTGAACATAGTATATATTCTATTGTTTCGTCAGTGTCACACGATTCACATCGGGAGCTATCCGCCATTTCTATGCGAAAGGAGTACGCCTTCGTAAAAGCTACTCCTAACCACAGGCGGTACAGTAAAGTTGCATCCTGGTGGGAGAGGTTCAATAGAACTTGAAGCTTTCTCGATGGGTCCAATTTGTGTAGGAGGCGGTTCCCGACACTGGGGTCACTCAGCCAAGTTTCCGACATGGTGTTAGCGAACAAGTGAAGGCCCTCTGCAGCGACGGTTCTCGACAATGGAATTGGAGTTGTCTGGGCGTCCGCGTGGGTGGATCGGGCAGCATTATCTGCAAGGTCGTTAAAATCATACTTGACAGGGATGGTGCCAATCACCTAGCATGCTCATTACCAGTCTGAGTATAGCATTTTGAATGCAAACAAATACGTGAAAAAACAAACGCAAGGGTGATGGTGAATCGTTAGGAACTGGAGAAACTTACAAACCCCACCCCCCACTTCCGGTCCGTTTTCGACAGAAGATTACCGCTATTGCTACTTTTTTTTCTCACACATAATGTGAAAAAGCGCGTGAGAGTGACAGTACGTCATTGCTGGCGGGGAAATAAGCATTCGGGAGCTCTTAATTGCATTTAAAACCGTAATAAGCCCCATGGGGGTCATCAGCCGATGTAGTGTGCTCAGGTAAGCGTGAAAACTAAAAGAAAACCTTAGTCATTCAATAAAACAGTGCGAAGCAAAAGCACATGTATAAGAACAAAATGTTAGTGTATTCGCCACTCATTTGGGAAGACAACTCTATTACAGCTATACCACCATTCTGTTATTAAGAGTAATTTATTCAAATAACAAATACATGCACGCAATAAACAAGTTCCTGTTTCGAGATGTAAAGATTCTCTAAAAGGGAAAGGTGGAAAAGGAGCGGGTCAGCAGCCGAGTACCTCAGCCAGACCTCCACGGCAGGGTACGCTACACACTTGTTAAGAATTGTGTGCTTGATTTTTTATGCGGTTGCTGACGACATTAAGAATTATGCCTGAATTGGGGATGCGCCACAGTTATTATGTCATCATGGACAAGGGAGCATTGGACGACGGCCCACTCGTTACGAAATTCGCATTGTGTGACGCCTGGCTGTTCCTTTGATGTTCAAAACGCTTTACTACTTATATTAACGGGATTCTTTTCCCGACATCAAGCGTGCCCAAGGCCAGTTCAGAAAGGTTTTCCAAGAAAAGCGTGTCTCAGTAAAACCATGTGTTTACCGCTAATGTTAGAGAGTGGAGTTTAAAGAAGAACGTATTTGAATTCGGTGGAATGTACATTTTGCGCACTCACTTCAACACATCGTGGCCTGGAAAATTGGAGTACAGTGAGCGGTACAACGGAGGTGGGAAGAGTGTACTCAGTAGATCCTTATAAAGCACCTTGCGCGATACTGTGTACGGGTATTCTACTGAAAAGCTAGCTTTAAGGAACTGAGCTGCGAGGGAAACTTCCTGCATGAATCTCCACAAGTGTGAGTGTTCGGAGAAGTTTGATAAAACAATTAAATGTGGTAAGCAATCAACAAGTGTAATCTGCAAGAACGAACAAATTACAGAATAGAAATTTTCTCGAAGAAAGAAGAATCGTGACACCATTTGCCGTAAATAAAGGTGTTTTAAACCTAACCCAACCTCACTAACTGGCTTGATTATATTATCACGACGCATGGGCTCAAAAGTCGAGAGAGAGAGAAAAATTTATTTGCGCATAACGCGGAGCATTCCAAATGGTCGGGCCCCTATTCCAGGGCTCCGCTGGCCCTAGCCATCATCTCTACCCGTTAGACCAGCCAGTGCTATCAACAATGGCCGAGCTGGACAGCAGCGCCTCTCATTGTTCCTTTGTGTTGTTCATGTTGTGATGTTCATTGTGATGCGTACACTCCCACGTGATGTGAAACAGAGTTGGTGGGGCCCCACACCACGGACATTCTACCCCACAGCATCTTTGTATGCTGTGGGGTAGAATACATGCAGCCTGTGTAAGTTCGTGTATGCGTTTGTTTGGATTCTGCGTAATGCCCCCGATTCCATTGCTGTGAGTTTCTTGAGACCATATTAAAGTAGCGAAAATCCGATGAAAGCATTGTATATAAAATCGTGCGTAATAGATAAGTTGCACTACACAGTAAAGCTTTGTTGCTAAGAAAGTATTACAAGCTTCAGCTCTTCTAAAGATTGAAAGTCGATAGGGAACAAAGGATATTTTTATTCCCTGTGTTAACTGGCGTCGAGGTAATGTGCCAGAAACGATTGAACATTGCTTTGTTAGTTGCAAAGACGCTAAAATGTTTTCGAGAGTCTTTCAGCGAGCACTACAAAAAATGGCAGCATATTCACTGGGTGAATGATAGAGAGTGGGGCGAAGCATCCGTCCGTCCATTCGTTCTTGCTTCCATCCGTACACGCATTCGTCTGTGTGACCGTCGATGCGTCCATCCACCTGTCCATGCATGCATCTATTCGAGCGTCCGCATGGTCATCCATGCGTCCGTCCCTGCATCCACCCCTGCGTCCGTCCATGGGTCCATCCGTCCGTGCAGCCATTCATACGTCAGTCCATGCATCTGTCTGTGAGTCCGTTCGTCCATCTAGTCAACACTCCAAGTACCACCATCTCGCATCTTTTCATCATATATTCCGCATATAGAAGCACCGCCATCCAGCGGACATTCCAAGGACTAAATGAGAGGTGGCACACGCACACTTTCTTACGGCTTGCGCTTCATCTTTACTTCCCACCTTTAACCACCTTGAGTTCATGGTATATACTAGTTCACTGTATTCATGGCACTGCGGCTCAACACGCGCTAAACCTTTTTAAAACCAAGGACGTTACGCCCAGCGAGTATATCGTAGCAACCCTTTCTTGTCAGATAGTGCTCAAGGTAGATGCCAATGGTTGCTAATGGGGAATGAGAGACAGGAGAATTCTGCTTTAATTTATTGGACACGCTGCGAATGTTTTATTGTTCAACAACGCACAGGAGAAATCTCCCACTGACACCACCTTGCAGGTCAAAGCGTGAGACGTGGTGCATACTACGACGAGCGATGAACGAGTGCCGCTTTAAGGAGCTTCGCCCCTAAAAAACATTTCATCATTAGTTCTCACACATTACCTTATCTTCTACCTGCAGTGCTTGATGAAGTTCCATTATAACATGTTTTCATCGTGTGTATGCACAGCTTGTGGAAGATACGAATGCAAGACCGCAACACAGAGCCCACCACCTCTTTAAGCACAGACTTCATTCAAATGGCTATCCACCTCCAAAACATTTACGGCGACCTAGACTTTATACCGGACTGGTGCTCCATCTTAGAGAGCTGTTTGACCTCACCCCTTCTTGTTTGCGTAACACGATGTGAAGAACTCTCGGTGTGAATAACTCACGCTGCGTTAGCCACTGAGTGTGTATGAGTAACGCTTGAGCGCTTATTGTGACCATTTGATTGCACTTTTCTTTGCTGATTTTGTCTTTATTACGCATATACTTTAATAAATACCCTGAAAAAAGGCTGAGCGTGTCTCAGTTGTAGAATACTGGGCTTGCACGCAAGGAACCTGGGTTCGAATCTCAGTGTGTCATTAGTGTTTTCTTTATTTGCTGAGGTTTTTTTTCGTTCTATACTGGTTACGGGCACAAGTGGCAGCAGACAACTACTGCGCCGCGTGTGACCAGTGTTCTTTTCTCATAACAGCTTTTGCTGTAAAACAAATGGAAGGTGAGGATAATTGATGTGAGTGTTTGGAGAAGTCATGGGAGGAGGAGAGAAGCTACAGCATTCCAAAGCGAAGTAGAGCGTAGTATAGCAGCGATGTGAGAAAGGAGGTGAGAGTGAGGGGAAAGGAAAACAAAATGGGAAGGCCATGAGTTCCGCTGCTTTACTAGTGTTTCCCACCACTAGTGCGTTGCCGCCTCAACTTGTCCTTCAATTACCCCCGAGAAGCTTCAGAAATGGTATCGCATGCTTCTATTGAAGGTACAAAATGCGGCAAAAGGGTCGAGGTGAGAAATTATGATTTGCCGTCGCCAGTGCGATCATACGTCAACGTAAAAGGCCAAGAGCGCACACACTGTTGCGTACGTTCTATTGAATAAATAACAAAAGAAAAAAGACCAGTGTCAGTTTCCCTCTTTCGCTGTTTTGCTGTTGACTTTTGACAACATTTTGATAGGTTGCGCCTTGTAAAAACTGAGGAAATATACTGACACAAGAGTCTTTACATGAAAATATTTCTCTCGTGCTTCTAAGAATTGATTATATTTACGCTATTAGGCGTGTGAGATCGATATTTAGCACTCTCCAACGCATGTTTTCAGATCTATTCCGAAGAATCATTTTAAAACATTCAGCGCATGACACAGTGTAAAGAGTGTCCACATATGTGCCGCAAAGGTGTATAGTTAATTTGCAGCTGAATTTTCGAGTCAAATTAACGCATTGCAACAAATATATCACAAGCAAGAAATTTTCTAAAGCTATAGATTGCCGCACATCTATGCAGCTTCCTTTTCTGTTAACTTCAATTAGGACCATCTAGGTCAACTGGAACAACTGCTCTCCTTGCAACAATGGTGTCCTCCGTTATATACCAAGATTTGTTTTGTATAGAAAATAGAAAACGAGAGAACGGTACTATATGCGAGTTCTTTTTTTTCTGACTTCCTCCTAGAGCATATGTCACTGTTTCTTTTCTTGACGTTGGTCATTCTTACAGATATCGAACCTCGAGCAGACTTCTTGTGCCCCCTGCCATCTTTAAGCTCGCCCAGTGTTTTCTATATATGTGGCCCACGATCCCTTCCGCTTAAAAGCCTATCATAGTTGGGGAAAGGAGCAAATAGAGAAAAGACATGCCTCCTGAGATTCTTTAGATGGGAGCACATAGGGCATCGATTAATCCTCGGGCTCTTGTTATAAATGGCGACGGGCTTCGTATCGAAGGCTTGACCCGCGAACACTTCAGGGAGAGCTCCCTCGACTTGAACCTGCAGGGTACATTCAGTTTCCCATCACTGGATTGGAAAGAGCGCTGCAGATATCCTCTTGCGTTTAGTATTGCGTTCTTTTCCAACACACTGAAGTGCGCACGTGCTCGGTATATTCTTTGTAGTTACTTTCTGTACTGCGGAAAGGGAGGAAAACGTTCTGCGGTGAAGAGGGCTCGTTGTGCACAATGGAGCGGACCGCTGTGTGGTAGAGCGACTCATCGATATTAGCTCCGTGTATTGCATTCCCTTGTGATGCCTACACATAACTCGCTTTTGCTTTGATTTGGCAATGATGGTGATTAAAATCACAATGAGTGACACTATAGGATCACCGCTATATTTGTTTTCTCTAGACACAAATAGTGAATACAACTGCTATTTTAAAAAAGCTTTGTCTACCAGTTACCTGTGTAAATTTTGAAAACATCTAGTTTCAAGTGCTGTTATATACAATAGGAGACGCCAAAAGTTACTCAGTGGCAGAAAGCAGCATAAATAATCAAAAATTTTACATCACGTCGAATGTTAGGCTATCGGAAAGCAGGATATTATTTGAAAATGCTCAGCGACAGTAATTGCACATTTGTGTTATTTATTACTGTTTTGCGCAGTGCGACTGACTGAAATATAGTTGCCTCGACCTACTAAAAAAAACAGCAATGCCTTAGTGACATAATGTCCCGAGGCTGAATACAATTGCGCGAATTCGACTGCCGGTGAAACAAAACTTTCATATACATCGATTTTGCTTCAAGTTGATAATTATTAAGTGCCCAAAGTTATTCCAGAGCCCTTCACCATGACGGTATTCATAATCTTTTCGCAGTTCGGTGGCGTTAAGTATTGAAATATACATTCATAATTAATCATTGTCGGCATGTTGAAGTGAATGCGATTACACGTAATCGTGTTAATTCTGCGAACCTTGACATCGCAAAATACTTGTGCTCACTGCCTTAGAGAAAGGTCAGTTGCTCCTAGGTTTCGTGCTCTGAAAAATTTTTTGCAAAGTTTACTTTTCATTAGCGGCGGAAATTCCTCAAATGAAGGAGAACTTGGAGAGAAATGCATACGCTCAGTACGAAGACGCGCTATCTTAAGAATTCATCAACGGTAATGCTTGGCGCTTGCTTCAATTCTTTCACTTTCTCCACATTGTTCAAACGTTTTCATATATAACTACAGAACTGTTGTCTATATTGTTATAGATTTCCCCACAGTTTACCTGCTCAGTAGTTCGAATAGGGTCAAGCACAATGTGGTTTTCTTTTGTACTCCTCTTTATTGTTATTTTTGTTGTTATGTGAACTTATATTATTATTATTAATATTATTATTATTATTGATATTATTATCAATAACACAGTTGACCCCGTCGTCATTATTATTATTATTATTATTATTATTACTATTATTATTATTATTATTATTATTATTATTGCTGCTGTTTTCGTTGTTGTTGCATCAACTTAGGGTCTTCTTTTTTGTGCTGGAGGACTTTAGGTGCAAAAAAGGGTGCTTTGAATTTTATTGATGCAGCGATCCAGTTTCCGGAAGCTGCCATACTGACGAATAGGTACAAGAGGCAAGAAAGAACGCTCCGCGAAAAACAAAAAGCGGTAAAAGGAAACGACGTCCAGGATAAATAATAAGCAACTTTATGCCTCCAACCCATGCAGCCATTTTGTCGGGCAATCCAAGCCAGCCTGCAAACCTTGCAGTTCTTGCCATTGATTTTTCGCTGGCCGCCGCCAGAGCTCTATGTTGGAACCCCCGTCAATAAAGCCCAAATGAATAAAAATAAATGCAGCATCACATATAACTTAGCTGTACCCTGTGCAAAAAAAGGTTCTTCAGAAAGTCGAGCATTTGTGATGAACGCAAACTTTTCAGCACACAATGCGTAAGTGGAAAAGCATGGCCATGAATGTTGTCAAACAAACAAATAAAAGCATAAAAGCAGGATCATCGGCAACGCCTTAGCTCAGCAATCCGGAAGAACCGTGGCAGTCAGCGCCTTCTTTTGAGGGAAGACGACGTGTCACGTGGAATTCCATGTCATTTCTGCTTTTCGAAGAAGACGCCTGCTGCAGAAGGCACACAGCTTGTCTTCCAGGGGCGAAGCTGCTTTTGGCGTGAATCTGTACATCATCCGATGTATGTAGTAGTGTAGGTAAACACCGGTGGCACATACCCGCTCTAGAGTGGGTATGTGCCACAGGGGATGCGATATGCGAGATGGCGGTACTTGGAGTGTTCACTGAATGAACGCATGGACGGACACAGAGACCAGGGGATGGTCATACGGATGGAAACACGAACGGGCGGAAAGACGGATGGACGAACTGACGTACGGTCGCATGCACAGACAGACGGACGCATGGACGGTCGCGCGGACCGATGGAAGCAAAAAAATTGCCCGCAGCTTCCCTCGGGGGAACACTGAGGAGGATGCGGAGCATATAATTGTTTAACGGGGTGTTAAAGTGCGACTTACTTGGGTCGATGGCTACATTGGTTAACGTGGTTGTGAAATGGGGTGTTAAATTGCGACTTACTTGGGTCGATGGCTAAATTGGTTAACGTGGTTGTAGGAGGGGGTGTTAAATGAGTGAACACGTACACACGTATTCGAAAGGGCGGCGCTGGTCGAAGGCACGTCGATCATTGTGTTTGTGGATTCGTTGGAATTCATTTCACCGCGACCTTGGACGTCGACGCGCCGTACAAACCAACCGACGAGCGGCAACTGAGCGAGCGAGCGCCGACCTTGAGTATATATACAGCGCGACGGCGCATGCGCTGTCAGCTGTCGAATGTTCTCGAAGGAGAAGCGCGCGCGCGGCACAGATGGCGACGGCGCGACGGCGCATGCGCTGTCAGCTGTCGAATGTTCTCGAAGGAGAAGCGCGCGCGGCACAGATGGTGGGCGACGGCGCGACGGCGCATGCGCGCGCGTCAGCTGTCGAATGTTCGAGAAGCGGTGCGGACGGCGCGGACGGCGCACTACAAGGCGCGAGTATAAGATGCTTCCGCATCTAAAACGAACGAATGGACGGAAGCACGGACGGGCTGACTGACAATCTTCGCCCGACTCATCATCATTCACTCCGTGGATACGCCATGATTTTTTCCGTGGCACCTGAACCACCACAACACAGATATTCTTTTTTGTCCACTGTAGCCCTAGAAGCCTGTTCAGCCGACGCATTGTGCAATATTGATTACGTGTTCTCTACTCACACAGGAAAGCGTAGGCCTTTATTTCGCTAAACATGAGACGTATACCAGATATTGCTAATATAGAGTAAATGTATAGGTATTACTGGGCTTCATCAGGTCTTCTTTTGGAAAATCATAATGCTCTCTTTTTTTGCTGTTTGGCAAAAAAAGAAAAATGGAATCACACCATGCTCTAGGAACGTAATATTTCTTCGACGCGTCAGCAAAAGCAAGAAATAAGAGGTGAAATATTGCTATATGTCATTGCCGTCTTCCTGGGCTCTATTTTGCTGCGTCTCCGTCTTTCTTGAAAAAATACAGCATATCCACGGACTCAATGATGATCAGCGGGGCGAAGCGTCCGTTCGTTCATTTGTGCATCCGTCCATCAGTCCTACCATGGGTCAATCAGTCCGTTCGTGCGTTTGTCCGTCTCTCTGTGTGTATGTCCGTCCCTCTAGTGAACACTCCAAGTACGACCGCCTCACATCTTTTCATTATATATTGATAATACACAAGTTCACCCATCTAGCGGATATTCTAAAAACCAAACTCTCCTGTAGAACGTACACGGAGAGGTGGTTACTGATTACTACAGAGGACGATCGGGTGACGCCTTAAGGAGCTTCACCCCAAAAAAGTTCCTCACGTGAACTTCCAGTCACACATGACACAACCGCCATATTTGCTGCTCCGTTCCTCACAGGGGCGTGCGCGTAAGCAGGTGTTTGGTGTGTTGCGACAACACAAACACAGACCCATGCTGATGGGAGGCGGGGGGGGGGCATGCCTCGCCGCGCGTGCCTAAGCCATTACCGGGGAAAAGGGGATCCTAATGGTTGAGTCACCGCCGGATTATTGGACCTGTAGCGCCCTCGTTCGGGCAGCGCGCAAACCGGAGAGCACGCGATGGCGACAGAAGAAAATAAAGAAGGCGCTAGGCCGTGGCACGTGAAGCCACGGCTCACGCTCCGGGCTGGCATCGGTTATCGTTCAGGCGTGTCTTTCTTTCGCTCCTGTGGCATAAGCCTACAAGTTGTGACCTCGGACGAAGACAATGACTGACTCGAATGCGCCCTCAACCGAACAAGCCTCACGTCCGCAGGACGTCTCGGCCGTGCAACTGCGTCTCCCATCTTTCTGGCCACAGGACCCGCAAGTTTGGTTTCATCAGGTCGAGGCGCAATTCTCCCTGTACCGTATCGCCTCGGAAACGACACGCTACTACCGCGTTGCCTTCGTCCTTCCTCCTGACGTTGCCAGCGAGCTCTCCGACGTCCTCTCCAACCCCTCGGACACTACGCCATATCAGCACCTTAAAACCAAGGTGCTGGAACGATTCATGCCTTCGGAATGCGTCCGCCTACAGCAGCTCCTTGCAGAGGGGGACCTTGGCAACAGGCGCCCCTCCCAACTACTGCGCCGAATGCGACAGCTTCTTGGGAAACACGACGTCTCTGCCCACTCAGCGTTGCTTCGCGAGCTCTTCCTCCAACGCCTTTCTCAGCCAATCCGCCTTGTCCTCGCGGCGGCCGGCGACGTCAATCTCGACCGCCTGGCGGAGCTCGCCGATCAGGTTCATGAAGCGACCTCCCCATCTGTCAACGCTGTCTTACCACCAGCAGACACAGCGATTTCGCGCCTTGAGGCCCGCATCGACGAACTCGCCGCCTCCATTGCCGCACTCCGGAGCCCCCTGCAGGAAACTCGTTCGCCTCGTTTCGGTCGTCGAGCTCTTCCACGCACACGAGATGCTCGGAGTCCCAGCCCTCCACCCCTCTGCTGGTACCACCGGCGTTTCCGACACCGAGCCACGAAGTGTACACCCCTATGTTCGTGGCAGGGAAACGCCTGCCGGGATCACTGACGGCGGCGTGTGATCTCCCTTCTCGTCCCAGCCGCCTTTTCATGGTCACGGACCAGCTATCGGGCGCCAGGTTGCTTATAGATACGGGCGCGGAAATTAACGTTGTGCCCCCGACTAAGGCTGATCGTTCAAAGTCACAGGGGCAAGTGCTTCGTGCTGCCAACGCCTCGTCTATAACAACGTATTGGCTCCGATCTCTCACCCTCGACTTGGGCCTTCGCTGCATTTTCCGGTGGGTTTTCGTCATCGCAGACGTGGTTCAACCGATCATCGGCTCGGATTTCCTCTCGTACTTCGATTTGGACGTCAGCGTGTGGCGGCGCCACCTCATAGATGGTAAGACTCGTCTCTCCCTCGCGGGAGTCCTGTCCGACATCGCTCCAATGGCCATCTGCATGCTGATACCTTCCTCACCGTTCGAAAAAATTGTGGCGAATTTCCCGGAGGGAACTAAACCGAGCAACCTCACTCAGCCACCTAAACATACGGTGACACACCACATCATCACCCGGGGTCCACCGGCAGCCGCTCGACCACGCCGCCTGTTCGGAGACCGCCTAGCTATTGCTAAACGGGAGTTTGACCACATGCTGCAGCTCGGCATTATCCGCCCGTCGTCAAGCGCTTGGGCTTCCCCGCTTCATTTGGCGCCAAAGCGTGATCCTGGTGACTGGCGTCCTTGCGGGGACTATCGAGCGTTGAACGCCAAGACTGTCCACGACAGCTATCCTCTACCTCACATCCAGGATTTTACATCGCGCCTCGACGGCTGCACAATTTTCAGCAAAGTGGACCTTGTTAAGGCGTACCACCAGATTCCTGTCGAGCCTGCCGACATACCTAAGACCGCCATCACGATGCCCTTTGGGTTGTTTGAATACGTGCGGATGCCTTGACCCCGAAATTCGGCTCAAACTTTCGAGCGGTTCATTTTTGAGGTCACACGGGGTCTTCCTACTGTGTTTGCGTACCTTGACGATGTCCTCATCACCAGCCGCACACCTGAAGATCATGAGCACCACCTACGCGCTCTGTTTCAACGTCTTCAGCAGTACGGCCTCGTTGTGAACACCTCTAAGTGTACTTTCGGCGCATCTGAGCTCGAGTTCTTGGGCCATCACATATCATCCAAAGGAATACGCCCTCTCCGGTCCCACGTTAAAGCAATTCAGGATTATCTTCAGCCTACAACACTGCGCCAATTACGCCAATTCCTGGGGCTTGTGAATTTTTCCAGGCGCTTCATACCACACTGTGCCGAACTGCTACGACCGCTCACCGACGTCCTTCGGTCGACCGCCGGCCCGTCCTCCGCCATTCCTTGGTCGTCAGAGGCCCAGGCCGCCTTTGCTGCTGCTAAGCAAGCAGTCGCTAACGCCGTGCTTCTCATTCATTCACACAGCAACGCCCCTACTCGGTTGATGGTGGACGCATCCAGCGTGGCCGTCGGAGCCGTCTTACAGCAGTGCATTAACTCCGAGTGGAGACCCTCGGCGTTTTACTCTCGGAAGCTACTTCCTACTGAGACCCGCTACAGCGTCTTTGACCGGGAATCACTAGCCATCTACGCTGCAATACAGCACTTTCGGCATTTCCTGGAAGGATGCTCGTTTTACGTGCTGACTGACCATAGGTCACTGGCGTATGTTTTCCGCACTAACTCATCCAAGTACGTGCCCCGTGAACTCCGCCATCTGGCTTATATATCGGACTTCACGACTGACATCCGCCACGTGAAAGGAGCCGACAACACCGCCGCAGATGCCCTTTCTCGTATAGCCGCGGTTGACTCTCCACCGCCAACCATCGAGTGGGCCTCATTCTCCTCGGCACAGCAGGATGATAGAGAACTTGCCGCTTTTCGGGAGAACCCCCATTCTCTCCGACTACGCCTGGTGCCTCATCCATTATCATCTGAGCGCGTGTGGTGCGATGTCTCAGCTGACCTTCCCCGCCCTTTCGTTCCTGCTTCATTACGACACACCGTTTTCCACTCCTTACACGACATCTGTCACCCTGGCATTCAGGCTACTCAGCGTCTTCTCACCCAGCGCTATGTCTGGCCCGGAATCAACGGTGATGTGCGCGCTTGGACGCGCATGTGCCTGCCCTGCCAGATGACAAAGGTCTCCCGTCATACTAAGACGCCGCCCCAACCTTTCCTTCCACCCGGCCGTCGTTGCGACCATGTTCATCTAGACATTGTGGGCCCTCTACCAGTGTCTCAGGGGTACCGTTATATATTGACCATGGTCGATCGCTTCACACGCTGGCCAGAGGCTGTTCAATTCGAGATATCACAGCCGAGACAGTTGCCCGCGTTTTCATTTCTACATGGGTATCCCGTTTTGGCTGTCCTGGCACCGTGACAACAGACCGTGGACGTCAGTTTGAGTCCTCGCTGTTTACTTGCCTTAATCGCATCCTCGGAGCCAGACATTGCCGTACCACGGCTTATCATCCCTGCGCCAACGGCATGGTGGAACGCCTTCACCGACAACTGAAGACCGCCTTGACTATCCGCCTCAATAGAGCCACCTGGGTTGATGCCTTACCACTGGTGCTCTTAGGTTTACGAGCTGTCATCCGGGCAGACCTGCAGTGCTCAACAGCAGAGCTGGTGTATGGCACTTCTCTACGGCTTCCGGGAGACTTCTTCACGTCAACGAAGCTACCAGACCAGCCACAGCAATTCCTACAACGCCTCCTTGCCTGCGTTCAAGACCTCCGGCCCACTCCACCCAGACTTTCCGAACACAAGACCATATTCGTCCACCCTGATCTGGCCACTGCAACACATGTTTTCGTGCGCCACGACGCGGTCAGACCACCTTTGACACCAGCCTACGATGGACCATTCCGCGTCCTTCACCACACCCCCAAAACTGCCACTCTACTTCAGAACGGCCGTGAAGAGACAGTCAGCTTGGACCTACTCAAGCCGGCGTACCTGGAGACCGTCCTAGAAAGCCTCTCATCTACGACTGATCTTCCGTTGGAATACCACAAACGGCATGTCACATTCCGACTTCCAGTCTACACGGGGGGCCCTGTAGCGCCCTCGTTCGGGTGGTGCGCAAACCGGAGAGCGCGCGATGGCGACAGAAGAAAATAAAGAAGGCGCTAGGCCGTGGCACGTGAAGCCACGGCTCACGTTCCGGGCTGGCATCGGTTATCGTTCAGGCGTGTCTTTCTTTCGCTCCTGTGGCATAAGCCTACATACCTTTTAAGCCTCTCAGTGGAGGCAACACGCCCCTTCGGGTCCGACTTTCCGTAGATGGCACCCCGGAGTGACCCACCCAGGGGCATTTTCTTAACTGTGTTTAGAAAAAGTGGTTAATGATTTAGAGTACTCAGTACTGTACTATGGGAGAGCATAGAGCCGTCCCGTGGGCATCTCTTCTCTATGCTCTATTCACTTCCATCCATCCTGAATGTTCCAAATCCTCGGTCATCATTTTTGTTTTTTTCTCTCACAATGAATCCAACCTGTCTCTTACTCTTTCAGTTTATTTCTAGCCTTGTGGCGGCGAGAGTTAACTCGTGTGGTTACTCACCTTTGGGTGATTATATTTGATTATAACAGCAATTTACGGCTGGTGACTGCAGCCTCACACAAGTGCTTCAGCGTCTTTTATTTTAACTCTATGGTGGGTGGCCGCTATTGTTGCCGAAACAAAAAAAAAATGTAATGGGATCACTGTCGTTCTCTGTCTACTCGATCGTCTTCCACGAAAAAAAAAGGCAGCATATCTACGGGATGAATGATGGAGAGTGCGGCGAAGCATCCGCCCGTCCATTCGTTCTTGCTTCCGTCCACCCATGCGTCCGTCTGTGTGACCGTCCGTGCGTCCATCCACCCATCCGTACGTGCGCCTGTTCGTGTGTTCACACGTCCATCCGTGCGTTCATTCCTGCGTTCATCCATGCATTCGCCCCTGCGTCCGTCCATGAGTTCCTCTGTTCTTGCAGCCATCCATGCGTCCGTCCTGGGATCTGTCTGTGTGTCCGTTCGTCCATCAAGTCAACACTCCAAGTACCACCATCTCGCATCTTTTCATCATATATGCGTCCATCTGTGTGACCACCCATGCGTCCAACCGCCCGTCCGCGTGTGCGTCTCTTCGTGCGGCCACACATCCACCCGTGCGTTCATCCCTGCGTTCATCCATGCGTCCATCCGTCTGCGCTGCCATCCGTGCATTCATCCATGCATCTGTCTGTGTGTCCGTTCGTTCATCTAGTCAACACTCCAAATACCACCATCGCTCATTGTTTCATCATATATTCCGCATATAGAAGCACCGTCATCGAGTGGACATTCCAAGGACTGAATGAGAGAGGCACACGCACACATTCTTACGGCTTGCGCTTTATGTATACTTACCCACTTTTAACCACCTCCAGTTCATGGTATATACTAGTTTACTGTATTCATGGCACTGCTGCCCAACGTTCGCTAAACCTTTTTAAAACAAAGAAGGTTATGCCCAGCCAGCATAACGTAGCAACATTTTCTTGTCAGCTAGTGCTTAATGCTCATGCCAATGGCAGCTAAGGGGGAATGAGAGACAGGAGAATTGGGGTTTTAGTTCACGCGCACGCTGCGAATTTTGTATTGTTCAACAGCGCACAGGAGAAATCTCCTCCGGCACCACCTTGCAAGTCAAGTCGCAAGACTGCTTACGCACTACGACTATGACGAGGGACGGACGGTTGCCGCTTTAAGGAGATTTGCCCCTAAAATGTGCGCACCGACAAACTCGCATACTTGCACTGCCCCCGCTTGTCATTTCCAAAGTTCCATGTAATTCACAGTGAAGCACTAGATAAACCAGCCAGACCTACTCCACCATTTGTTGTGTCAGAGTCGTTGACCGAAGTCTTCGGATAAGTCTACAAAGTAACTAAGATGGCGAGCAGTGACCCTCTCCTTGAACTACCTCTGAAGCAACAATGAAAAACTTGGCAATCCAGGAGCAATCGGTAACACTTCAATATCAGTTTTAGCTCACCATTCTATGAGTACATTATATGCGGAATCGTCTCAGAAGCAGACCTCCTTTAACGGACCGAACAAAAACATTTAGATGGGTGTAAAAATCCAAATTTCACTGATGTGATACGAATCATCGACAGACGTGACAAAAAAGAAATACTCACTAAGCACCTCATATTGACATTTCCATGCAATGTACTACCTTCAGATATAGAAACAGGTTACGTTAAACTCGCCGTTCGCCCATACATACCAAATCCTAGGTAATGTTTCAAATGGCAGAGATTCAGCCACGGCTCCCAAAGCTGCTGAAGTAGAGAAACCTATGCAAGCTCTGCGCACCAAGGACATTCCTCTGGTACCTGTACAAACACGCCTAACTATGTCATCTGTGACGGCGACCTTGCAGCGTACTCGCGTTCATGTCCAAATTGGAAAAAAAAGATATTATAACGCTCAACGTAAAATAAAACATCTCATTTAAGGAAGCGCAAAACGGTGCGCACTTTTCTATGCAACACCCTATGCTGATGCGGCGTGCGGGGTGGGGGGGGCAACGGGGCACTAGCCCTTGCCACTCTCGGCCTGTACAGAGCTAGCCGTCAGCTGTGGCACTCTGCCTCTTTGTGGTGGCAGCCCAGACTGTTACGCCAGCTCGCGAACAGCAACGAGCACCCCCAGGGTCGTCAGGTACTAAGGCGTCGTCTCACCAGATGATGTCCAAAACACGAACCACTGGCTCGTGCGTCCGGGCATCCAGTGCCTCCCAGGAGGCAATGAACACCACGGTACCCCTCGTAACGAAAGCTTGACGTGGCTCTTTGGAGTGCCAGAAAGACAAAAAGTTATTAACAGGGCCCGATGATGCCTCTGTTACTTAAACCCAGATATCATTTCTAAACAACTGAACCCTATTTTTCCTACACGCAGAAAAACATTACTTTCATGATGAACATACAAATTATACATTAGAACGTTAGGGGCCTTCTCATAAACCTTAACGGGGTCCAAGAACTCCTATGCATACATTCGCCAAAAGTACTGTGCGTACAAGAAACACGCTTAAAATCCAAACACAACAAATTTCTTCGTGGCTATATCATTTTCCGAAAGAACCGTGATGACGCTATAGCATAAATCGGAGGTGTAGCCATTGTGGTAATTCTAGAGATTTTATGGATGCACTTACCATTTCGATCGTCTTTGAAGCAGTGGCTGTTCGATCGGTACTCTTTATAAAACGCATCATCTTTCGCTCTCTGTACATACCGCCACACTACCAACTGCATAAACGTGAATTCCGGTCCTTGATAAATAAACTTCCCGAGCCCTATCTTGTCCGAGGGGACTTTAATGCGCATCGTAGCCTGTGGGGAGACTCTCGTTGCGACGCGCGAGGTCGCCTAACTTAACATTTCCTTCTGGAGCCTACCTCTTGAATCGGAAAGGGCCTACATATTACAGCCTCGCTAACAATGCCTACTCCTCCACAGACCAAAGCCTTGTATGTCCGTCGCTGTAGGATTTCAGAAATGTTGCATTTCTTCTCGATTGAAATGCGACTGCAGCGGCCGTAATCGATCATGCAAGCTTCGTGTTAGTACCGCAGTACCACCACGGCGGCTCATGTAATGTCTACGCCTTAAAATGATTTCTCTATGCAGAAATATAATACATAATTGTTTCTAGCTATCTAATTCTGTTACAGTGCATTTAGTCATTTTCATTCATATTCAATCCATCTGTGTGAACAAGGAAAACACGAAAGGACGGATTTGGTAATACGGCAGTTCCTTCGCATCAGCAGTGTCATTGTAAACGTGCCCACTAGTTCACCCGCCCGCTTTCTCTGATCCGGATCTGCACACTGTTGTCTTGTTTTTAAGTGAGTATTAGCGCTTGCCGGTACTCGCGCGTGTTTAAAATAGACCATAACCTAAAAATAAACTCTCTGAGTCACCACGGCGAATATGTTGGTCTTTCACCACTTGGTTGTTCCTTGCCGAGACTATAGTCTGCTCGGGGAACAGCAGAAAGGAACGCGTGCTCGAAGAAGACAAATGCTTACGCCGTTACGGGAATTGCATATTGATCCCTTTATACTCTGCCTGTGAAAACAGACGCAAGATCACAAAGTTGCCACATCCCGTCGGCCAGTGTACAGGGCGCACAAACAGTCAGAGAACAATGTCCACGCGGCCCCTACGCAGCCTGTACATCTACTCGTCTGAAGAAAATGCATTTCGAATGCAAAACGCACAGTCGCTGTTCTCTGAAGCATGGTAGAGTGTATTCTGTGCGATAAAACGGTACGTGACGCGTAAATTAAAACGCCGTGGCTGAAACACGAGTTGATATTGAAAAAAAGCATGCGGGCAGAGAGCGTCGATGCTGCCTGTGCAACGATGCCCGCGCTTTCGTATGCGTGTCGTATGCGTGTGGTTTCAATTGACCCATGTTTGTTGGGGCTCTCTGTTCCAGCTCTGTTTGCCCCAAGTCTCGTTAGAAACAAAGAACTTAATTGAGTAATGGCCTTGAGGACGTTTAGGGCAGCTCATGTTGGCAGACGGTTTGTGCTTTCATGCCATATCGTTTGTCGTACTTAGTAGTGTGGCTATATATAATTTGAAGCGTTTGTTTGCGTACGGCAAACACTTTTGGCGTCTATCTATCTATCTATCTATCTATCTATCTATCTATCTATCTATCTATCTATCTATGCACATACATCTGGGTGCTGTAGTGATCACCCTCTTAACTTCGGGAACAAATATTAGTTTGAGAGGGTTAGATCGTTTGAAAATTAGGACTCGCTTGTCCTTACACATATAGCGTCACATTCCTGTCGCGTGCGTCACCAAAAATTTTCCGTCAGGCAGTGACACATTCCTTCGAGCGGGTATGTGCCACAGTTGATTGACACTTTATATCTACCTTGAAACGGCGAGAACACGCATGGGTAATATCAATGCGTGAGCGTTAAGAAAAAGCTGGGATCGGCTGCGTTGGCCCGATGAATGTGAAGCAAAAATGTCAGGGTCCCAGAAGTAATCATCAAATTCCTGCAGTCTGCTCGGCAACCAAGTGTTCTACCACAGAGCTACGCCAGGTCTCGCAACTGCTTTTCAAATAGGCCGTGATGTTCGTGAAGCATCAATTCAGGCGGCAGGGATGGCTATCCACTTTGATAAACATTATATATGCACTGCTATGTACAGCTTTCACGTTGGATTAAGGTCAATTGTAGTCTAGCGCATTGTACTCAAGGTGCTTGGCAGATTATATCAAGCAAAGAACAGTGCTAACAGACATTGGTAATTTTATTTAGAGAGCATTAGGAAAAACCAGGGCATCTCTACGAAGTGAAAGACGACATGGGGGCGAAACTATAAATAGGTCCTAATGTCCTTTGTGCCTACGTGAAAGTCCCCGACAAGTATAAATGACTAACAGATGGACTGACGTAGTCACGGATGGACGAACAGGTGGACGTATGCACGGATGATTGGACGCAAGCATTTATGGAAATACACAAGGGTGGATGAATCGACAGATTGTTGACATATGAATGGACGATTAGACGGACAAATGGAGGGAACTAGTGATCATAAATTCGGTTGTTTACACATATATTTTTGTTCTTTGTTGGGCAGGTGTTCAGTTTTGCATCGGGTTTTCTGGGGCTGGATGCATACTAATAATAGGTCGACCCTAAGGATCTTCGTCCCTAAAATCGGCCATCGGCAGCGTTGACCAAATGAACCAATAGAATAAATATGATGGTCACAACAGGAATCAAACCAGAGTATTCTGCTAGGCGATCAAGCATTCTGCTACAGAGCCACGTCATGTCTTGGAACAGGTTTTCAAGTAGACCGTTTTGTTCATGAAAATCTAAATTCTGGCTGCAGTTTTGGCTATCCAAACTTATAACCAGTACGTACGTACTTCTATCAAACAGCCGTCACGTCGGGTTAATGACCATTGCAGTGAAGTGCCATCCGCTGATGCTCATTCATAAAGCAGTGTCAGGACTGCCATCCTTGCGGGCGCAAGCACTACACATCAGCATACCGTGTCTGGTGTCGCTAATACCAATGTTGCTGAAGGCATCGTCACGCAACGGCAAACATGCTACTGTTTAAATTATGTCTGTGTGCACAACATTTGTACATATACTTAACGGAATTTCGTAAGATCTTGCTAAAAAACATTACAGCACAGTTATCTTTCCTTCAAATGTTTCACGTATTATCTATCGATTATCAAATTACGTGGGATCTGCCAAGTTCAATATCGATAACTTGATATGTTCGCATGTAACACTGACGCGCCCAAATAGGATGGGCAATTTCGCGCGCTCTCTATATGAGGGATTTGTCAATCCTCCAAGTAAAGTACGCGATGCACTGCTTCCATGGTTTGTGTGGTAAAGAGAGAGCGCGAAGTACAGAAATTTTGTTTTCATTCACTCCAGCCGTTGACGCACGCAAGCTGCGAACATGGCGCAACCTGAAAAAAATAAGTGAAACGGTGTAAAATGAGAAATTAAACATCAATTCCTTTTTGGAAAGAAAATAATAAAGCTTGTACTTCTTGGATAATCTAGAAAACCTAAAGCTTACTTGCTAATCAAGATGACGCAATGCTGAGCATTTTATCACACTTCTCTGATGCGTGATGACATCGAACACATACATGATGAAAGATCACAATGTTTGCGTTTGAACAACAAATTAACGTATGTCCTGTGTTTTACTACATTCAATAACAAAGTACGCAGTATGTTACATATATATGTTTTTAACAATATTGTGAACAACATTATTTGAACGATTCAATGCGGAGGCTTCTAGAAATTTACTCGCATACTATCTTCACCGGTTCCCAAATGACGCTGCTTAATTTTGTGAAGTTGTTAAGGGTGGTAGCAAATATTTACCTTCTTAAATTGACCATTGATAGCAAGACCTTATCACACATGTGTATGATGTTTTTTGACATTTTTGGAGTTTTATCTAAATTTTGATTCCAACCCCTCGGATTGCCAAAACGTTTTGCAGAAGAGTGGTGCTGTTATTGGCTCCTGCGTCGCTCCTATTCTTAGCGACTCGTTTTTAGCTCACGAAATTGTACTTCAACTGCAAGGCACCACGGTTTTCGGGATGTCTTTCTTATATATGTTTACAGCCCGGCGGGACCGTTTTGTTTTGGAAGTAAAGGAAGCGTATATTTCAGGATTGCCATATTTATTGTTTGTGGGAGCACGGAGTCAACAAAGCACTTTTGCGGTATCATTCACACATACCAAGCTAAGTAAGCGGGCCATTGTCCTTTTGTGCTTCAAGAATGCCCTCGGAAAGTCTTGCTGTTACCTGTTAGGCGGAAATTTCTAGCTGCGAACTGAACATCAGTCCTCGGCATGGAACAAATTTTGACTCTTTCTAGCATGGTGGTCGACAAGGTAATCATCTTTTCTTCACTTGTTTCTCTTGAAGCACATGCGCCCCGCGTGTCAGATTTTCAATGGCGCATTTTTAAAACTTCCGACAATCCGACAGAGATGATGCTACTTCGTTTTGGTTTCAATGTGCCATGTAACGTTCGTTTTCCTCCGGCTGCTGTCGTCTTCAAGGCGCGCTAGATGGTAAACCCGAGATATTCCTATAGATGTCATGTAACGTTTGTTTTCCTCCGGCTGCTGTCGTCTTCAAGGCGCGCTAGTTGGTAAACCCAAGATATTCTTATAGATGTAAAAACATGAGCCATTTTTAATATTGTCGTGAGTTATAAATTACAGGGGATTATTTAAAAACACGGACATTTGAACTAGTAGAGACGCTCTCAAAAGAAGGCCGCTGGATGGTCGTCTTCTTCACTCGCCTGCGCTGCGCCTCTCGAGCAAATCTGCGTTCTTTATTGTCGCCGCTATCTCGCCGCTAAATGTTGCTATGCACGCGGCATTTCCCTCCCGCCAGAGTGAGCGTCGTCTCACTCTGGCGGGAGGGAACAGCCTCGCCGCGGTGGCCTAGTGGCTAAGATACTCGGCTGCTGACCCTCAGGTTGCACGATCGGATTCAAGCTGCGGTGGCTGCATTTCCGATGGAGGTGGAAATGTTGTAGGCCCGTGTGCTCAGATTTGGGTGCACGCTAAATAACCCCGGGTGGTCCAAATTTCCGGAGCCCTCCACTACGGCGTCTCTCATAATCGTATGGTGGTTTTGGGACGTCAAAACCCACAAATCAATCAATCAATTGACCGATGCTCAACAGCTAGAAATGCGGCCAGTGGGTGTTTACATCACTGAGAGTGGTAAATTTTCATGCGGACCGCGTGCACTGTCTCAGGTAGATGCTGGTGACGTTTTGAACAGGAGGAGGCGTCGGGCACGACTTCGTACGTCACGTCGCTAAGACTGCGCTAAACCTTGTAGGGTCAGAAGTATCGGCGTAGGAGTTTCTCTGAGAGGCCTCGTCATTGTACAGGAAACCAAACCCAGACTCCATCTCCTTGTTGATAAGTGACGAGTCGGTGGCGAAGGTTGTACCGTTGGGCGTGAAGTTGCTGCTGGTTCATTATTCTGACGCGGGCAAACTACCTTGCTTCTTCGGTGCGCTCAGCGAAATCTGCTGAATCTGTCTCTGAATTATTGCAATCGTAAGGCAGCATGGCGTCAAGCATTGTAGTAACACGGCCGCTGGATCAAAGCGCACAGGGTGCGGCCTGCTGCGTGCGCCCGAAACAGCGAGAGAGGCCGAGTTCATTCGCCTGCCGGCGCCACCGGTCAAGGACAATGAAAAGCGACGGAGTAGCGGTGCGCGCGCAAATTCCCGGGATGTTTTAACTCGCGACTCTTCGTGCTGCAAGCGGACACTTTGAATTTGCTATCCTCTCAGTGCTTTGTTCCACCCTACTACGGGACCCATTCCCTTGTGACAAATGGTTTATCGCTACTAAGGAAGACGGAGTGGCCTCGACTAAGCCATCCCGCCCCTGTGACAGTCAGCTTTACATGCTTATGACAAGTATGCCCCGTCTTCAGGCCACAGGATTAATACACGTATTTCGTATTATTTTATAAAAGGACTTGAAAGAACTTTCAGACCCCTTTTACGGCACTTGACTATAGCACAACGTTTTAGCTTCTCGTTAAAATCACTTTTGAATGAAGGCCATGATTTTATGTTTGCCTTTGTCCGCTGGCACGACGGTAGATTATATAACTTTCAATTCATTCCAGATTATTTCAGGAGCTATAATAACTCTAAATTAGCATCCGTCTGCATATTTCCCGTTCGAAGACTGTTGAACGTGACATTGTCTTCTTTGTTGTGCATGTGGAAATATTGAAAAGGCCGGGTATGGTGCTTACAATTAAACGTGCGTTTATTAACTGGAGCTCTGCAATCTCTAAACGATCAGTATATTTTCTAATACAGCAGAACAATTTTGCCTGCATTACAAGGTAAAAAAATGGAGGTGTCATGGTCCTCAAAGGCGCAGAACTTTTCTGAAGAGGGTGTGCGAGCCTTACAAGACGTTGCACAGTGGCACTCACATTCCCTGTCCAGTTAGCTAGGAGTGGTCGAAGCAGCTTTTTAAAAAAAACCATCACAGATCTGGTTCGTGTGCTGAAGGCTGCCCGAACCACACCGTAGTGCAGGGCAGGTAATCAAATGTGAAAGGAGGGCTGAGTGAAGAAGTTTACACAAATTTCCACTTCTTCGAACTTCAGTGTCTTTCATCACTTCACTGACAGTCACATGCGAGTTCACCAATTTTCACGATCTCCATGTTGGGATACCGAAGTTGTCCGTTATTGATTTTCTTCACTAAATCGTAGATGCTGCCACACGGTTTCGTCTCTTGCAGGAGAACCTTGCATGATTCACAGGGCAACTGCAAGTAATAAAATCAAGCCAAGTAAAATTTTCATCAAAAGTACTATGCAACAAGTATGTAGGCTCCTTTTCTTACTTAGCTAAAGAAAAATATTATCTAAATTTCGTAAGAGTGGGAATGAAACAACCTGCGGCAAAAAGAGTGGCATACACGCATATCTGGTGTCGACCCTTACAGTGGTGGCACACCGGTGGGGCGGGACCCGCATCCTGATTCGGGCCGGAACCCTGGCTCCGGACTGACTTGAGTTTTTCTTCACTAGAGGTCAGCCTGGAACCCTGCTCTTGGTTTTTAGTGGCGAAAGGGAGGGCAAAAGGAGAAAAATATGAGAAAGAGAGAGAACTACTGGTTCGCATATTATAGTTAAAATTCAAAGAAAGCGAAAGTGAAGTGAACATTGTTTAAGACTGGCTGGTGCGCTAGCGACGCGTTCGAAAGAATGCAGCAAATAATGCAAAGCTTAAAAATAACCGTCCTTACCTTCTCCTCACATGCACGCGCGATGTATCCGGCCAGGTATACTAGGGGTGCTAGTTCCAGGTCATCCGGCACAGCAAGCCAAACATTTAATACTTCTAGCTCATAGGAAAGCCGCTTAGCACCGAGGACGACCGCAAGTGGCACGGCCGCGCTGTTGCCTTCTCGGGCTTTGAGTTTTAGAGGTGCATTTGTCTCGGAGCTATGCGGAGCGTTTCCACTCCTAGCAGCTTGGAGGATTCCAACCTGGGGAAAAAAGTGCGTAAGTTACATGGGTGTGCTCGCCAACATGCACCAAATATACCTTTAACAGCTTTTCGGCTGTGAAGACCGTGGTTCTTGCATCAACTCTATCGTTGCCTCCGTTAAACTGTCGAAAGCAACTGAAGAGGGGCTCCACGGGGTCGCTGTTCAAGGCACGGGTCAAGACGTAGCGAAAGCTGGAAAAAAATTTGTTTGATACCTAAGTTAATACACATATACGTAACTGCAATAAAAAATATCAAGGTGAAAAAAGAAAAACCTACTTGTTGTCTAATACGTGTGGAATCAATGCCACAGTTGACCTCGTCGTCATTATCGTGGCCTCGCATGTTTCTTTCGTCATTTTCTTTTTTGTTTTGCAACCAGAAAGCTGAATATCCTCGATGTACGTGATGAAGTCTACTTCAAGCCACGAAAGACGGTCGTCGTCGATCAAGTAGAATGGTTGTTCCCTTTGACCACGAGGCTTCACAGCGCCAATATTGTGAAGGTCATACCACTTCGACACCATTTTCATGAAGGTGATGGTGGGCAAACAGTCCTTAAATTCTGTCGCATCAGGGTGGCATTGCGGGTTTTCTTGTAGGAACTCAAGCGTTGCTATTACGACTGGGGAGAAAACTTGCGTAGCCCTTGACACTTTCATCTTTTTTAAGTTGTTCGGTTCAACGTGTGGCTGTGTTAGGAACCTCACTGGCTTTACGAGTAGCTGTGACTGAATGCTGAGTAGCTTCTTCAAGTACAGTCCACCTTGAATTAGATTATATCCGTCCATCATCTCTCTTTCCACAAGATTATTTCTGAGGTTCTTGATGAGGTGATTTGCATCAAAAGACAAAAAAGCGGATCACCTTGTCGCAATGGATGTGGCACTACATGCGCAAGCACTCCGTCCTCGGAAAGGCTCTTGAAGAGCGCAACATTTGACTGGTGATTGTCGGTAACAATCCTCGTTACACGGAAACCCACATTTTCGACTGACTTCATGGCATTCATTGTCATAGAACGAAGTTGCTCACTCCTGAGGCACCGGGTAAAGAAGTACCCAACTGTTATTACACAGGCAGTTGATAGCCCTCGCAGGACGAAGCACAACAACCTGTTCGCCACTTCAGGCGTTGCACATAATTGCTGCTAAGGACCCATGTCAACGAGACCGAAAACCTTATCTAGTTGGCGATCGTACAAAACTTTCTGCTGTATCACCATTTCATCGATGATTAGGTAGCAGAAGATTTCTTGTTCGTCTTGTAGCGCTTGAAACTCTGCGCGGAGGCGTTCTGTTATAAGTGATGTGACGCCTATTTTGCCTGTTGAGTGCCTCTGTTCTCCTGTAGTGTGGCACGACAAGGCAACTTGTATAGGCCTCTTGTTCTCACATACTCGTAACCTTTGTTGGAGCACGCTTTCCAGAGGACACACTCCCTCAGAATTGATTCAGTGTGCGCTGGCTTCTTGGAAGCGAAATTCGACACTTGATTCTTGATAAATTCGGCGGTTTTATGGCCTTCGTCTGCGGCTCTTAGTCAACTCACAAAACAGGCGATTTCTTTGTTGCTTTCGAAAGCTTGAAGCCGTTCACGAACCGTATCGTGCTGGCTTTGGAGCGTCTGCAGTGACTTATTGAGGCGGGAAATTTTCCGCTGCAGGCGGTTCGTCGTTTTCTTCGCATCCTCTATCATCCGCTTAAGGTCAAGATCTGTTTGATACATTTTATCTGTACATGAACTGGTTTAGCACATACTATCAGCAGGCAATGAACAGTCCCACGTTAAGTCCGAAGACCCGCTTGGTGTAACATGTTCTTGATCTCCGAAGAGATCAGGCTCGACATCTTCATGCCTGCTTTCATGTTTTTGATCTCCGAAAAGATCAGGCTCGACATCTTCATGCCTGCTTTCATCTGGGCCATTTCGTGCACTCTTTTTCGCGCAAGCTGATAAACCACCATCTGGTAGTTTTCTTCGAGGCCACTTTCTTATCCTTGGAGCCCTTGGCTTTTGCATATAGGACGGGTAATTGGGGAACACTGTCGGGATAGCAGTTGGCAGGAGCATTCGCAGTTAGGTGCCTTTCTTATAGTTATTTTTGGTGAAGTGAAGGGAACAAACCGAAGAGCGGTCACTGGGTACCCACTTCGTTTCTTTTCCACCAGATCCCTGCCGGGAGATGTTGGTGAGCCATGCTTGTCGTCGTTCAGCGCTCGATGGAAATTCATGGTAGCTCAAACCGGGATTTTTCTTTGCGTTCGACGCGCACAGTGGAACACAGCAGTTTTTTGACATACTAACTGGCCACTCTAACTACCTAGCTGGACTGTGAGGCAGATCACATCAAGCTGAACACGACTATACTTGTTTGGAGCATGTAACCTCATTCCGCGGCGAGAAATTGGCGCGAAAATGCCGCGTTCACCGTAGCGCGCCCGCGCGTCTCTTCTGTGTGTTCCCTACTACTAGCGCCCACCGCGAAACTTGCGGCCGCAACTGTCAACAACGCTCGTCCTCCCTCGCCAATGCGCGGCGGCTCCACGCAGCAGGCCGCACCCTGTGCGCTTTGGTCCAGCGGCCGTGGTAGTAACTTCTCTGCCATGAATTAGTGCGAACGGCGACATCTTTGTTGTTTCCTGGCGCGCCTTATTATACGCGATGGTGATGTACGGCAATATTCGGTCCCAATTCTGGTGTTCCACGTCGCCGTACGTGCAAAACATGTCAGCGATTGTCTTGTTATGTCGTTCTGTAAGCCCATTCGTTTCTGGGTGGTAAGCTGTCGTCTTCCTATGTGCTGTGCCTCTGAGCGTAAGCACAGTGCGCAAAAGCTCGGCTGTAAACGCGGTACCTTTGCCTGTTATGACGGCAGCTGGAGCAACAGGTCTCAGGACAATGTTCTCAATGAAGAACTGGGCTGCCTCAGCTGCAGTGCTACTCGCAATTGCCTTGGTCTCCGCGTATCGGGTGAGGTCGTCCGTCGCCACTATCACCCATTTGTTGCCGCTGTCCGATGTTGGGAATGGGCCCAGCAGATACATTCTGATATGAGAAAACGGAGTTTCTGGCACGGGCACAAGATGTGATAACCCAGCGGGTTTGACAGGTGGTACTTTGCGCCGCTGACAGTCAATGCATGTTCGGATGCAATGTTTCGCCTCTGCTGCGATTCTTGGCCAGTAATATTTTTCTTTGACGTGTGTCAGTGTTCTTGTGAATTCGAGATGGTCCGCAGTGGCTTCGTCATGGCAGGCTTGTAACATTTCGCTGCGGAGAGCTCCAGGGACTACCAACAGATAGCTTCTACCTGTTGATGAGAAATTCTTTTTGTACAGAATCCCGTCCCGTAAACAAAATGACGATAAGTTCTTCAAAAACACTCTTCGTGCATTGGCGGCTCCTCCGTTCAAGAATTCTATAAGCGAGATGAGCTTCCGATCATCTTGTTGTTGCCGAGAAATGATAGCTGCATAAACAACTCCTATGAAACCTGTGAATTCTTCATCCTCTGTAGCCGGTGATTCAATCGGTGACTTGGACAAACAGTCCGCGTGTAAGTGTTGCCTTTCGAACTTGTAAACTATGGCCATGTCATACTCTTAGAACCGTAAGCTCCATCGTGCTAAACGTCCAGATGGGTCTTTCATGTTGGTCAACCAACAAAGAGAGTGATCGTCGCTTACGACTTGGAAAGCGCGGCCATATAAGTACGGGTGGAACTTCTCAACTGCCCAAACGACAGCCAGACACTCCTTCTCCGTTCTGGAGTAGTTGGACTCGGCAGTGCCAATGTTCTGCTAGCGTAGGCAACTCCTCTCTCCACAACATCTTGGCATTGGACAAGAATAGCACCTAGGCCCACATAGCTGGCGTCTGTATGGATGGCTGTTTGTGCATTCTCGTCGAATTGAGCGAGGATGGGTGGAAATTGTAGACGCTGTCACAGCTCGTCGAACGAAGCTTCTTACTCTTCACCCCATACAAACGCAACGTCTTTCCTACTAAGGCGGGTAAGTGGAGAGACGATGTGTGCGAAGCCTGCTATAAATCGCCGGTAGTAGGCGCAGAGACCCAGAAAACGCCTGACCACTTTCTTAACAACAGGCCTTGCGAAATCTGCGACGGCTGCAGTTTTATCTGAGTCAGGCTTGACACCTTCGCGACTGACCACGTGTCCCAGGAACTGGAGTTCTTCGAAGCCGAAGCGGCATTTCTCCAGTTTGAGTGTAGGTCCAGCGGACCGTGCGGCTTGAAGGACTGATAGTAGCCGCTTTAAATGTTCTTCAAACCTGGCCGAAAAAACAATCACGTCGTCCAGGAGCACAAGGCATGTTTTCTATATCTGGCCCGATATAATGGTATCTTTTAGTCTCTGAAACGTGGCTGGGGCTGAGCATAGACCGAAAGGGAGGACTGAACTCATAAAAAGCCCGTCTGGCGACACAAAGGCAGTCTTTTTCGGTCGTGCTCATCTACTTCTATTTCCTAGTATCCACTTTAAGGTCCATTGACGAGAAGTAGCGCGCATGCCATAGCCTGTCCAAAGGGTCATCGATCCGTGGTAATGGATAAACGTCTTTTTTCGTAATGTGGTTCAGCTTACGATAATCGATGCAGAAACACTAGCTGCCATCTTTCTTTTTCACGACTACCACTGGCGATGCCCATGACTCTTTGATGGTTGGATTACATCATCATCTAGCATCTTCTTGACTTGCAGCTGAATTACCTCACGTTCTTTCTGAGCGACGCGATATGGATTCTGTCGGATCGGTCTTTCTGTGTCTTCCGTAATGATGATAGTCAGAGGCGTTCGATAACTCGTAATGTCGATGAGAAGCAGTCCTTTAACTGGTCGAGCAGCTCCATAAGACGGCATCTTTCAGTAGGTGTTATACTCGGAGCGATATCGGCTGGTGTTGTATGTGGAGGCGATTGAGCTGTGGCTTCCCCTTGCATAAGAAGACAGTCGTGAGAGTAGTCGAGCTCTTCGAGGTACGCCACAGCCTTGCCTTTACCTATGTGCCGGCGCTCATTCGTGAATTCGGTCAGAAGCACCACTGCGCGCCCATCCACTAAGCTGATGATGCCGCGAGCGATCACGATGCCTTGGCAAAAAAGAAGGGCAGTGATGCGTTCGGTTATAGCGACTTCATTACAGTGCACGCCGCAACACACGGAAACAAGACTACATGACAATGGTGGCACGCAGAAGTCGTCGTCGACCACACGTAACACCCTGGGTTCTTGGTCTGAATCATAGGTCACAGGCTTGTCAACGGCGAATGTAATCACGCCATCGCGTATGTTGACCACAGCATCGTACTCTCTTAAGAAGTTCATTCCAAATATCATAGGTTTGCAGGACTCCGGCAGGATCAGAAATGTGGCTACAAAAGCCACATTTTCAATCGTGAGTCTTGCTGTACATTTTCCCGTGGGTGTCATCATCTGGCCTCCAGCATTTCGAATATAAGGGCCCGTCCAATCCGTCCGGACTTTCTTGAGTTCGTCTGCCAATCGTTCACTCATTATGGAAAAGTCTGCACACGTATCGACTAAGGCTGTCACTTCAACGCCATCAATCGTCACGGCGAGGTCGCTGCTTTCAGTTTCCCCGCCATGGGCTGGGAGACCGACCTCTGACGGCCTCAGCAAAACTACGGTGTCTCGGTGAACCAAAGTGAGCCGGGGATCGTGAGCGCGTCCGGAAGGTTCCTCGCCTGCCAGCCCGCCTGCCAGCCTGGTCGTCGTCGATGGGGGCACTGCTTTCGTTGAACTGTCGACACGTAGCTGTTGTTGCACTACTGCGGTATTCAGCTCGGTGATGAGGGCAAAAACGGTAAATGTGCCCTGGCTCTCCATAGTTGTAGCAGAGTGGTCGGCGATCCGCAGTGCGCCATAAGTCGGTCTTCCGCATATAGGTTCGCCTAACAGAATCCTGCTGAGCCCAGTTTGCCACAAGATACGGTTCGAGGTACTTCGGCACGGGAATGGGCGTGGGTCGACGAACAGCGTCTGCATAGCTGTATCCGTTCTCCTTCTAGAGCTTCTGGACCAATGGACGATGCACAGCGTCTGCGTAGGTACACGAGTTTGGAATGTACGGTGGACCGGAATATTGCTGAGGAGAGGCAAACGCTTGTCGAAGTTCAAGGCGAACAACTTCAGTGACGGAGGATACCGTGGACTCCTGCTGCGGGGGCGCCTGTGACTGCAATGTGTACTTTGCGTTCTCCTTCGCGATCTCCTCACGTACGATCTGTGTAATTAGGTGGCGTAGAGAAAACTCGTCGTTTGCGGCAAGTGCGGCGGCGCCTGCAGCTGCGCCGGTGGGCGGGCGATCAAACTGTTGGTACCGTTGCTGCAGCGCATGCTCTATTGAGGTTGGCCTTCCAGATGAACTCGTCCACTGTTGTTGGCGGATTGCGCACAAGCTGCTCTTTGACGCCCCTCATGAGATGGCTTAGCTTTCGAGCCTCGGACATGTTGGGGCCCGCGCGGTGGCAGAGACGCACCATATCCTCAGCAAACATGGCGACGCTTTCATTGCGGCTGTTGGGTGCGTCCTTCAAGAAGGCGTTGGGCATTTTCGCGTCGGTCTTCGTTACTGAAGGTGTCAAGAAACCGACAACAAAACTCCTCGCCTGTCGTCAATGTTGCCTCGTGGTTTATAAACCACGTCTTCGCGCCGTCTTCAAGGGCGAAGTATACGTGGAAGAACTTTCCATCGAGATTCCAGTAGTTCGATTTAGCTACACAATCAAACTGCTCAAGCCAGTCTTGCGCATCTTCGTTCGGCAGGCCCTGAAATGGTTCAATAATGAGCGTATTCTGGACCGTGAGCTGTGCAGGACTCCTTGAAAATGCCATTTCTTGAGTAGGGGTGGCTGTTTGAAGTGTTGCTCCCTCTAAAAGGCCAAATTCTGGTTCAGGACCTTGACGACGACGGCTTGAGTGGTGCACAGGCGTCTTCACGCATGGCTGTCTCGTAGGGCTGGACTCAGGGCTTGTCACAGGGGTGCCGATTATGAGGTGGTAGTACCCAGCTCCTCCACCAGTGTCGCGGGTTATAAATTACAGGGGGTTTATTTAAAAACTTGTGCAGTGGAACTCGCAGAGGCGCTCTCAAAAGAAGGCCGCTAAGATTGTATTCTTCTTCACTCACCTGCGCTGCGCCTCTCGAGCAAATTCGCGCTCTTTGTTGTCATAGCTATCTCGCCGATAAATGCAGCTATGCACGCGGCAATATATTTATTGAGCAGGAAGCATGTATACGAGTATCTAACTCTAAGTACTACAGAAGTCAATAGCTGTACTTTCACCAAAAGTGACCAGTAGACTGTTACTGCATGGTGGTCACCTCAGGTGACCAACTCATATCTTCTTCAACTAAACTTACCTATCTTTGTTTGTTGCGAGAAAAGCCTTTTCTGCAATCAACTTCACCCAACTTTAAAGTATTAGTCTGTTTTCTGCAAAAATGAAGTTTTGTGCACGAAAGAGTCAAGACAAGCTCGATCAAACAGGGAAAAGCCGGTAGCTGATGCCGCTTCCTGCAAGCGCTGCAAAGTATATTCCCTACAAGCACGGACTATTCGATAATTTGAAGAAGACAGCCCAGGCGGCAATCGCTAAGGTTATGTTCTAGGCTCCCAACAAGCTCGGGAAGCTATGTGAGCTGGCGGATCCAAATACAGTCCCATCAGAGAAATGCGCTAAGCTGCAGCGAAACAAGTTAATTAATTGTCCGAATTTCCGGAGCCCTTGACTACGGCGTCTCTCATAATCATATGGTGGTTTTGGGACACTAAACCAAAGATATCAATCAACAAGTTAACTAAGTGTGTCGTACGCGTGGTGTACGGCCTGCTGCTTTCATTTAAGGAGCAATATATGCAGCCAACCGAGTGATGCCTCAGTGACTATCACTGTCGTCTTGATCACCACAATAATGTGAGAAATAGCACCGGCTATAATGAACGAGGTTGTGGCTGTGTACCGTCCTTTATTCTTTTGCATGATTGCAACCTGTGGCAGTACGAAGCAGAATCGCGAAGTGTCAAAGACTGAGACAACTTCGAATGTGTGTTGGGTGAAATGTAGGGTAATTCGCCATCACTGGCTCTCATCGGCAAAATCTATCCTCAGCTTGAGGTCAAGGCTCACATCAGCAGCTCATGGCGGAAATCAGGAAAGTACTTCACGAAGTAATATAGAAAAATTTCATAAAATATTGTTTCAGTGGCTGCCTTGTTACTTTGGTATTCAAGGAAATAACCAAGCTGACGCAAAATAACTTGTGTGCCCAGCTGGTTGTTGATTTCTTAAAACAATAAGTAGAGCGCTAAAACATGCCACATTTACACACGTACAACCCCCCCTCCTCATATTTGGTACCTAAATGTGTGAGTATAGGCGTGTGTTCGTGCTATAATTATACAAAAAAAGTTGACGCAGCTGCCTAATCTGTCCACGGTGACTTCAGCAGTGCCACCGTTCCTCTTTCTCCATGCGAAACTGCAAGAACACTTCGTGTGTTAGCCCGTCATCTATATTTTGTTGGACTTGTTAAGTTCAGCAACCTTTACAAGCCCACCGCTGCGTATCTTGGATCCTGATCTCAAGCTGCATATCCTCTGCAGCCTATCACGACGTGAGTCTACCCCGCCTGTGACTTAGAGTTGCCCATACCAAATGCCAAGCTAATATTGTCTGCGTGCACCTATTTAAATTCCTAAAATGTGGCCCCATCAGCCACACTAGGAAAGCTGTACAACCACCTTCTCGAAGGCAACAAGATTCTAGGAACCTGGCGTGCTTGGTCTTCAACACAAGCCGATCTCAAGGCCTTGTCACAGTTTCTTCAAGCAAGTGTACTGAATGAGGAACTGTAATTCTTCCTTCACAGTATTGCTACGTAGCACATGAATGGTGCTGCAATCACGACTTTGCTCCTCCTCTGCTTTACCATTATTTTACATTCATTTTCATCTATCCAAGCACAGGGTGTTTGAGAATTCATAAGCTTGCTCTGGTGAGGGCCACTGTATTTTTTTGTCTTTCTCTAAATTGTCCGTAGGTGTGAAGGTAAGTGCCACAGAATTCGGCTAAACACCACAACTCGCTACTTGCGTGCTGCAAACGAAGCAATGAACCCAAGATTCGTAAATGCTGACGCATGTGCGACAAACTTGGAAATACTTCACAACTCAACACAGTTCTTTAAAAGCAGTATCGCAGGGTCCCTTACGCCATCGCCAAGAATAACTAGAAAGTGGAAGCCATCTTTTATTTCTCCTTCAATGTAATTGTCTGCCCACGCCCCCTTCCACAAGCTTTATGTGACTAATATTATTTCACACCGCATCCAGAACCGAAGGTTTCGCAGGGTACCCGCGCCTCATTAAATTTTCCACGGCGTCCGAGATCGAGATCATGGAGGCAGCGCGAAGCGATGATGTCCAGTGATGACGTAATTACTTGACCTCATATTATGGTATGTCCCGATGGCGCTGCAGGCACGTCACGCTGATCTCACGGAGTTTCTTCAAATTAACTACAGGCGACTCTAGTGCTGCAGTTGGTGAGAGACCATGAGAATTATGGGTAATATATGAATTTGCCTATTCTTCGTGCTTGCTGGCTTCGAATGCATTTCTGGCTTCGTTCATTTCCGTGTTTCGGTTTTCTTGTTCAAACAAAAAGAATGAACTTTTTAGAACTTCTCGACCCGATTTGATTTGATGAGCCTAATAGGTTAAGGTGCGAAAACTTAACTCATAAACCATTGCTGATTGTTTTGTCGTAACGAAGCAGCTTCAAGTTACGCAAAGCTAAGCAGGGCCAGAAGTTAAAAATATTAGGCAAATCTGTGTACTACCCATCATTTCCATGCTCGCTGAAGTGCCATGCGTTGCAACTCTCATAGACACTAACGCCACAGTTCCTCTCTATAGTACTTATAGGAAACTCTATAGCCGATATCACATATTTTCACCATCTTGGACGTCATAACTTGCATTCGAGTTTTTGCATCACTCGTGCTGATGCCGATGGTCAGTTTCTGCGCTTGACTAGGCATGTAATAAAAAGAGCCAAGAAAGCTTGAGCTGGAAAAGCAAGACGATGCATGTCTCAGGAAAAAAGCATGAGCTGTCTAAATGAAGAACTCCCAAGGGGCATACGCTAAACTCTAACGTGTCTTGCTGGACGGACATTTTGGATTTACTTGCAGGGTATACCCTGCAACTAAATGTGATACGCAACAACGTTCGGAATATTGAGTTACCTGGGTACTCTGCAATAAACTTCTCCGCAGCTTATCCGCCTTCAAAGAGTGGAATGCCTCCTCATTTTTTTTTTGCCTACTCTCTTTTCTATGTAGTTACTTGCCTCAATTTTTTATTGCACCTGGTACTGACGGGAAATAATCGTTGATCCACTACCACTTTTACTGATTACATAGTTACTGAATTGATTAAAAAATTGATGTAAGAATCCGTGCACTTTCCTCAGCTTGCTTTATTTGTTAACCTTGTGTTGTATCTTAAGCCCCGCGTGCGCCTTGATTGATTTCCCCTCTTTCGTTCATTTCAGTATGTATAACAAGAAGAACTTATAGAACGAGGTATTGAACATTTGCTGCGGTGTGGCGTTCATCAGATGAAAGCTGACCTCAGGATGGCATGTCAATAAATCAATTCACTCGCACGTCTACGTCTTTCAGAATACCTTGCCAGACTCGAGAACATTTTGTTCTGCTGCACATACAAATACACACCACTTCTTCACGATGGAAACTTATGCTGAGAGCTGATCAATTCTTTCCGTGTTGTTTTTTACAGCCTAATTGAAGTTTCTCTATCTATTGAAATATGCTTCGTTATTTTCAGATGTAGCTTTTGTTATCAACGATGTGGTTGGACCATTGATATCGATTATTAAGAGGCATCAATACATCGCTCCTCTTGTTTTCTGGATTACACGTTTGTTTTAAAAGTGTCCTTCGTAGAGAAACTTGCGTGAGCTCAATCTCGCACTTGTTTTGAAATGATTGCATAGTTTTCAGGACAAAAACTTTAAGATCATAGGTGTACAATGTCCAATGTACTCTAAATACATGGTGTCGGCTATGTTGAACAAATATGTATGATTCCTTCTTGAAAGTGAAATTTTTAGAGCAGTATTCAAAGAGCAGGCTTAACAAAAATCAACATGAAAACTGTAGATCTTTCGTTTCTTGGGGTTGTGAATTATGTGAACACAAGCCTGTTGTTATGGAAATTGCAATTATTCTATGCGAAAGCCACTTTGTCTCTTGCGAATGGGGCCTTGTTTATGAAAAGTCTGATTAAGCCGGATTGACCCATGTGAAGCATAGAACATCATTTGACACCTAAGAGAAAGTGAAAAATATACAAAAGAGCGTGAAAGCATGACTGCGCATGCCTACGACAATAATTGAAACACGTTTAGTGCGTAATAATTTAGGTAGTGCAAGGTATATTCGCCATAGTGAAATTGGGAAAGTTGATTGGTATATGGGCTATAATGTCCCTAAACCAGAAATTGGGAAAGCTAAACAAAATTCTGTGACAAATGCAAATTAAAGATGACGAAGTTAAATATTTACAAATGATTGATAACAGAATAATCGGTCAACTTATTTGAGAAATATTAGACGTTTATGTAATGCGTGAGTCGAAAAATACTAACCGGATGGCCTTCGAGTTTTATTATTACTATATGAGTCCGTAAGGTACTTTCTCATATATATGTTTTTTTTGCATAACCATATAAAGCCCTTTTTTTAAAAAAGATAAGGGCCGCAAAAGCGGGAGCACGATTATGTTAGCATTGAAAGTAGGCATTCAGTGCATATAACATACGTCTAATAAGACCTTATTTCATAGAGAGAGATGGAACTTTTTATTGAAAATCTGGAAATTTAGCCCGCATATGCCAATCGCCTGATTTGCTGCTCGGCGTACCTGCTTTTATATTACCTGCCCCACCACCAGGCACGAGGATCTTTGTAGACATACGAATAAGAAGCTGCATCTGTTTACAAAGTTCTGTCACAATGACAGGACTGTATTAACGACTTACAGAATTTATTCAATTATTGTGGACGAGAAGGTACATGATGATACACAAGTTTTTTTTTCAAACTGCGAGAAACACCACTCTCATTCTAGGTTATGAAATAAAACAAGATATTTTGAACTATTCGCAACACTCACCATTTTCGGAATCACTGATAGCTTTGCATTTAATTCACACAGATAATACAACCCAGCATTGCAAGACTTTCAGCGGTAAAAAAAAAACTGTGACACTACGTTCGCTTAAGACATTGTTGCCGTTGGTGGCTACTTTGCGCCGAATTGGCTACTTTTCGACCTTTTCTGACGACAAAATCGGAGCTTGGTGGCATACCTCGTTTCTGGCTATCTCAAAATTTTATTTTAGCACATTTACTGATCAATATACGTATCATTTGAAGAGAAAACGGAGAACAAGTCTACAGAATAACCCTTATTGGCAAGCTTTCCTGTCGTAACACTGTCGCGTTGGCCTACGCACGCACACGTCCTTGCCTCGCCAGCAGGTTTGTGCGCTTTGATCGGCTCTAACGAGAACTCTACCATCTTTGACGATGGAGTTACGTGGGCATATTAGGAAAGATCAGGGCCGACGCCATACACTGATGCCGAAACGCAGTGCGTCACGGAGACATCCGCAACAAAATAAATCCAGACTGTTCATCTTTTGTCGTATTTCGCTACTTGATGGTGTACTAATTCAACACTAATACTGTAGCTGTCACTATCTACGGCTTTAAGAATAAAAGAAGAATAACTTCAACATCTGATGTTCCTGTTGAGTTGTTATGGCCTACAATTACTCTTCCAAGAACTCTATCAATTGTAGACAAACAAAGCAGGCACGCTAAAAGTATAATACTTATTTTTACATATTTGCAACTTGAACGAGGCTTGGCGACCATGCAAGAGGAAAAATATTGGGCTCGTCATACTCCGTTTTTGCATATTTAAAATCTTGATGTTTAGTGTTTTCTACTAAGAACTCTACATTTATTGGCACTTTTTTCAATTTGGATGAAAATCTGCGCTCTGCGCTCAAACTAAATGGCATAGCCACTTTGGCTACTTTTAGCTTGAGTTTTGGCTCTTTTTTTAAATATACCCAACGGCAGCCTTATATTTTCAGGCTACACTGAGAGATTAGCAAAGAATTAGAGGTTATCAGAGAAAGGTTGACAAGAGTATCATATTTTCTTCACAGTGGCTTTTCTCACTACTTAATGGCACTCAGAGCAATAAAAATGAATACGCTTGTCTGACCTGATTGGCCAATTGGAGAGTGTCAATACACGCCACGTGTTAATTGAGTAAATCCTTTTTAGCGAGGTAATACAAGATAAAAGCACTCTTTCACGGCAATTTATTTTTAACGCCTTTCTTCTTTACTCTGTCAACAAAAAACTTGTGTTCAGAAAAAAAGCAACCGGATAAGCAGCCGATCAAACGTCAAGGCGTGTACGGGCAGATGCTTGAAGTAAAGCGAGGCCCTTATTTGCAAGTCATATATGCGGAATAAACCTCTTTACACGCCTACACCGAGTTACCGATGCTTGGCAACTACTGGGCTGAACTTATAAGTAAATAAAAAGCAATAACCAGAAAATGCGTGCACATTTCCTTAGACTAGCCTGGATTAGAATAATTCAACCAAAGTAGTCGCGATAAAAATTTATCCGCAACTTCGGCTCATTGAACGGCATCCGAGCGGAATACAGAGATTGCATCGATGGCGTATTTGATGAAACATTCATACATTTGTTTATAATACGTTTATGTGTTTTCTGCGCATTATCAGTGGGCTTTTCAAGGAATTGCAAAGCGTTCCTGCTTGAAGGATGCCTTCGGACAAGCTACGTCATCTACCGGCACGCAGAAGAATAGGGGACGAATGTACCGCAAAGACTCATTTATTGGATGCGTGGATATTGAAGCGCTCATTATTGCTTGCTATACTAACTGTGGTGGTTGGAACGAAACACACAGAGAAATGTCGCTGAAAAATTGATGGTCAGGAAAAATGAAGAAAACGAAGAGAATAAAACAAACCAAATGTGGAATAAATATGGCCGTAAAATGGAGTAACTAGGACAGAAAGTGCTGGTGGGAAAAAGAATACGCTGTTGGTACTAGAGCCAAATGGAATCACGATGGTCACAACTCCAATGTCATGAAAAGTTTTTCTTCGCATGCAACAATTGATCAATCGTCTGATATATTAAGTGACGCATATGAGTAAATTATGTTTTCTAGTAAGAGAAGCGCTTGGCACATAAGGTGTGTTGGTCATCTTGCGCAGCGACTCAAATATCTCTTCCTGAAACGTTACCGCAATTGTTATACAAACCAACAACACTGCATTTAACGCAGATTTTCTTCAGAAAGTTTGTGTGCTTCGAGTACTCTTGTGAGGTTTCGCATACATTTTTGTCAATGCTGAAGTGAAAGATGTTGAATAAGCATGTGAATGGCCAGGAATTTCATAGGCATAAGCTAAGTTCGTTACAAAAACATTCTGTTCACTCAAACAGAATGACTTCGTTCGGTGTGTGTCTTAGTAGGGTGGTAATCGCAGTGTATTTTGCCCATGTCATGACTTTTTCTTTCTTCACAATTTTTGACAGACAATACATGCAGTAAAACTCCTCTAAATTCGCAACAAAAAGAAGTCACAACGCTTCTTTTAACATGACGGAGAGGGAAGCCAGAAAAGGGCCAGGGGTGAGTTTGGAATAGTTTGTTTGTATGTTGTGAATATATACTACACTCCGCGACTACATAAACATATGCTAAATGATCCCGGTGTTCCTCTTGACCAGGGTGCATATAAGCTCAACATAGGCGGCAAGTTCGGCAGTTAGATGAAATATCATTGTAATCATCGTCATCATCATCAGCAGCAGCCTGACTACGTCCACTCCAGGACAAAGGCCTCTCCCATGTTCCGCCAGTTAACTCGGTCCTGTGCTGGCTGCTGCCAATTTATAACCGCAAATTCCTTAATCTCATCTGCCCACCCAAGCTTCTGTCTCCCCCTAACCCGCTTGCCTTATCTGAGAATCCAGTTAGTTACCCTTACTGACCAGCGGTTATCCTGTCTACGTGCTATATGCCCGGCCCATGCCCATTTTCTCTTCTTCATTTCAACTACAATATCCTTTACCCCCGTTTGTTCCCTAATCCACTCTGCTCTCTTCTTGTATCTTAAGTTCACACCTACCACTTTCCTTTCCATTGTTCGCTGCTTCATCCGCAATTTAAGCTGAATTCTATTTGTAAGTCTCCAGGTTTCTGCTCTGTAGCTAAGTACCCACAAGACACAGCTGTTATATACCTTCCGCTTGAGGGATAGTGGCAATCTACCTGTCATAATTTGAGAGTTCTTGCAAAATGTGCTCCACCGCATTCTTATTCTTCTACTTACTTCAATCTCGTGGTTCGGCTCCGTGGTTAGTACCTGCCCTAAGTAGACATAGTCTTTTACAACTTCAAGTTCACCAGTAACTATCTCGAAGCACTGCTTTCTTGCGAGGTTGTTGTACATTGTTTCGTTTTCTGCAGATTAACTTTAAGAGCCACCTTTGAGCGTTCCTTGTCTAACTCCGTAATCATGAGTTGCAATTCGTCCCCTGAGTTACTCAGCAATGCAATGTCACCGGCAAAGCACAGGTTACTAAGGTATTCTCCATCAACTCTTATCCCTAACTGTTCCCATTTGGGCCTCTGAAAACCTCCTCTAAGCACGCGGTAAATATCACTGGAGAGATTGTATCCCTTTGCCTCGCAGCCTTCTTGATTGGTATTCTGTTGCTTTTTTTATGAAGGACTATGGTAGCAGTTGATCCTCTGTACATTTCTTCCAGGATGTTTATATATGCTTCATCGGGGCCCCGATTCCGCAGTGTCTGGATGATTGCTGATATTTGTACTGAATCAAACGACTTCTCGTATTCTATGAAAACTATGTATAGTGGTTGTCTATATTCTGAGCATTTCTGTATTATCTGATTGATAGTGTGATTGTGGTCGATTGATGAGTAGCTTGTTCGAAATCAGGCTTGTTTCTTTGGTTGATTGAATTCTAATGTTTTGTTTTGTTAACTCTGTTAGCAATTGCCTTTGTAAATAGCTTGTACACTACGGAGAGCAACTTGATCGGCCTGTAGTTCTTCATGTCCTTGTCATCTCCTTTCTTATGTATTAAGATGATGTTACAATTCTTCCAAGACTCTTGTACTCTTCCCATCAGGAGACACCTCGTAAACAAGGTGGCTAGTATTTCTAACACAATCTGTCCTCCATCTTTCAGCAGATCTGATGTTACCTGATCCTCAAAAGCAGCTTTGCCTCTTTGCATGCTCTCCAAGGTTTTCCTGACTTCTTCTATCATTGCTCGTGGGGTGGCGTCTGGTTTACTGCTAGCTCTTATAGTATTAAGGTTGTAGTTGTCCCGGCTACTGTACACATCTCTGTAAAACTTCAACGCTGAAATATAGTTGTGTATAATAAAACAGGAATAAACCTCTCCATAAAAGCAGTGTGTGGGATGAAATTGAAAATTATCTTTCGACGTCAATTCTGGCTTTTTATATATCAAAGACTAGTGAACCTTTTTATTTCTTACCGAAAAGATTCTTCGCTGATATCCACAACATTTTGTCACGTTTGTTAGGTTTCCAGTGAGGCTAAAGCAATCAAACACTATTCGAAGACTTATCCGATCAGTGGGATGCAACGTTCAAGAACAACAATGTTTCTTGTGCACTCTTTGTTGACGGCAGCTACGCTTTTGTCAGTGTTCAGTATGTCTTTGTTCAGTATTACGCGAACGATGTTTGTTCAGTATTACGTGAACGTTTAGAGTTAAAAACCGTCGTGAGAGCGCAGCAAAACACGACACACTGAAAGAAACAAACGAGCATTTGCGTGTTTTGTTGCACTCTAACGATGATTTCTATGTCAAAGCACCACCTCGCCCAACAGAGAACTCTTGTGAAGTTTTCAATTTAGGATATTGGGGTGCCTTCTGGTCTTTGTCGGCAAATTTTCTCAAAACTAGGCGGCAACTACTCCCAGTTTGCTAAGTTGAAAGCACGTTCTGGATGATCAATACCTGCGTTCCACAGCCATTCCGAGCTACGAAACTGATGATCCACTCAATAGCATAATAGAAACTACCTCATAGCAGTAACTCACTTCTTCAAATTCCCTTCCTTAAGTTAGGTAACCGCGAAACGCATGGCAACATTTGTCTAAGTGCTACCACCGCAAGACTTACGAGCAGGCGCACCAGAGTCCCGGTGCTGCATTTTCAGTGGACCGCTCTCACTGCAACATTCAGTAAATGCAAACACGCATTTCGGGTACGCTATATACTTGTACACTGAAAAGTGCATGGCGATTCCCACTCGCGTTGCATATTCAGTTGAGCATCTGCAGTAGCTGTGCGGACAAAGGAAGCCGGTCATTCTGAATGGGCGCCTGCCTCCGATCAGCTAAGGTAGTGAACGCTCAACTAATATTGTCTATTGAGAGCCCCTCCAACAGCCTCGCACCGTCTTTGATGAGTTAACGGTGGGATATGTCCTCTGGTGTAGCGCTGAAAAACCTCCACTGCTGTTAACATGCTGTTCAGATACTGTCAGGAAACGATGACAAAAAGGAAACTGATGTACAGGGCTGTTAAAGGAGACATCTGAACGCATGGCAGTCGCTCGGTGCTTTAGCTGGGCAGTGGTTCCAATGGCTTTCGGGCGGAAGGAGTGAACGCTGTGGGTGGTGCTCAATCGTCCTCCACTGCCGCCTGTGCCGGCGCTTGCAAACATCTTCACCAAATGAACCGTTTACGGAAGAGTAGCGCGACGAAAGATCATCGTGCACGGCGTACGTACAACGCGCCTACGTGACTTTTTGCAGTCGTCATCAGCATGGGCGTCGAGCGGCATCTAGGAGCTCCGATGTTCTCACCTACAGTGCACAGCGTTGTACAGTGGCGGCTCTAGCATAAATAACCGAAACATAGGCTTTGTCGCAACCGGAACTTCGAAAAATCAACAAAGACACCTCATACGTCGCACGTCCCCGTAATATATTGCGTCTGCGTTCTTCGAAAACCTCTTCGCCAGGTGTGGCTAATGGTGTTCTGAGCAAACCTTTTTCTCGGACCTCGCTGCAAAGGCTTTTGAAAATACGGCAGGTGGCACTGAGCACTTTCGTATTAAAGAGCGCTTTATTTATAGATCTCATCGCGATTGCCTTTAATGTGAATACACAGTGGAAACTGTGACGCTAGATCGAATCCTGACTCCATGGAAGGTAACAGAGCACATTTCTGCGGGAGTCGCCCCAAACGAAACGAGCAGCAGCTGTCGGTTTGGTGACGATAAAAAGTGTTTACACGGTCCTGGGCTTCCATTTTTCATGAGCGCAGCTGTCGAACTCGTCAATGATGCGTGTCTTCGTTGCTCTGACGGTGCCAACTTGAGGTCGGAAACTTCTTTTATCGAGAGTCAGGTGACTGTAGAGGGACGTATCCGCAATGGTCTATCGATAGTACAATGTGACTTTAGAAAAAAAAGAAGCATCCAGAAGAGTGGGAGTGTTTAGGTACATCTTTGTTCCACTTTTTACTGCAGCATTAGAGGTGGATCATGTTATGATTCGTCCTCCAGATGGTGTAGGGCGCCAGCTGCGCTATAGAAAGACCACCTGAGAACAATCATTTCTCTTAGCTTCCGGACATGTTCTACCAGGAATTGAAACCCAGCAGCACAAATGAGTGCCCGTTCGTATATCATCTACGCTCGTCGTTGGAGTGTGGATTGATGAGTTGCAGAACTCTACGTGCCATATTGCGCATGTGTAACTTTTTGTGGCCGCCATTTCACGCAGCGGAGGCTCTGCATGCAGCAAGACAATAGTACACGTATTGTAAACAAATAGAATTTTTCGTATTGAAAAAGCAAGCAATACATGCGAGTATTAATATATCGCAAACTTTATCCTTCGACCATCTCGGAAGAGAGCAACGCTTTGCCATAGCTTGGGGGAGGTGGTGTGCACTGAAAGTGATTTGGGAATGCCCCTACTTAAGACAGCATGTGACTGCTGATGCGAAACGTAAAGCTCAAGTAACAAGGACGGGAACAAACAGGGCTCGGGCAGAACCGCGCAAGAAGGACAAAAAAAGTTCTGCATTGAGTAACGTTAATTACGCGAACTACCGAAGGAATCAGGATACAAATGGGATGGAGAGCATTAGGCAAATATGATCAGTCTATGAGTGGTAGTTTCATTATCTCCCAAAAGAAAGCGTCATTACAGCTCCGTTATATTAGCATCATAGGTGCATGAAAGCCAAGCCGATTAAATATCACCGTTTCTAGCGCCAGAAAAGGGATGGTGGGAGTGGTTGAGGGGAGATTTATACAGTTTATTCAGTAAATAGTTCAAAAAAATTGCCTGGATACTACCCCGAGCACAGCGTGTGATCTAAGAACTTCCTTTTTACCGGCGAGAGAGACAGTAAAGCATTAATAAGCAATTATTAATTTTCTATTGAAATGCCTCTCAAAAATCTTGAGCGGTGGTTTTGCTACTTTTACGGAGAATATGAATTCCAATCATCAATGGCCTACACTTATGTGAATTACACTGGGTGCGAAAATTTGGCCTATCTTTACCTTTTGACGAATGCTCATGTCATCACGCCAGCTCATTCACGCATCATATTGCAATCTGGTGGAGGAACGCCTTTCCGAGTCGCTAAACGAGAAGCAAGGTGAATGTACGTGCGCGAAAACAAGAGCTTTCATCAAATGGTAAAGATGGGCCACATTTGCCCACCCAATAATACTATGCGTGGTTGACGTCCCAAAATCACCATATGAATATGAGAGACGCCGTAGTTGAGGGCTCCGGAAATTACCCACCACCTGGAGTTCTTTAACCTGCACCCAAATCTGAGCACGCGCACCTATAGCACTTTTAGCAAATGCAGCCATCGCAGCCTGGATTCGATCCCGTGACCTGCGGGTCAGCAGCCCAGTGCCTTAGCCACTAGACTGCCACGGCGGAGTCATTTGACTATCCTGTGCAATTCACGTGTGTGCCGTCGCTGAATAAAACTCAAACTCAGTGCATAGGAGGACAAGAACAACAAGAAAGAAGGCAGGGAGGCTCACCAGGCACATTCCCGGTTCGCTAATCTTCGCTGGGGCACTACGGCGAAAAATTTCCATATGTCAATGAAATGTAAAGTTATCACATTTTGAAATCAGTGGTACTATTATAAATGTGCGACAAAACGATAGTCACACCTGTAGACGAGCCAGTGGGAGAGAAACTGAACACGCCATAAAACTACGTTGTGCTTTCGTTTTATTTTTTGCTACTCTGGCACGTTTTGCCTTCATGAATAAAACAAAAATGCCGACTAAGGTAATAAGCAAGAGCGCGACCTTAACCGTTTCAGGAGCAGTGGGGTCCACCCGTCGGAGGAGCTCCTGCATGGCCCTAACATAATCTTGCAGACTTTTCTTTGGGTGTCACGTTCGGACGTCGAACTCAAGCCAGATACAGTAGTCGTAGATGACTGACAGCAACTCTCCCCAGAATTTCGAGACAAACTGGTTCCAGGACTGAAAGGGAGGTTGAAGATGCCGCCATCATTCCGTAACATCGCGAGGGGCAACTCGCAGGACTCCAAGAGCATGTTCGCCTCCGAGAAACCGCTAATCATCGGGTAACGAAAAGCTCGTCAATGAAGTCGAAGACTGATTCTCTCGTGTCTTGCCCGCAAAACGTCGGGACAGTCACAGGCGTCGTCAAGGCCATGTTTACGGACAACCAAATACCTCGATGTCCGTGGCTCAAGGGTGGAGTTCTTCTCGTTGGACGCCAAATTTATGGGTTTCGGGGCTGTGGCTAGCCAGAAATCCTCGAGGAAGATATGGAGTCCGAGCAGGAACCATGTTTATTCTTCTAAGCCTCCGTCGCAAGTGTCCACTGCCAGCGGCTGCCGCGTGCCATGAGCGCACCCATGATCGTCATTATTGTTCTCTTCTTCTACAGTCAGCACTCTCGCAGCACGCTCCTACAATATATATATATATATATATATATATATATATATATATATATATATATATATATATATATATATATATATATATATATATATATATATATATATATATATATATATATATATATATATATACACGTTGCATGTGCCGTTGAGTTTCACTGGTGTATACTGCATTGCCACTTTGACAGTCCACAGTTTTACAGTAAAAGTGCCACTTTTACAGTTTATATTTATATACATATATACGTTACCTGTGCCGTTGAGTTTTACTGGTGTATACTGCATTGCAACTTTTACAGTCCAGCGTTTTTATTCATTCGCTAGTGTACCTTCGTTGCCTCAATGTGTTTGTGGCCTGTGAGGTATTCTTCAATAAATTAATATATAAATACACACCACACAATCAGCAATAGAGCAAAACGAATGAATTATGGCATGTGATATCAAGAGTCCTATATATACACGAAGCAGGTACACAGTTCTTTCTGAGGCAGCTTGAACCACAGGACTCAATCTTTCTCAGAGCAGCTGCTTTGCACGCAGAACACGCGGCTTTAATTTCAGCTTTGATTCATGATATTTAATATTTGCATCTATCGCTATTGTCGCATTTATCACGGCTAGCGCCGATATTTTCTTACAACGAATGACAGCAAACCTAAACTTCCTGCGAAACAGGCCCTTCAATGTGATCTCGTTAAAATGTCGCTCATCAAAGCGGCTGTCGAATGAAGCTGTCTAGAACGCCTGAGCAAAACCAACATTTCTCTTCTTTGTTATCTTAGTTCATTGTACTTATTTGCCCACCAATCACCACGCTTTTTAAACTTCCCATCCTAAAGGTGTTTTAGCAGTACACCTTCTTGAACGCACGCCTACAAGCTCCTCGCAGGCCCTTCACAATGTTTCCCAGTGCGTCCAGAATTGGTCGACTTTTTGACCAATCACCGATGTCATGTGATGGCGTAGCAATGTCACGTTTCGTGACGATGACGTAATCACATCGTGTTTACATCGACGCCACCAATGGATGTTTTTCGTATTTGAGGAGGAATATAAAACTCGCGCTTGGATAATGTGGCCGAGGCAGGGATCACAATCGACCAGAGGGAGCTCCATAAGGGCCCATCGATCCGGCAAGATTCGTACGACCCCCGACGTCTAATGACGGTCCTCCTGACTGGAAGGCTTTACACCTTCGTGTTAAATTCAGAAACGTAACATCGTGAGGAATTCCGGTTGTATGGGAGCTAGAAGTGAATGAGGCGGAAGAGTCCGTGGCCGCTACGCAAGTGCGAAAGAGGGTGCGGCGGTAAATGGAGAGCGGGCGTTATTTATGGTGGTCGTTGGCGTACCGACGCACCCAAGTAACAAAAGTATGGGCTTGGCAGAAAAGCTGATTACGGCTCAGGAAAGTTATCAGAGCGACTCTGTCGGCCCCTGCTTCCATGTGAATAAAGAAAAGCTAGGAAACGCGATTAGGACTGGCCGTTCAGTAGCGTAGCAGCCTTTAAAAGTCACACATATGTTTTCGATCTCGTCCTACTGGAGCGTATAGTTAGTTCTTTCTTTGTTCGGTTGCTCCTGCACGCTGTGGAAGAACTTTTCCAGCATTGTGGCCTACTTAGGTTGTTTGGCGTTTGCTTTGTTTCTTCTTTCATCTGAATTTTGTATTTTTACATGAAGTTCCTATTGTTGCTTATAGATACTGGTTTTCTGAGTCACTTGCTATATAAAAAAACGAGATGAACATGAAGCACTTGAAGCCAACTTAGTTTTTTTCTGCCACAGTGTCATTTTTTAACGATTAGATGAGCTTTGTTGGTAGTGTAAGAAATCTTAATCAGTAAGACAGAGAGAAAAAAATTTAAGAAACGCGGGAGGTTAACTTCACAAAGTCTTGTTTGCTACCCTATACAAGGGGAGAGGGAAATAAGGGAGTAAAATAAAGAGAAAGAAGCAGGTGGACATTGCGTATCACACGGAAACCACATACACAGTGCAGGGTCTCACAGGTGGTCGCTCAGTGATGTTGCCTTCAAGAATTGTAGAAGGGCTCGTATGGCTTTCTGGGCTGATGAACTAGAAGTCTACGCACCGAAGATCTTCCACTGTGTAAACGGACGATCATCCAGTCTTCTCACGGCACAGTGGAGTGTCCCACGATCTTGTTAGAATTCGGGACATTGACACAGGACATGGTCAAGTGTTTCTACGCAAGCAGTAGCAGTTATCACAGTTGGGATAATGAGTCATACCAATAGGATAACTCAAGGAGTTTGTAAAGGCAACGTTCACCTACAACTGACGCAGCATTGCAGCGTCACTTCGTGAAGTCTTTGATGGCAGCTGTACTTGGAGTAATGAACCGAGGTTCCGTGGACGTTGATTGAAGTGGATGACTACAATGCAGAAGTGTGGCACTATGCGCGGTGTGGTGAAGTTATCTTGCAGCGTTGACCCTTGAAAAGGGTATGAGCAGTGTAGGCGCTCCATCTTGGGCACATCAAGCATCGTTGTCGGCAGTGTGGTTACCAGTGATCCCACACTGACCCCGCAACCGTTGAAAGGGTATGTCGTGCCAACGATTAGTGGCTAGATGACTAATTTTGTTGATATGAGACACCAACAGATGATAGTTCATGAAGCGCAGACTTCGCTCACATTGAAGTGTCGCCTTGGAATCGCAGAATATAGCCCACTTGCCAGCGAATTCTCGCAGAACAAACTTCATTGCCACTAAAACGATGGCAAGGTCGGAGCCTATAGATGTCATGACGTGTGGCATTCCGAACTTGACGATGACTGACCGAGATGGGACTACGAAAATGCCCGTCGAACTTTCCGATACAGTACAATACATATAAATATGAGTTCAGATGTAAGAGGTGCAATGAGGTCTGCTTCAGGGCTGTAGATGACAGGATAGCATTTCTGTATTCTACCGATACTTCAAGGTGCAGAGGAGGTTTTTGCAGGCACTAATCCCGGCATGGCGGTATGGTTGCAGGTGAGAACCTCCAGGAGATGGAATATAGGTTAGCCGCAACTCTGGAGAACTCTGTCTTCGGTCTTTCTAGTCGCTGGCTTGCAAGTTGGTTATCAAGCAGTCTACATAGTGAATATGTGCTCAGAGTGTGTCAACAGTTATAGATGTCGTAATCGAATGGCCTTTGGCAATGGCAATTCTAGGGACCGTGTTAGCACACCTGGATAACCCCAAGCTTGTGCGGAGAGCTTCGCCTTCAATGCTCTGCAGGATCCGGATGTTAGTCTTCCCGGCCTTCAACAGCAAAGGTGTGCTATACTGTAAATACCCCCCCCCCCCAAAAAAAAAGGAGTGTTCTGTGCACCTCAAGCATGGCTGATACGAACGCGCCTTACATTCTACCAGCGAGAAATTTCATTGCGTGGGCAATAGAGTTGAGCCTTATCTTCAAGTGCCAGATGTGATCCCTCCACAAAAGGTATATCTCAATAAAGATGCCCAACAATCGATGACACCTCGTATACTTAATTCTTATATTGTCAACTCAAACGAAATAGCAGAACATCGGCTCACTCGTAAAAGAGACTAAGACATATTTATTAATGGACATTGTGTGCCCTCGAGCACGGAGGCACTTCGACGTTATTGTCGCTGCTTTTTGGATCCTTGCACGTACCTGGGCTCACGTCACTGCCGAAGCCCAGATGGAGATACCATCGGCATATTCAAATAGATTCGCTGATCAAGGCAGAGCCTGAACAAGTTCAATGCTGGGGATGTTAAACAAAGCAGGGGTGAGAGCCCCACCCTGTGGGATGCCTTGACAGGTGTAGAGATCAATGTTGCAGCAATCCGCAGCAAGTATGAATAAGGATCTCTCTTTAATAGGTAGCTCCGGGTCAATGGAAGCATTTCTGTACTAATTCAAATATTTTTCTGGGCATCAAGAGTGACGTCGTGCATTACGTTGTCGCTGGCCCGCTTCACGCCGAGGAACATAGCAACTGATATACGCTTGATTTAATGTAACATCACGGTAGGCTGTGTGGAAGTACGATACGCTCCAATATTGGTGCTTACACCCGCTACTCCGGCAATGCGTCGTCACGAGTCCCTTCGGGCATTATGAGACACTCCCTGGCGTGGTTAATTAGGCGACATTCCGTGCGCACACTTACGCATGGACATGTGAAAAGAATGTAATATATAACAGCCTCCTTGTATTTCACCAACCTCGTAAAACTAATTGTGCGACATTCTTTACATTGCAAGTTGAATAGTATTTTTATAGAACTGAATATGTAATAAGCGTCTACACTATGGCCGTTAACAGGGCCATTTAACCGTCTTCTTTAAGCTATGGGAAATTTAATATATCTCCAGGATAATTTCAAAGTGTAATGAACAGGTGTCGACAAGCCTCCCCCGTTTCTCCTTCGTAACGATATTGAAGACAGCTCTTGCTTTTTTCATGTTGTGGTGCTAAACTACAACCGCCACTCTTGTGGCTTTAACACTGTTCTTATGCGTTTCTTGAGTGCGAATTGGAACCGCAATATGCGGAAGTCGGTGTTTTGCGCCGTATTCAAGTAGTCGTTCTCGAATGTCTACCGTGTTTGTGAACATATGCTCAAACTTGATGCTGCATTCGCCATCAGGCAAGCCCCAATTTCGGTGGCGCGACAAATTACAGCCTTCTCTCGATGCAGCACTACATATATATCTCTACCATAATCTGTCATTGTCCTTTCTAATAGTCCAACAGAGCAACTGTTTTCTTCTTTTGCTAGTTATATTGCTTTATAGTGTAAAAAGATGCTACACGCATCAACAAATCTTACACTTTACCATTTTCATTCGCCTCACAACACAAAACACACCTTTAAACTGTATATAGGGCGTTATTGCCACGGAGCAAGGAAGTACCACAGCATGCCCGTTGAAACTAGAACTCAGGGGCCACAAAACGAAGAAAACGCTCGAGGGGAAACACCGGTGTCTTCATGCTTCATTATTCATGGCCAACAAAAGACACATTCCCGACTTTCACGGCTGACTGGTGTCTGAAGCCAATGACCACTGCTCTCTTCTATAGCAGCCCTCTTGAGCTTTCTGAGACTGTAGCCCTTGTTCCCCAACCACACACAAAAAAGTGTGAGACGCTGCACCGTTTCATCAACCAGGTGAGCTGGCTCTCGCGGGGTGCCAGAAGAACACGGACACACACGCATTTGCAATGCAGATTGGGACGCCCCGGTGTAGCACCGTTCTTCTTACGCGCTGGTCCCCAAGGCACGCAGTTCCTATATTTTGGTAAGCTTCTCTCGGGTTGGAGCTGGGTTCACGGGGCCCTCTATCACCAAGTTGCTAACGCGTTTCGTTCAGTTCATTTATAAACCAGTCAAACGGAATACGATTCTTACCTTTTCACTTCAGCCTCTTTTTGCCGAACTGGGGTTTTTGTGTTAGCAAATAGGTTGATTCGCACTGTGGTGAGAAACATGCCTTTTCAGATTCTCATGAGACCTAGCAACAATTGTTTGCATGTATTCTCGGCGGGAAGCTCGTGGTAAATGTTTAGGCTGGCAGCACAATTTCAGCATTGCAAATAGCGCTAAATACTTACTTAAGTTCCTGGTGTTTTCTGGTTGTTATGTTATTTGCCTACATTCTACGTTACTTATTCGCACGCGAAAGCAGTCCTATACATTTATATTTCCAAGAGAAATTTCTATTGCGAATTTTCTAAAAAAATACTGCCTGTCTTTCTTCAGATACTCGTAATCTATCTTGCAGTGTACGACATTTTGTTGTTGACGGCGAATATGCCCCTTTAATGCTGCAGCGCCACTTGAGAAGTGATCACTTAGCAAAACGTAATGAAATGACGCTAAAGATACGTAGAATTGTACGCCCATACATACACTAAACAGTTGCAAATGTTTTATATAACCACTTGTTTACAGCTGCTTAGCGATGCCAAAAGTAAGATGGTATTACCAACACCATGGGCCTTAAGCTTATATGGTGTGCTGTTGCTTGTGAAGATGGTACATCTGGCTCGGGTTACGTAGACCAACGTCAGCGAATGGTGTTTAAAAATACAATTTAGGTTAACCAGTGTTACGTGATCACCGCAAAAAGAACTGGCTTCCGATCATGCTTGGTTTGACAACATTGTCTCTCTACCGTGAGGCATTCGCTTGTGAGATGTTTCAAGCGTGACTGTCGAGTAACATGCGCGATAAATTTCTTCAGACTGCTTTTTTCGTTTCACTGGCGAGAGATATCCTCTTGCCCATCATATCCCCGCATGCTGCAGCCTCCTCGTAGGCGCATATAAAGAAACCACAATATGCATGCATGTCGTAACTCCCGAGACATGGCAGTCGAGCGAATACAGATAGGATTTACCGCAATGCGTGCTGCAGGGGGCGCGATACAAAGAGAGCGCGTCCACTTCTACACTTCAAGTGGGGGTGTATTAAATCTTACCGATTCGTTTACATCTGCGGTTAATGCTCAATCTCCTCACGTGTTTAACCGCAGTCGGCACTTCCCCGATTAAGCTGCCTCACTTGCGGGTTTCAGCTGCCTCTTCAACGCGAGCGATGATGCCGGCAATCTCGCAGCGACTGGTAATTGCCGCATGACTTCACGTTAACGAGACGAGCTTTCAATACAAACAAGGGTGGTTAAAATTTTCAATACTGAATTTCGAATACTTGCTAGCTATATGTTTCTGATAGGGGCCGATGATTCATTTTTTTTCTTACCTCACAATAAATAATACTGAGTACGTGCGAAACAACAGCGGCAAGTCTTGCTCCTACAGCAGCACATCCAGTACGCCAGTGTGTCTTTGTACCTGCAAAAGTGCACAAGGACGAAGTCAAGCACTATCATACAGTAAGTGATCGTCCGGAAGACGATAGCGACAGCGACTCAATTGAAGCATTGTGCACGGCAACACCTCATCGTGTTCGCAAACTCCGCTCTCCTTTTTGCGGCAACAGTGCGCTTTTACGCGTACGCGCTCTCGCCCCGCCAACCCAGCACACTTGCAAACAAGAAAAGGGCTTGAACTGCTCTTGTTCACATACCTCATTCAGACTGGTTTATATAATTGTACGCAGTGTGCAGCGACTCATTGTGCTGTATACCATAGCCACCTCTCATCATGCCTACCTAGTTTCTATTTTTTTTTTCGTTTGCCTTTAGTCCCGTGAAGAGTAGCAGGCTAGAAACACGCTTTCCTGACCATCCTTTCCTCCTTCTTCTCATTAAAGAATATATTCTTCTTTTTCCTTCTCGCTCACACGCGAAGAAGTAGCGCCACATTCCCAGAAAATCTTCTCAACCTTTCCTCTGTGGACTTGTTCGCCGTAACTTGGTTACATTTTTTTTTACTGGATAGATGGATGGATTGATATGGCTGTATACCCTTTAGATCGGGCGGTGGCAAACGCCACCTAGCCGTAATTCTTAGTGAACCAACAACTAGATTTATCTTCTTTTTTCCCCTTTAAATAGTGAAGTTGAGGACCGGCACTTTGCAGTGAAGGATTTATTTTCGCTAGTGCCTTGATTTCTGCAACCAATTTGATAACCTCTTTCTGGTTATTTCTACCCGCTTAAAATCTATTTTGCCCTCACTGTCCCTAAACCCCAGTGCTTTCAAAAACTCTGCGCCATCATCCTGAACTATAGGGTGAAGACCCTTACAGAACATTATCAGGTGTCCGGTAGTTTCCTGCTCTTCTCCACACGCACTGCGAACCAAGGCGAACCGGGCCAAATACAAATACCCCTTTGTATTTGGCACGGTATGTCTTGGTTCGCAATACTCCCGTCCAGGCCTCAATTAGTAGAGAACTACCCCGAGTATTATCATAGATCCTTTCCTTGGCAATTTCCTGCGTAAATGTTTGATGCATCTCTAGTGCGGGCTTCTTAATCATGTCAATGCTCCGCCTGGTTGGCAACGAAACAGCCGATAGCGAAGCAAGAGCGGCAGTATACAATGCTCCTATGTACGTCAGAGTACCGTATTCACGAAGTGGCGTCAACAAATTGTTGCGATCACTCATGCGCGAACGCGCTGCCACTTACTCGTCGCTACCAGATCACCGGAACAAGCGTCTGCGGGAAACAGGCCCCCAGTATGACTTTTCGTCTTCCATATAAAATCAGCCGAACAGATGCTAATATACTTCACCGGATTCGCCTGGGCCTCGCCTTCACTCGCCACTACACCTACCTATTCAGCCGTGCAGACAGCCCGAATTGTGAGCGCTGCCAAGTGCGCGAATCTTTCGCTCACATATTTTGTGACTGTGCATTATACGTGGCGCAAAGAAAAATGCTAACTGCAACGTTGGCAAGCATCGGGCGAACGCCATTGAGTGAAAGCCACATATTGTCAGCAATGAACGACCTAACAGTGTCAAAGCTGCTACAAAGGCTGGTCTAGACTTTATAAAAAGCACTGGACTAGAAACTAGACTGTAGGGTACTATGCTAAGTGGCTACTGTACATACGCACCACCTCTTCTTGTCCCCATCATCACCCTTCATCCCTCCTTCCTTCCCCTTTCGCTTATCCCCTGTGTAGAGTAGCATGCTAGAGCGAACTAGCTCAGGCCAACCTCTCTGCCTTCTAATAAATTCTCACTCACACACTCCATTTCCTTCACCTTCTTCTTAACCGATGGTTTTTTTTTGGTTTGGCCCCCTTCTCTTTCCTAAGTACTTACCCGTCATTTTTCTGGTTCGCTTCCTCTGTTTTGCATCGACATTCTTCATGTACAAGTAGCTGAAAACCTTCCAAGCACAACACTTCTCCCCCATTTCTCTCAATCGCTTCTCAAATTTTATCTTGCTGCTAGCTTCCCTGCCCTCAAACGATGCCCATCCCATATCACCTTGCACTCCCTGATTTGGTGTATTCCTGTGAGCTCCCAAAGCAAGCCTACCTAATACACGTTGCTTATTTGCTAATCTTGCCTGAACTTCTGATATCATGCACAAGACCGCGTTGCCAAACGTCAGACCAGGAACCATGACCCCTTTTCCTATCCCTCTCACAACATCATACCTATTGTAATTCCACAGTGCCCTATTTTTCATCATCGCTGCATTCCTGTTGCCTTTATTCGTTACGTATATCTCGTGTTCCCTTAGGTATTCTGTCCCACTGCTTATCCATACGGCCAGATATTATTTGTATATATCTGTTATCTCTAGCGTGACCTCCTGTATCCTAAGCTCAATACCTTTATTTTCTATAAAAATCATGGCTGCAGATTTTTTCTTACTGAATCTGAAATCTAACCTATCTCCTTCATTACCGCAGATGTCAATCAATCCCTGCAAACATTTCTTGTTGTCGGTCATTACTATTATATCACCACGTTATAAATCACGTTATAAATTGTTATATATTCACTGGAAGAGCAATACGCTCGTCCAGTGAATTCATTCTGTGGTTACTTGAAAAAGTGTTTCAGTGCCCCCTTGACGGCTCGCATTCACGACGCGGAGGTCCCACGTTCGATTTCGTGCACCGGAGTCTTTTTTCTGGATTTTGTTGCTTTCTTGCATTTCCATATACATACAGATACGTATACATATACGCTGCATGACATCGACGCCGACGCCACCAGTGAAATCCAGTCTAGAGTGTTGATGTAATTGCTCTCGCAATCAAACTAGAGATAATTCTGGTCTTTAGGTTAACTATATAGGCATATTGCCACGGGAACGGGGCATATGCCGATATAGTAATATTGAACAATTTGCAATAAAGAGACGCAAATAAAATAGCATTGAAAGGAAAGCAGCCAAACCGCATATAAGTGAAACATGAGCGGGTGTTTTTATCTGTGTATTTTTGGTAAGTTCGGCAGAACTGCTGACGTAAAAAATAGAAAATGACTGTGAAAAAAACATTGAGGCTGCCAGAACTTATCAAAAAGGCAAAACAAGCTCGAGTGCTTCTAGCTCAAGTGATCGAACTGAGCCAAGGAGTGCCAGCGACACAAATGGATCGACCATAATCGACTGCACTGAAATGGTGTGCCATGTGTGTCCCTCTATGCCGTCTGTATAACCCCGCAGTGCAGTATTGGAGTTCTTTCGAAATACCCTGGCAAAGCCTGACGAACACTAAGCGCATTGGAAGGCGTTCTTGTATCAGCAACGAGGCCCTAATCAGATTCTGTATTTGTTCCGGCTGTCTCAGTACCTTAGTAAGTCAGAGTGGAGAGCATCGATGACATTTAGTTTTCTGGGGTACGGCTTTGAATACTCGACTATCCAAAATCTTTGCACTAAATTTGTAGTCTGTAAGGCACAAAACGGTAACCGAAGCAAGAAGAGCGCAGCCTATCAAATGGCTATTATCTTTTCTACTATGGAGCTTTCTGTAGAACATGGTATTTTGCCTGTATTTCCCTAATTAGACTACAGGTTAACATTGATATATTGGTCATTTCTGCGTAATAAAGAAAACTACAGTCTCTCTTCAGCAAATGTGAAAGAAAATCTGTCTATGAGGAATAAACCGGAAAACCAGATTGAAGAGAGGCAGAGATATCACATTGAAGGAATGGGGGGCAACATCCACTCTATGGGATACAGTTGCACGCAGTCGATTAATTTCATAGGGCCTAAATGGTTTAAACGATGAAAGGCATCGTTTAATCATTTTGTTGTCATGGCTATTTTAGTGACGCTCGCTGACACTTCCACGTTTAAATGCACATTTATTTTTCATAAATTGCAGAGAAGGTGACAGCCGCAGTAGATAAGCTTCTAGAGAATAGGGCGCGTTCTTAAAAAGCCATAGGCTTGGTGTCTGCAGCGGCTATATTATCCTTCGCTCAGTTTATTTTCTTCGCAATTACATTACAATTACGAATAACAACCTCCCCCGTATTTTCATTAGTTATCACTGTATGTTACTTCTCATTATATTGGTGTCTAACAAGAAACCGCGAGCTCTTAAATTATCACTTTTTTTTCGTACAAGCGAGAATTATTTATATTCTCTAATGACTCTCTCTTTAATAGTTTGCGGTAGTTCATCTACAAAATGACCTCGAACGCAAGAGGTATCTCACCAATAATGTATAAGTAATTAAGATACCTTTCTTTTCATTTGTTTTGCATCATCAAAATATTTCTTTCTTTTCTATGCAATGAAGCGATAAATCAGCACTGCGTGTCTTCTTCAGACTGGGGCTACTTACGCGGAATAAATAAAACAAAATCTTTCTGGATCCTTCTCCATATGTTGCATTTTTACGTGAGCTCGAAATGAGTTCTTTTGACCACCTGCATTGAGCAGTTTCACGACAAATACTTCAGCCTTCAGAATTGTTTGGAATTTTTTCCTACGGCATGTCTTACATTTACATTAGGGCCCTAAGGTCCCCAATGTGGCTCTTTTCAGGAGATGAAGTATTTCTAGTAGAGATAAGTGCCATTCTGAACGACAGGATGTGCTACCCTTCGAGATTTAAAAAGCGTTTGAATTTGTACACTTGAGAGATAAACAATGCTCTGTATCCTGGCGGCCCCGACCACTTTTTCATCAATTGCCATAGCCGAAATTCCAGATAAAGTACGCTTAAAATTTTACGGCGGAAATTCAAATGGCACCATTCTCTGTTATGTTTTTACAGCGCTCCTCGAATTTCGTAAACCCGATTGAAAATGTTGAAGATGGTGTCCTCCGGTAATGATATATGTTACAAAACCGCGCTTGCGGTAGCAAACTAGCCACGTGTTTAACACTAGAAGTACACTCGCAAATGCACTTGATCGTCAGCAGGCTCTGTACCGCTCTGCGTCGTCCTCGCCAAAAGGCTGCCTCCTTTTCTCGCTTGAGACACCCCTAATTAGGCCGAAAGCTGCTCGCGTTTGTCCGTGAGCTTTAGTCTGGATAAAGCTTCACACTGACTAACGAGCCTCGAGCGTCAGCCGCAGGCGGTGTTGCATCTGGGAGATCTCTATACGGTGTTCTTTCTTTCTTTATCCTGCTCTACCTTTCCTCGTGATTACCTCCGATCGTTTCTTGGCGTGGTTGGATAAGGGGCATCCGAATGTACGACATCCCTTACGTCTTTGTCGGGAGCCATCTCAGTAGCTCTTTTCCCGCCTGCTCTATCGAACCGTGTTCAGCTGCAGCAAACGTGCTTACATTGTACGAGCTCAAATTTTCTCGAAATCGCGCGTACGCATTGAAACAGGCTGCACCGAGTATGCTTTCAGCGAATATATGGCAAACGTTGGCATTAGTGGCACGCGACGTGAGTTAAGCTGCGCTATTTAGTCCACTATTTCTGCAATACGTGCGACTGGATCACTTGCACATCGATGTGGTTGGCTTGGGAGAGTATTAACGCACTTGGTACATCCGGAGTTCGCGATGAGTATCGAGAAATACGCCTTCTCAACGTGTCACAAAGACTGACATTAGCGTCGTTAGTGCAAAAGTAAAAACTGAGGTAGCTAGAGCATAACTTGAACGAAAACCACCGCCTCTTAACTGCTACTGTGCTGATCACAAACAGCGGGCGCGTTGCATTTTGGCGGTATGCTTTCCCAGTTCTCTTATTTGCATTTTTTGGCGCTTTCAAAGTTTTGTAAATCACTTGTATTGCTCTTGGTAGTTTTTGTCTCCGTCGTTATGCACTTTTCTTTTAACCCGTTCTTCACTGCACTCAGGCGCGCGTGACAAAAATACTGACGCACTACTGGAGGAACCAGCAACACATGAAAATATTTAACATTCCCTTTGAGAAAAGTCATGGTCAGGCAGTTTGAACAGTGTCGCCCACAACATCTGCTTCCGGTCGTTTTTGGTTTCAGCTCCAGCTGGTTTCCGACGTACGTGACAGGGGTCGTTTTAACCGGTATAGACATTTTGGTACAGCACGCCTCCGTAACCTCGCGTATAACTTTGACACTTCAAATTGTTCCTTTTTTTTGTCTTACAAGTTCTGCAGTCAGATAAAGCCATACTGTTTAGGAACAATATGGTTTTGTCCACGAAACTGTACAACTACACTGGAATACACTATGATATGCCCTTTACACCGCTTTTTATTTGCACTAAACTTACGTCTTTAATGTCAACTATGTACCATTGCCTAAAAATTTTCGTCGTCAAGATTTCTTAGTTATGTTGAATTGAAGGCATTCGGTACAATTCGGTGGGTGTTCTGTTCTGTTCTGTTCTGTTCTAACTGCTTTCCTGTGGAGAGGTTGATGTCTATATTGCCTCAACTACTCCATATTACTAAGTTCTGTAGCGCAGAAAAAAAGAATAATACTAAACGATGCCAAAAAATGAACAATTCGAAAAAAAAAACTTAATAGCACACTGAAACCAGTTAAAATATCACGCCAATGTCCAGTTTGCTTGCAGCAGTTTACACTGTCATAAACTGTTCACACCCACACCTTCCTTTTCTACTGTCAGTACATGCACTAACACATTTCATATATATCAATCCCTGGCTGTCTATCACAGGCGCTGATCCAGTCCGGTCACCACTGAAAAAATCACAGAATATCCATGTGGTGAATGATGATTGATTGATTGATTGATTTATGGGGTTTAACGTTCCAAAACCATCATACGATTATGAAAGACGCCGTAGTGGACGGCTCCGGAAATTTCGACCACCTGGGGTTCTTTAACGTGCACCCAAATCTGAGCACACGGGCCTACAACATTTCCGCCTCCATCGGAAATGCAGCCGCCACAGCCAGGAGTTGATCCTGCGACCTGCGGGTCCACAGCCGAGTACCTTAGCCACTAGACCACCGTGGCGAGGTGTGGTGAATGATGACGAGTGGGTGAAGCTCCGCATAAAATCATCGATAAAACCGTCAATCTTCCGAGTGTAATTAGTCCAGTCGATCATGATGGAAAGACATCATGATAAACACTGTGTGTGTATGTTAGAAAGAAACCTTTCTTTGTTCTTAGAGACGATGAATGGCTTGCGGTGTCCCTTCATTATACGGCTTTATGGTGCGTGAAATGAAGTGTGAGTGGTTCTTGTATAGGTTGCAGTGGAAAATTTGCAAGTACTAGGTGAATGCATGTTCCTCAGATCATGGTTGGTTTCTTGTGGTTAAACAATATACGTCTGAGTTCATGTCTAGAAGTCACATGCTGGATACGCCAATTATTGGTCGTGTCTGCGGTGTCAACGTTGAAATCACCAACGAGTATGAACGGTGCTATCTTGTACTATGTTTAAATTTTGAAACAAACAAGCATCATCAACTACAAAAACCGCCATCTAGTTCCACATACCCGCTCTAGAGCGAGTATGTTCCATTGGTGGGTACGTACATCACCAAAAACAAACCCCATGGGATGTACAGACCGACACCCTAAGGATATTCGTCCTTAAAAGTCTGTAAGGAAGATGTTCGCCTTTTTTTGAAGGTACATATAAGGCCATGGTGTGAGTAATTTCTTTAATGTTAGGAGCCGTCTGTTCATACTTGCTAATTTGTTCCATATTTGTTGTCTTTCATTCGCGTATTCAACGCACCCCAAAAGAATATGGCAAACATTTTCTTCTGCATGACCACAATGGCATTCCAGGCAGTTAGATCGATGTATTTTGTGGAGGAAGCTGTTTGTGTATGCTACTTCCAATCGGAATCTGTGGTATAATGTCTTTAAGTGTATTGGGAGATCTACCGCTACGAAAAATTTTCCCAGTGGATCAACTTCATAAAGTACTAATTCTTTGATTTAGGGCTATCCAACCACTTCTCTATCGAACAATGATTAGCTCCCTGCGTTATAAAATGTCAAATATCCTCCCCACACATAGGGATTGCGTTATCCCGTCCTTCTTTCAATGCTTTCTTGGCGAGGCCTTCAGGCTCTTTATTTCTCTTTATTTCATTGTGACTGAGTATTCATTGGAACACGATGTTGTGACCCTGCGTTGAGACATATTTCAATTTCTGCAATACAATATGCTATTTCACCATTTTTGGAAAGTGATCTCGCATTTTTGTTTAGCTGAAGGGCAGGTTTGCTATCCTTGCATATCACCCACTTTCGTCGTTCAGAATTCTCGCAGATAAGCTTTATTGTTTCAAAGATAGCCACCAATTCTGTCGTTGTCTATGATGATCTGTGCGATAATCTGTACATTCTCTTTTTCTGAATTTCAGGTATAAAGACAGCATGGGCTGACGCTTCTTCAGTGCATGATCCATCTGAATATATCTTCGCTTATTTCATTATGCATTACACAAAAATGATGAAGTACCATCTGTGCAGCTACTAGAGGCGCCATGTATGCTTTCTTCCGTATGCCACCCATTTCACAGATAACAATGAGAAGCGGCAGCGTTCAAGGCGGTTTTGAAGGTTTCCATAGTTTAAATCCTGGTACTACTTCTTGGAATGATGACACACTATCCTGTTGTCACGTTGCCGTCATTTGCGTTAGTGCACCGAATTAAGTATGACTTTGTTGTCGCGGTAAATGTTTTAAATAAATTGCTAGATGTTTCTTTAGCTCGGAGTACTGCCAGATTTGGTTGTCGAGCCTCTGCGTACGCTAAAGCACAGGATCTTGGCCGGGGCAACTCCAGCTATACCCTCAAGCTCTTTGCCACTAACAAGTGCAGTCTCCTTTCGGTGGAAGCTGGAAAACCATGCAGAAGAGGCAGTGATTGACATACCATGGGGCGTATCCACGCAACATGTAGGGCCAATAGCGACTCTGTAGTACCACCCCATTTAGCCCCGCAGAGACGCCGGAGGATGTAGGTGTAATTAATTGATAATATGTGAGAAGATTCCAGCGCACAGATAGGGTGCCGGCTACTAATATTTTCTTGAGAGAATCGTGCATAAAGCACTATAATTTCTCAAACAACGGTAGAAAAGGTAAATGGAAGCTCATGACGAAAAATTCATACACAGTTCTGTTCTAGCTTTGAGGAGGACACGTCCGCTTGTCGGAACGTTGGCTCGACGCAGCCTCTCTTTAAGGATTTTCCATCTAATATCTCACAGTAACACAAGAATCAACCTAATTGAAGCTGTAGGTTTTTCTTTCAAAATCGAAATATCAGAAGAGTTCATGACTTCTTCTTTCCAAAGTACCAGTTGCGATTTGAATAATCAATTAGGCATTCATTTTCAGAGCAGGCAAAGTTGCGTAATGGGCAGGTTTTATAACGAGGAACCATAATGTGGACGCAGCCGATAGGTGGTACGAGACGTCGTCAGTGACTTGAACCGATAAATTGTTATGTGACCTCTCACAAAAATAAGAGCATGATAATAACTGAAAGTTCTCCTGCTGAGTCTTCTAGCCACCCTACTAATAGCGAGAGAGCAGATTATGTCAACTTATGTCGGGTAAATAATGGCCAATTATGGTCAGTGTCGCGCTCAGTTGGCTATACGATTAAGTTAAAAAAATACACTTAAGTACTTTGAAGCTTTAACGCGCACACACAAGGACACAGACGAAAGGGACACAGGGACCAGCGCAGACTGAAAACTGATTTTTATTCAATAAGAAAACAGAATATGTACTCATTTTCTCCTCCTTTGATCACTGCGCATGAACAAAAAAGAGTACATATTGTGTTTTCTTATTAAAGAAAAATCAGTTGTTAGTCTACGCTGGTCCTCGTGTCCCTTTCGTCTGTGTCCTCGTATGCGAGAACTCAGTATTCAGCAAAACCAACTAGCCCCTCTTTCCGTAATACTTAAGCACTGCCTGAAGAAGCTCCAGCTTGGTGATTTCTGCCATCTTTGTTTACTTTCATTAGGTTTATCAAGTATTCGCGTTGACCGAGCCCAGGAACCCAAATGCGTGATATTCCTTCAAGAAAGCCTGGTATAGCTTGTAATCTGGCGCTTTTTTAACTGGTCTTGGCTATGCGAAGCGCTGCTAACTATTGCCAAGTGACGCCATGCTATGCGAAGTAATGCGAAGATTAAGTTGACTGAAGGACAGCCACCTCTCGAGATTTCAGCCATACATCTACGAGTCAAGTACAGCAGAGTTTCGCTTGACAGTAAGCGGCCATTCCAAGTTAGCAGCTTCATCATCTGCACAGCGAGCCTTCTTCGTTCTCCCCATGTTCGTACCTCAAGTGCCGCCACACTGTGCATGCGCTCCTTCGTTCTTTTTAAAGCTTCCACAAGGCGCAGGCTTTATACGTCACGAAGCATCGCACGCGCCTCTCTCAGCTACGTCACGTCTGGCGCGTCCAAAGGTGGCGCACAGTGTCCTGGCAGGCGGGCTAGTGGCGGAACCGTGAATGGGTGAGCAATGCGGGCGCACAGCTGAGCATTCATTTGCTACAGGCAACGCGCTGTGGATATATATCACGCCGGTGCAGTGTTTTCTTGATTGACGAGCGTGATTTTAAGGATGGCTTAAGCAACTTCGCTGTTAAAAAACCAGCCCACATATACCCATCTTACAAAGGCGAGTTAACCACGACTACAACCAACCATGGTTAACCACGTTTCACCACAGTTAGTGCCAACCACAGTTCTCTGATATTACACAGTGCGAAAGCGTCCCTCATTAAGGCGGCTAACACAACCTGGTGTACAATAAACCGACGCACTAACTAGCAGATCGCCATTTCGTACACAAAATTGTCGTTTATTTCTCGTATGACGTTCTTTAAACGTGCAATTACGTGAATATATGCGTCCAACTCAGCTGTTGTTGCGGCGTAAGCACTTTTGCATTGTGTCACGTGTTCCGCACATCATGCAAATCATTTTCTCATAACATTTTCAGACTTCCTGTGGTTTATGCCATGCAGTTCGTTTTTCACGCACGCTCACCGTCCTGCACACATCGCTTATGGCCACCGCCACTTCCTCGGTTAGCGGGCTAACCGAGGTAACCAAGGTCGGCTTCCTACAACCGCAGTTTGTGGCATTACCGTGGTTTAGTGTAGCATGTAACATAACACCGGGTAATGTAACTGCAATTCCGGTTGCCTATGCAACAGGGGCATTGAGTGGTGAGATTTCATCTCACCGCCACATTATCTGCACACGTATTTTTTTCCGATTTTCGCTGCACATGCCGTTGAACTACTGCCTTTACGACTTTCGATTGATTCATATGTGGGGTTTAACGCCTCAAAACCACCATATGATTATGAGAGACGCCATTGTGGAGGGCTCTCAAAATTTCGACCGCCTGAGCTTTTAAACGTGCACCCAAATTTGAGCACACGGGCCTACAGCGTTTTCACCTTTATGAAAAATGCAGCCGCTGCAGCCGGGATTCAGCCCTGCGACCGGTGGGTCAGCATCCGATACCTGAACCACTAAACCACCGGGACGAGACGAATTTAGAATTTCTGAAACGATTCAAGATATTTCTGAAGAAATAGAGTAAAACCGCCCGAGGTAAACGCTCCTGCTTGAGGCAGTTTAAAGCTTGGTAAGTATTGTAGCTTACAGAACAATATATAGGGGTGACTTTATACTGATTGCGTCGCTTCGGGCAGATTGACACGCAACTTGTGCGACATCCGAGCAACGAGCTTTTTACCAGGTATACGCATGACACCAAAGAAGTTCGGGGGAGTTGAGCGAGCCGCGCTGCTGGGAGGTTCCTCTCGAGACACCGAGCCGCTAACAGTAATGCATTTATCTTGTTGTCTATTAATTTGAATTATCTCTAAATTATAGAGTGCCCGTCTCTCTCATACCTTCCATTCTGCTTCTCGGGTGTTCGTATGTTGTATTTCACGCATTTACACGGGAAAAGAAATTCGAGCACTTCCAGGAAAGCCACGTCAATGTTTTTTGTTCCTTTTCCAGCAATCAGCGTTAATCTGGCAGATGGTGTGAAAAAGACAAAAAAAACTACTGCACTTTCAACAGTAGTGAAAATGGCACATATAGCGAGCCGTGTAAATCTATAGCTAGAGCAAGAACCAGAGAAGGGTTCGCGGGTCTCATTCCTCAATAAGACACAACTAAACAAACGAAATTACCCATTATGCATATGAAAACAAACGAGACGCAACTTGTTTTTAACTGTTGTTTATTGTTAAGACTTAACTTTCACTGTACTAAAAGGTATTCGTGAATAGATCCCTTCAATAGGTGAAGCGCGAACCCGCTACCTTCATTTTACTCTTCAAGTACAACAGTTAAAATCAACAAATAACTACCCTGTATTTACCTTCGTACGTGGATAAATCACGTGAAAACCAATATGTTTTCCTTGTTCTAAGTGTCTGTTGCATTCCCTTGCTTGGATATACGGAAATATTCTAATGAATGATTCATATGGGGGGTTTAACATCCCAAAACCACCATATGATTATGAAAGATGCCGTAGTAGAGGCCTCCAGAATTTTACACTCTCTATTGTGTTCTTCAGCGTGCACATGCTCCACATATTACATGAGCGTTCCGCCTCGATCGAAATGTGAACACCGCTGCCAAGATAGAGCCCATGACCTTTGGTTTAGCAGCTGAGCACCGGAAACTTTACACCGCCGTGGGAGGCACATCTTACAGCGGTGAATAATAAGCAGTGCTATGTCACAATACCACTTTTAGGAGTAGGTCTGTATATATGATTCTGCCTTCATCGTAAGAAGAGAGTATAGAATGAGTGATCATTGACCGGACATTTGTCAGTTGAGCTAGTCTTTTTTTTTTGCGCTGAATACAGCTGCTGGAAATAGGATATGAGAAGTTCGACGTGGGCAAAAGTGGCAATGGGAGGAACATTTGCCTAGTGACCAATAAATAGTGCAGCACTACAAGCGAGGGATGCAAAATGTTGCCTAAACACAGAATATATAGAAAACAGGCAGTCGCGTGGCGACAACTGCTAAAACATACTTAGCCAAACTCAGTTCTCTTTCGTCTCTGTTACCCTGACTTCTTTTTGATACGCATATGCAAGCTTGGCTATGCTAGGGCAACAATAGACCCCATACTATCAGAATGCTCAAGTTTACACGACAAAACCGACAGAAACTACGAAAAGATAGTCTGCAACCACACGATGCGCTGACAGGAAGATCTGCTCAGCTCCGTATTAGAACAACTGTAAGACGTCCAGCTCGCCGAGGAAGACGGCAGAGCAGGGCCCGCGGCTGGTGCCTATAGGTTGGGGCTAACGCCCACCCCAACTTAGTTTCTCTGGACATTACTAATAAATGTTTTCTTCAAATATTTTTAAGACCCAGGCTCAGTTTCAATCCTAATTTATGCTTTGTTGCATGCAACTAGGTTCTCGAGCCACGCCTGCTACCATGTGTTTCGCGCTGCCATCACGTATAGATTCGTGATAGACACGTGTGGATATCGTTTGATCTACATTGCTGAATGAACAAAAAAGTATTATCAAGCAACCAATCAGTTCTTTTTTGCGACGTCTTCATTGCTTCCTTCGTTACAATGCATTGACAGCTATAGAGAGACAACGAGCATTGGATGACAATGTCGCACGCAAACAGCTGTACAGCATATCATGCTGAAAACATGCGCTTCATTTGTTTTTTGTTTTTTTTTGGGGGGGGGGAGTGTTTTCGCAAATTAATTGCACGCTTTGATAAACTACTGAAGCAAAAAATATAGCTTTAAATGAAATATACAGATAACTATTCGAACATGAACACTTTTATAGGAATATATGGTCATAACTGCTTAAGATGACTGTGTTTTGCGAGTCTACGATAACATACTCCTATTAGCATAAATGTATTTGCACTGTACTTGCTTCGCTGCCTTATATTTAAAACATGGTCTTTTGTATAAATCATCGAGCAGCACCTGAGCTACTGCTCTGAATACACAGACTTTAATTATGTTTGTTACCAGAGAGCAATCTCTACAGGGTACATTAGCCGGTCCTTGAAAACATAATTCACATCCAATTTTAGAGTATCTGTGAGACTTCAAAGAATAATAAAAATTTGTAGACATGAAAAGATCTACCTCCCCACTATACAGCGCTAATGTTAAAGGCACTTTATTATGCGGGCTTAAAATGTGGAAGCACTTAATTTCGCGTCGTCGACAGCGTCGATTTCAAAGATTTATCACTCTCATGGGCAGCTTTGTGAGAGAAGCACCGCTAGGCGGCAGAAGGCTCTCCTAAGCAGTCTTTCAAACAGTGTTCTTTTTTTCGCAGGGTCAGCGAAATCTTCTTCCTTATCTCACTGTACCAGGCTTTGTTTGCGCGCCATGTGGGACACATACGAAGCTTACGAAGCGGGTACGGACATTGCTTGTTCATTGCGTTTTTGAAACAACAACTTTCGGTATTTCCTTTTGTCTTGGACCACGGCTTTACCTTTCCCGTGCCAGCTCCTACAGAATTATTCAGCCTTTTCTACCTTTTTACGTAGCGCGCGACTTGGGCATGTTCCGACAATTTAATCCAGGATATCGAGAAAGCAGACGAAAGCGAATGTAGCGCGTACATTTTTGTTGACACAAAGGACAAGGCAACGGAAAATTACAGCAATGCATCGCAAATTTCAATACGTCAAATATATATAAATATTTCCCATTTTATCGAGCACTTCTGCCATGCCAGCAATATTAAGCACTGGTGATCTTCATTCGGTGACATTTTGTTGTTGCGATTAACATAGGCAGTAATATGTGTCTTGTTCACCCAAGTTCTTTGACACAGCCCACGCTGGTAGCTACGGTAGTGCGAACATTTGAAATACCGAATGTCCGATTTCAGTCGCTTGGCACTCAATTCACTTCTGAAGACGCTTTAGTATTCGTAGAAATATTGGAACAGAACAGACGTTGTAATCAAGAATTGATTCCGGCAGAAATTATTAGACATTTGTCGACGACATGTAAATTGTGCAGCGTGTACCACAAAGTGTTCACTTATGTCTTCGTGGACTTCGCGTTTTTGCTTCGCGAAATTTCGCTTACTGCGCCAAGATGGTGTACCCCAAACTCAGCCGGCCTTAGCAAAAATCAATGATAAACTGCTTTTATCAACATGCACTCTCGTGTGAAACTCAACCCTTCTAGTTTACAGCTCAAGATAAACACAAGACGAGTGCACACGACTGTGCGCTACGTACCACTGGAGCTTATTGCGCGAAAGAAAACATGAAATGGCTAAAACTTCACAGCAATAAACGAAGAAAAAGACAGGCACCGACAAAGATGTAATAAACTTAAACACACCTTATAAATTTGTTAATTTATTTACACTCTCCTTTGGCTGTCTCCTTTTTTTACTATGTGGCAGCGTAATTTCACCAATTTCATATATTGTTATGAGAAAGAAACCCCAGCCATGTGTTGCGCGTTGCCCCGTTCAGTCTTCTGTTTCCGGTGTACTTTGTCACTCATTAGCGAGAATAAATCACTGCCTTGCAAATGTATACACCTTAGACCCCTCTTGATTTTCGCTCTCTAAGCTCGCTCATAACTTATCATCATTTTTGGTGCAAATTGAACCAGTACGAGTAACAGAAAAGAACAGGCTAGGAACCGAAGTTGGTACTGGTTCAATTATGAACCAGTAGCGACGAACGTCATTAAGTGAAAGCCACATATTGTCAGCAATAAACGACCGAACAGTGTCAAAAACTGCTGCAAAGGCTGTTTTAGACTTTATAAAAAGCACTGGACTGGATTCTTGACTGTATGGTACTACGATAAGTGGCTACTGTATATACGCACCACCTCATCTTGTCCTCATCATCACCCTTCATTCCTTTTTCCTTCCCCCTTCCCTTATCACCTGTGTAGAATAGCCGGCTAGAGCGAACTAGCTCAGGCCAACCTCTCTGCCTTTTAATAAATTCTCACTCTCTCTCTCAAGACGACTTGAGTTCTGCTAGAATCTCTAACCTCCTGTATCTTATTTTCTAATCATTCATCGTCTTCAAGTGAAAGACACCAAGCGGAAAGAGCGCATACGGTTGACCTCACCACCTTTCATTTCTCTCTTTTCCTCTGTATCGCACATGCAAAATGAAATTTCTTCTGATATCTTGTAAGCCTGCATCTCACCGAAGCTTCCCCCCGCCGTGGTGGTCTAGTGGCTAAGGTACTCGGCTGCTGATCCGCAGGTCACGGGTTCAAACCCGACAGCGGCGGTTGCATTTTCGATGGAGGCGAATTTGCTGTAAGCCTGATTGCTCAGATTTGGGTGCACGTTAAAGAACCTCGGGTGGTCTAAATTTCTGGAGCCCTTCACAATGGCGTCTCTCATAATCGTATGGCAATTTCGAGGCCTTAAAACCCACATATCGATCGATCGACTACCGAAGCATCTGATGCACGTGTGAGAGGGCACGTAGATTGTTTACATCGCGTTTAACGCACTTCCCGCTCCCCTAGCTCGTAAACGTGACTTGGTCGATATTGCGACTGATTTCTAACACCAGACACCTCGTGCCGCATTGTTGGCCCCATTGGGATGAAAACTGGTCATCCATGCAATTACTACACCGGTGTCCCCGACCGATCCATTTCATGCCTGGTCCACTATGTTTAGCGTTGCAGAGTTTGCCGAAGCTTCGACCATCCCGGAAAGCATCGATATTGCGGCCGGCGCCATGCACAGCTAATGCCACGCGAAGCAATTTACTGGAAACGATCGCCAACTCATGCGCGTTGTACAGATGCGTTTGCGCGAAATAGTCCGTTTTTTTTCTCTAACCGAAAAACGTTCCGATCTGCAAGTAATCGATAACTGAACGTGGCGCCCCTGAAGTGACGTTGTGACATCTACGCCTTGGCTCGTGGGCATGGTTAGGATGCGACGCCAGTGGCCACTCCTTTGGGCTTTCAATACAGTTGCATACTTTTATCAACAGGCGCAGTTAGTGCGGCGAATACTTCACTGAAAATCACTGGCCAAAAGGCACAATCTTGAAGCTTCGAATAACCATTGTTCTTGTTTTCTCAGTTACTTTCAATCCTAATCTTGAATAGTACAACTGAGTAGTCGGTTATTTTGCTTGCGGTTGATCTTTTCACTTCTTACTGCATATCAGGGCTCTTCAACGGCAAGTTAGGCCTGAACCAGACTATCTTCGTTTGATATTGTTTTATACTTACTTCGTGAAAATGTTCTCTAGCTACAAAAGTAAAAATGGCCTAAAACATTTCTCAGCTAGACGACCTGCCCGTTCACCATGTGCTCAAGTATTAGAAAACCATAAAAGAAAAACTTTATTTCGAGATTGGCGTTTAGACTTCTCTCTTTTATATGCGTCATGAAATATCACGTCATATCTCTTTCAGACATGGCCGATGTATGCAATATGAAAAATGAAAGACATTTCGTTCAGACGCCTTTCTTTTCCCCTCTTCATATCCTCTTCTATCCCCTTCCTACCCCCTTCTCTATCCCTGCGCAGGAGAGTTTTAAACTTTATTAATGTGTATTAATTATTAATGTGTATTAATTAGCTGAGGAGAGTTAAAGACCCCTTGTGTATATATAGTCCATTGCGGTACTTCATTAAAAGGACGTGGGTTCACTTCTTGGCCAGAGTGACATTTCGATGGGCACAATATGTGACAGCTCTCCTTTACTTAGATTTAGGTGCACATGAAGGAAACTGATGCAATGTTAATTAATTTGAAGTCTCCCACTAGGGTCGCCAAAACCACCCTTTGTCCAAAAAACGCATTCATAGTCGCTGGGCGACGTTTCTTCCAGAACAGTGGGTCCGGTGGCGGCATGGCGAACTGCCGTTTCAAGCACGTCTGTTTCATCTTGCAGATTGCCGTTATCGCCGGCTGTCCGGATGTTCTGATGCATGGCCCTTCAAGCGACACACTGCGCAGGCTCCTACCACGATTCAGCGGCGATCGTACTGACGGCCATGTGCAATCTTCGACGGGGCGGGAATCTGCTGCTGCTGATCGTGTGCAGGATTTTCCGCCTGTTGACGTGATTTCGATCAACCATCTGTACTGTTCACGGCATGGTACAGTGGCGGCGCTGGCAGCGAGGATGCCCAAGGATATAAGAGCGGCAATGTGGAACCATCACTTCAGTGGGTCCGGTGGCGGCATGGCGAACTGCCGTTTCAAGCACGTCTGTTTCATCTTGCAGATTGCCGTTATCGCCGGCTGTCCGGATGTTCTGATGCATGGCCCTTCAAGCGACACACTGCGCAGGCTCCTACCACGATTCAGCGGCGATCGTACTGACGGCCATGTGCAATCTTCGACGGGGCGGGAATCTGCTGCTGCTGATCGTGTGCAGGATTTTCCGCCTGTTGACGTGATTTCGATCAACCATCTGTACTGTTCACGGCATGGTACAGTGGCGGCGCTGGCAGCGAGGATGCCCAAGGATATAAGAGCGGCAATGTGGAACCATCACTTCAGTGGGTCCGGTGGCGGCATGGCGAACTGCCGTTTCAAGCACGTCTGTTTCATCTTGCAGATTGCCGTTATCGCCGGCTGTCCGGATGTTCTGATGCATGGCCCTTCAAGCGACACACTGCGCAGGCTCCTACCACGATTCAGCGGCGATCGTACTGACGGCCATGTGCAATCTTCGACGGGGCGGGAATCTGCTGCTGCTGATCGTGTGCAGGATTTTCCGCCTGTTGACGTGATTTCGATCAACCATCTGTACTGTTCACGGCATGGTATAGTGGCGGCGCTGGCAGCGAGGATGCCCAAGGATATAAGAGCGGCAATGTGGAACCATCACTTCAGTGGGTCCGGTGGCGGCATGGCGAACTGCCGTTTCAAGCACGTCTGTTTCATCTTGCAGGTAACATACAATTACAAATGCTACAGAAGTGATAACCGCTGTTTGCTGCTGCTACCGGACCCTCTGAACTTTACTGCCGTTGTGACACATCTGGTGCATTGCTTAAGAGTATCATTACTGTTACTTTGTGGCGACATAGAGACCAATCCCGGTCCCAAAGTTGATGAAATGTTGTCGCAACTACTGTCTGGACAAGCCCGTATCAGCCAGGAATTAGCTAGCCTATCTGAAACAGTTGCATCGTTTGAAAGTCGTCTAATGAATGTTGAGGCAATGGCGGCGTCTGTGTCAAACATCATACCACGTGTAAGTGAACTGGAGCAGACCGTTGGTACGCTTCAAAAACTAGTTGGTAAGCTTGACCGTCAGAACGATGAGCTAGAAAACAGACTCCGTAAAAACAACCTGATAATTCATGGTTTGCATGAGACACCATCCGAGACGACTAACCATTTGCTTGAGTCTGTATTTGATCTGCTATCAGTTAAACTCGGTGTAAATTGTGACGACATAGAGCGTTGCCACAGGCTTGGAGCAGTAAGAAGAGATAAACCTCGGCCGGTAATCATTAAACTGATGGACTTCAGGTCAAAGATTGCCATCATGAGCAACGCCCGAAAACTTAAAGGAACTAAAGTTTATATAAATGAGGACTACTCTGCTCGGGTTCGACTGGCACGTAAAATGCTGTGGCAGAATTCGCAAAATATGCGCAAGAATGCTAGGAAAGTGAAGCTTAAACACGACACCCTCACAATTGACGGTGTTCGTTACACGTGGGACACTGATAAAAAAGCCATTATCAAGGTTTCTACGCACTCGCTTTCAGCGGGGTCCGACTCTGCGAAATCGGCTTCTGCGCAAGCGCTTGGTATAAACTCAGCTTCATCCGCTTCTGTTTTCGCGAAGGCTGATTGACGTTGTGATCGGAATATAATTGTCCTCAACATAAATGCGAGGAGTATACTAAACAAAATTGAAGCTCTGAACTGTTTAGTGGAATGCCACAGCCCATCAATTGTCTGCCTTACTGAGACCTGGCTAAATGATACTGTTATTGACAGCGAAATTTCGCCTACTGGTTATGCGCTTCTTCGGAAAGACAGGCGTGCCGGCCGTGGAGGCGGTGTGGCAGTTTTAATTAAATCTAATCTTGAATTTTCTTTATTACCTGACCTTCCGGGTACAGAAACTATTTGGTGCAAAATATACATTAAAGGTATCGTAATAGTTATTGGTGTCCTCTACCGTCCTCCTAACTCCGATGATATTGTCCCTGCTATTAATGATTACCTTGTCAGTAACAAGTTGTACGATTGTAGGTTACTTTTGGCTGGAGATTTCAATCTCCCGCACGTTAACTGGAACTTACTTATCCCAACAGGGCGTGACAGGACACTTTGCGCTTCCCTGATCGATCTGGCGGTTTCTTTTGGGTTAACTCAAGTTGTAGATACCGAAACACGCAAGGACGCAATATTGGACCTTGTATTTGTAAACCAGCAACTCTTATCGCACGGTGTAAAATGCGAAGTCATCGATGGGTTATCTGACCATAAAGCTGTCGAAGTTGCTTTGAACTTAGTGTGTCCGCCTCAAAGACCTGAGATAAAATCTGTTTTGAACTTTTCTAACGCTGATGATACTTCCGTATTGGACACTTTAGCTTCATCTTATGATGAATTTGTATATTGCAGCGAATTTTGCAATGTAGATACGCTGCTCCTTAAGTTTTGTGACATTGTGCGTGAATGCCAATCAAAGTACGTGCCTCAAAAGTATATTAAACGGAACCCAAGACACACATGGTATAATAGAGAAATCATTCAACTCACTCGTCGCGTAAAGCGTTTACGTAAGAATCGTCATTCCAGGTGTAACGACAATGTTTCTTCATTTAATACATTGAAAAGTAAATTAGGCACTAAAATGAAAGAGGCTAAAAACTACTACTTCAGCAATACTTTGGCTAGATTTATGAAAAAAAATCCATCCAGGTTCTGGAGATCGATTAGTCCTGTATCGTCTATACCTTCATCATTTATTGTTAATGACCAATCCTGCTCAAATCCCGAAGCTATAGCAAATGCCTTTAATAATTATTTCAAATCTGTTTTTTCCACTGATAACGGCATCAAGCCTTCGTTTTCTGCATGCAGCAATCTGTCTGCTCTTCCTGATCTTGAAGTAAGCTCCTCTGGAGTACATAACCTTATATTAAATCTTGATGTAACGAAAAGCTCTGGCCCAGACGGTATTCACAATGTCTTTCTAAAAAGATATTCAGAGTGGTGTGCTAATTATCTTACTGTAATATTTAAAAAATCAATAATCTCTGCAACAGTTCCCCAGCTGTGGAAATTAGCAAACGTCGTGCCTGTATTTAAGTCCGAAAACAAGCAATTAATACCAAATTACAGGCCAATATCTTTACTTTCTACCAGCTCTAAACTTTTGGAGCATATCATTCATAAATATATTGTAGAATACCTAAATGCACACAATATACTTTCCCGATCACAGCACGGCTTTCGTGCTTGCTATTCTACTGTTACACAGTTGCTTGAATTTACGCACGACGTCGCTTCTTCTCTTAACGACCGAGGACAGATTGACGCCATATTTATTGATTATTCAAAGGCCTTTGACTTGGTTTGCCATGCTAAACTTTTAGTTAAACTTCGCACATTTTTTGGTGACAATAAGCTAGTTGACTGGATAGCAGATTACTTGCGGTCACGCACACAATTTGTTACGTTTAACCATGTGAAATCGTCTGAAGTACAGATCACTTCAGGGGTGCCCCAAGGTTCGGTGCTTGGGCCGCTCTTGTTCATTATCTACATAAATGACGTAGCAGAAATTATCGGTGACACACAAATTAAACTAAGAATGTATGCAGATGACTGCGTTATCTATAACACCATCTCCAGTGTTGAAGATCAGGAAGCGCTGAACAGTGTTTTTTCATTGTTTTGTAATTGGAGTGAAAACTGGCAAATGTCAATTAATTTCAAAAAAACTGTAGCCATGACCTTTTCAAATAAGAAACAGCCTCTTAGTTTTGCATACACTAATAATGGTGTCAGTCTAGCTCGTGTCACGGAGTTTAAATACCTAGGTGTAACTCTGACAACAAACTTAAAATGGCGCACGCACGTCGAAACAATCTGCAACAAGGCTCTTCGAAAACTTTGGTATCTCCGACGCACTTTAAACAACTCGACAAAAGAATGCAAATTGACAGCGTACAAGACCTTGGTCGGGCCCATACTTGAATATGCGTCGGTTGTTTGGTCGCCTCACCACAAACATGACATAGCTATGTTAGAATCTGTTCAGAAGAAAGCAATAAGGTTTATTTTTCGTCGCTATGACCAGCGTTTCTCGCCTACTTCGCATGCGCATGTTTTATCACTGCAGTCTCTAGAACATCGGCGCACTTGCGATCGTATCATCCTCCTGCATAAGACTGTTCACACAGGCTTGGGTGTTCTAGCGCCCATTTCTTTTGTTGCAGCTTCTGCGCGCCGTACCCGACGATTTGATTCCTTAAACATTACGCCCTTTAGAGCTAGTCTCGACTGCTTTAAGTTTTCCTTTTTTCCGTGGACCGTGGATCTATGGAATGAGCTTGATGGGTCTCTGCGCAGACTCGACGCTCTGCAATTCGAAAAAGAGTTGCGTAGTCATGTATTCTGTTAATTTGTTTTACTGTTTGAACATTTGTATTCCACTCCTGCAATGTCTCAAAAACTGAGACAGCAGTATTTGTAAATAAAAATAATAAATAAAATAAAAAACAGAGTAGCCTTTGAGGTCGACTCAAGTGACACGCTGAACTAAGTGACACGCAACACTCCTGTGGCCTACACTTTCTTGTCCGCGTATTTTTTGTGCTACATTTACGCCGTAATGAAACAGTATGAGCTCGCTCGCCTCTTTGTCTTGCGTCGCGCTGAACTCGCTAACGACACATTGAATTGAGCAGAAACATTGAAATAATAAACCAAGAGCATAGAATATCCACTAACACTGTACTCTAGACCTGTATGTACAGCCATCCATTTTTTTTAAACCTGAATGCGCGAGCATCGACCACCCATTTGATAAACGGCATTTGACCGAACACAGCGGCGAAATGAACAAAGATACGTACATGCACTCGATGAACAGTTTTGTACAGCTGTCTTCTGCTAGGCTGTTCCAAAACATAGTGCCAGGACACCCGTAACAGGCACTTTGAGGGGCCAAGAGCCTTAGGTAGTGGGTCGTGCGTCTCCGATGTATGTAGCAGTAGTAGAAGGTAGCCGCCACTCGTTTAGTCCTTAGAATGGCTGCTGAATGGCGGTACTTGTATATGATGAATATATCATGAAGAGATGCGAGATGGTGGTACTTGGAGTGTTAACTAGATGGACAGACGGATTGACAGACAGACAGACAGACAGACAGACAGACAGACAGACAGACAGACAGACAGACAGACAGACAGACAGGCAGGCAGGCAGGCAGGCAGGCAGGCAGGCAGGCAGACAGACGAAAGTCAGGACGCACGAACACACTATGGACGGACGGATGGACAGAATCAGTGACTAACTGAGAGAAGCACGGGCGGCCTGACGGAAGCGCGAATAGTCGCATAGACGCTTCGCATCACTCATTATTATTCACTCCGTGCATATGCTGTAATTTCTTTTAGGGGTCTTGCTTGTAGAAGCTCACGTGTTCTGCTTAAAAAAAATGTGCGGCTGTACATATGCATATTACGGAGAAAGCATGATTGGGAGCTGAGACGCGGACACAGATATAGGACAGGTATGCGCGCTGGCAGCAAGTTTGTATTTGAGGCTGGCTATGCATATATGTATTCTCGCTTATCAATTCACTTCGAGGAACGTTCCCGATAGATATCTGAGAAGTGCGTTTTCATCTGGTATGGCACTGCCGACATCTCAATGGCACGGTTTCATCCTCTCCTCTTACTTTTAAATGCGAAGCATTTCTTAGCGAACTTCGCTGAATTGGAGCTTATCTATCTGTCTATCTAGCTACTTTCGTTTGGGTGTTATCGTGGCCACCCCATTTATTTGGCGTGAACCAAAATTAGCATGAGAAAGTAAGAAGGTTGGACGAATATGATGCGCTTGTCAAGACATGAATAATCTCACAATCCCATCGCGTACGTCGTCAAACACTTCCAGCCAGACAGTGGCACATACCCATGTGCCGATGGTATGCGGGTATGTGCCACAAATGATTGACACTTGGTATCTGCTCAGGAACGACGAAAACACACATGGTCAGTTTTAACGCGCGAGTGTTAATAAATACCTGACGTCAGTAGCGCCAAGCCTACAAGTCCAAGGTGAAATCAAACTCAAGCATTCTGGTGCCAATGAAGCATTTTACCACAGAGCTACGCCAGGTCTCGGAACTACTTTTCAAATAAACGCTCATCTTCGTGAAACGTTAATAGTTGTTTCAGTGCTGCCTACCCAGTTTTATAAACATTACGTGTGTACTATTTTGATACAGCCATCACGTAAGGTCAACGACAGATGTGGTTATTTGCCATGCGCTGTATTTATGTAGCAGTGTCCAGGGCAAGCATCTTCGCGAGCATCAGCACTTCATATCAGCTTCTGGTGTTGCTAATACATATGTTCTAGTTGGCATCGTTGCGCAAGTGCATACAACTGGTTATATGAACATCTGCAACTCTTAGATAGATTTGTGGGGTTTAACGTCCCAAAACCACCATATGTATATGAGAGACGCCGTATAGTGAAGGGCTCCGGAAATTTTGAACGCTTGGGGTTCTTTAACGTGCACCCAAATCTGTCTGCAGCTCTTAAAGAAATGTTTGTGTGAGCGACATTTGTACATTAACAATTAAGCGTCCCCCGCCACCATGTTCGCACCAGCACATACCTCCGTCATCCATTACACGTAACGTAATACAAATTTGGCATGTCTGAAGCTAGCGAAACGGCCGCGAGCGCATCATGAGTGTGGCATGTAGTCATGTTGTTGAGTGACACGCATGTCGTGATTATCATGTTTGGATGCTTCATTTACCTATGTCACCAGTTCAGGTCACGTAATACCGAGTTTGGTACATGTGAAGCTAGTGAAACAGCCGCGAGCGCATAATGAGCGTAGCATGAAGTCATGTTGTTACATGACTCGCATCTCATGCTTATCACGTTTGCACCAGTATCATACCTTCGTCCTCTCTTCACGTCCCGTGATACCGAATTCGCTGCAAGTGAAGCTAGCGAAACGCCCGCCAGGCATCATGAACGTGGCATTTAGTCATGCTGTTACATGAGACGCATCTCATATGATTGTCATGTTTGCACCGGTCACATTCGGCATCCATTCACTTACCGTAATACCAAATTTGGTATATGCGATGCTAGCGAAACGGCTGTGAGTGCATTATGAGCGTGGCATGTAGTCTTGTTACATGACACGCATGTCAGAATTTTCATGTAGGGTACGTGTCGCTAGTGTTCGCCATGCAGTCATCTCATACCACATCAGTTTTGCAACATGTCTTGTGAACGAAACCTCCGTAAAAGCTGCAAGACCATGAAATGTAAATCATGACATTCATGAGATACAGGTCATGATTTTCATGTTATCACTAGTCAAGTATGTTCTTCATACAGTCATTTTATGCCATGCCAAGTTTGGTATTGGGACCATTATCGAAACGGCCAAGAAAGATAAAAGTGGTAGGCGACTAGATAGATATAGAATAGATAGATAGATAGATAGATAGATAGATAGATAGATAGATAGATAGATAGATAGATAGATAGATAGATAGATAGATAGATAGATAGATAGATAGATAGATAGATAGATAGATAGATAGATAGATAGATAGATAGATTCGAAGTGGCTTAAGTTCGCCTAAAGATCCTTCGCACTGGGGGGAGGGGGTTAGAAAAAGAGGGTAACGATTTAGAGTACCAGGTACTCTACTATGGGAGAGCGTGAAGCCATTCCCAATTATTCACAGTAACAAAAGCGACTACTAGCAGATTGGGGGGGGGGGTAGAAAAAGTGGGTAACGATTTAGAGTACTAGGTCCTCTACTATAGAAGAGCTTAAAGTCCTCCCCAATTATTCACAGTAACAAAAGCGACTACTAGCAGATTGACACTTTGAGGAAATTCTGAGTTCTTAATGCTATTTGAGACGCTTATTTACAATATGTCTGCATTATACTCTAAGCACGGCCGCTTGAGAAATCCGGTTTTCGCGGCACGTAATGCAATTCAAAACTTGCCGCCATGCCCACAGGCGCAAGGACATAGGCTTGATAGCAGTGACATTTACGTAATCTGACGTCTTTTATATGATAACTTAGCAAGCAGCCCGTACTTGTGGACTAGCGCACAATTCATTAGCACATTTGGGTCTTTGCATAGTCTTTGCATTTTTGTCTTTGCATTCACACGGAGGTACTTTTCACGCCTTTTCGGTTCCATCATACACCCATCGTGGTCAAGTGCACATAATAAATACATTAGCAACAGTTCTCAAGTGGTTATGATGCATCATTATTAACCTGAAGGTCGTGGTATCGAATGTTGGCCGCGGCAACCGCATTTTAGACGAAGGGTGAAAAATGCTTGACGCCCGTTAACTTGGGTTTAGCTGTTCGTTAAAGAACCGATAGTCAAAATTTCCGGACACCTCCACTATAGAGGTTCACTTAGACTGTTTTACGGCTGCGGTGAGGTGGTTCAATGTGAGGTTATTAACTTCACCATTTTGTGCATCTAGCTAAGTGAGGCCTACCAGAGGAGCACGCTCGCATGCATGACAAAAAAAACTGGGGTGCAGGGAAGCATATAGGGAGGAGTGTTTGAGCACAAGTAATGTGAAACCTCGGAAGGGGTGTCGCATACACTGTTTTGAGAGATTTCTTTCATAGGGCTCTAGCGGTATCAAGTCTGAAGGCGGAAATGTTAGGAAAGATGTTTCCGCGGCTCTAACATCACCAGATAGGTGTGTTGTAATACAGTTCACCATGCATAGCGTTGTCGTTGTTGTTTTCTTCTCCTTCCCCCTCTTCGTCGTCTTCTTCTTCCTTCCTACATGACTGATTCCAGTTCCACATATGCCATGTAGATATCGGTTCTTCATTCCCATCAGTGTGGTCGGCTATTTATTGGGCCAGCTACAGCTGCCCTATGATTTCTGTTGGTGTGCCCATTTTTTGGGGCTCATGCCTGTTTTGTGATGGCCAGTGAGACACATGACACAGCTTGACCGCATTGGGAGTTGACAGGTGCAGCCACCAAGATGCTTTGAAAATGTGTGGACTCATTCAGTGTGTCTTATTCATTGTGAATTGTGAATTAGGTGGGGCAGCTGAGAAAAACATAATAGTGATTGTTCGAAACGCTCCTAATAAAGGCCCCACTTCTTTAATCATTCGTTTGTGACGAAAGTTATATACAGTGGTAGTGCGCAAGCCCATTGCCGGCAATTATTTTCCGAAAAGAGCAGAACTGCAGCGAGGCGACACCTATCGTTCATGATCACGACGGTTTTCTCATACCCGAAGCTTCTCTGACTCTATCTTGAACGCTGCCCGATTCTCAACTTTGACGGGGCTTGGTTTAGATTTCTTTTGACAGTCTTTACTCGCTGTTTCATGTAACAACCGGCAGAGTTTGTGTTTTGGTTCGCACTTAGGGATTGTTTTGGCACCGCGCTGTTCTTCTCACTTGTCGCATAGGTGGTCATTGAGGCTAGGGCAGAGGTTTTGTCTGCGTCCTATCTCTTCACTGGAACTCTAGTGCTTGGGCGACTTTCTGTACGGCTTGCAGTCGCTGTGTGTGCTTTCTACTTTAACGTTGAACAGCGCGTGCGAACCTTCAAAAGTCGTCATTGCCGATGTCGTTCTACCCAGCATTTTTGTGCGCATGATTTCGCAGTTTTCCATTGTAAACAGATTTCCTAACTGGTCGCCCGGCAGGCCTCTCTTTATTCGCTGAACAACGCTGCGTGTCGTACCCGGAATCAGTTCAATAGTAGTAGGTAGCCCCCTCTCGTTTAGTCCTTGGAATGTCCGCTGGATGGTGGTATTTCTATACGATGAATATATGATGAAAAGATGCGAGGTGGCGGTACATGGAGTGTTCACTAGATGGACGGATGTGCGGATGGACGGACGCATGGACGGATGGACAGACAGACAGTTGCACGGACGGACGGACACATTGAAGGTTGGACGTATGCACAGACGGACGCACGGACAGACTGAAGAATGAATGGACGCACGCACGGACGCTCGTATGGACGCAAAGACGGGCACAGGAATGGATGGACGCAGGGACAGACGCATGGGCGGACGCATGGACCGCACATGGATGCATCCACGGACGCACGGACAGTCACACACACGCATAGTCGGAAGCATGGACGGACGGATGGACACGCGCACAGACGGACGCATGAACGGATGGACGCATGGATGGATGAAAGCAAGAACGAACAGATGGACAGAAGTGCGGGTGGACTTATGGACGCTTCGTCCCACTCATCATGATTCAGTCCATGTATACGCTGTAATTTTTTTTGGTCCCGTACAAGAGTAATGAGGTGCACCAACGTCATTTTCGATGCGAAAGTACCTTATGCTTTCGGCAGTGTCCCCGAGCGTAATTCAAACGCCTCCACAAACACCGTGTAAGTCACATAGGAGAAACTGAAACACCAAGCGCACCCCGCGCGATGCTTTCGCTTCCTACTATGGTTGCCCGTACGAGAAGATCATGTATTTTTTATTTATATTAGTAGTTATGTACGCATCGTCGGCATACTGAGGCCGTGGACTAAAAATGCGGTGAGAGCAGCTTTTATGGTGCACATTATTAAAGAAAATCGCGAGAAACCACAAGGCACAGGGAAGTGCGTTGTGTGCCTTCTATTTTCTCTGTGTTCTGTTTTCGTTCCTCCTTTCCCCTTTCGCAATGCAGGGTAACCTACCGGGCTCAGCCCTGGTTAACATACCTTCATTTATCCTTATTTTTTTTCTCCCTCTCCGTGTTCTGTGGGTTTCTGCACTGTATTGTAATAATAAATCTTTGGCTGATTTGTGACTCATTTTTCTAAGCCGTAACAGGGCAGCCTCAAGCTATCCCATAGTAGAGTTCAGTGTACTCTAAATTTTCAAACACTATTTAGATGCGAGGCATTTCTTAGCTAACCTCGGCGATTTTGAGCGTATCTATCTATCTATTTATCTATCTATCTATCTATCTATCTATCTATCTATCTATCTAGCCACCTACGACTTTATCTCTGCTGGCCGTTTTGATATTGGTATCAATACCAAACATGGTATAGCATAACATGACTGTATGAACAACGTATTTGACTTGTCAGAACATGAAAATCATGATATGTATGTCATGAATGTCATGATTTGCATTTCATGGTCCTGCAGCTCTTAAGGTGGTTTCGTTCACATGGTATGTTGCCAAACTGCTATGGTATGGCATGATTGCATGAAGAACACAAGCGACAGACCCTTACATGAAAATAATGCCATGCGTGTCATGTACCAACATGACTACATGCCATGCTCATGATGCGCTCGTGGTGGTTTCGCTAGCGTCACATATAAGAAATTTGGTTTTACAGTACGTGAATGGATGACGAAGGTATGTGACTGGTGCATACATGATAATCATGAGATGCGTGTCATGTAACAACATGACTATATGCCACGCTCATAACGCGCTGGCGGCCATTTCGCAAGCTTCACTTATACCGAATTCGGCATTCCGGGACGTGAATGAATGACGAAGGCATGATACTGGTGCAAACATAAAATCCTTGTCATGTAACAGCATGACAACATGCTAAGCTCATGATGCGCTCGCGGTCGTTTCGCTAGCTTCACATGTACTAAACTCGGCATTACGCGACGCGAAAGGACGACATAGGGAAGTGACACATCCAAACATGATAATCACGACATGCGTGGCATATAACAACATGAATACATGCACACTGATGGTGCGCTCGCGGATGTTTCGCTAGTTTGACATATGCCAATTTTGGTATTACTTGACGCCAACGGATGACGAAAGTATGTGGCTGGTGCAAACATGATAATCGTGAGATGCGTGTCATATGAGAACATGACTAAATGCCACAGTCAAGGCGCCAATACATTTCGACGTGACGCTGTGCGCGTGCTCACCGGCGTTCATTTCGTCGCGTCACACCGACGTTGCCACGCCAGGCGACGGTCTTCCCATTACTCGCAGGCACGCGCCGCGCCGCATTGCTTTGACGCACGTGCGTTTCAGCGCATCTGGCGTCCCTCCATGACGAAAAGAGGGAGGCGCAGTATTGTCTGGGTAACGCATCAGCGTGAAATGCAGCATGTCGCGTTTCGCACCGGTTGCCGTCGAGCCACGCCGACGGACGCTGGTCGACCTTGGTGTCAGAGTATATATAGAGTGCTCGCATTTTGCTAACGTAACGTCGCTCTGCCGAGCGTGCGCGCGCGTCAACGGTGCATTGGAGTATATTGGGCCCTTCATGATGCGCTCGCGGCCGCTTGCTAGCTCCACATATGCCAAATTTGGTGTTACGTGACGTCAATGGATGACAAAATGTATTACTGGTGCAAACATGATAATTCTGACACGCGTTTCATGTAAGAACATGACAACATACTACGCTCATAGCGTCCTCGGGGTAGTTTCGCAAGCTCCACATATACTAAATTCGGTATCACGTGACGTGAATAGATGACAAAGGTAAACCACACAAACATCAGAATGATGGCGCGGAAGTCATGTACGGCATCATTGACTTCCACCTCGTAACGTTGTGGTGATTTCAAAGTGACATATCAACATTTCTCATTCGTGCTTTTATTCTTCGATTTCATCGGGTGAATGCTGCCGATTGCAGTTTGAAGGGCGAAGCTTCTTAAGCCGTGTGTCATGCGTCCACGGTGTATCTAGTCGGAGTAGTCGTCATTGTAGTAGTAGGTAGCCACCTCTTGTTTAGTCCTTGGAATGTTCGCGTATGGCGGTACTTCTACATGATGAATATGTGATGAAAAGATGCGACTTGGCAGTACTTTGAGTGTTCACTAGATTGACGTATGCGCGGATGGACAGACAGACCGATGCGTGCAGAGAAGGGCGCATGAAGGGACGGAGGGACGCATGGACATACGCATGGGTGGATGCACGGATTGACGGAGGGCAGCAATGACGGAGGCATGGCCAGACACACTAATGGACGAACGGACGGATGCATGGATGAAATGATGAACGCACGGACGGGCGGATGGGCCCATGGACGTACGCATGGACAGACGGAACCACGGAAGAACGCAGGCACGGCCGCGCGAACGGACGCATAGACAGTCGGATGCACGGACGGACGCATGACCAGACGGAAGGAAGAACCAATGAACAGATGGAAGAGCGGATGGATTGACGGACTCTTTACTCCACTCATCATCATTCATTCCGTGGATATGCTGTGATTTTTTTCTCAACGCTCTCCCATTTCAAATATGTATGTCTGTTTTCTCCATTGATGGGTAGATATGATCGGCCCATCACCGGTGCCAGTTCCTACGGCCTGGAAGCGGTACTTCTACAAGACCAGCTTGAAGGTACTCGACGGGCCATGGCGTACGCGTTACGAGCGCTCACTTCCACAGAAGTGCGCTGTAGCCAGACAGGGAAGAAGTGTCTCGCCGTGACTTGGGCTGTTTCACGATACAATCAGTTTCGTTGTGGTCTCACCTTCAAATTGGAGACAGACCATCTTCCTCTGGTTACACTTCTGGGTAACAAGGACCTAGAGCTCGTACCACCTCGTATACAACGAATGCAGATAAAACTGATGCGCTATCAGTATGTGGTGAAATATTGCCTGGGAAGTACTTAGCTACAGCAGACACTTTGTCACGAGCGCCCTCTAATGTGCTGGCTACCCCCATAATAGAGACGTTGGAGCTGTTCATCAGCGAATTGTTTAAGCAATCGCCGCCTCTGGTAGCAAGACTCCTGGATGATGTGCGCAAGCATCAAGCTCAAGATGGTGTTTGCTCTGTGGTCATGACCTACTGCACGAAAAGATGGCCCGACAAAACCAAGGCGCCTCTGCAGGTCACTTCGTTTTGGTGGGAGAGGGACAGACTGTGCGTATACGACGGCATCCTTCTGCTCGACTGACGACCTGTGGTTCCATCAGCCTTGCGCCAGGACATTCTCGCCCTATTACTCGAAGGGCATCAGGGCGTGCGCTGTTGCCAAGAACGGGCCAGCAAGACTATTTGGTGGCCAAACTGTAACATGCATGTTGATCATACGGTGTCGCAATGTGCTGTATGCGCCGAGACTATAGAGTTCAGTGATCCGAGCCTATGTTGCCAATGGCTACACCTGACAGTCCATGGTAGCACCTGGGCATTGATCTGTTTCAACTGAAAGGGCGCGATTAGGTCCTAAGTGTTGATTTTTATTCCAGGTCTCCCGAAGTAGTCTCCGTTGGGTCCACCACGGCAGCAGCCGTCATTTCGGAAATCAAGAGCTGCATCGCCAGTTCTGGCGTACCAAACGAGGTCCGGACCGACAACGAACCACAGTTCGTGTCATGTGAGTTTGTAGAGTTTACGCAGCCATGTGGCTTCCGTCATGAGACCAGCGGTCCAAGGTATCCCCAGAGCAACGGAGAGGTGAAGCGCATGGTGCGCACGGTAAAAGACTTGCTCTCGAAAAGTCCTGACCCTTACCTGGTTATGCTATCATACCGTGACACGCCTGGTCCCAACGGCATTTCTCCGGCCCAAGCCTTGATGGGAAGGAAACTGCAAACACATCTCCCACGACTACCGGTTGATTGATATGTGGTGTTTAACGCCCCAAAACCACAATATGATTATGAGAGACGCCGTAGTGGAGGGCTCCGGAAATTTTGACCACCTGGGGTTCTTTAACGTGCACCCAAATCTGAGCACACGGGCCTACAACAATTCCGCCTGCTTCGGAAATGCAGCCGCCGCAGCCGGGATTTGAGCCCGCGACCTGCGGGTCAGCAGCCGAGTACCTTTGCCACTAGACCACCGCGGCGGGGCCCTTATGGCTAAGGTGCATACCGGCTAGGCTACTACGCTGGGTGGTACAGTGCGCTGTCTCCGTAACCTTGCCATCTAACACGCCATGCACCCCTGAGCTTTTGATGTCAGCCACTCTAAAATACACTTTTAATACTGACCCACGACATCAATTCTGGTCACTGCCCTCCATTGGAGCAAGCTTGCAGGTGGACCGGGTATTACTGAACCCCAACTTTTTTTCTGCTGTAAACGGCCTCCAAAATGACTCTTCCGTCATGGAGTTGTTGCGTCTACAAAGTGCGCTCTATATTTCAGATCCAACCAGAAACCTCTGGCCCACTCAGCTTGCTATGAGCCAGCTAGAAGTACAACTGTTTGCTGCTTTCGCTTCACCGTGGCTGTAGAGAAGGGCATGAGTTTGACCAGAGTTTTTCAATAATAGAAGCATCGAATTACGAGCGCGACTGCTGACCGTAAAGTGATGCGAAGCGCGACTACGTCGTATAACGGTCAGATGGTCATTGTTGTATGCTCTGCTGCGCGGTGACACTATGCTGGGCGAGCGATGTAGTCGCTCGCCCTGTAGTCGCAGGCGCACTGCGCAGTCTGTTGCGGGCACCACTTGTCTTCTAACCCAGGCGAATGGAAAATCAGCATTGTGTGTTAGCTGCATACCATTTATGGCACAGATGGCCACACATGCAGCCAGCTAGTAACAGTGATTTCAGCTTTGACTTCTTTCGTTCTGATCAATACTTTTCGCTGCAATCTAGTTGGTAAGGCTATGTACAAATTAGGTTGAAGATACAGCAAGGCAAATGGCATGCATGATTCCATTCTTTCAGTTTAATTCCATTATAAAAAAACGCAGCAACCTTGCTATTAGCGTTCGCGTGGAATCTGAAGCGAGCTATATGGTGGAATTCCAATAGCTAGTACGAACAACTGCACAGACGTGACCTGAAGCGTCGCTTTTATATTCACAATGCACACTGGCTACAGGTGGCGCACCATGCAATCCAAGATGGCTGCGAGAGGATGATCAATCCGTCAATTCTGATAGGCAAAGATGGGACGCACGGACGTACACCCCACGCTACTTTCACCGAATTCACTCTTGATCGTCGAATGAATATAGATAAGACCAGAGTACTTTCCCAAACGATAGGAACTGCTAGATGTCAGCTACTTCATATATCGACGCAGTGGAAAGGGTGGTGGTGCTAGTTGATCGACCATGCATCAACGATGCCTTGCATAATCCTGTGTGTGCTACTGAAAACTGCGTGAACTCGAATTGACGTATGAACTGGCCGGCACTCTCAGATAATTTGTGGTGAGCCTGCCTCTCGGATTTGCCGCAGTAGTGTGCCACTAGAGATTAGCGCACAGTCGCGGCTTCACGGGGCCAAATGTTTAACGTATAGCGATGGTTTGTTCACACATTACGCTGTTGTAATTACTTGTGCTGTCGGCACCATGAAGTTGCTTCTTCAACGAAACACGAGCATTTAACTTCCCATTAAGCAGCGCTTGTTTCTGTGAGTAGACTTATATAGAAGTGCGCAAATCACTGCACTCGGATGGTTGAGGTTCCATCAGCGCGATTGCCACAAGGATATAGAAACGAATGTACGCGTACGTTTTTCGCAACGTCAAAATTGTGAAAATTCCTCGAATAACAACGTCATTCGGACGGTACCGGTGATGTGCAGGAGAAGTTAGCAGAGAGGTGTGGACTGTGGTCATGACTGCACGTTTCACTGCTCTAACCATTTTGCGTCGCAGGTTGAGCTCGAGCGGGCACATGGTGACGGCATGCGGCGCTTCATTATAGCCACTGTAGTTGGGCTGCATGCAATGCACAAAAAAATGCTTCTTTTTGAGCTCGCTGAAGGATAGTATACAATAAATACAACGAAGGTGACTTACGAGAGTGAAAAAAAAACAAAAACATGAACGCGCGAGGGAACGTGAAGTCCAGCTCGCTGCTCGTGAGTTAGCAGCTGATCGTTCATCGTCGCTGTCACTGTTGGTGCGTTATGCGTCCAGTGAGAAATCCTCTACGTCAGGACAATTTCTTTGAACACCACTGCTGTAAGCGGGTGAAGTGGAGAGAGAAAGTAAGGCAGGCAGTAGAGATCAGGAAGTTTGCTGGTATAAAGTGGCCGCAGCAAGCACAGGACCGATTTGACCGGCGAAACGTGGGAGGTGTCTTTGTCCTGCAATGGGCGTAGTCAGGCTGATGATGATGATGATGATTCTACACTGCGCGGGATAGTAATGAACGCAGCGTATGCTATTGGCTCTGCCTTCTCAATAAACACTATATGGGCCTCTTTTCAAACGTTTTTGGTTCATGCCAATATTATATTACCGGATAAAACTGATCATACTAGGCCACATTTTATATCCATGGTGCATTTTACACGCTTTGAAAATGATCAGGGTATTAGAAAGTTGGTCAGTTTTTTTATGTGACTTTTCGAGGCTTAGCAGACTATTGCATTGCTTCTCTGATATTTTACGCCCTTGCTCTTTCGGACAAATCTCCTTATGAGGTGTTCATAACAAGCTTTTAAAAAGTGCAACATGAAAAATAAACTTTATTCTTTAAAACAAAAAAGCCTGATCTCATGTGTGAAAATACCACAATAGTATACTTTGTGTGCAACAACGTGCTAAAACAACCCAGTTTTCTCAAATAGTTCCTCTCCAAACACTTTTCACGCGCTGGTGGGGCCTTGCTTTACAGCGTGTCGACGAAAACGTTCAAATACCACTTGAAAGAACATGCGGAAACGCGAGGCACTCGTCCCATCTTTCGGGCAATTTCATGAGTGCGCTTGCGAGGTTAGAGAAACCACCAGTAGATGGCGCGTACTGTCAACAACCACGAACTGAGAGGCAATTCAAAACGGCCAGTAGAAATGTAGACTATGGTTCGTCGTTGCATAACTTACTCGCCATAGTGATCCGGTTGGTAATCCTGCTTCAATTTTAAGCCTAAGGTCGCATGTCTAAATCTCGCCTTCAGTGGCCACATTATGCTGCGTAGCCGAAATGCCAGAAGACCATTTATTTATATTTAGGTACACGTTATGGAACACCAGATTCTGAAAAAGAATTTTTTTAGTTCTCCTGAACGGCGTGCATGAGAATCATACCATGGTTTTCACACGGAACACTCCACGAATTATTATTAGTACTAAATAACGCAGTGCATTGAATAGTGTAAAGCAGGTACTCACTATCAAGTGCTACACAGGGCGCAGCATATGCCACCGAACTATTTCCGATGCGTGTTGCATGGAAGTTTCAAGAAAAGACTAACAAATCTTTGTATTTTACCTTTTTAAACACGACAGTTGTCTGTGAAGGGGCTATTCAGCCCACACATTGGGAAATTTACAAAAAAAAAGCTTAGGCTTTGCTTGTACACAGTAATTCATAGAAATGTAAGGAACAAGTGGGGTACCTACGTAGATTCCGGTAGGAGATGAAAATATACCAATGATCACAAGGCACTATGAAATTGCGTCGCCAGTGACTAGAGCCAGAGCTCAGCTGATATCATGCATATATATTTAAAGAGCTTGGAGGCAAAAATGATGCGGTGGCTATTTTTCCTGTGAAAATATAAAGACTATCTCTGCTTTGCGGTCCCATGAGCACTCAAAGCAGTCGAAGAAACACTTGCGTGACTAGCTATAAACTATTTTCTTTCAAACATCTTTGCACCGGCATCTTGCGTTGGTAAGTTGATGTATTTTTATTTTGTAAAGACTACTATACCGACGACATGTAGGTATGCTTACCTTATTAACACGTCTGTTTGAATTGTCTGTGCTCTGAATGCAAATGTAAAAATTGAGGTTTTGAGCCAGATTTGGAAAGCCCTATCATTGTAACTCCACGAGGAACTCTCTCGTGAAATCAGACAGGTTGATAACATACACTGGCTGGGTGAACTTTGTGTCAGGTCACCACTGCAATTTCCTCGCCAAAAGCGGAATCAAGTATTTCGCCATGATGTAATACGATTTGTCATAGGACAGGTTCGCATACATGTCCTGTTCGTGTCCCGCTTACATATTACTGACAGCTACAATAATAACATTTACTTAAATTTACCTTCTTTGTTGTGTCTTATATAAATTATTGATATGTGGGGTTTAACGTCCCAAAACCGGCATCTGATTATGAGAGACGCCGTAGTGGAGGGCTACGGAAATTTCGACCACCTGGAATTCTTTAACATGCACCCAAATATGAGCACACGGGCCTACAACATTTCCGCCTTCATCGGAAATGCAGCTGCCACATGTGGGATTCGAAACCGCGGCCTGCGGGTAAGCAGCCGAATACCTTAGCCACTAGACCACCGCGGCGGGGCGTGTCTTATATGTCCTGTGCAACTCTGTGCAATGATCTCGATATTTCGTTGCCACTGCAATACTTACCACTGCTTCACTACCACTGCACTACTTTATGAAACGATTAATGTGGAACACAGGATATCCAACGATGACGTACATAGAAACTTACATGTGGCTTTTTGTGTGTGTGTGCGAAAGAGACAAATCCGGGAAGTGATGCTCCTTAAGTTTTATAGGTCAGCAAAGCTCGCGTAACTTTTGTCTTTTGAAAGAGTTGTAATGAAAATCAGGTAAGAGCTGATTGTAGCGTGGACTCACAAACGCTGTTTAAAGGGGCCTTGGAAAAGCTTTTTCTGGAAGTTTTGAAATGGATTCTCTAAAGGAGCTTGTTCCGTAACGAACTCGCCACCACAGAAATTGGAAAAATTAGTTCACTATGAGCGGAATAACAAAAATTTGTCGCAAGCTGTAATTGCGTTCCCTCTTCTCCCGTAGTCATGCTGCATGCGTAGTACGGCTTTTTACGTACGCCCATCTATAAGTGTATGTTACCACACGCCGCCCGCTATCGCGAAAACCATAAAAGTTCCGGCAATCAGTGGAAAGAAGGATACGGTGATTCCATCTAGAGTTACTGTACACGGGCCTTACGGAAGCGGAGTTCCGCATAGGTCATCACCCGCCAACGCGTCCAGGTTAATCAGATTGATTTATTGATATGTGGGGTTTAACGTCCCAAAACCGCCATATGAGTATGAGAGACGCCGTAATGGAGGGCTCCGGAAATTTCGACCACCTGGGGTTCTTTAACGCGCACCCAAATATGAGCACACGGGCCTACAACATTTCCGCCTCCATCGAAAATGCAGCCGCTGCAGCTGGGATTCGCAACCGCGACCTGCGGGTCAGCAGCCGAGTGCTTTAGCCACTAGACCGCCGCGGCGGGGACACGTTAAGCAGGAAAACCACACCTGTCAAATGTTGGAGTCTTCGCGTGTTGGTGTGCTTTTGGCTCGCGTCGCTGGCACAGCCTTTCACTTCGTAGAAGAAAAGAAAAAGAAAACTCAAACAAACCGTCAGTACAGATGAAATTGGTGCTATAACTGATTCGGTGGCAGACGCTATCCGAAGTAACATTTCGTTTCAATTGTTTTTAATAGCCAAACTCCAATGAACATAATCTGGACAAATTAAGTTCGATGAATTGCTTGTTTCACGTGGCTTTCGAGGCAGTGCTTTGAAAAGTAATATAGGTGGTGCAATAAAATAATGAGTGGAAATAAAAGATGTGCTAAATCACCACTCTATCAACTACGAATAACGCAAGCTAACGAAAATGTAGAGCTTATCTAGATAGGTCTATCGCAAAATGAGCACTACGTAAAACAACTTCGGCGTTCCACGGTTCTTGCACAGTGTTATGCTGTTTGATAGATCTGAGAGGTGAATATTCATACATTCATATTTGTGTGCATTTTTGTCTTTCGGTCCCGTTAGAATTTGTTCAGCGGCTACACTAGCCGTTACGATTTGGCGGCGAGCTATATGCACTGTTTATTATCGCCTAGTCTTGTAGAAAAACTGTTCATAGATTTGGAACGGTGCGATAAAGCAGACGAAAAACCTATTGATCACTTTTACACAAGTGGCGCTTGTGTTCGTGTGAATAACCTTTTCGTCTGCTTTTCCGGCTGTTCGAAATATATGCGTTGTATTTATCAGCGCTGCGCGAAAAGATTGCAATGGAATTTTTTGTGTGCCGCAGATGCACAATATGAATGACGTACTGCGAAAAGGAACAATACAATACACCACCGCAGCACCGACGAAAAACATTCATTATTTTGTTGGAACACCTGACCGCATTGTACAGTGGGAATGCGGGGGGTAAAGCAATGGCGGTGGCGACATGGGTTGCACGCGACACGATAAGCCATGGCCACATGTTACAGATCAGCAAACACTCTCTCACTCTCCGCCGGCGCTCCAAAGTAGCGGAGAGGGCTCAGTAGCAGCCTTTGCGAGAAATCACGGGAAAGCTCGGTGTTATTTGTTCCGCACTGATGACTCAGTGTGGGACGAATAACAGCGATGCGTATTGTTGAAGGGACTGCTGTAGGCAGAATACGGCCTGGAAGGCCCAGAGGGCGACTGGTTGTGACAGTAGCGAGCAATGTAGCCTGAACGGCAACAGCGGAAGCAGATCGGCTTATGATCTGCTGTTCGCCGTTCGGATGGGTTTCTGAAACGAGGGAGGTATTGACAGCGGCGTGGTGGCTCTGTATACAAACGCTACAGAGGCATCGTTTTTGTTCATGACGCTAACAGTCAGACTCGTGTTAGCGAATTCCTGCCGCATTACGGCCTGAATCAAAGAGACAGCGGAAACCAGTGTTTATGTCAACGTAGGTTTGTTGGCAGTCGAACACACGGCATCGAGTTCGCGTTGTACAATGCGTGTCACATCTTCAGGTATGAACGGCTGACATGGATTCCTTTGCAAAACGACGTGGCAGCGATGTTGAGGATACGATGGACCTGGTGCGGAATGCGCCGACTCTCCGCTTGCTCGAGGAGACGACATTCCATAATTACGGCATCGATGGTAGTTACGATGGTGACACGAGCAAGTTGAACATATAGTCGGCGATACCCTTTAAAATGTGCGAGATGTTGTGAGCCTCGGACATGTTGTGCCGGCCATTTACCACCCGTGGCAGCGCAGTGCCTAATTTCAAGGATGCATTATTGAGTGCACAATATTGCAACTCGAACCATTATACGCTTGAAATTATAATCCTACAGAATGATTGCACGACAAAGAAGACACAGAGGAGAAGAGACACCCAGCGAAAATCTTTTATGTTGCCCGGGTTTTTTTTTTTTGTGTGTGTGTGTGTGTGTGCGCGCAATTGTGTGAGGGATCACTAACTTACCCAAAATGCTTCTCTCACTCCGTTTATCGCCAAGTATTCATGTGCTATAGCAGAGAAGTTTTAGTATATGCTTTTTTGCCCCGCCACGGTGGTCTAGTGGCTAAGGTACTCGGCTGCTGACCCGCAGGTCGCGGGTTCAAATCCCGGCTGTGGCGGCGCATTTCCGATGGAGGCGGAAATGTTGTAGGCCCGTGTACTCAGATTTGGGTGCACGTTAAAGAACCCCAGGTGGTCAAAACTTCCGGAGCCCTCCACTACGGCGTCTCTCATAATCAAATAGTGGTTTTGAGACGTTAAACCCCACAAATCAATCAATTAGTATAGGCTTTATACGTGGTGTTTTCTCAAGCTTGCACAACTTGTCATGACGTCACGGCTTGATGATGGCAGCATGACACGACGCCTCAGTCACAGGCAGGAGAACAACTCAGGGTTCCACCTGCATTCACCCTAAGACGACTCGTTTTGTCTTGTCTTATCGCCTAGGATATCTTGGCTCATACCTACAAGGGAGATTGGCCACACTGTACCTTATAAAAGATTTTTATAACGCTTGTTAAAAAAAGACAGAAAATAGATAAGAACAATAATAATGTTCATTTGAAAAAAAACGTGAAAAAGTGCAGAAGAATTCGATAAACAAGAATATAAAAAACCAGTTACCAAGAATTAGGAAGGCGGACTAAGAATTTGCTATATCTGGCAGTACCACTAGCAGCGTATCCTTCCGGTTGCCTGAATGAATTTAAGTAGTGCTGAGAGAAAAGCACTGCGGCCCACACCCAACTGACTAGCTCCAAGCGATAGGGTGGGTGTAATGACTGGAAATCCGAGCATACCAATCAGTCTTTCAAGAAAGATTTGGCGCAGTGAGGCGAAGCGGTGGCATGTAAGAAGAAAGTGGTCTATTTTTCAGGGTCATTGCAAACTGCACATAGGTTAGTTAATGAAAATCCTGATTTGTGGACATAAAAATTTAACCGAGGAACTCTACAGCGAAAGCTTGTGAGGGTCACCTCATTTGACGGGAAAGGCATTTTGCGGTGTTTCATGTGAATTGCAAGTGCCGATATTCTTCAGATTTTAGGAGCAATGTTTCGTTGATTTTTAGGATTAACAGGCGTTTGAATCGTTCGGCAGTAATAAAAAGAAACAGTGGAGCTACTAGCACCACCGGGAAATTTAAAGATGCCGAAGCAAGCGAATCAGCAATTTCATTTAGTACAATTCCAGCATGCCCGGGAACCCAAATAAATCGAACTTCTGATAGGCTATGCGGTACAAGAGACCAAAATATCCTGAGAATAGGAGACTGCTTCGCGGACGTTAGATGTGTACATACAGAGAAAGCATCCGAAATAATATTAGCTTTTGATTGCTGGTAATTAAGTTTTCGAAGAGCCAATGTAATAGCCAGAAATTCTGTGAGACAAATTGGTGTGAAGTCAGGCAATCGGAGCGTAAAAGACCAACTAAGCTGATGAGAAAAAATACCTACTCCAGCCTTCTGAAGATTTTGCGTTGCATCCGTCGAAATTACTACGTAATTGGGAAAATGACTGACCTGGTCCTGAAGGAAGCCTTCTAGAACATGCTTTGGAAGTAGCTTGGCATTTTTCAGAAAAATATCATCGAAAATTAAGTCAACCGGCACTGAGCATAGGGTTTGGGGAGTTAAATGCTGAAGAGAAACGTGAAGATTTGATAACAGAGACTTGGCAAAAATGACTTCGGGTCTTTGATAACAAAACCACGGGCGCGTAAAGAAAAAACTGGATATTTGATGAAAACTGTCTGTGAACAGAAGAGGGGCGCATCGTAAAGTTTTGAAAATGTTTGCACAGTAAGCAGTTGAAATCTAGCATCAAATGGAATGTTTCGAGCTTCGAAATAAAGCATGCTATTCGCAACACACCTAGGTAGCCCGAGACACACCCGCAGAGCTTGCCTTTCTAGTAATATAAGAGGTCCTTAACTTGTACTCGGCACTTCCGGAAAACAGAACGCAACCAAACTCCAGAATTGAGCGTACGTAAAGTTTGTATTGAATTCTAATGTTTTCTTTACTCTGTTAGCAATTACCTTTGTAAATAGCTTGTATACTACAGAGAGCAAGCTGATCGGCCTGTAATTCTTCAAGTCCTTGTCATCTCCTTTCTTATGTATTAAGATGATGTTAGCGTTCTTCCAAGACTCTGGTACTCTTCCTGTCAGGAGACACCTCGTAAACAGGGTGGCTAGTTTTTCTAACACAATCTGTCCTCCATCTTTCAGCAGATCTGATGTTACCTGATCCTCACCAGCAGCTTTGCGCCTTTGCATGCTCTCCAAAGCTTTTCTGACTTCTATCATTACTGGTGGGGTGTAATCTGGGTTACTGCTAGTTCTCATGAGTAACGTATCCCTGCGCATCCCTGCATTCTTATTGCAAAACCAGCGTAGCAATCCTAAGGCGCTTTCTGCTTTACGGCTGTTTGATTCTATTTGTTGCTGCCAAGGTATTTAGTGCCGTTACTTGTGGAATCGGATCATTTTGATAATGCAATGAAAGAAATACGGGAACGGATAGAGGAAATACAAGCAGAGCACGTTTGACAACAATTAGTGAAAAAGACAGCCCACCAAGCTATACCTCAAGCTCACTCAAATATGACTGTAAAATTTGATACAAACTATTGATATCTTGGGATGACGAGAAAAAAGCAATAGCATCGGCGTAGACGTAAAGAGGAACATTTTTATGAAGGGGAATGGATGATAATAAAATATTAAATAAGAGAGGTGACAGGACTGATTCTTGCGGAACACCTCTTGTTCGTATATAAGGCAGAAGTAATTCCCTCGTGGCAACAAAAGAATTGTCTCTCAAAGAGAAACAAGACGGCTCAATAGCGAAGTCCGTTTTCCTTTTCTTCTCAGACGCCGTATTGATTCTTTCCCGCCACCCTCCAAGATATTTCTGCATCTAACCACAACCTCCAGGATTGGAGGCGTTGTCATTTTTCTGCCCTTCACCTCGTTTTGCACGTCCTCTGTGATTGACAATATCAAGCGATGATGCCATCCTGTGATATCACATTATATGAAATGACATTGTGACATCATGGATTGGTGATATTGATGTGTCGATATTCCAAACTCACTGAAATGTGGCAAATGCTACATCACAAAGCATTGTGGCGTCATGTTTTAGTGAATTGTCGGTACTGATATAAAAAATTATGTCGGTATGTGGGTCAATATGACGTTTTAACATAATGAGTTCTTGTCCCACTCGTGTAACGCCGGCGCTGGAATCCGGTCTGTTGTCACGTTTGATGATGCGTCTAAGAGTAACGTCTTAAAAAGTCATGCATATAGAAGTTTATCATTTTTAGGGTGGAGTAATTTGAGCATGCAGTTAACTGTATTATAGAAAAATTATTTGCTGAATTTGTTCATTTTCATTGTAATAGACGTGTTCCCCAGTGCCACTGATATAAATGTATTAATGTCGCAGTCTAGTCCATTAGAGGCTCTTGACGACAGATATGCCGAATGTTTACAATGAAGTTTCACTTTCACCAAGCTCCAACGTATGCGTAGAAGAGGTGAATTCATATTTGTATTTAACCTGGTCACTTGAACCACGGCTTCGTCAAGTTCGTCACGCGCGGCTGTGGTGAACCAAACAAGCAAACGCGGCTAAAAGTCGACCGACGTGACGCACGCATTTCAGTACTCCCGGGCAAGTTCCGTTCGTACGGCGTATCGCTTCGGCGCGCTGGCCTTGACTTCCGGCCGCAAGTGACGCTCGCTCCCTTACCATTCGTCGAGAACGAGACAAGGAACTAATGCTGCAAGTCCTTGTCTTTAACATCCCGGACGCTTCGCCTAGACACGACTCACTTAGCAGCACCTTCTTTTCTGCATACTCTGTGCGCTTAAAATGCCCGGGATAGATTTTTGGCAGCAAAAGAGGTGTCGGGGTGGAATATCTGCCACGGTGACCGCATTTTGATGCAGGTGCAACAGAATCGAAAGTTGGGCTAGTTGATGCAGGTGAATTGCAAAAAACGCGCATCTACATAGGTTTAGGTGCTTTTTAAAAAGTAATGGGTGGTCTAAGCTGCCGCCGCATTTCACATAAGCGTCTCTCAATCACATTGTGGTGTTGTGTCGTTAAATGTCGAAAAATATTATTGGCTTGGTAGATAGCGTGCCGCGCTGTACACACTAAAGAGACACTAAAGAGACACCAAGGAGACACTAAAGAGACACTAAAGAAACACAATTACTTGATTTCGACTGAGAAACTGCACTCTGGGAACTCTAATGAACTTTTTTGGTCATCTAAAGCAATATGTCAGTTGATTCTTAGCAAAGTTGCCACTGGTGGCTTTATTTCGCCGTATTGGCAAATTTAAGGGCCCATAGCATCCTAAGAATATCATTGACGAAATAAGGAACTTTTGGTGGTTTTCCGCTTAGTCTCAACTGCGTTACATATGCTATACTCGGTATCTTGAAAAGGAATGGGTGACAACATGTTTCTTCTTTTTCGTAGTTTCAGATCAACCAGCAGAAGGCACGCTTTACGCGCTATTCGGTACTACTGTACAGTTTGACGTGTTTACCTCCTCAATACACCTATATCCTGGAGGTACTGGCACACTGGTGCGTCCATCAGCAACCTCTCAGCAAAACTTAGGTCAGCGGTCTGCTTCGTGTGCCGCAAGGTTGTAATAAGTTTTCTACAGGTACTTTAAAAATAAGCTGTTTTAGCGTTTCAAAAGTTTTGCTTCTGAAGCAGCTAGGTGAGAGTTAGGCCGCGTGGACCCCCGCTACGACTGTCCTGAATGGCTTGCCAGCTTCTTCGTTGCTGTAGTATCGACTAGTTTGGTATGTGCAGCTTTAATTTGTTATTAACAAGATTGGAACGATCTCCCGGCTGATACTGAAACTACTATTACCAATGAGAGCTTCCGTTAAGCGTTACAAAACATTGTACAGTAACAAGTGCTTGTATGAACTAATGCCACCTGAACAATGTCTATGGCATACTAATATTGCTGCACCACACCATATCATCACCCAATTTGAAACGAATCTGCAGTTCTTGATTCATCACAGTATTTCACCTACCTAGCTATACTGCATAAGCGAAAAATTCACGCATTTTATGCTATCATTGAGCGCGATATTTGTCATACTCGGCTAACATTGTATCATTAGCGAACATTGTGCTACTTATAAATTGTGTTACCTTTGTTATTGCTGCGGTCTATTTTCTCCCCTGTAACCCACTCCCCTCTGTCATGCCTAAAGGTTCTGAGGGTCGCCAGGAAGGCTATGCACGCCGTCACTGTCTTGTTGTAAGGACTGCTTCACTTTGTATTCGCGACACCTGCAACCATCAAAAACTTTTCATGTGAAGCGCTAGCACTCAGGGACGTTCAAGTGCCTGCATGCCATTCCTCAGTGCTCCCGTGGTGAAGCGGGTAATGCGTCTGGTATTGAAAAACGTAGATATGATTTAGGATACATATATGGTACCGTACTTCAGTGAATGGTTCCTATAAGGCCACATTCACACTTGAGAAGCGAAACGAAAGCTCAAGAGCAGCCAGTAAATCACGACCATGCGCGCCTAAATTGTTCACATTCGTACTGCCCCAGACCACCACCGCTCCCGTCGCTAAATTGAGAGGCTAATTAGATTTTGTCTGCTTTCTAAGCACTAAATTTCGTCGCGAATTCTAGTTATTCCCGCAAAGCACTCAAAGAAAACATCTCGCACCTTTTTGAACCGTTGTTTCTGGAGAAATGACACGAGTGAACGTGAGAGTTGCGGCGGATTCAGCTGGCTGTGCACAAGAGCGAGACACATTGAGGCATGCTGACTCACCACTACTGCATCGTCTACTTTCAGCGTTCTCACGATCGTAATACAAAGCAGGCTCTCCATGAACGCATCGTTTTTAAGGCCGTCAGGCTTCGTCGTGCTTTACGGTAAAGAAAGAGATAATAGCTTTGTCGTACTTCACGAGAAAGAAAGAGTTAAAATTCACTCTTTGGGCCCTTAAGCAGCCTTACGCAGTTTAAGGTGCCCAGTCCTTGAGCTCCATGCATTGAATCTAGACGGAACGCGTGTCTTCGTTACTTGAAAACTCCTCGCAGATCAAACACCGCCAGTCTTCATTTGTGCTAATGCTATCTTTTCTTGAACGCTTGCACTTCATTGGACTATGCAACAAGTGGAGGTGATATATGTTTTCACGTATCTCCTTCGCCTCTTTTTGCCATTTCAATACAGAACTGCTCAAGTGTTTCATGGCTTTTAAGTTCATTCGCCGGGCTGTGTCAGGCAATGAATTTAAAACTGTGCTAGATTCAGCTTTTCTGGCACATTTTTTTTTCATTTATGTTACGAAAAGAACTTATATATATATAAATATATATATATATATATATATATATATATATATGTGTGTGTGTGTGTGTGTGTGTGTGTTTTTGTGTGTGTGATTCCACGAGAGGTCGACACGGGTCAAAACGGTAATGTTTTAGATTTCATTGAGTATCTTATATTTTGTGCACCTCTCACCAGGCACCCCGAAAGTCAACTTCGTTTTATGATTAACGGCATAACTTACGAGAAAAAAAAACATATCAAACTTCACCAACATGGAGGCACCAATTTCGTCACCTGTCATTTTCGAAAATTGCAGATGCTATAAAAAGACAAATATTTTTGTTTCAAGAAAGATATTTGTTACCTGAAATGCATGTCTAATGAAGAATGAATTCATATGGTTTCAAGTTTGTAGACCTTAAGAAAGTAGCTTTTAAAAATGTCTAATTTTGCAACAGTTTAAAATAAGTTACGTGTTCCCTATTTTTTTTTCTCCTGAAGTAATGCAAGCAGCGTTTTCAAACTTAACATGTTTTAAGAATATAATGTTTTCATTAGGTACATAAATTATTGCTGCCGTAGGGCAAATGTAGATTTTTATATATTGCCTCAAAATTCTCGTATTGGCAAAAGTGTACTCCACTGAAATTTGAATAATAAAAAACCCCATTTTCGATTTTTCTTAAAATCTCCTGAATAGACAACCGAAGGCCATCATACAGTAATATAGAAAACCATGTTGCATTATTTTGTTTTTAGTAACCATATTCGTGGTACAAATCAGAGCTTTTCGAGAATGCGCTGATAAGTTGAGAAATCTAGAAATCGGAACGGAAAAGCGGCAATAAGCTTCAAACGTGAGTAAACGTGACCGCATTTGGTGAATAAAGGCTGTTTTAGCAGATAGGAGTAACTATTTTGAACACGGTATTCTACAGTATGTGAATTCACTCTTATACGTAGAGCACTGAGAGTTCTAATATGTGGTGCCTCTGCATTACTGACATACAGATGGAGCTGCTGTGACGGCCATGTGTTTGCAACACGTTGGGTAAGAGAATTGAATGCTGAATGAGTTCATAAACGATTCATAACAAATATTTTTCATTTGGGGCTCGAAGACTGCCGCATTAGACTGAAGAACACGCTTTAGGGCAAGTTGTCATCCGTCGTCTGCTCTACAGATGAATTGCTGTGCGCCGCATCTCGGAGGCAATGCTCTAGATCATATGGTTCAAAGTAGGGTTCAAAGTAGTTTTGCATTCACTGCGAATGCAAAACTGAAGTATACTACGTTAAAATGAATTTCACAATGTTTTTGTCGATAAAATTACGGGAGGCGTAATCTCTGTCTCTACGTTGAACCTTTGAACTTTGAACGTGCAAATGTTGCATGCACACATATATGTTGAACAGTTTCAGAGGCTTATATAACCATGTTCTTTGCAGTGACGCAATGATGCCAACAGGAACATGAGTATTAGCAACACCACAAGCGATAAACTGAATGAAATGCTATGGTGACTGCAAGGATGGTAGCCCTGGACAATAATTCTACTTCATTGCATGGCACAGAATTAAAATTAACAATAACCCGACGTGACTACTGTGTATACAAGTTATATATGTAATGTTTAGAACATTGGATAGCAAGCACTGCAGCCACTATTTAAGTTGCATGAGCATTAGGGTCTATTTTAAAAGTAGTTCCGAGACCTGGCGTGCCTTTGAGGTAAAATACTTGATTGCCACGCAAAATGCTGAGGTCCGATTCCAGCTGGGACCCTGCAGACATTCGCTATTTGAATTCATCAGGTCACTACTGCCCATGTCCGCTTTTTCTTAAAGCTCGTTAAATTGCCCATTGGTGTTTTGTCATTTCTGGGTAGACACCAAGTGTCAATAATTTGTAGAACATACCCCCCCTCTGGAACTTAACAGACCGCCGGCGCTAACCCTACGCCTATTACAGACCTACACACACCGAAACCTTGCCAAGCTTCAGGTTTATTATCCTGATGCATACCCCAGCGACACATGACCTTCGTGTGGACACACGGCGACACTCGCACGCATGCTCTGGGAGTGTAGAACAACTCCTCCCGACTCTACTTCAAGCAAGTGGGAGAGGTCCCTCAAGAGCTCACTTCTCGCCGACCAGCAATGGGCCGTCCAGCAAGCCCACGAAGCGGCCGCCGGGTACTTCCTGTCGGTCCCTATATACGCGGAAGACACCCGCTACGCGCTGAGCGCGTCCTGCAGAACTGTAGTAAAGTTTTTTAAAGACGATATTCTTTCTTGGGGACCTTCGACGCAAAAATTTGGTCTGTCTGTCTGTCTGTCTGTCTGTCTGTCTGTCTGTCTGTATGTATGTATGTATGTATGTATGTATGTATGTATGTATGTATGTATGTATGTATGTATGTATGTATGTATGTATGTGTGTGTGTATGTATGTGTGTGTGTATGTATGTTCGCTTGTTTGTTCGCTTGTTTCTTCGCTTGTTTGTTCGCTTGTTTGTTCGCTTGTTTGTTCGCTTGTTTGTTCGCTTGTTTGTTCGCTTGTTTGTTCGCTTGTTTGTTCGCTTGTTTGTTCGCTTGTTTGGTTTGTTCGCTTGTTTGTTCGCTTGTTTGTTCGCTTGTTTGTTCGCTTGTTTGTTCGCTTGTTTGCTTGTTTGCTTGTTTGCTTGTTTGCTTGTTTGTTTGTTTGTTTCTTCACTTGTAACGGCACCGGGTACTTGAAACGGCCTACCCCATCCGCAGCGCCCACCATTGTTGCTCAAGATTCAGCGTTCATACTTGTGCAATTGTCAATTAATAAGGAATTATTGCGCATCTCCGGGGCACCATAACAACACGTATATATTCTGCATGTGCGTCTTTTACTAGAAAAGGCATATATAAGCAATTTCAAGGACCGTAGCGCTTATCACGCTGCGCTGAACATGCAAGGCTCGCAAAACGACGAGGGCTTCCAACGCTTTGCTAATGTGGTGGCACCTACCCGTCGCCTTGCATTCTACACTTTATCACCTCTGAGACGGGCGCGCACACCGGTCTCAGAGCCACGCGCTTCGTTTTCTAAGAAAACTACCAGATGGCGCTCATGTCTCACGTGGGACGTGACTTGACGCGCTCGTCTGACTCCGCTGCATGTACGAGGCACTCTAACGAGTGCCTCAAGAATACCATTCACAATTTTTTTTTTGCGCAGAACATCAAATAAACGTTTCGTTCAATCTCTTCACACGCAAGACTGTCGTCTTTCGACGACATTTGCTGATTAACATGCAGATAAGGGGCCAATGTTTTCATTCCATTGCATACCCGCATACCAGTGGCACATACATGGCAGCGGTTATCGGTTATATGCCACTGTCTGACGGAAAGTGTTTGATAGCGTACGCAATGCGATTGTGACATTATTCTTGTCTTGGCCGGCATGGCATAATTGCCAAAGCTGCTTACATTACTATACTGATTTGGTTCACGCCAAATGAAGGGGGGGATCACTAGAGCACTCAGACGTAAGTGGCTAGATAGATAGATAGATAGATAGATAGATAGATAGATAGATAGATAGATAGATAGATAGATAAGATAGATAGATAGATAGATAGATAGATAGATAGATAGATAGATAGATAGATAGATAGATAGATAGATAGATAGATAGATATGTGGTGTTTAACGTCCCAAAACCACCATATGATTATGAGAGACGCCGTAGTGGAGGGCTCCGGAAATTTCGACCACCTGGGGTTCTTTAACGTGTACCCAAATCTGAGCACACGGGCCTACACCATTTCCGCCTCCTTCGGAAATGCAGCCGCCGCAGCCGGAATTCGAACCCGCGACCTTCGGGTCAGCAGCCGAGTACCTTAGCCACTAGACCACCGCGGCAGGGCTAGATAGATAGATAGACCTGAAAATTTTGCTGTATGCAAAGAAACGCTTCGCATTTAAAAAGTCATGCTAGTATATGCTCTTGCCATAATTAGTTATGGAGGCGTTATATTTCAGGGAAAATCTTTGTTTTCACAAGAGAACGCTTTCAACTTTGGGCACAAATTTAGAATTTTGTGACAGTAAAGAATTTATATAAGGTTTAGTGGTTTGAGAAACTCCAATGCAACTTTTGTTTCTTGCATAAATAGAGGCGCTCTCATCATTGATCACTATGACAATTTATTCAATTTTGTTTTAAGTTTTGTTATGTTTGCCTCGAGGAATATTTGCAATATGGTGCATGCTTTACATTTCAAAGAAAAGCAGCTTTTGGTCACGAGTACGATATGTTGAAGCCCTTTGGTTTGATATGTTGTTATGACAAATATAAGGATACTGCGAGAAAAATAGCCATTATATTACGTCAAAGAAAGAAAGAAATGCATTTTGACTCAAATGCAGCGTCATTTTCACAATGTAGCCGTACATGTAAAACTGACTTATATGTTGGTGTGTGGTATACACTGTATGTATAACACGAAGACAGTTTGGAGAGAGTAGTAATTGTTCTAAGACAGACATAAATACATACAGACAGACAGACAGACAGAGTAGGAATTTTACTAAGGTCCCGAGGAGCCAGCCAGTTAATTTTTTTTCCAACTGAACAGCCACAATGTTGCAGAAAGTTTCCCTTCGCTTTGCCTTCACTGCCTGTTACGACAACGAAAAATTCTAGCGAGGCCTCTTTCGGCAGCGATTATTGCAAAACATGCAACTGCTTATCGCTTGTTTTACTGATACTTTTGTAGGACCATTCAGAACGGTAATACTGCTAATATTGCGGAGAGTTATCTTCCCTCATTGAACATAATTGGCAGGCTAATTTCAAGTAAGAACGGTAGAGAAGGAGTAGTTGGGAAGTCAACCAGTTTAGGAAAATCGGTTTGCTACCCTACACGTGGGAAAGGAACGTTCAACCACTTCGTTGCCCGAAGGGGCATAGTCGAATGACTGCGGGACAGTTTTAGGGCACCGTGTTTGACTCCTGGCAATCAAGTTACGCTCTATTACATAGCCATTAACGACATAAATGTAGCTTCCTCGCGTTATTTTTTGCATGCATAGTACGATGCGTGATTTCTTACTACGGGGTCGCATGATGAAATTATGTATACACTAAGTGTACAAGTTGAGTATGATTCTCTGTCGTGACCATAAATGGCATCCCTGTCACTAGTTCCGGTTGGGATTGAATATTTTTAATCCCTCTGTCTTATTTGTCGGAGGAAGCTGAAAGTGTTAAAAGTCCGTCTTGTTGTAGCTGTGGGCCTTTAGGATCTTCAGCACGCACCTCTTATTATGGGGTTTTTTTAAAGTAAAAGGTGCATACGTGGAGTGCATTGAAAGCAGATTCTGTGCCACCGCCATAGAAAGTGGTGTGGTGAAAACAGCGTTAACCTTCTCCGCTAACGTAGATTGCTGCGAGCGAAGCAAGATTTTACTGTACAGGCATATGCTCACCCCTACTGTCCCGTAACCCCATGCCTGTTTTGACTGTCGGGGCACGCGGCACTCGCGTTGCTTCGGCGCCACACAAAACAGAATCCAGGAAGCGCGGCGATTCTGCCACATCTCGCGTGCACCCTACTCCGCGGGCACGCAGGACGTTGGGGCAACAAGTGGCAGCGGCGTGATGTCATTTCCGCTCCGGAGACAGACAGGGCCGCCGAGCTATCTATCTCTCCGGGAAACCGCGGGCCCACGAGACTGAGCACAGGCATCGCGACTCCGCGTAGAAGTAGCCGTCCCCGCTCGTACAGCCGGGCGTGCCCAACCGACGCGACGCCGAGAAGACCGCGGGCGGGAACCCTTCTTCTCCTCTCGAGTTGGCCGCGTGTACAAGCTAGAGTCGCCAAGGGTCGACCCCCAGCACGCTGACGAAGAGCTCACGAACCCGCCCCGTCGGCTCCCACCCGCTCCCGAAGCAGTTATGGCAATTATGGTTCATCGCGGATCTCTTCTTGCACAGTGACGACCAACACCCCGGGCGAGAGAGGGTGTTGCGTCGCTTTGTCTGTGCGTCTGTCTCGGCGTCTTCCGACGGCGTCAGTTCGAGGCGCTCACTGGAGCAAGAGATAGCACAAGTCAGTCGGCCATTGTCTCCCATCGTCGTCTTGTGGCGGGAAAATCCGCGAGGACCCGCTTCCTGGAGGGTGCATCCCTTTCCCGCCCAGGACAACACCAAGAAGTTCCTCGCTGTTTCCATCTGCTGTCGTGTGGTGCGTGTGTTGTGAATGTGGGCGTTGCGGACCCGCTTCTATCCTGGCCACTTTTCTTCGGCTGAGCGCGCTGAGTGACAGAAATGCCAGGCCGATGGTGAGCAGGATTAGGATGTGCCTCATGCATCAATCGTGATGTTCTCGCCAGGCGTTGTCCTACTATTCTTGGCTGCCTACGTTGTAGGTGAGTTGCGCTCCACGGTATTTTAGTTTTTGTGCTACTTCTAGATTCATGAAAACTTTTTTCCATGACAAGCATGAATTATAGATTCCCGAAAGAGACATAATATTAAGCGTAATCTGAGTTAGAGGTCAGCTCTGAAGGCTGTAAAAATAATGACTGCTACTGCTTCATGGACGTCCAGCTGCATTGCATCAAATCATGAACAATTAGCTGGTCAAAATTTATTTCTTGCTAGCATGCCATATATGGCGGGAGATATTCAGGGGTTTCATAAATGATGATGATTACATTGGTGGGCATATCAATCCAGAAGAACTGATCGTGGTAAAATCTATGGTAGTAAAGCATGTATTTGAGGCGAAATGATGACTGACGTTTAAGCGCAAATAAAGATATGTGCATATAATGAACAATTTGTGTGCTTAGGGCATCTTCACCTACCGGTACCATCTTGTATTTCAAAGTGTGTTAAATAGTCCGAACAACTACGCAATTGCTCATACAAAACAAAAGCGCACAAATGTTTTTTCTTATTTTTTGGCTCAAGTGAAGCGAAATAAAGCTTGTACCTTTGGACAAAGGCCTATCATGAAACTGCTGCTGAAGAAACATTGAAAACTCCTGCAAAATTCACTCGTTCGCGTGGTACTGAGGAGGCTTTATTCTTACACGCGGATGCCCGTACATGCGCCATGTTTGCACGCTCACATACTTAGACTATGAATAAATACATTCATTGACGTTATCTTTATACATTGATACATTCGACGGTAACACAACACCTGTTTATTTACTTACATAAATAAAGATATTGCTAATGTCACGTGTGATTGAAGACATCTGATAAAACTGGAGGACTGTGCCGGATATGAGACGTTATAAGATATTTGTTGAGTAACACTATATAATTAACGACAGTACGGTTTATATTACAAGGAGTGAGAGCTAATATTTTTTTTTTCACTTGAAGGTGTCAAGAATAAACCTGATGCAGTGCCCGTGGTTTACTAAATATTAAAAAAGGTACCGTAAGTTGAGAAGCAATCACACAAAGCATTAAATGGCAGCAGCGGATTTTCTCCGTGAAGCTTATTGGGATAGTCAAGAAGCGCCAGTCCCATGCAAAAGGAGAGTAGAGAGAAATTGGTTCAGAGCACCATTTAAGAAAAAAATCACTGTTGATCTTAACGTGAAACCGACTACCAGACCGCAGAACCAGACATTTGCTCCAGGTTTTGGTTTTCGTGTACACTGCCAAGCGCGTTTGCCTTCGCCGTACCGTTCCGTGTCAACCATTGAATCAATTTACGTGAGCTCAAAGGGTGCTACATTGTACGAACGCGAGTGTTACTGCGACAGGCTTTTATGCTTTTGACGGAGGTACTCCATCTGAGCTGTGGCAATTCAGCCTCCTAGCAACAGCCACAACACAGCGCATGTCCTTTTATCAGAATTCATGTTCCGCAAATAGTCATATCAAAACTATGTAAGCGCTTACGATTGGGTAGCAACAGGGTCACCTACCGTTCCCGGATTTTGCGGAGCTGTCCCTACTTTTCCAGTTAGAAACTTTTATGTGATCCAATGCACGCCAAACAACGCGAACCACGCTGCGGAACATGGAGATCGCACGCAGGAAGCAATTTTACAGTGGCTGCGAGAGGCTTTAGTCACATTAGCCGAAGTTCTGACCACGTGAAGAGCTACAATTTTTTCAAGTGCAATCTTCAGCAAGAAGGAGCGTTGCAAACAGCATGTAGACAGCAGCACCGTTTAAGATGCCGCTAAATTGAAGAAGCAATGGGTTTCTCAGGAGGATACCGCAATAAACAGAACTCATTTCGCTGGCTGTCCATGTTAGTGTGCACCCTTACCGCCCTCCAATCCCCACTATTTTCATTGAAGAGTAGGCGGCCTTAGGTAAGAATGCAATTCTACTGGCGTTGAAGTTGGTGAAATTAATGACCCCGCAATGCGTGCGATAGCTAGGGATGCTTAAAAAACTCTATCGAGCGAGGACATTTCTTTAGCGAACACAGTCAGATGTCAAAATAGCGAGCGCCACGCTCTTCGAGTGAACGGACACAATAGACGCAGTGAGATCAACCAAACAACACACACACTTATTTCACTACTTTAGATTTACGATACCGTCAGCCGAATTATTAAAACAAACACAAGAGGGCAGCGCCAACGCTCGACTCACCACAAGTGGCCCTGGCAGATGGCCCACGGTGCCGTGCACCGGGGACCCACGCGAGAGACAGCCGGTCGAGCCAACTGCCACGCGCCAAAGAGACCAGCTTATGTCCCGCGCGCCGCCGCTAAGGCTTACCGCCAGGCGTAGCCGCGGCAGAGCGCTAACGTTTTCTAACCATGATGATGATAGTGGTGATTAACGCTCGCGACCACAACGCTACAACAACGCACAATAGTTGTGAACGTGAAATATGGTTTCTGTGCGACACAAATGCACCATGCGGCGCAAACAACTTTACAAAAGGTGTCAGCACCCTCCCCCCCCCCCTCCAACACTTTCTTCAAATTTGCCCGCCAGGCAACGTCACTCCTCTTTCACAGGTTACGAAGAAAGTGTACTCGAAACATATATGCATATATGAAGAACAAGTCGAATCCACGTCCTACCGTGTGTTTCGTGTCTGTAGCAGCCCATCTCAATCGCCTAGATTCATTCGAAGATGATCTTCGTACTACTTCGTTGTTTTCGCCATCTACAATGAACAACAAAAAGGCCGTCAACTCTATAATTACTAGAGATCGATTTTTTCGGGCAATTAACGTACGTTTCCTGCGCTAGAAATGAGCTGGTGGAACAAAGCGTTAGCCTTCAGAAGTCCTAAACGTACTATATAGAAAGAAAATTTTCACATAAAGGCGAATTATTTCAAAAGAATCCTGAGACTTGTACCTAAAATGTAAAAAAATGGTATTGTTTATGATGGCACGAAGGCGTGAACAATCCAACACATCAGTCAAGTTGTCAGTTTCCCCGCATGAGTTCCGGAACAGGGTCCTACCCTGTCCTACCGTGTGTTTCGTGTGTGTACCAGCCCATCTGAATCGCCTAGATTCATTCAAAGATTATACTCGTACTACTTCGTTGTTTTCGCCATTTACAATGAACAACAAAAAAGGCCGTCAACTCCTTAATTACTAGAGATCGATTTTTTCGGGCAATTAACGTACGTTTCCTGCGCTAGAAATGAGCTGGTGGAACAGAGCGTTAGCTTTCAGAAGTCGTAAACGTACTAAGGAGAAAGAAAATTTTCACATAAATGCGAATTATTTCAAAAGAATCCTGAGACTTGTACCTAAAATGTAAAAAATGGTATTGTTTATGATGGCACAAAGGCGTGAAGAATTCAACACATCAGTCTAGTTGTCAGTTTCCCCGCATGAGTTCCTGAGCAGGGTGTCTCTGTCAAAGGGATCCAAACAGTTTTGGCGACATTGTACAAACACATCGCGCCGGTAGAACAAGTCCCAAGGCTTATTTAGAGACAAATTTGAGCTCTCTCTGTAAACTGTGTAATTTATTACAACACTTTAAAGCTGCGAATTTATGCAGATCGGTGTAGATCGTTGCGACTCAGCCAAACGCTTTTTCAACCAGCCATTCACACAGCGACATGATCCGACCACTTCACGAGGCCAGAGCACGTCATCAGCCATGTCACCGTGGCTGCTCATCTGATTGGCTGTCATGGGCTGTAGAATGGGCGGAAGCAACATCGCATGAAGGAAGGAAACAGCTGAGGAGCAGTGATAGCAACCCTGAAGATTTATTCTTAAATCTGGGAATTTAAGCCCTTCTAAGGATTTAGAGTCTTTTTTTTCTGCTGAATGTGAAATGTTTGTAGGACTTTGGAAATTTTAGAGTACATGGCCTCCTAAAGGCATAACTCATTATTCCTGCTCTTTCAATTAAAAAATGTAGTGAAAACGATAATTTTGACTATATAATGTTTTTTTCTATATTTAAGGCAGTCTTAGTGTCCTGCTACCCCCAGTGAAGAGGATAGCAGTTTTCTAACGCGAGATTATTATATGCTGAATACTGGGGTGAGTGAAGTTCTCTTGTCGTAAGAGTTAAGTATGCACGCGCATATCATGACCACCTTGACTGATCGCTGCTCTGTGAAACAAATATAAATTTTGTCATGTAGCGCACATAAGCACGCGCTTACGTTCACTGCGTGCCTTCGCCGAGCAATGTATCCAAGTAAAATAACTCGAAGGCGTTTTGACACAAAACTTTAGGCCTCACTTTTTTTTTGCTGCAATGTGTTGCTGGAGGTCTGTTAGTCCTAACACGACACATGGTTTTTGTGCAGCGCACGAGAGACATTTGATTACAGGCTCGTTTTTGCCGACCAAGGTCAGTTTCGGTTTCAAAAATGACAAGACGCATGGTGCAACTATCACCATCTATAGCAGGTGCAACGCTCGACCATGTCAGCACACAAAACTGCGACGCACTTCCGCGTGGTTCGCATCGCGAAGTTTTTACAAACATAAAACAGGACAGCAATATCATCAAACAGAAAACTCAACTCTTGCGCCATGACCACGGACTCGCAAGCTGCTGCCGAGGGACAGTCTGCGAGAGCGCACTCGATCAAAAAAAGAAAAGTGGCTATGACGTCGTCATAACTTGCTGCAGTGTGCTTAGGTCGCAGCGCGATGGAGTCGATAGCTCTCGCGAACTTCAATATTGCTTTAAAATACCTAATATGCTATATTCGCTGTTGATATTTTGCAGATGATACACACGTATTCACGGGAGTCGATTCCGCGGGCTATCTCAGCCACGGAATTTTTTGTCAGTACCTCTTTAACCAGGAGGCATATGGGAATAGTGCAAAACTAAGATTGGGTAAGGTGGCACGGGTTCAATATGGCAGAAACAGTGTGATGAAAAACCCAGCCACGGTGGTCTATTGGCTAAGGTACTCGGCTGCTGACCCGCAGGTCGCGGGATCGAATTCCGGCTTCGGCGGTGGCATTTCCAATAGAGGCGGAAATGTTGTAAGCCGTGTGCTCATATTTTGGTGCACGTTAAAAACCCCAGGTTGTCGAAATTTCCGGAGCCCTCCACTACGGCGTCTCTCATAATCATATCGTGGTTTTGGGACGTTAAACTCCACAAATAAATAAAAACTGTGTGACGAAAAGAGAGAACAAGACTTTATTTATCGAGTCTTCTCAGTCTTTCCGTCGCGCCCTTCACACGAGGGCACAAATGTAACGAAAATATGTAGCCAAACGAAAAGCTGATGAAAAGAAAAGAGGAAAAGCTATCTATCAGCCAGTAATAGAAGGCCCACACACATATACCACAAATAGTAGAACAATTGTTACAAATATGCATAATTAATGATGGACACCTCCTAAGAAGTTGGAGGTACAAAAAATATGCTACGCACTTGCAGTGTACCTGTTCATTTATTTGTTTATTGATGCCCTCGATACTAAAAGGGAATACAGAGGGGAGTAGTCAAACAAAAATACGTACAGAAAGTAATTCAAACTTGAAACAAAAGCTTGATATTTCTCGGTGATGCAATTATATATAACGCTATAACTATTTACGAACGAAAGTATATGGTAGTAGAGAACAACGAACACGTTTTTCTAGCTTTGGTATACAATGTTAGCTGTTAGCACTTGACCTGACTGGTCACATCCATGCCTCCAGCGCGTGTGAAAAGTGAACTTGACGGATAAACTTGTCTCTGTGGCAACTGGTGCCCTCTGCAATCACTTTATATACAAGTCCACAAAACATCTAAAAAAGTACCTTAAGATGAGATAATATGGTTGTTTTTACTTTTAACGAAATTCAGAAGAACTTGGCCACAGTGCACACTATCCTAATACTCAGATAGGAATTTATTAGTCTGAATAAAGACACTGACAAATGTTATAGGAATTTTCTTAAAATCTACAAAATCTTCGAGGACCAATCTAAGCATAAAACGTTGGCTTAGGTTGCAATCGCTGGAGCAGAGGCCCTGACGTCCCTCGTGAAGCCTTGGTGAAGCTTGAAGTCGGTCTTCATGACTGGGCGAATTCTACTCACTTTTTTTACACCCGAATGTGAAGCCGAAGGCGCGACACTCTCCCGCGCGAAAACCACATGCACTGCACATCACACTCATCGTGGCGAAACAAAACTATCGGAACGGGGTGGGGGGGGGATCAAGACGCTGGGCAAGAGCTAGACCATTGGCGAAGTCATTCCGTCCAAGTATTAACAGCGAGTAACAGCTCACTGACAAAGAAACAAGCACAAGAGGACGCGTGCTAGATGCACTGACAACGGCGTGTATTCACGTCATTAAAGGGGTGGTGCCACCAAATGTGTGGCATGCATGTTCTTCGCTGCAAGCGTTTCCTTAAGCTCCATGGGAAGCATGATACACAGACCAAGATTCGTGTATTTTCGCTGAATAGTTAACTACTGCTCAACTTATGTGGACCATTTTCGGTTTCGGTTTCGCGGTGCCGAATCGCGCAGTAGCGTCGATGCACACGTGGCTTGGTCACGTGAGCGCACAAGGCTGTGACGCACATCGTGTTGAGTTTCGTCTGCTCTCATACACCAGTGCCAGACCAAGCGCCAGCAAAACAAACGCGCTGGCAGTCGCCATGGCCAGCTGCAGCATCGAGGCAGTGGCAAGGCAAAGGACAGCAAGAAGGAAACAACGTGCTTATATTTGTAACATTCCACGACAAGCAGGCATAGACCCAAAGCACAATCCCTTTATTCTTCTTCCTCGTGTTCTCCCTGTTCCCACCAAATTCATCCTTCGTGCTACCGGCCCACTACACGATTCCGGCCTTTATTTCATGTATCCGCTCCAAATAAGGGATGACGTTGGAAATGGCTGCTATTTTCATCGCAATGTTTTCCGTTATGCAGCCGATAGTCCTCAGCACTCCTTCTTTCGTGGCCAGTTTTATCACTCTAAAGGGACCCACAAGTTTTATGTTGGTACCACCATAACCTTTCCGCACCATAGCCATATCACCTGGTGCTATCGCGGAATATTTGTGCTATGACGTTTGTCAAATGCTCTATTCATAGCTTCTCTGTGCTTCTTTTGCTGTTCAAAAGTTCTCTTCGTTTCTTTCAAGCGAAGCTTCTCTGATATGCCAAGCGCTTCATCGGCAGTTAAATAAGCAAGTTCCCAGAGGACGGCGTATTGAGGGCTGCTCCCAAGAGTCGTTGTATGTGACCTGTTGTGGTGCGACACAGCTGCTTGGAGGCAACATTTCCACCCGCCTGGAAATCCTGGGTACATACTTACATACTGTTTGACATCTCGGATGACATGCTCCGCAAGTCCGTTAGCTGATGGGTGGTTAGGTGCTGTAAACTTCAGGGCAATGTTTCTTGCTCTTGACCACTTTGCGAATGTCTGGCTCTTGAACGCGGGTCATTTGTCGGACACAACACACTTCACGCTTTTAAACATGTCTCTGCTCAAGAGAGATATGACAGTAGCGGCATTTTCTTTTCCTCGCTTGGCAGCTAGCATCCATGAGCATTCATCAATGCACACTAAGAAGGATTCCGCTTTTTCCATTCCTTCGCTTTTTTTCTTCAGTTTAGTAGAATGAACGTGAACGGTTTCAAACAGGACATTTGAGTAATGTGGAAATATCATGCCGTCAGTCTTTTGTGTATATCTGGTTTGTTCAGTTGACATTTCTGACATGAGCTAATGCATTCGCCAATATATGCCAATGTAATCGCCAGCTAATGTAATCGCCAAAGCCGTCCTGCCCTCGTGACTCTGGACTGTCGTGATAAAGGTCAAGAAGTCTTCTTCTCAGAGTATCCGCGGTACGTGAAACGTTCCGTCTATATACGTCAGCTGTTCGGTGCCTTCCCATATTTGAACAGAGCTCACCCTCTCGTCGCCCATACAGTATTTGACAATGGAAAGCCGAGAAAGGGCGTCAGCTTCTGACAAATCTTGTCCGCTTCTGCGAGCAACCTAAAAATCAAACTGTCAAATTTTCTTATTCATCTAGCGACTCGGCCTTTCGCTTGAGAACCATTTAGCGAATGGGTAAGAGCATGATGGTCAGTGAACAGCTTGAATTTCGTGCCTTCTAGGTACGATCGAAAACACCTAATCACCATTACAAGAGCCAATGCCTCTTTTTCAGTGGTGCTGTAATTTTGTTGCGACTGAAAGTGCAGGAGTAATATCCTATCACTTGTCGTCTTTCTCTTTCGCTTCCACTTGTGTCTCTTCGTTGGTACAGCCCAACACCCGCGCCGTTGTTTGATGCGGCCGTTGTGAGTTCAAATGAAACAGTGAAGTCCGGTAGTGTGAGTACTGGGTCTGATAATGTGGCTAATATCAAATCTTCGTACGCCCTCCCACAATCTTCCGTCCAGATGAAATCTGTGTCTTTACGAAGCAAGTTGTTCAGCGGCCTTGCTCGTGCTGCAAAATCTTTTATGTAGCATCTAAAATGTCCTGCGAGGCCAAGAAGCACCGACTACGTGTACGTTGTCTGGCCTCTTCATAAATCGTACACGCTGTACGAACGCTTCTTTCGTACTCGTTGTAAATCCGTCCAAAATGCGTCCGAGAAATGTAATCTTTTGTTTTAAAAATCAGTTTTCTTAAAGTTAGCTTTCAGTTTTGCATACCTTAATGTCATCGAAACAGATGTCAGGTGATCTGCGCGTGATGTTTCATCATTGGAATAGACTACGATATCGTCTACGTATACATTGCAGAATAATCTAAGGAATGGCTTGAGGACACTATTCATCATCTTTTGAAACCATGCCATACTGTTTTTTTTTATCCGGAAGGTAAACAATTATATTCGTACACGTCAAACGGTGTGACAAAAGCCGCGTAAATATTGTACTCCTCTTCCAGCGGAATCTGTCGAAGTCGTTTGCAGAGGCCCATTTCAGAAAATACATTGCAACCTCCAGTTTCTTCAATTATTTCATCAATTCTAGGCATCGGAAACGGAAATATGCGTGTTTGCTTTTTAGAATCCGTTAATCGGTGCACAGTCGCAAAGATTTGTCTTTTTTCGGAGCCAAAGTAATAGGCAAGGCGAACGTAGACACCAACGGCCGTATTATTCTGGCATTTAACACATTTAGGATTTCTACTTTCAATCAAAGTTTCTTTTCGCGGGACATGCTGTAAGGCTTTTTTCTGACCGGCGTAATATCTCTGAGCTTAAAGGGAACAGTAAACTTTGTTGTAGCCGGTGGACAGTTGCCTAGACAGTCAAGTTCAGGAAAATTTTCACGTACGTCTTTGTCACACCTAACAAGGTGGTCCGCAACGTGAAACAACGCACACGCCTCTTGTGCCAGAGTTACTTCATCGTTCCAATAAAAATTTAACTTTATTGTCTTCATATCAGGTCTTGAAAGTAGTTTATAGTCACATCCCGTAACGACAAGGGCGTCGATATTAGCCATATGGCCTTGGTAATAAACGATTGCTTTTACCCATTCATTTTATACTTGTCTTGTCCCGTCAAAACTCTGTACCTGAACCGGTCTACTTCTGTCTATTTCCTCATCTTTAACAAGCGACTGATTTATCACCGATACAGAGGCACCGCTATCAACCAATGCCTCCTCATCATTACCATTATTATAGAGATGATATAAACATGGTTAAGGGCGGTTAAAAAGCAGTCAATTTTCATTGTCAGGTGGGACTGGACACCCTATTTTAGTCGTTTTCTTTTTGTTTAGCTTCTAGATACGAGACGGCTTGTTCCGCGTCATTGCTGGTATCGGAAACTACATTGTCTACTCGATTTGAGTCATGATGATTTTCGTGCTCGCGAGATCTCCTGGAGCTCTTTGAAAAGTCTAGTCTGTCCGACGCACATTTTATGGTGTAAAATTGGTACAGATGCTTCTGAAACATCCTCATAGCTCCTCGATAGTTTTTGATGACTTTACTTGCCCCTGCTTCTGCAGTTCTTTAGGTAAGCCATAAATAATCAATGTCACTAAAGCAGATTTCAGTATTTCAGCGTTTGACTTGCAAAGAAGTCGCCTTTTCTTGTGAAAAAATATTCTAGACGCTTTTTTAAATGATATTTATAAAAGATAGCTTGGTCCCACTTTTCAACTGCATTTTCCCCAAAGGCTGCCAAAAAGCTCGCTCTTTACTGACTCCAAGTTTCTGTAGGGTGTCCAGCGTAGTGGATGTCGTACCACTTCTAGGAAAGTCCGCTGAGAAACTAACACATGTTTCTGGTGCGCTCGTAAGGTTTATGCCAGGATTTCTCCTTACACGCTAGTTCACAGAACTGCATCTATGTCTCTGGGCTTGACAGCTCTCCGTTGAAGATGTCGGGCTTTACCATCTGCTTGTTTTGTCGCGGATGGGTTTGAATAACTGTTAGAATCATTTCGGTGAGTTGCTGTTGTCTCTCGGCATGTTGCCGTTGCAAGCGAAGCATCTCTAGGAAGCCCGAGTCCAAGGAAGGACTGGTTTCGCTCGATGAACTTCTTGACTCCACCTGCCTCAGTGTCACCATGATACGCTCTTGAAATTCGGAATGCCTCAAACTTATCTTCACTGATGATTGAACATCGATCTCCTGCAGCGTCTTTTCTGCCTTCTGAGCGATGAACTCACGAAGCTTGAGAGTCATGATGCTGGCAGGCAGAACATACTTCGTGTCTTCATTCCCTTCACATGTTGAAAAATACGACTGGTGGCGTGTGTTTCTCGATACGCTAAGCGCTATCCACATAATAGAGGCTTCCACCTGCCAGACTGCGCCAATGCAAAATTCCAGAACAAGCGGGCTTACACCCAAAGCACAATCCCTTTATTCTTCTTCCTCGTCTTCACCCTGTTCCCACCAAATCTGTCTTTCGTAGTACCAGCCAATTACAATAATTACAAACCGTTTATATTTACAACGTATGCACAGAACGTGGACGAGGAAGCCACCCGATGCTTGATGCACCGGCCTTTTATAGGGGCCGAGATGCTGATGGAGGATAAGACAGCCCCGCTGTTGTATGCACGCAGCGTCTCTGAACGATGCGTCGAGTGTCTTCTCGAGAGCACTTAAAGTCCTTGACGGATGCGCACAGTGTCGGTGCAAGGGACGCCAGCACACTCGTAACATCAGGCATGGTAGTTCTCTCCTTGTTCACAAATGCGTTTCGGAGATGGCGGAGGTCACTCCCGTCACTTGAAATCTGGTGTGACGTCACGATAGCTGCCGTTACTTTTTCCTATTCTGAAACGTCAGTGTTGCTGCGCAAGTGATTTGCCTATATCGCGAGAGTGAGCGTTCAGCTACACTTTTAAAAGAGAATTAAATTATATTATACGTGTTTGTTATGTCCGACTCTTCGTGTGGAGAAGAGCCCTTGCATGCTGAGGAAACCCACAACAGGCTTGGGGTAGCTTCGAAATTTTGTGTCACAAGCCCTTTAATTCACGCACTCACGGTGTCACTACCCCTTTAAACCTCTCCTCTCATTCCGTCCTCCGTGTAAGATCGGTGGCGCCTGTCGGAGCAGATATAAACCATTCCATGATCTTTGTCTGTATTGCCAGACGGCGTGTGTACTGCCGGGCAACCTCTCGGCGTGCCATCTCGGAGGTCTAGGCTCTCGAAGTGTCGAGAGCGCTCATGAGGGCCCTGCAATCGCCAGCCATGCCAGCGGGCCTCATGAGGTGAGGCCAGGCAGAAGTGGAAAGGAGGGTACAATATATTTTCTATAGTAGCCTTTATAGTGGAGGAGCCCTAATGGCGAAAATAAGAACGAAATCAACTTTATAATGAGTGCACTTCCAGGCATCGTGCAAGATGTGGAAGTGGTTGGCAAGGTACGATGCAGAGACCATAGAATGGTACAGTCTTTAATTCGCCTAGACTTGAAGAAGGAACGACATGAACTGATACGCAAAAAGTCAATCAATGTGCTAGCACTGAGAGGCAAAGTAGAGGAATTCAGAGTCTCGCTTCTGAACAAGTACTCGGCTGTTGATGAGGAAACCAACCTTGGCGTAGACACAATGAAGGATAATTTAACGAGTACCATTACGGAGTGTGCAGTGGAAATTGGAGGCACGGTAGTTAGACAGGACACTGGTAAGTTTTCCCAGGAAACGAAGAATCTCAATAGGAAGCGTCAAAGCATGAAAGTCTCAAGTATAACACACAAAATAGAACTGGCAGAGCTTTCGAAGTTGATTATTAAGCGTAAAGTATACTATGTAAGAAGGTATACCATGGAGAGAATTGAACACGCTCTGAAAAACGGAGGAAGCGTCAAACCAGTGGAGAGGAAACTTGCAATACGCTAAAATCGGATGTATGCACTAAGGGACAAAGAAAGCAAAATAACTACCAATATAGATAGGATAGTTAAAATAGCGGAGGAGTTTTGCGGAGATCTGTACAGTAGCCGGGACAACCACGACCTTAATACTATAAGAACTACATGTAACCCAGTTGACACCCCACCAGTAATGATAGAAGAAGTCATAAAAGCCTTGGAGAACATGCAAAGAGGTAAGGCTTCTGGTGAGGACCAGGTAAAATCTGATCTGCTGAAAGATGGAGGACAGATTGTGTTAGAAAAACTAGCCACACTGTTTACGAAGTGTCTCTTGACGGGAAGAGTACCAGACTCTTGAAAGAATGCCAACATCACGCTAGTACATAAGAAAGGAGATGACAAGAACTTCAATAATTAGAGGCTGATCATCTTGCTTTTCATAGTATACAAGCTATATACAAAGGTAATTACTAAAAGAGTTAAGAAAACAGTAGAGTTCATTCAACGAAAGGAGCAAGCAGGATTTCGAACAGGCTACTCAACAATTGACCGAATTCATACTATCAATCAGGTTATAGAGAAATGCTCGAAATATAGCCAACCACTATACATAGCCATCATAGATTACGAGAAGGCGTTTGATTCAGTATAAATATCAGCAGTCATGCAGACACTGTGGAATCAGGGCGCAAATGAAGCATATATACACATCCTGGAAGAAGTCTACAGGGGATCAACTGATACCATAGTGATTCGTAAAGAAAGCAATAGATTACCAATCAAGAAGGGTGTAAGGCAGGGGGACACAATCTCCCCAATGGTATTTACCGCGTGCTTACAGAAGGCTTTCAGAGGCCTAGAATGAGAACACGTAGGGGTAAGAGTTAATGGAGAGTACCTTAGTAACCTGCGTTTCGCCGATAACATTGTATTGCTGAGTAACTCAGGGGCCGAATTGCAACTCGTGACTACGGAATATACAATGCGAGCAGAAAGGTGGGTCTTAAAACCAATCTGCAGAAAATAATTGTAATGCACAACAACCTCAAAAGAGAGCAGCGCTTCGAGATAGGTAACAGTCCACTTCAAGTTGTAAAAGACTATGTCTAATTAGGGCAGGTAATTACCATGGAACAGAACCACGAGATTGAAGTAACTAGAAGAATAGGAATGAGGGGGAGCACATTTGGCAAGCACTCTCAACTAACGACGAGTAGATTGCCACTATCCCTCAAGAGGAAGGTATATAACAGCTGCATCTTGCCGGTACTTAGCTACGGAGCAGAAACCTGGAGACTTATAAAGAGGGTTCAGCTTAAATTGAGGACGACGCAGTGAGAAATGGAAAGAAAAATTGTAGGTGTAACCTTGAGAGACAAGAAGAGGGCAGAGAGCAGAGTGGATTAGGGAACAAACGGGGGTTAAGGATATAATAGTTAAAATCAAGAAGAGGAAATGGACATGGACCGGGCATGTAGCGTGTAGACCGGATAACCGCTGGTCATTAGGGGTAACTATCTGGATTTGCTACATTGAGACGCAGATTACACCATCTCATGCTCCAAATAAAAATCGGCATCCAGCGGTTGTATGTGCTGACTGCTTCGAGGACAGGCGGCCTAAACGTGTCACTCCATGTTTTACCAAGTGTCCAGTATGCTTCCTTATTGATTTTTTTTTCTTTTTTTTCTTTTTTTTCAGCATTCGCACAACCTAACGTACGAGTGTACGTTCGTCTTGCGAAAATTCATACAAGAACAAACGAGTGCGCTTTGACGTGGTTATGGTCGCGTGTACTCATGAATTTCTAAAGAACAAAGGCAGGAAGTTCAGCCGGGTTCACGTTCGCGGCGTTGAATTGTAGCGCCGACCTCTACAATGTGGCCGTGATCCTAATTATTGCGAACATAAGCAAAGATCTAGCAACGCGCCTTGTTTTCTGTCTTAGTTGCGCACAGCTGAATGCGTGGCGTCGTATACGATCTTCGGGTCATGAAGTGAATGAAGCGCTAACACCAGTAAGGAAAAAAAAACGAAGTGGATGAATTAGTTCGAAATAATTTGTGTGCCGTTGATACGGAGACATTTTATCGCATTGTTTCACGGAAATGGTTCATTCGAGCTTGACGCTTATAACCAGCGGACGGGTGGTTGCATTCCACGTAACCTTCTTAGCGGGAATGCACCTTCTAACGATAACCTTTCACAGATCGGATAGCACAACCTTCTTAGACGCATCGTATTACCCAGACGAAAGGAATCTACTACCACGCCACATCTCATGCTCTCTAAACAGACTTCTCCAGGAGTGATAAAATCAGGCCAGCGGGCAAAAATCGTATCTATATTCCATTTTTAAATTGTGTTGCGAAAGACTTTTTGTAAAATTACGATTACCTTGACGTGGGTTGAAATAAATGCACTTTTTCTTATTACCACAAGGAATCAAGATAAATAGACAAGAGAACTGCAGGGTCGAAGTGGTAAAATGGCGGCTTGACTAGTCCCACGTCCCATAAAACTCAAGCAGATACATAACAAAAATGCTTATTACGTAACTTGTTAAAAACTCTATAGAAAAATATTTTTCAAGACGCGCATCACAAAGCTTAACTTCCTAATAACAGAGGGGTACTCTCTTTTTAGGAATTGAAAAATTTTTTGCATCGCATAGTTTATATTCATTTAGCGTTCAGGGAAGGTCATATGAGTGCATTTGAAAGTTGAGCTTGTACGTATAGATGCGAAACTGACCCATGTTCTGGGTATGAGTTCAAGCGAGAAGAATGGTTGGTTTTAAAGTTCCCAATGTCCCTGGCATCAGTGATACCTTAAAAGGGATCTAAAGTGAAACTATGACTTAGTATAGAGTCGTAAACTACAGGCCTAAAAATCTAGCATCACTAATTTCAGCACTCACGTTAATGAAAAGATGAATATTTGAACTTTTAGATTTTTTCACCAAGACCTCCAATATGTTGACGTCACAATTTTCAATGGATCTTTCCGTGTCTTGACTACATTGGGTAGGAAAAACTTTTTGAATCTTCGTACGTCAAGTTTCTGGCTCCACCAGCAGACAATATTGTTCATCAGTTCATGTTAGGAATACGTAGACACCTTTTGACCCTACCAGAGCCTATGACTTCAAGATTACTATGCGGAAAAATTAAGGGGGCGTCACTACCCGCGCCTTGTGTTTCAGTTTTTCTCGCTTACCGTACGTGTTCTTGCAGTGAGAGCAGTGTTTATGGTGCTTATTTGTTTCACAGTCGAAAAAATAAAGGCATGAGCTTTTACGTGTGGTCAACTTGGATAGTTTTATTTCGAAAAATAGATCACGTGTATAGTCATTGCTGGGAAAGTCTGCCATAGCCCATATTGCTCGCTTCGGCTGTGTATTACACAGTGCTACTTTTTTACCGCTGGATCAAACGAGGTGAAACGGGATTTATTGGCACAAGTAGCACTTGCACAGTAGGTTTATTGATGCGGAAAGCGGGCGGCAGCAACGGACTCAGGAATCACAGCAATCGGGCCAAACGCTCGCGCTTGCCTCCTCTTGCTAAAGGCGTGACCCACTGCGGCACATATTCTTCTTCCTCTCTACAGAAGGAATTAACACTTTGAATAAAAAAAACATGACAGGCGTACGCGGAAGGTGCAGCACAGTCACAGCGAAAGCTAGTAGAGCGGCCTTTCGGAGCCTTTTCTAAACACTCAATGGTTACCTTCTGCAAGCACGCTTACTGGGTACCCACTACGACATTATAATTATAATTTCTGGGTAGTACGTCGGTATTCGCTATGCTATCCTTTGTCAATTTTCTGAGAAGTGTGGTATCCGCTAAACACTTGCAAGGAATTTTGCGCCAATTATTCATGCAGTGGCTGAAGACGATGAGAAATTATTTCTAAGGTGGGTATGCGCCATAGGTAATTGGTGATCAAGAACAAGCTTTTGTAATGGGTTAGAGCATTCGACGACCCAATCGCTCCGCCATTCGCTTTGTGTGACGCCTGGTTGTACTTTTGATGTTCTCAAACGCTTCATTAGCAATATTAACGCGATTCTTGTGACGTCATCAAGCCTGTCTAAGGCAAGTTTCTCAAAAAGTGCCAAGCAGTGGCATGGCACAGTGGTTCATTCTGCTTCTGGACGCCGGTTGGTGCAGACGCAGGATGGAAAGCTCATCCCGAGCAGCGACAGCGGCCGACGCCGGCCGCGGTACAGCGTCTCCGATCGTTCCAAAGGACTACAGGATTATTCTGCCTTCGTTGCCATCAGGTGAAGCGATGCGTCAAGCAGTAGCTCTACACTGCGACGTCAGCGGCCGACCGTACCGCATCGACGACTTCAGGAAACCTCTCAAAGATTTAGGCGTCATACAGCAAGTAAGTGGCATCGGAGGATATCAGATGTCGCACGTGTGGCTATTGCACATGAAGACCGTGGAAGCAAAGAAAGCGCTGACAGACGCAGGCGTTATCAAAGTTAAAGACCGGGTATGTCTCGTCATTGACCCGACGCGGCAAGAAGTTAAAATGAAATTGCACTGGCTAGCGTTCGATGTTACAAAAGACGCTATTCGACGTGCCTTCTATGAATACGGCGACGTCAAGGAGGTGACCGATGACCGATGGATGGTGGTGGTGGTAAAAAACATTTATTTCAGAAAAAGTATACTAGAGAGTGCCGACGTGGCCGATCGGCGTGCTAGAGTGGCAAGACCCTATTCCGGGACGCCAGTGGAGCTGGAAGCTGCCCGTGCGCGCTCCACCAAGGAGCGTTGTGCAGCCAAGGTAGAGCAGCCGAGCAGGTGCTCCTCCCAAGCCTCTCTAGTTGGGATAGGAAAAGGGGGTGAGAAAGGGACGGGATTAACTGGGCACGATGCTACGACGTGATATGTGTCGGCGAGGACATGACAGGTCGAGTAGGTGCCATTGATTTCCGGCAAAAAGTGCCTGGCGACCGCCGGACTGATAAAGGTGTTTGTCTGCAGGCGGCGTAGCAGTCGTTCTTCCGCTTTCTCCAAACCGCGTGCGGGGTCCGGGTAGAGGCGGCGCGAAGCCCGGTAATAAGCCAAAATTTCGCGAAAGCGCGTCAGGTTGGTATTGCCAGATTCCGTCTCGGGACATGGAGGGGCAACGGCCCGGACAGGAGAAGCGCGGGCAGCGGCATTTGCCGCCTCGTTGCCGGGCAGGCCCGAGTGGCCTGGTGACCGATGGAGAGTCGAGGATTTTGAAGGAGTTGAATCGACCACTCGTGTAATACGCATGCAACTACGAGATGGCGTTTCAGTGGATCAACTGCCCCATCAGGTGCGTATTGGCAGCAGTACGACACTGGTCGTGGTGCCGGGAAGACCGCCTTTGTGCTTGCGGTGCCGAAGCACGGGGCATATGCGACGCGATTGTAAGGTCCCAAGGTGCAGCGAATGCCACTCTTTCGGTCATGAGCAGGATGAATGTAACCGTTCATACGCACGAGCTGCAGGGCGACGACCAGAGACTCAACAGAGTGAACTTCTCATGGATGAGGAGGAATCTGAACAAGCGTCTTTGCCTGCGACACCACAGAAGCAGACGACATCGGACGACACGCCGGTGCTGGGGAAAAGCAAGCAAGTTTCTTCAGCCCCGGACACGAACGCCGAACGGAAGATGGGAGGTCAAGCGGCCCCAACGACTAGCGAAGAGACGCGTCTTGCGCCTGCGATGCACGCCGCGTCGCAGCTGCAAGCAACGCGCCCTGAAACGCCGGCGTCCCAGGCCAACGCTGCTTCGACTCCTCTAAACTCGGCTTCACAGCACTCTTTGGCGAACAAAACACACGAAAATGAGGATTTGCCTAGTGATCTGGATACCTTAAACATAGAATTAGAATCGGCGTCTGCAAAACGCCGTCGCGATTCAGACGACGGTGCTCAAGTAGACGAAAGTCGGAAATGCAGTGGAAGGTGGTCAGTGGAGGCAAGAAACGAAACGCTGCCCGCCAACGGTCGTCGTCGCTCAAACGCGACGATGGCCGCTCAAACTAAAGGTGAACAACATGGATCCGCCCTTGACGACGAGAGCCCAATAAGTGAACGTGCAGGGCTCTCAGCTTGGACCCGCTCACCGATCACGTCGCTGAGCGGGTTCGTGAAAGCAGCGACGCTCAATATACGAGGACTGGCTTCCAGGAAGAAACAGACTCAGCTCTACAGACTAGCCATGGACCAAGACCTGGACATTATTGCAGTTCAGGAAACCAAAGTGGAGAGCGTGGACGCCACCGAGAGCCTACTGCAACGTTTCACCGGACGCTACACCGCCAGCGTCAGTCATGCAGTTGGTAGGTCGGCAGGGTGTGTGATCTTTGTGCGGAAGAGTTTAGGTGCCAGTGTTCAAAACGTCACGTCTGACTCATCCGGAAGGTTTGTTGTATGTGATTTGACCTTCTTTTCTCTTAATTAGCGAGTGATTTGTTTATATGCACCTCCTAAAGTTGATGAACGGTGTGTAACATTCGACGAAATTCGTACTTATTGTGAATGCGATCGCATAGTCATCCTTATGGGAGATTTTAATTGTGTGATCAGTGCCGATGATAAAACAAGTACATCCAATTTCAACGACTCAAGCACAGTCGCGTTAATGAATCTAATTTCTGACTTAGACCTTGAGGATGTTGCAGAGTGTATTGGTAAAGGACCAACACTGTATACGCATTTCCAAGGCTCCAGTCATGCGCGCCTAGATAGGGCCTACGTATCACTGGATTTAATTCCGATTATCAGTGAGTACAATGTCCTCCCTATTTCATTTAGTGATCATTGCTTAGTATCATTTGTAATAGGCAAAAGGAATAGACGTAGACCAGTATTTAACTGGGACACGTGGAAGCTGAATTCTAATCTCTTGGAAGATGAAAAATTTATGGACAGTGTTCGAGAGGCGTTGGTAAACATAGATAGTGGAGACCAAAAATACGGAGTGAAGTGGGAACAATTTAAACAGAATATAAAGTTGATAGCTATAGAACGCTCATGTGTAATAAAACACGGAAAGAGTGAAGAAGAAAGAACCCTACGTTTAAATCTCAAAGAACTGCTAGCAGAGGACAGCAAAACGCCAGGCTTATTCACAAATGATATAAGGTCAGTAAAGTCCAAATTGGAACAAATTGATGAGGAGAAATATCGTGGCGCACAAATAAGGGCAAGGGCAGAGAAAATGACCGTAGGAGAGAAACCGACCAAAAGAATGCTTGGTCTCGACAAACGAAACGCTCAGCGGAATGTTATACATCAGATTGAATACATGGGTAACGTTACAAGTGAACAAAGATATATAGAGGATGCTTTCAACGAGTACTACACCACTTTATTTGATAAATGTAAAGTAAATGTAGATGAATTCAAGAATGATTTTTTAAAATTAATGCCAAAGGTTGAGGACTGCAGGAAAGACAGCCTAAAATGTCCTATTTCTGAACCGGAAGTGACAAAAGCAATCATTGACCTCCATTTGGGAAAGTCCCCAGGACCTGATGGCTTAACAGCCGCATTTTATAAGGAATTCAAACATGGACTAGCGCCGATCCTGGCAGCGGTTTTTAACGAAGCCTTAGACATAAAGACTTTGCCACCTTCTTTTCTGCTATCTCATACTATTTTAATACCAAAAACTGAGGACGCAGTTAAATTACGTGAAGTGAAATCGTACAGGCCAATTAGTCTCTCAAATATCGACTACAAGATTTTGTTGAAAGTGCTAGCAAGGAGACTGCAGACAGTTATTAATAACATTGTAGGCGACCACCAGACATGTGGGATCAAACGGCGCACTATATTCACAAACATTCACAAGGCACGAAGTGTATTGGAGTGCTGCGATGCCACAAATGATCAGATCGCGATGATCCAGATAGATTTAGAAAAAGCATTTGACCGAGTACCGCACGAAATTCTTTTTCTTTTGTTAGACTATGTCAATGTTGGCAAAGTAATTCGAGATACAGTTCGAATGGCATATACTGGATGTAAAACTCGGCTAATCATCAACAAAGTTCTTGGGAAACGAATTAATGTCAGACGTTCTGTACGACAAGGCTGCCCTTTGTCTTCCCTCCTATTTTCAATTTATATAGAGTCATTTTGCCAAAAAGTCATGAAAAGCAATAACATAGTGGGGTACAAACTACAAGAAGCTTAAGTACGGGTACTGGCATACGCAGATGATATAGCTGTGTTTTGTAAAGATTATGATAGTATCGCTGAAACCATAAAAATTGTGAACCTTTATTGTAATGCAAGTGGTAGTTTGGTAAACTGGAGCAAGTGCCTGGGTTACTGGCACGGCGAATGGCCTGTGACTCCACAATTTGTGGCTGGTATTTCATGGACTACTACTCCAGTACGATACCTAGGTGTGCCATTAGAATATTATTGTGACAGTGAACCGTACTGGCGGCGTCAGGCCATGGAGCTACGAGAAAAAGCGGAAAAACTCAATGGTTTCCAGCTATCAATTTTCGCCAGAGCGACATTTTGTAACGTATTTTTAGTCAGTAAGCTCTGGTATGTCCTTCAGGTAATGCATTGTTCACGTGTGAATCTACAGAAGCTTCATCGAATATTTGCTGTTTTCTTGTGGGGTTCTTCTTGGGAGCGAACAAGTAGAACTAACTTATTCAGACGGGTTCGCTCTGGAGGACTTGGTCTGTGTCATTTGTACCTTCGTCAGTTAGTTAATCGGTTTATGTTTTTCCGAAATAATCGAGACCCATTCATACGTACTGTTATATAGCTTAGGCTTGGAAGACGGTTGCCAGAATTTGTGGTAGCATCTGTTCACATGAAAGCAAGTGTTAGAGGTTTCTTAAAAGAAGTTGTTGATTCATGTCTCTTTCTAAAAACGCGTTTTTCATTGAAATACCTCAGTACGGTTTCGCGTAAAAAGTTATACAAAGATTTAGTAGAAACAGTTCTTCCTGTTCCCCTATATAGAGCATTATACGGTGTAGGCCCAGGCCAAAATGTCTTAAGCCGTGTTTAAAAAATGGAGGTAACACCTGGAGCGAAATCCTTTTTCTTTAAGTTGCACACTGGGACCTTGCCCATGAAAACATGGATGCAAGAAAAAGGCTTATTCGTTCCTTGGGGTGTTGATTGCCTTCTCTGCAAAAAGCCGGAAACAATTGAACATGTTTTCCTGGACTGCTGGGATGCAGTCTTTTTCTGGGATGTTCTCCAAAGGACTTTGAAAAAGGATCTGCCTCTCGATGCCTATGGCATCAGATTTCTACCAGTATTAAATGAAGAAGGAATACCTTTCGACCTATTTATGGTACTGGGCCTGCACGGTATATGGCAATCTAGAATGGCGGTGCGCCATGCTGATGTTAATGCACGTCCGGTCAGGCAATATTTCTTTCAATCTGTCTGTTCGTTCGTGGAAGCACAAAAGGTTCAACAAGAGGTGCCCGAGTGGCTTCATCAAGTAGAAAGCCTTCTACAGATGAAGGAATTTTAAAAAGCCTGTTAAATATGATGCTTTTTACCTCTTTTTTTGTTTCATGTTTCTACTTTGTTTGATGTATATATGTTTGTGAATGTTGTATGTAAACACGCAATAAAGCAAGAAAAAAAAGGCATGGCACAGTGGTACAATACAGGGCTGGCACGCAGCGGACCCGGGTTCGAACCCCACTGTGTCCATGTGCTGGGTTTTTTTTTTTCTTATTTCGTGCGAAGTGGTTACGGACAACGCCGGCGGCGGACAACTGCGGCGCCGCGCGTGATTTGCGTTGTGATCTCACAGCGGCTTTCGCTGTAATATAAAATGAAATGACTCAGCAAAACATTAGTAAAGCAAACCACGATATTCAGCTTTGATTTGAACCAGAAGTTGTTGTTTGGTTATGGAAACTATATAGTGTAAACACATACGCTTTTCAGCAAAAATCGCCGGAAGCATGTTGGTTGCAAAAATTTACAAACCTAGTAAAACACAGTACACTTGCGCTAGCAGGTGCATTCTTTTATGCTATACAATGCATTAGTTAGATCTTAAAGCATCTACTTCACCATGACTGAAGCCTTTAGGCATTGATAACGCTGAAGATCAATACATTTATATATATATATATATATATATATATATATATATATATATATATATATATATATATATATATATATATATATCTTGAGTGCTCGTGGAGCTTTTCTTCATAAATACCTACGACAATAGCAGGAAACTTTACAATAACGTGAACACATCAAAAAGGTATTAGTTATACGTGATTTGTTTGGCAATGCCGCATGACTTAGTTCGTATAGCTCTCAGAACGTATCTGTACACAGCAAAATGAGTGAATAAAGATACAGTAAGTGAACACAAACATGCATAGATTGATATGTGGGGTTTAACGTCCCAAAACCACCATTTGATTATGAGAGACGCCATAGTAGAGGGCTCCGGAAATTTCGACCACCCCAAATCTGAGAACAAGGGCCTACAGCATTTTCGCTGCCATTGAAAATGCACCCACCACAGCCGGGATTCTATCCCGCGACCTGCGGGTAAGCAGCCGAGTACCTTAGCCAATAGACCAACGTGATGGGGCTAAAACAAACAGGCAATGAATGATAGGTCTGAAGCCATGTTGAAAGAATAAATCAACTCCAGATGTTCATTTTTACTGACGATAATCACAGAGTGTTTGTTGAAGACCTCTTTGGTGCATGGCGCTACGATGCGAATCTTTTTGACGCTTAAGGTAAAAATGTGGTTTAAAATCTAGTGACGGCCGCTAGTACGCACTTTACAAAGCACTGGAGAGGAGACCACCTTGCGTAAAGCGACGGTCACACGATAGGTTTCGCGTTACAAGCAAGCCATTTTCGAAACGGCGCCGTTTGGCCATGACTTTCGTTTTGTCAACGTGGTCTCGACTGTCGATAGGCAGCGTTTTCTGGCTGTGTTCAAAATCTATCAGAGGGTCTTTTTGAAGGATAACGAGTGCATCACATCCTACGTAGAGTATGTTGTGTATTTTCGCATGCGTTCATGTTTGTCGATTTTGGTAGCACGCTTTTTTACTCTAGGGATCGAGAAAAAAAACATTAATAAAAAATGAGTCAATTATGTCAAGCATAGCCCATCGCCTCCAAGCAGTCCTCGGCCGTAATCGAGTATGACACGGCAGCTGCAAGGACTTGGCCACCAGTTTATAGATGGTTTCTTTATTATTTTTCATTTATTTTTTTACTCCCACTATTCGGAGAATTCGTCAATTTTTTTTTCTTCCTCACCTTTTTTTCCTTTCTCCCCTCTAATCTTTGTTTCTTCTGTTTCCTCCCTCCTCCCGAAAGAGTGAGCGGGCGCTGTGCCCCTCCAGGTGGCAGTTTCCAGCTTGCTCTCTCCCTCTTTGCTCTGTGTCTTTGTGTATCTGTGTATGCAAACCAAATGAATAAATAAAATAACAAAAATGGGCAGATCCCACGAACAGTGGGAATCGACGATATGCGGCGCACGAATGAGAAATGTTGATATCTCACTTTAAAAGCAGCACAACGTTACCAGGTGGAGATAAATGATGCCGCAGATGACTTCCGTGTCATTATTATTGTGTTTGAATGTGTCGTTTACCTTCGTCATCTATTCACGTCTCGTGACACAAATAATACACAATTGGGCATATAAGTAATACACAATTTGGCATAGGGGAACCTAGCAAAACGGCTGCGAGCGCATCATGAGAGTGACATGTAGTCATGTAGTCGTGTTGTTCTATGATACGCATGTCGTGATTGTCACGTTTGGATGTGTCATTTACCAATTACGTGCGTTCGCGTCACGTAATATCGAGTTAGGTACATGTGAAGCTAGCTAAATGGCCGCGAACGCGTCATGAATGTAGCTTGTAGTCATGTTGTCACATGACACGTATCTCTTGTTTATCATGTTTGCACCAGTTTCATACCTTCGTCATCCATTCACGTCCTGTAATACCGAATTTGGGATTAGTGAAGCTAGCAAAACAGCCTCTAGTGCATTATGAGCGTGGCATGTAGTCTTGTTGTTACATGACACGCATCTCAGGGTTATAATGTTTTCTTCAGTCACATACCTTCGTCATCCTTTTTCGTACTGTTATACCAAATTTGGCATATGTGAAGCTAGCGAAATGGCCGCGAGCGCATCATGTAGTCGTGTTGTTACGTGACACGCATGTCATGATCTTCATGTCAGGGTTTGTCGCTTTTGTTCGCTATGCAATCATACCATACGATACCAGTTTTGCAACATGCCATGAGAACGAAACCACCTCAAGAGCTACATGACCATAAAATGTAAATCATTACATTGGTGAAATACATGTCATGATTTTTATGTTATAACTGGTCATATACGTTCGCCACACAGTCATGTTGTGCCGTACCAAGTTTGGTATCGGTACCATTATTGAAACAGCCAGGAAAGCTAGAAGTCGTAGGTGGCTAGATAGAAAGATACGTTAAAGTCGCCGAATTTCGCTAAGAAATGCTTCGCATTTAATAATTGTGATTTGGGCTGCACCGCAGGGCCTCCCACAATCCTTGGGAAAATTAATTTTTTGTGCATCATATAGCGAAATGCTTGTGAGGGTCAGTTTATCGCACTATTGTCGAACAATGCCCTGTATAGGATACATGGTGGACGATTTCCCGCGTGAATAGGAATTGAAAAGATACATGTACTCCGGAGCTTTGGTCCGTTCGTTAAAAGTTATCACATTCATCCGCGACTCACTTGTGTGTGGAGGCACTCATGTGCCGCACTTGCAAAGCCGCAGGTAATTGGCTAGGGTGTCTGGTGATCACAATTGTCGTTCTGAATTGAATATTTGCGTCGCCCTTGAAGCGTTTGCTCATTGCAGCTTTCAATACTCCCATGAAGTCATCGGAAACGTCAATACTCACTGTTTTTTCCCACGTGCTTGCAGGTGCAAGATGCACAAGTATAGACTGCCGGACCACAGCTGATGAATTATTAAGGGGTCCTTGCCGTTACAGAGAGCCCTGCACGTGAGTACAAGCTTTGTGTCTCAATGTTATGCGATAATATGCTGTATGCCTATTATCTTCCCCGTAACAGTGCAAACAATAAAAAATAACTACTTCCCAATCTTATACTATGTTACCTTAGTAAGCAGTGCAGTCCTACCAGCTGATTTGTCAGATTTCAATTTTTTATTCTGTGTATAGTCATTGCTAGATTGTACTTGGTCACATAATCATAGATCGCAACCATTTTACTCCAATTGACCTTGTATTGCTGAGCTGTGTTTGCCTAATTCACATTTTGTTTTATTATAATAGCTTCTTTTTAAATTTTTTTCTATGCTTGTTTCTTCTTTTAATATTTTTCTTTATCAGTTGTACTATGTATTTTATCCACCCCCCCTCCCCCGCCTATACGTTGCTCGTTCTCCGGCCTTTAGGGACAATAAATGAAATAGAAAAATGAGAATATAACACGGGTTCAAATAATGTTGGACACAGATGAACATGGTGTGGCATCTTGTCACTTCAGCTACACTTTAGTGACGTGGCAACTGTTTCTGCCGCCATGCGGGGGTTAGCTTAACGAAGACAAAATGAAAAATGCCTTCCAGTAAAAAGCGTCGCTGTACGAGCGAAGGTGACATCGAGGGGAGCGCCCAACTTGTGAAACGTTGTGGCAAGAACACGGAACCACCCTTTAAAGCAGCGATTATTTTCCGTGCGCCGCCAATGTAAACAAAAGAGGCTCTAATTGAGTAGGCTTTGTCCGACGCCATAGCTCAGCAGGTTAGGTGTTGCCTCGTTGAGCTTGAGACACTCTTACAGTATCGGTGTTGAGTAAGTAAAATTTCACCCTTGTTTTATTGCTAAACGTTAGCGAGTCAATCAGGAGTTGCCCACTACGCTGTATTCCTCACGCTTACAACGGGGTTTTCGCGTAGAGACAAAGTTCCAACGAATAGTGTTATTTCAACACCAATATGAACGACGAAAGGTTAGTTTTGCTTAAAATTATATACATAATTTTGAACCGTTTGCAGCTTCTTGATATCGCGGAATACAGCCGTAATATACGACTTTTTTGCACGCTCTACTATTGAGCCGTATGATCGAATACGGAAGAAGTTTACCTGAATTTGCATATTTGTACATTCTGGTGCACGCACCGAGACATAAACACGCACTTATTCTTCGCGCGACAGTTCCGCCTCATCTCCCAACTTTCGATTGAGATAAAAGAAAGTGCGAAAAATAACGATTTAAAAAGTGCGCGTGCAGTTAAAGTAAATAACATACATGATTTCAAAGCATAGGTGTTGCTTGAAGTACTTTCAAATATAGCCGAATAGACATGCCGAACTACAAGCACAAACCAACGAAAAAAAGACACCGGCGACTGGAACATTCTTCGAAAAGTCAACATGTACAGACTCTACGGACAGCATAAAAAAAGTGCCTTAAGCCTCAAATTAGCTATAAAAATGTCAGCCTTTCGTATCATAAGTTGAGACACGCCATATATGTGTAGCGGAAAATGACTGATAAGTAGAGCCATCAATAACATGGCATGTTCAACACTTAAGTCACCCCGTTAAAAATGCACGTTGTAGATTGCACGTGGTAAGCAAGAAGGAAAATGCAGAATCATAGGAAAGGAAGAAAAAAGTGCAAAATATGAAATCAAAAATAGTGAGAAAACCAAATCAATGTAAAAAATAAAGGCAGTTTCAACCTAGTAATGCCAAGATCCCCCCCCCCCCGCCCTACCCCAGCCCCCCACTCTCAAAGAAAAAAAAGCGCGGACCTAAAACAACTTTTTTTGCTTCCCTTCTGTTCTTTCTTCTTGCCGCCTCTCTCTCTTTTCTATTTTTTTCATTTCTCGCTGCGTTCTTTTTTTTCTGTTTTTATTTCTTTATACGTTTTTTCTTAATTTTGTCTGTGTTTCTCCCTCATTCCAATTATCGCCTGTCCTCTTTCAATTTCGACACATGGTTTGTGCTGCCCTGCTTTCCTAGCCGTACCAATAATGTCCGCACTTGATATCATCATCAATGCGCTCGAAGAACGAAACGAATATTCTATGTAGCGCGAGTGCGCGCTCACTACGCTACAGTTCGCGCTACTATATGTTATTTTGTCTTTGTTATCATCGTCAAGGCGCTTGAAGTAGAAGCGGAAGAAGATTTCTCCTTGGTGCTAGCGTGCGCTCAATATGCTACAGCTGGCTGATATATGTGGTTTTTGCGTGTGTTACGCCAGGTGACGGTGGCAAAACCACATATACATACACATATAACATACACTCGAAGCCATCAAGTTCTCCCCACGAATTTGTCGTGAACTACAAAGATGGAAAAGCCACCAGCGGATTGCACCGGAAGGTGGAATACAAAAACGGTGGTCACACTGCCCCCTTGGGGGAAAGTTGGGTGCGTGGGAGGTAATGTTGACAATGATGGCATTGCTCGTTTACGTTTGCCTTACTCTGTTGAGATGCTGTGCCTTCCTAATCCCGCCGTGTCTTTCTCGCTTCTTCTCCTAGATTTTTTTTTCTCCTAGCCCAATTCATCGCTTATTTGGCAGCACGTGCATGAGCCTAATCTAAGCTCAGAGATCACTCATTTTTTCCACAAATTTATAGCATACTGGTTTTTTAGACATTTACATCAATTCGTGACTCATATGCCATACAAATATTCAAAATCCGCCGGTATAACAACTATGATGTTCTCATAAACTTAGCGCGAACCAATGCACAATCGAGACAAGGAAAGTTTATGTTACAGTTTTTGTAGTAATAAAGTTATAATTGTGATGAAATTAAAATGTGCAAAAATTGGTGGATCCCTTGTACCTTGGAAATGTAAGTTATGAGAACCATGCGGATGAAAGGACGTTAGCTACGCGAACTACATGGATTACCAGCATGAACTGTGGTAGGCTGAAATGTTTTGTTAGCACGTGATGGTGGTTAACTGCGCATTTTTCACGAATACGTGTATATCTGTGACGTCCATATGTCGAATTGGTCATGAGTAAGCATTCAGTGTGGTGTTGACAGCTCCTTAATTGCAGCCAAATCACTGTGAAATGTCAGCACCATCAGCAGAAGTGGAGTTGTTCCCATGATCGTCCGTTTGTGCGGTGGTGGGGAGCCTATGTACACTGAAGTATAACGTAGACTCTCCGCCAATGGTGAGCGAACGCGCAACCTTCAAATAGAGTCCCATGCTCGAGCAATTGAGCTATGGCGGCGGTCTTCCCCCTTGTAGGTTCTATCGGGTATATTTGTGAATATATAAGAATCGATGTGTTGTTTCATTGTGGTCGTTCTAACCTGTTTTACAGTGTGCACTGCAAGTCATCGTGTCTTATGACCGCTAACACACATGTATATGGAACCACCTACTACGCTACGGTAGGTGCTTCATGCATTTGTCGAAGGCGCTAAAATTTAAGATTTGTAATGAAACCAACCTTACCATTGAGACATTACTTTTATTTATCAGAATGTTCGTATTAGTAAAATACCCTCTTTGTATGCTGCGCTTACATATTTGTCTATGAGTTCTTTGACTCTATATTCTTGAATATTACGCAATATTTCATCGCCAGTCCAAGAAGCTCATGCTTTACCGCTGAAAAGAACGTGTTGTTTCAGTTCAAGCAATAATAACACGATAAAAATACTCACCCCACAAGGCACCTTTCATGTAAGGTTATTTTGTGGAAAACATATTACAATATTTAGTGTCAACTCAGCAAGACCGTGGAGGAGCCAGTACCTTTTATTTATTTTTTCATTCTAAAGAAATTAATTTGCTCAAATGAGCCAGATATTTGATATAATTCATCTTTTCTTGACAACAGCAATAATAACAACAGTGACAGCAGCAATAACTCATTGTGTTTTCTGCCCTCTTTATTTGCTCTCCAAGCAGTCCAACCAAACTTCTTATAGCAGAGCGAGATGCTTGGCGTCTGTATCTCAAGCAAGAATATCAGAACTATCAAATTTTCTTTACGTTCATGTTCAAAAGGTTCAGTTATTCGTACTTTCAAGTCACATGCTACTTTTCAGATATCACTCACTTTTTTTAGAAATACTCATTTTATCATCTGCTTGCCGAAGTTGTCTTTTTTGTGTTGAGAAATTCTTAAAAATGCCAATTTCGTCCGTAACTAAAAGTATAAACAGTTTTATTTGCGTGTGTGTGGAGCTTCATCAAAAGGCAAAAATAAATAAAGGTCAAAATATTGCTATCGACAGTCATTACAACACAAACATGTTGAAGAAGATGACAACAATTCGGAGACTCTTTTGTGCCGATGCGTTAAAGAGACGCGTCCGACTACTATACTGTGTGCGTCTTTGTGTGCGTCTGTTCGCGTAACAATATTTTCAATTTTTTCCTTTTTTTATCTGCATACTACTCGCAGTGTGAGGTCATTTAAAATAAACATGCTTTAATAAAAGCCTTCATTTCAATAACTCATCTGTATGCGGAGCAGCGCAAGGCAGCACTTGTCATACACCGAATAATCAACACTAAAACGTAAATGCAGTTTTTTCACTGGAACTGTAATTAGGTGCGTTAAGAAATGTTACTAGATGCTCTCTTTATGTACGTTTGTCTCCCTTTTAGACATCCTCTGTGTGCAAGAGCGCCCTTCATGATTTGCGAATATCATCTTGGAATGCTTCTGCACAAACTGCATCTTTCGTGGCGCAAAGCCAAATAAGAAGTGACTTCTCAGATTCGATGAGATATGGAGTCACTTCAGAAAGGTAAGAGTACCACAGCAAAGTAGGAATTTTTTTGTGTGGCCAAAGTCAGTTTAAACATACATATAGCCCACAACGTTTTCACTAACAAGTACATGGCAGGATAATTTAGGAAGAGTTCATCCACATGTCCGGCAATCGTTTCACCTGCCGATCGAACAGGAGGCAGAGGGTGACATTTACCACCGATAATATTCTTCGATTACCAAAGAAGATTACCTTCGCTAAGCAAAACATTTGCTGGGCGTGGTTGTGGCAGCTTTGGGTTTAATTCATGTGGTAAATACAAGATAATCATGCATGTTTCTTATTTTCGGCGCGCAGCTCAATCTCAGCACTCAAGGCGTTACGTATTTTATTCTAAATATGACCCGAAAACGTAAGACTTTCATGCAGCAGTACAATGGCGCTTACCGAAAGCTGACAGTCAGATTTCTTGCCACTAAAGAGAAAAGGCCTCTCAAACGTGGTGCTTGGACATGATATTCTCTGGTCCTAACAGCCCAATTTACGAACAGGATGCCTCTATATCCGCAACAGTCGGCACAATAACGTGTGTTACTTACTTTTTGAGTAGTTCTGAATAAATATTTAGTTTCACAATAGAAAAATATTTGCCCCGTATATGCATGTTGATCTGCAAATGTTGTTAAAAGACGATAGTCTTGGGTCTGGAGAGAGTGAACAAAACGTTTATTTGATGTTCTCGATTGATTTGTGTGGTTCAACGTCCCGAAGCCACAATATGATTAGGAGACGCCGTAGTGGAGGGCTCCGGCAATTTCGACCACCTGGGGTTCTTTAACGTGAACCCAAATCTGAGCACATGGGTTTAAACATTTCCGCCTCCATAGGAAACGCAGCCGCCGCAGCCGGTATTTGATCCCTCGACCTGCGGGTCAGCAGCAGAGTACCTTAGCCCCTAGACCACCGCGGTGGGGCGTTATTTGATATGCTGCGCAAGAAAATCGGTGGATGGCATCCTGGAGGCGCTGTGTCAGAGTGCCTCGAGCGTGCAGCGGAGGCGAACGAGCGCATCAAGTCACGTCACGCGTGAGACATGAGCGCCATCTGGCAGTTTTCTTGGAAAACGAAGCGTGCGGCTCTGAGACGGGCGTGTGAGCCCGTCTCAAAAGTGATAAGGTGCAGCATGCAAGGCGTGGTAGGTGCCACCACCGTGTCATCTTAGCAAAGCGTTGGAAACACTTGCCTTTTCGTGCAAGCCTTGCATAGTCAGCGCAGCGTGATAAACGCTAAGGTCCTTAGAATCACTTATGTATGCCTTTTCCAGTAAAAGAAGCACATACATATATGTGTTGTCATGGTGCCTCAAATATGCGCAATAATTGCTTTTTAATTGACAATCGCACAAGTTTAAACGCTGAATCTTGAGCAACATTGGTGGGCGCTGCGGATGGGGTCGGCCTTTTGGTGTATCGGCTCGTGCCGTTTAAAGTACCCAATATTGTTAAGAGTAGACAAAGAGAAAATGAACAGACAGACCAAAATTTTTGCGTTGAAGGTCCCCAAGAAAGACTATAGTCTTTAAAACACTGCCATTGCTTTTAAAGGATTGATTGCCTTTCTCCATTTTTGTTACACAGATAACTCCTTGTTTCTTCCGGCACGTTTGCGGGCTATACTTTTGCTAAATTCCTCTGGTTATGTCCAAGATTATCTCTGTTCTTTGGACATCATACTTGGACATTTAATTATTAAGCTGCTTCTACTCTAACATATGGCGCAAATAGGAGTATAAACTACACTTAGCGCACTTTTTTTTTGCATATTGCCGCTACCAGTGAATGCCCGTTCGGGCGTGGCTGTGATATTTTTTTCATGCTCGCCCTCTCTAACTTACTTTACTTTTCATATTTACAGCTCCTTCATACCATCAGCATATTTTGAATTCTCGTCCACGCGAATAAAAGGTAAGACTTTTTTTTTCAATATTTGAAAAGGGTTTCTGCATTGCGACGCGTTGGAACGATATAAAAAGGAGATATTTATGTTTTCATCAATCTCAAACAGTCAGCAGGTTCAATTATTATAGCTACGTATTGAATGTCCCCTCGAGAAAGCACTTGCTGAGAAACACCGGGCATTGCCGTACAGAACAGCTTGCAATGAGAAATCTGAAAGCACGGGGTGGGTGCGGGGACTGCTAGTCCATTGAAAGGCTGCAACTTTGAAGGCTGCAAAAGACAAGCCCGCTTGTCGAAGCCTTGATTCTAGAACCCACTTTTCATCGCAAGCTTGCATCTTGCCCTTTTTACCGTTCTTTTGGATAATAACTTCAAGTCATGCATATCATACTGCTATCCTCAACTCAGATAGTACCGAACATCAATGTGTTCTGCGATCGAAATCAATGCACCCTTATGCATCGGGTTTGTTTTGAAGGATTTCTCTTTTCAACACGTTATAGAAAACGCTTAGATGCCGACGTGTGGAAGTGGCCCCCTTAAGATGAACATAAATGGAAACAAACTTGGGGGACTCTTAAGCTTCACCTTTAAAAGTTGAACGCGACATTCTGTTTCCATGTGTGTGTATTTGAACACTTAGTGTGCGAAATCTTTTCTAAGTTGCTAGGCAGCCACTAAGTGGCATTAAGAGTACAGTATATAGCATGTCGGCCTTTTGTAGTGGGTCAATGACTAAACTTTGCAGTCATGAAAATCCGAGGTTCTGACGCTCAATGGCAATGTGCGTTTGTACGACACATTATTACAGCAATATTTCATGTTGTATTGTGTAGCATGTTCACAGGACGCGTGTGTTCGTTAGGCATCAGTTTTTTTTTTTCACTTCATTTTCAAGAAGACGAAGTAATTTTAGTTGTATTCGCATGTAGAGGTGTGGCTGTGTGGTGGAACACCCACTTGTTGCGCAAACGACTCGAGTTCGATCCCCACTCAAACCCAACACTTTTATTATTCATTTCAACTGTATCTTTCTCAATTTTTGGTCACGTGAAATGCTTGATTTTTAGTTCATGCAAAGACGATTATTTCTCGCCCAACTCCAGCGACGCCTAAGGCGACACCGGATTTTTCTGCGAAACGAGCTCTTTAACGCCATCACGTCAAATGACATTCACTGCCTTCGCTTCACAGGTTTCAGTACATTCGCGAAATTTTTTTTAAAATCATAAGTGGTGGGACAACTGGCACGCATATTGGACCAGTGATACAACGTTGGCATTCTTATGTCTAACACACAAAAGGCCGGGTTTAGGTTTTTTACGTTTGTGGAGTCGTTGACACGTCGGACGTTAGACAATCTCAAATGCCTTAAAATAGGAGTTTGGCATGCCCGCTTGATGATTACGATCCACGTGTATTTAAATAAATTATTTGTTATGAAAAAAATATATAGCGCTCAAAGTGCAAAGAAGCCCAGCAAGTACCACTTTTAATTCTTAGCTTCACATCCAGCGCACTCGTAGAAGTTGCTGCAAAGCGTCGTTGACTTTTTCAATGGAGTTCGACAAGCCCAGCCGCAACAGTTTCCGTACCCGGATGACATCTAATAAGTGCTTTTTTTCGGCAAATGAGGAGACTTTCGCGTGTGTCCCAAGAGTCTACAGCCCATTCTTTCATATCTTAACCGTTGTCCGGCGTGCGAACAGGCGTGGTATACTTTTTACCGGTAGACTTCGTTACGATCTGCATTCCTGGCTTAGCACCGTCTAGACTTGTGTGACATTGCGGCTGAGCCTACCCTGTTTTCTTCTGGATCAGCGCTCCCAGGGATGCGCCAAGAGCGTTGACAACGCGAAAGTCGTTATTAGAAATTTCCAGGGCCATCGGACCCCCTCGTAAAACCTTTTGAACACGCCTGACTGATTGACGAATAAGGAAGGTAAGGTCATCGAGGCTGCTTGCTTTGTTCGTCAAGGTGGCCCGGGCGAGGAGCCAAAGCGTCTGAGATCCGTCTGCGGGGACGTTTCTGACGTACTCCGGGGTGCCTTCATGACGACAGAGTTTCTCAAGCCGTGGCCGGCCCGGTGCCGCTGACCACAACGACGAGTCAACGCGGCGCATGAATGCACAAGTTGGTCTGCTTGCAGGACCGGACGTCTTCGCACTCTGCTGTGTCGTTTGCATTGAGTATTGTTTGCTGTTTTTTACCCTCGCCATAGGACGAACTTGGCACGCCTCTTCGCTCTCTTAGAGGTTGGGAAGAAGGTGGTGTTTTCCCTTCACATAGGGAAGGGGAGGAGCGCTTGTCGTGGCAATTTCATTGAACTGTCAGGGCCTCGATTATTTTTTCCCGCAGAGAATCGTGGGAAGACCAGGGCACCGTGGACGAGGGTATAAAACTTGAGTGGCGAGAGGCTCCCGAAAAGTTCCCAGAAGCTCCCATCAAGCTTTCATTGAGAGCTTCCATGATGCTACCACCAATCACGTAAAGACGCTACCATTGAAATGTAAATAATTTAAATAAACGTTCCACCTAACGGCTCCGGCGCCCCGCCGCGGTGGTATAGTGGCTAAGGTACTCGGCTGCTGACCCGCAGGGCGCGGGTTCGAATCCCGGCTGCGGCGGCTGCATTTCCGATGGAGGCGAAAATGTTGTAGGCCCGTGTGCTCAGATTTGGGTGCACGTTAAAGAACCCCAGGTGGTCTAAATTTCCGGAGCCCTCCACTACGGCGTCTCTCATAATCATATAGTGGTTTTGGGACGTTAAACCCCACATATCAATCAATCAACGGCTCCGGCACCCTTCCTCGGCATCTCTGCGAGACCCCCAACTACGTCAACTTTGTAATGAAACTTGTACAATGAAGAAACTCAGTATTCCGATTAGACACCAACTGCCTGTTACCTACAATCGCTGTTATATTTATATGCACGCATTTTTTTTTGCTTTCCAGAGTACGTGCTGGACGTTACGGCCCTCCATAGGAATTATGTTTACAACGAGCAAATCATGTCGGAACTGGAGTGTCATGGGCCAGAAAATAAGTCCATACACTTTGACTATGCAATCAAAGAAATTCCCTTTCAAAACATTGACCTCCGTCCTCAACCAAAAAACGGTATGTGTTTATGGAGTAACAAGTCGGCTCTACCAGTTATATCACTGAGAATATGGCTGCGGAATAACTATGAATACTTAATTTTTTCTTGAATTGGTGTCTGGACTACTTGTTAGTTGGAAGAGAATACTCACCGTCGTTACAGAACAACTAGTAAAAGTATTACGACCATGTGAGCAAAAGTCATGTTGTTGCTTTTTCACGATAGGAAGCGTCCAGTTTCTACTGAATAATAAACTCGCTCATTCACGGAAGTGCTTGATGGCTCTACAGAAAACTTACCTCCATGTAGCAGCCCATACAGCGCCCCTTCGTCAGTTTGTCGCCACTGGGTGCCAGCTATTCTCCGAGTTTAGAAGGAACTCTCAACAGTTGCATGACTTCATAAGAGAAGTTTTAAAACACTAGTCAATGCAAAAACACGCGCTATATGTCTACACAGATCAAATTTTAAAAGGCCCACCCATAAACACCATGTTTCAGCATAGACTTTTTTGTTTGTTCGAAGGCTACATACAATATGAAACGCGGTGAGCGAATAACGCGAAAACATTTTCTGAAGAAATCTTTTTTCACAAACTTTTATAACGATTTGCAGAAATCGGTATTGTGCCAGCAATCCCCTCAACTAGAATTTTAGGGGCTATCAATCTTCTGACAATATTACACGTATGGTTCATACTGACATGTTGACGGCTCAAACTAACGGGACGCGAAAGGAGGAGACAGATGATCGCAGATTGAAACTTTGTTTACTCACCGAAGATGATAAATACGAAAAAAAATGAAGGTAAGGAAAAATGGAAGAAGGAAGACTCCACTGTGATCAAGTGTCGTCCAAAAACGAGATTTCACAATTTAAAAAAATATGGATGTTGAGCTGAGACAATTATCAATATTCCGATTTATTAAAAACGCTTCCGCGATCTTCCTAGTTTTTGTGTCACAATGGGCGTATGTAACAGACGTGCGCTAAAATTCAGGTACGCAACCACACTTTGAGCAATGGACGCACAAATGTAAACCCAGGGCCCACTTCAGCGCATTGTAGTGTTCTCACAGGCACACGTTCAGGCAGTGCCCAGTTTGCCCGGTATACACCCTGTCGCAAGGCCTGGTCGCCTATGCAAAACATATAAAGATTAATAAGACAAAAAAATACGAAGATTGCAGAAGCATTTTTTTTAAAGTGTACCGTGATAATTGTTTCAGCCCACCGTCCAAGTTCCTTTTAAATTGTGAAATCTTGTTTTTGAAAGACACGTGATCATGGTGGAACCATCTTTCTTGTATATCTGTTTCCCTTCTTTTCTTCCCCGGTAACTATTATCTACCACAAACAAACCAAGTTTCGGTCTGCGCTCGTTTGTCTCCACCTATTGCATCCCGTTAGTTTGCACTACCAATATTTTAGTATAAAATTATGCCTATTATCCCGCCTTTCAACCCTTCCTTACATATTGGAATCGATATTTACATTATTGAAACCATTCTCAATAAAACTTGAGCTCTCGAATAAGCGCTTTGTAATTGAGTAGTGTTCTTAGAAATATTTATTATTACTATCGGGATATGTTACTGCTGCTTGCAAAATGTTTGACCTGGCAGTAGTGGCATCTTGTTTGGATCGGTTGTATCTTTTTCCCAAATGCATATTTTATGCGTTCACAATTGCAGCTACGACGTCACCTTTTATCTGGGTCAAGACCTACTAAAATCTTTTGACCTTTGTAGAAATGAGGCATGCTTAGCTCTATCATACTTCCCCATGGAAGCCTTACAACACCTGAAACTAAAAAAAATGTTTTACGATATGCCACCAAAATATCAGTTTTTAAAAGTTTTATGTTTATAGGAGTCACTTATGTGTAAAGAAAATAAACAAATATGCCAATGAGGCTACATGTGTTACCAACGTAAATTTAATAACTTTCTACCCCCCTACACCATTTACTTTTTTTCAAGTGCGCCACTGTTTTCTGTCGTTATTCATGCAAATATGAATTTCCTAGTCTGTTGTTTTTAGGAGGATTCAAGCTAAAATGACCGTAAGTTCTCACTTCATTCTATCACTATATATGTTACAAGATTGATGATCCATTGTAGCAAATTATTAAGACTATTTTGTGCTCTAATCAGGATTAGGTGCGTCTACAGTAACAGCGCTATGTCAATTTATATTAAGAGTTCCTTCCAAGCTGGCTGTGTTTTATTCTTTTCACGTTATAAATTGCTGAGACAGTTCAACTCTGTATGAATATAGAGGTGGATGTAATTTTTTCCGACTCAGTTCTTCATTTAAAAAATACAGGCAATAACACTTCAAGTAATTCTGTTTTGTTACATCATTCATACGTTCCCTTCGCATATGTCTCGTGCTTACTGTTTGCTTAAAACTTGCAGGAGTTTACAAGTTGAAGTTCCCAAAAGGTTCTTATGCGCACTCAAGAACGAATCTATTTTGGTGCCAAGTGGAAAGTACGACACTCTCATACATTGGCTCTCCAGCTATGTACTTCGACAAATGTAAGCGTTAAATGAAGAGCTCTCTTCTACTCTGACCATCTTCGAGTTGATAGTTATAGCGCGAGAACAGAACGATGACACAGAGACAAGAAGGACACGAAGAACACGAATGCCCGTGTCCTTGGTGTTCTTCGTGTATCTATGTCGTCGTTCTGTACTCGCGCTATAAGAATCGTCATGTCGTACCAACTAACCCAAGCTGCCACACTTCTTCGAGTGTTGCAAAGTATATTAAGGATGCGTAAAAAAATATGCACTTGTCCATTAGTGAAATTCTTGTTGCCTAAAAAAGCAGCCCTGTATAAGGGCGTGTTGTAAAAGTAACTAGCGAAAACAGCCTTCCACAGTTTTTCTCCGAATATAGCACGAATTCGCATAAATATGAACCAAAAAGCCTCCCAAGAACAGCAGGTGAAGAAGAGGTATTTCAACATATATTGAAGAAATTTAACTTCTAGTATCAACTGTATTGGTTACTCGCTAGATAAACTAAGTTTCAGTGGCTTTGTTTAAGGTCAAACAAGACAGTTTATTCACTCCATTAGCAATGTTCTCAAACGACTAACTTTTTCTGAGCAGCGTCACTTGCGGCGTACAGTCGTCTTCAAACGTTTGGCAACCGCTATGTATGAGAACATCAAAATGTTTCAAAAATGATTTTTTATGTGAAACAGCACATTAAATTTTGTTAGCACGGTTTATGAACTCAATGATGCCAGTTAAAACAGTTAGAATATTCAGCTTTTCTCGTGACTCGTAATATCTAAAGTTCTGTCACCGAGTGATTGACTGGGCGAGTTGTTAATTCATGATGGATTTAAATACGAGCACGATGAGCGTACAGGGACAGGAAATGCATAGATAATCGCATTGTCCACGTCTTTCTTGTCCCTGTCCACTTGTCGCGCTCGTACATAAATATGTCAGTGACTCTATATGTCGCACGATGTATTTCCACGCACAGTTTTGTTTTCATAAGTTGGGACATGGCAGTGATAAAAACGGCCTTTTCTGAAATTGATGAAACACCGTTTTTTTTATCCACAACTGATTCTTTTGCAACACCCCTTCTTCAGAATTTTACAGCTCTATCGCTATACTGCAACTTCTTTTAAAGTTTAAGATTTGGCATTGGGATTTACGTTATCGTCAGTTTTGGCATTGAATGCAAACAAACAGTGACGTACAAACTTTCTGCGTACATAAAATATATTGATAAAGTCGCATTGCAGAAGCACAATGGACGGCTCACTTCATTCCCTGTTGTGTAAGTTACGGTGCAGTTCAGCTGTCCACTTTATGAACAGTAGAAAACATAACAGTTGTTTTTTTAAGACAAAAAAGTGTGCTATTGTATGTTTGTTTGTTTTTTGTTACGCCGTTGTTAAATAAAAAAACCACCCGTGGATTTCAGAAAGTATGTATCGGGAAATAAGAGGGAAGTCGTCGTAATAATGCGTTAGTAATACAAGCATTGTGACAAGAAAAAATTTTGACTAAAACAACAAAATTTACGTGCTCAGATTTGGGTGCACGTTATAAAACGCTAAGTGGTCGAAATTTCCGGAGCCCTTCTCTAAGCCGTCTCTTCTACTCATATGGTGATTTTGGGACGTTATACCCCACACATTAATCAATCAAACCTACAACAGAATCGAAAAGTCGATCGACTCTCACAAGTAGAATGTGTTTCTTTAATTGGCGCCACCCTGGCGCGATGGTCTAGTGGCTAAGGTAAGGTACTCGGCTGCTAACCTGCAGGTCGCGGGATCGAATCCCAGAAGCAGTGACTGCATTTTTGATGGAGCCGAAAATACCGTTGGCCTGTGTTTTCAGATTTGGGTTCGCGTAAAGAACCCAAGGAGGTCGAAATTTCCGGAGCCCTCCACTACGGCGTCTCTCATAACAATATGGTAGTTTTGAGGCGTTAGACTCCACAAAATAATCAATTCTTTGATTTACGCCACAATATTTAGCCCAGCACTCACAATGTCAAACGTAAATATTCTTGAAACTATTTTGTGCTCTCATGTAGCTTCGTTGAACAATATACCCGAATGATTAACGAAAAAAAGGGGGGGGGCAGGACTACTCGTACGTGAACGTCTGTTTATTTTTGTTTTAGCACACTAAAGAGATACACGAAACACTGATAATAACATAAGACTATGTCACATGTGATAATAATGAAAGAAAGTGGTTTATGTCCTCTTTTTCCACGTCAATAGTCTTTAGCGGTTGTGACAAAAGTTAAAAACTGCCTCATTAGAAGTGGGCTGCACGTGATTAAAAATTTGGTAATCAAATATGCTTCGCTTTTAGGGGCGAAGCTCGTTAAGGCGTGGGCTGTGCGTCCCCTGTATGTAGCCACCTCTCGTTTAGTTCTTGAAGTGTTGACTAGATGGCGGTACCGTCCCCTGTATGTAGCCACTTCTCGTTTAGTTCTTGTAGTGTTAACTAAATGACGGTACTTGTAGCTGACGATGAAAAGATGCAATATGTTATAAACTAGACGGCGGTACTTGTAGTTGATGATGAAAGATGCGAGATGATATAAGATATGAATGATGTCACATATGGCACGTGTCATTGGTGGAAGGCAATAGTCCGATTTAGTGCGGCGACGTACGCTAGGGAGGGGGGGGGGGCGTTGTAATAAAATCGAGTGGGAAAAATGTACGTAGGATTTGTTGTTTACCAGGTTTACCTCCGGAGCTTCGCCCACTCATCATCATTCACTTCGTGGATATGGCGGCACTTTTTCATAGTCCTTTTTATTATTTCTTAGCGCAATTACAATATAATGCCGCCCCAACCAGCCTAAGTTAAAATTTTTCTGAATAATGTATACACCACCAGTGTCTTTCGCAATAAACAAATGCCTAAGTGAGCTTCTTCGAGAATTTTGGCTCAACAATAAAACCCAGAGTTTCTTTATAGTATTTTCTTCCCTTGTGAGCCTTTAATAATACCTGGATTGTTGTTTTGGTTGTTCACCACGGGTAATGATACATTTAGTCGAAGTCTGCTTTCCATTCGATATTTAAATAAAGTGTGTGTGTGTGTTCGCATGTGCATGCGTGTGTGTGCGTGTGTGCGTGTGTGTGCGTGTGAGTGTGCGTGCGTGTGTGCGTGCGTGTGTGCGTGTGTGTGTGCGTGTGTGTGCGTGTGTGCGTGCGTGCGTGTGCGTGCGTGCGTGTGCGTGTGTGCGTGCACATGTGTGTGTGCGTGCGCGTGCGTGCGTGTGTGTGTGTGCGTGTGCGTGCGCGTGTGTGCGTGTGCGTGTGTGTGTGTGTGTGTGTGTGTGTGTGTGTGTAAAATTCATCGCAATTATTTCATGTAAGTTAGGTCAACGACAACCCGAAAGGTTACTTCAGGATCGCCCGTAATTGAGAAAAATGGTGCTTTTGTATAATTCGCACACACTAACTACGTAATATTTTGCATCTTCAACGATGTCACAATTGGTTTTTCACAGCATCCGAGACAACGACTATATTATTGTCATTACATTGTTCCAATTGCTCTAATAGTTGCCAGTTAGTATTGGGCAACAATTACCAGCGTGTTGCGTGTAGCGCAATTAATGCGGCTGATTCAAACCGCACAGCCAGCTCCCTAACCGTCAACTAACGAAGCTGATCGGTTCCACGAAGGCGAACGCGGAAGACCCGAGCACGGGAAAGAAAGGAGACTCCTTCGTTCACACTTGGACTCGCTTGCCGGGTTCCGTGCCGACCAGTTGTGCCCTCGCGATCTCCAGCGTGAGCGTAGCTCTGGCTGACTGGGCTCGCCCTACGTCATCTCCTGACGCCGACGACCTTCGACGACAGTGTAGCTCTGACCGGCTGGACTTGCCATCTACTGACGCCGACAAGAGCTCTCGCAAGTGGTGCCCCGTCCTCGGACTCCTGTGACCGTGTTTCCATCTTTCCTACCTCTCCTATCCCATCGATTTGTCGTCGCTCACTTCGGCTTACCACTTCACGCCTTTTCCTCTTTTCTACACCTTTATTCCTATACCCTTTTAATCCCTCATCACCCCATCTCTTGTGAGCTACTGTTGAGGTGTCGCTCGCTGAAGCACACAGTTACGGGGCTCACTTTTCTCTTCCTTTCTCTCTTAATAACCAATTAGTCATTCACACGGTTCACGAGCGAAGCAGTCAAGGTCACCCCCGTTCGGGACTAGAAGGGAAGGTTCACTCGGAAGAGCGTCTGGCAAAAGGCAGATCAGACACCGCGGTCTGAGTTTAAGCCATTGTGGGCATGCACGCGCGCCTTTGTTTAAGCCATTGTTGGGGACGCGACCTCTTGGCTGACCGAGACATAGTGGCGGCAGGGAGACGAGCATAACCACCCCCGCGGTACGTCATTACCGAGTGTTGTTAGGGTGTCGGGGCGCCTCGCTGTCGCATGCACACTTGGTAAGCGCACAGAGCCCAAAGGTGTACTCACTGCTCTTAAGGAGGCTTCTACGAAGCAACATTTAATGAGAGAGCTGACGGGGCTCGATCGTGAGAACGGCCACCGACAAAAGTCGGCCGACAGAGGCAGCACTAGTAACATGGGGCAGCACGGCCTGGCATGGTAGAGAGTGTCACACGCGGAGAACCTATCACTTTACGTATTTTATTTGGTAACGTGGTTTTTACCAATGTAGTGCCTGTTATGAAAGTGTTTCTGCGATTGGTTGTGATGATGCGAGTCCAACATGTGATTGGTTTGTGTGAAGACTCTTTGTTCAACCGAGGGTTGAAAAGAGGATGTTTAAATCTGAAATAGAGAGTGGAGGTTCGGGCTTGGACTCGCGCAGGCGCCTGAGGCTGCAATAAAGCGTCTCTTCACCGGACCACGGCTCTTCCTTCACGCTGCCACCGTCCACTCGAGACATCGAGGGGACCCATTCTGAACCTGAAACATCTTCCTTCCTCAGCTAGTGATGGAGCTAGTCGAGGAGGAGGAAATCAACTGTTGCTGGTCAGTTGTGTACTATGAAATGTAATTGCACGTTAAAGAACGCCAGATGGTCGAAATTTCTCCCCACTACGGCGTCTCTCATCAACATATGGTGGTTTTCGGACGCAAGAACCCACCATATTACATCGCTGCACAGTGTCGTCTTTCACCATATTCGTTTGGGCGGAAGAGGGGCGTCAGAATTGTGTAGATGTACAAAATTGTACCAAAAATTGATGCCACTAGGCATTCTATACAAGCATCGGTAACTTTCTTTCTCTCGTTCCACTCTTTATCTACCTGTATTAATCTCCCTTTTCCCTTTCTCCGTATAGGGTAGCAAACTAGCTTTCGTGGTCTGGTTGACCTCTCCGCCTTTTCTTCTCCTCAATATTTTCTTCTCTCTCTTCTTGGCCTCAGCTACAAGTTTTCTTTTTCATAATAGGCGTACTCCGGTCGCGCTGTATTTGCGAAGAATAGAGCGTTTTGGATCATTTTCATGATATGTTTTTTAGTTTAGATAATTTAATTTTATATCTGCTGCTCATATCACTGTGTACATGTATTCCGACATATGCTTATTTGCTATCACGTCCGCCTCGGTGGATCACTGGCTAGGGTGGTCAGCTGCCAAACCGAATGTCGTCAGTTCGATCCCGGCCGTGGCGGTCCCATTTCGATAATAATACCTATTGCGGTTTAACGTCCCAAAGCCACCACAAGATTACGAGAGACGCCGTAATGGAGGGTTCCGGAAATCTGGACCACCTACGATTCTTTAACGTGCACATAAATTGAAGCGGCGCACGGGCCTCAATCATTCTCGCCTCTATCGGAAAGCATTTCGAAGGAGGCGCATGTACTGTTTGATGTCAGTGCATGACAACGAACAACCAGGTTGTCTAAATTTGCGGCGTCCTTCCCTGCGGCGCCTCTCATGACCATATGGTGGTTTTGGGATGCATGGCGACTAGTCATGTCGCTTACTAGACCACAGGTGCATAAGCTCTTTCCAGGGAAATGCCGGGCCTGTCGCCTTCATTGGTGGCTGGTCCCAAAGAGAAAGCTTTCCAGTCGACCGATCCGATGGCATACGCCATTATGAATTTTGGTTACATATTTAACAAGGCTGATGTAATATATTTTGCTCATAAAAGTTTAATCGTAAAAACTCGAATGTAATACATTCATCGCAAAAATTTCGTTCACACCTAAACAACTTTACAACACAAGCCTCTTTTAGTATGGGTGATGCTCGAACTAAATCTGTTACTGCCACTGACAAAGCAAACAGGCTGATTTTGTATTCGTTTAGTTTTATGCATTAGAGTTTGGCCAGGAGGACCCCACACTGTACATCAATATTCATGTCGAGGTCGTACATAAGGGCCACAAGAAGCTTCTTTCTGACTTTTTGAGGCCAACTTCGCCCTCTATTTAATGAAATTTATGTGTCGTTGGCTTTACCAGTTGTGTAACCTATTGTTTGGGTGCCCAGCGGGACCACATTTTCTACCATTGAACTACACTGTGACGGTCAGCCTGGGCCAAAGGGTGACCCTTCAAGTCATGAAGGTACCTGGCGACAGAAGTATTCAAGTTTCTTCTTGGGCAAGACTTAATGTGTCAGGAGCCGTAGGGGAACAGCTTTCAAGTACCAGTGGCGACTCCACTATCTGGACGGCACCGACAGCCCGCTTGCAGCACAACGGAGTGTACGTGGCCAATGGCATGAACACACTGGCTCCTGGAAAGAACAGAGCCGTCTTCAGAGTAATTGTGCGCAGTGAGTACACATCCCTTTATAACATCACCTAGTTTCCCCATGGAGAATGCCGAGTTACTGTGAAAGGTCATTGTGGGGAAGTTTTCAGCCTTCCTGGACTGAACTTTTTCCCGAAACGTGAACCATTTCTAAAGAACTCCGATCGTGATTCACGTGATTTTCATGTCCAAGTTTGACATCGGAAATGTAATACAGCCGTACAATGATAGATTCAAAAAACTAAGTTCTTGGTGTGACGTACAATCCGGCTTTCGCACAATCATGCAGGCCAACGGAGAAACCTTGAGAGTCCAACCCAGAACAAACAAGCTGTCATCTTCCTCCTTTTGGATGTCATTTCAGTGCGTGTGCCGCAGCGACAGTTCCATAAACGTATATCATTATTTAGCGAAAGCGCTGGTATTCGAGCTAAATATTCAAACAAGTCGGTTCCGTTTTGCGGCTACTCCAAGATTGGCTTGTGATCGGAGGAGATCCCGTCGGCCATGAAATGAACACCGAACGGCGCCTCACCCCGCAAACGCTCCTCTAGCACTATATACCTGTGCAGCGCATCTTTTAGCTCCTAGTGATTTTGTCGATTCGCTTAAGCTTTCAGTTTATGCTTAAAGGTAGCCACTACGCATGCAGAGATGCCCACACAATTTTATAGGCATGCCAACATTTGGCCTATAAAGACACCAGAGTAATCTAGAAAACGTTTGCCAGGAAAGACCGCTTCACTCAAACAGTCTACCGACTCGAGAATATGCATCGCGGCTAATATAATAGGGTCCAAAATGTGAGATGTTAGCATGTACACCTGTAATTATCAGCCTTTAAGAATACTTCTCATTTATATGCTTATGTTTTCGGGGCCGCAAAATCTTAACTAAAAAGTGTCACCACACTCACTTTCTCAAAAATTTGCCGAAATATCCTTGCAGATGGTTCAAATACAAAATCATTTTATTAAGGTACGTGAAAATTCAAACAATGTTTTTAACTGTAGTCTCTAAATATTGTTACATTAAGTCCAGTTATTACCTAACGAGCTCTTCTTAAGTTAGTAGTGTCCTGACGTAAATGAAATCATTATTTGATTAGCAGTAGTTGTTCGCGTTTGTAATGTACTTTGTCAATGCGTCAGTAAGGTCTTTATTTTTCGTCCTTCTACAGAAGTGCAGGTCACCAGTTCGATACCCTAGTAATAATCTTTGGAGAGCTCTGACCTCACGAATGCAGTTGGCACTGCTACTATTTCATAGTGCAGCAAGAAAGAAAAGAGAGAGAGATAAATATATTCCTCATTGGGAAAACAGCTTTTTCCTAATAAGTGTAAAACTCCCATTATGATACTCCGTATATCAATTTGAATTGGTGTTTGAACGTTCCCGGCAAGAAAAGCGAAGATAATTTACCAAACTAGGAGTAAAAATATTACGAAAATGCCAAGTAAAGTTGAGAGAAATATTTACAAATGGACCATCATGAAAGTTTAGACTTTTCGATATGCAATATAAACCTTCAAAGCTTTCCTACGAAGCCTGTTTCGCATGCGAGTGATTTTGCCTCAAGTGCGGAGTGGAAGTCGTCGCATGAGCTCAAAACCATTGCTAGAGCATCCGCTCGCGTGGCGATCGACATCACCCGAGTTGGAAACATTCACGTCTTCCTAATGAGGCCAGAGTGACGTGAAGAGCACCTGACTGCAGAGGTGGAGCCAACGTTTATAGACGATAAATGTTGGGTGGTGCAGCACTTCCATTGGCGGAATAGCGGAGCAGGCAAACACGCAAGAAGGAACTCATTCTCTCGGCAGCCGACATGCGCCTGCAACTAGCCGGCGGCGTAAAAGTGCCGTTCTTTTAATTTTGTTCAAGACGGCGCTTCTGTCAAAGCAACCAAATTGTTTGCACATCTTTCAATTGAATCGTGGCACCAGCATAGGCCCGTCCACGAGGTCCATACGGCACTCCGCTCCCGTGTTTCGCCATACTAATTGCTATTTCTTGTGGATTACAACTCAAGCCAAGTGCGATCGAATAGCTTGCTATATTTTCTTCTTTGAATGGTCATGTACCCTGATGGCATCAAATGCCGCCATTTCTTTACTGCAACGCAAAGGCGATAAGATAGATGAGCTCCTTCGAAAATCATGATACTGCCGATTGGGCTGGTCACGTCCACCCGCCGGCCCCGACATGGCACCAATGCCATGCGGTATTCGAGACCGAAAGCCACCTACCATGCGTGCACAACACGCCAACTCTTTACATTGATTTTTCATGGCCCCGTCTATCATTTTGCTGCAACAGTTGCGCGGTGAAAAGCAAGCTGGAACACAGTTAAACGTGAGTATTGACGCTGTTTATTTGCGTCTTGATACACTGTACTTTTGTCTCATTCAAGGTTTGCGCACGAAAAAAAAATCAAGCGCCGAAGTAGAAAGCTGGTGAAACTCGCCAGCCGAGCGTACCAGAACAAGCGAATTCGGAGAAAGGAAGTTCGCGGGACGGACGTTTCCCAAAACCATTGCGGTGCATCGCGGACGAGTACGCCGCGCAAAAGCGGTCCACGTGAAATGAAGCCCTGCCCTCGCGTCTCGTACCGCTTGGTAGCCATGGGTGCCGCCGCACACTCACTCGGGTGTAAAACAGGCTTCAGGCATATTCTCGCAGATAATGGAATAACTTTTAAACTCGCCGCTGTTACCAACAATAAGGTATTACACCTTTATACAGTTCATAATGTTAACGGATCGTGTCAAATCATGTCCATTGATGACATTGATTACGTGAGACCTTAAAAGGGAACTCCGGTGCATTTTCAGCCCTACTGAGATAATGCAGTTTTCAAATAGTATGGACAGTCCTGAAGCAGCTTTAGGACGGGTCATTTTCCCCAGACATGTCATCAGTAATTTAAGTTTAGCAATGAACGATGAGTCAGAACAGAAACCGAAACAGAGAGCTGATCCGTCCTACACGATGAGTAACGAATGACGTCACAAAAACAGTTTTCGATTACGTCACGAAATCTGTGCATCTTCTGACGCTCGAAAAAGAAGTTCGCGATCTCATTCTACGCAGAATGAAGCTGAGCCAGCTCATCCGAACTGACCAGCGACAAGTTCAGCGATCATTGTTGCTACTATCTGATCAGGAAGTATCGCCTAGTAATTTAAAGCCGCCGGCCCTTGAAGCATCGGATGTGCTCTGAGTCGATCTCCTCGTTGCTCAATACTGTTCATGTAAGACTCGACGTCAACTACGACTAACACGCCATATGCAGCTGACAAAACTAAACTGTGCTCATGTCGTGGTCGCCTCGTAGAAGGAATCGCGCGGTGAATCCGTCTGTTGGGCAAGGCGGGTTTTTTCAAAAAAAAAGAGTAGGCACTAATGTCCCATACACAGGGTGGCCCGTGCTCACATCTGTTATTTCAGAACGGGCTACCAGTTCTTTATATTTGTCTTCTAGAAACCTGAACGTCCCAGATTGTAAAATTTGGCACATGTAACCACGCTATAGTGTTCCACGCTATAGTGTTCCACGCTATAGTGTTCCACGCTATATGTAACCACGCTATATGTGTTCCAGGTTTTATTGAAATCGGAGAGTGCCAAAAACCACTGGAGCACCCCTTCAATGTACGTGTACATTGAACTCGATAATGTGTTTCATAAAAAATACATACTAGTCAACAAAACACATCATAGAACAAATCCTGTATGGTGGTTCCCTTGAATCAGGTACACATAAGCGTGAGCACGATTCCCTTTCAGGGCAGGGAGGTGGGGGGCAAAAATTTCTTGCTGCGCCCCCCCTCCCTATAATATCAATATATGGGGCTGGCTTTGCGCCCTCCCTCTCGCGCCCCTATGACTTCCCCAGTGACCACGTCTATATGTTCAGCTGCACTACGAAAAGACAGGATCCTCGTCGATGCTAAGTTGCGCGAGACGTTACCGCAGCTGTTAGGCATTGCGAAATACTCTGTATTGAGACCAAGCAATGCCGATAATACGTGCGCATCGATGTGTGTGCACATGTCGACTGCGTCATTGTAAAGAATTAAGACAGACAGAGCACGCTTTCTTGAATTCGTACTCCTCCATCTCTAGCCGAAGGCGCATTTGTGCTCTAGCATTCCTTTATCATTAGTACGAAAGATATGATGCATGCGATCGATGCAGTTCAGGCAGCGTGCTCAAGCTAACAGTAAAAAGATCTGTACAGGCCTTGATTGATATGTGGGGTTTAACGTCCCAAAACCACCATATGATTATGAGAGACGCCGTAGTGGAGGGCTCCGGGAATTTAGACCACCTGGGGTTCTTTAACGTGCACCCAAATCTGAGCACACGGGCCTACAACATTTCCGTCTCCATCGGAAATGCAGCCGCCGCAGCCGGGATTTCTATACAGGCCTTAAGAAAGCTAGCAATGCTAAAACATATATGTATACAGTAAAATAACAATCATGGTCTAAAATAAATATTAACAAAACATTCTAACGTAATCGGGTTCATTACCACAAAAACGCTCAAGCGTTTCAGAAATATGGTACTAACTCCAACAGTACGCAAGAGAGGACGCCCCCGCTCCACCAAGTGAGCCAATGCCCTTTGCTCTGCCCTTCATTGTTGTGTGACTTCATCTCACGGAGAAACAACCCGATGAAACCCACCGCAAGCGACGCGTATGTCGACCGCCGAGTCAAACAGGAAGTTGATAAAGTGTAGCGAAAGATGGGGCGAATGTCGCACACGGAACTCGTGAATCTACCTAACATGATTCTACATGTGGCGTGAACACCATACATGCATACTTCAAAGACTGGGGTCATTCACCCTTAGACAAACGGATTAGCGGCAGCTGTACGGGCGTGAATCGCTCGGTCTCCACGCTCGGTCTCCATTCGACGCAACTCTTCAGATTTCGCAGAAGTGGACACAATTGCAGTAATGTTCGCTTGAGTTGACATCAATCAATGCGTCAGTCAGGGTCTCTGACAAAGTCAGCAATGCCTTCAAAGCCTAAGAGTCATGCACTGGTTCCGTAAAAAATCATACGCGCTTAAAGCGCCCAACCTTCTACCGACTTGGTCTGTGACCGGCAATCTGTTCTGTTCTGGCAATCACTAATAAGTGGCTTCTAATGTGACGAGCCGGTGCATGAACAACAAGCTTTGAAAGCGGCGTATGCGAAAGCAAGTCTCAAAAAGAAGTTCGTTGGGTCAGAATTATTTCACTTGTTGTTAGCTGTAGATTAAGACACAAGTCTGTACTAAATAGTCGATTTAGCGCAAAAATCAAGACCACACAGAAGAAAACACATAAACAGGACAGGTACTCACTTGCAATTGTTTATTTCTTGAGAAAACAGGCTGTTGAGGTAGAATGGGGTAAAATGAGACACAGGGCAATACGCTACATTTTGACCCTGTAGACGTCCCTCGCGAATACAAGAACTACTTTTCTTAGGTTTTTTTTTTTCATTTCATTAATAGGTGCCGGTAGTTCTCCAAGATTTCTAGTGTGAAAGTAACTGGTCACTCAAAGCATTGCCACAGAAAAGAATGGCGCGTCTGATATCAGTTTTTTGGCGACCTGCCAAAAAGGTGTGAAATGTTCTCGGCCAACTTTTCCGATCTGTGCAGGAAGCTGCTGCACGTCACTAGGACAACATGAGTGTGTATTTTGTTACTTTATACTTCCAGCTAAAAAGTTTACTTTCTCTTGGTACTGTCATCCAAAGGGGAAACTTTTTTTTTTCAATTCGAGCATGTGAGAGAAGCAAAACGCAACAAAAAGGCATTCAGTCGCCTTATTACGTTTCTTGTTATTGAACTATTTATTTTCACTCATTATATATCAATTTCTTTTTGTTTAGCATGGTTCGGACGTACAATATAATATCATATAGATCTTCCTGGAAGAAAAATGATATGAAAAAAATCACCAATTTCTTTTCAGGACTTGACAGCCTCCATTCGCGCTGCATCAAAATTTTTCCGTGTTTCCATAGATGCTATCAAGAGGCACATCAAAAGAAATGGCGGAATCTCCAAGCCAAGCTGTTCATAAACACGTCGTCCCATGGGATTGAGTTTTAATGACGTTTCTTTCACACCCTAATTAAAAAAAACAGGCTTTAGAAAATTTGAATCTAGCACGGCCTCATGCACAAAGCCCCGCTGACAAAACTAGAAGCCATAAAACGCCTTAGTCATTATGCATCAAAACGGCAAAAAGAAGCGTAGAAGATACGTCAGAACACATCTAGTATCCAATTGTCGGATAATCCAATGACGTGGGACCGTTCAACGAAAGACAATTTTAGCACAAAATAAGACTAACGTTGTTTCATCTGTATGCAATGAGTTTCGGAATAATCCCGCACCAGGTTTCGTCTAGATTCAATGCGGAGAGTGCAAGGGCTCGACTCCCTAAAACTGCGTAAGGGCCCACGGAGTGAATATCAAGTCTCTACTGCAAAAACAGAATCAATATATTTTTTACGCTGTCTCGTTTTGCCCCACGCTGCGTCTCGTTTTGCCCCGCGAGTTGGAGCAAAATGAGACAACTGAAGCATTTTTTTCTTGTTTTAGTCTATTGAATAGTGGCAACATGGTAATATTTATGTAGCACATACCTTGTGCTCAAATGAAAGTTTCTTCATTTTTGTTTCGTGGTGAGGGATGAATTAAAAAAAATGTTCTCTATTTTCAAACTCTTGTTTCATTTCGCCCTACTTTATGCCCTATAAACCCACTTCTCGTCAAAGCTTACACAACATGCTCGGGCCGTCGTTTGATTGATGGTTGACGAAAAGTAGTGTCATAATAGCCTCTTTCCTCAAAGAATAAACAATTGCAAGTGAGTGCCTGTCCTGTCCATGTGTATTTTTTTTCTACTGTGTGGTCGTGATTTTGGCGCCAAACTGACTATTCAATTCAGACATGCACCATTTAGCCCAACAGCGAGTTCTACTAAAACCCAAGTGATTTGCGTTGACTAACTTTTTTTTCGCGTGATAAACTAAACAAAGCAGAAAATATAGGATGTCGTGACTAGCTCAAGGGAACTAACATTTCCTGATAAAATTTCATTTTTCAGGCTGCCCGGAAGGCATTTATGGTCCCAATTGCAATTTCGTGTGTCCGAAATGCGAAAACGGTGGAGTCTGCCACGACATCACCGGACAGTGCATCTGCCCACCTGGTTTCACGGGGCAGATTTGCAATCACAGTGAGTACGCATGCTCTATGCTTGTTCTATATGGCTGATAAACAAAGCACTATAAGTGCACCCTTCCCTCTGCGACGGCCCTCTTTTGTTACACAGGATCGTTTGAGGCTCGGCAAGGAACATTGCAAAGCCTACGTTCTGATATATCTCTTCGCCACGATAATAAATGCAAAATGCAGTTGCTGCTTTCACGGAATATGTGTTTTTAGTGAATGTGGCTATCCCAAAATTATTTGTTCTCCACTGTTCATCACAGTATTAAGTTGTCTATTTTCCCCAAACTTATTTATCTCTCTCTGAGTGTTTCTGAGTGAGAAAGGCAAATAAAAGTGAACACCGTAACTCTCTGCTTCAGCGAACGACACCTCAACAGTAGCTCACAAGGGATGGGGGTGAGGAGGGATTAAAAGGGTAAGTATAAAGGTACAGAGAAAAAGGCGTGAGGTAGTAAGCGTGAGAGCGACGACATATCGAGGGGATAGGAGAGATAGGAAACATGGAAACACGGTCACAGGAGTCCGAGGACGGGGCACCACTTGCGAGAGCTCTCGTCAGCGTCAGTAGTTGGCGTAGAGCAAGTCCGGTCGGTCAGAGCTACATTGTCGTCGAAGGTCGTCAGCGTCAGGAGATGACGTAGGGCAAGTCCAGTCGGCCAGAACTACGCTGACGCCGGAGATCGCGAGGGCACAACCGGTCGGCACGGAATCCAGCAAGCGAGTCCAAAAGACTTATTTCTAGTTAGGAGTGAAAGGCTTATAAGGAATTGGTATTTAAGAAGAACTTCTTACTGGTCTAATTGGTGCATGCCTGTGGTACATAACGCTGCGCATACAATTGGATGAACACAGGGAGAAAGAAGCGTTAACGGAAAGAGCGCCATTCCGCTCTTTCCGTTGCGCTCTTTCCGGTTATGCTTCTTTACTTACTGTGTTCGTCCGATTGTATGCGCAACGTTACGTACCATAGACAAGAAACTGGTAGTTCGGCAAAACAATCTACTGCGATAGTAATGGGAGATTACGCATGAAACCGTACGATCGTTTTTCTTTACGTTTAAAGGGGCCATGACACGGTCACCCAATCAATCTTTCCTTTCAGGAGAGGCTAGAATTAGAAGGTCTATTATGCCTATAAACATACGAAAAGTTTGCCCGGAAGAAAATATTTCAGTTCGAAACATCTAGCAGAAGTCACCGTCCGTAAACCCACCGCCAGCAACAGTCGTTTTGCCATGGCTCATGTGACGTCAGGAGCTGGATGAAGTGGAGCAGCAGTCTTTTAACTATACTTCTAACAAATTTCGGCCGCTGCAAATCGTTCAATTTTGGTGCTAAGGTAGAAAAAGCTAAGTTATCTCGGTTTCACGCACAGCTGACCACGGACCAATATTGTTCACCAGAATACAGACGCTCACACAGCTAGTCGCTTGTTACGTCACTGCTCGCGAGTGAACCGTGAAGCCCAACTTTCACCTCGCCTGCGTGTTTATAAGAAATGGTCAGTTAAAAACAAGACGCTCGACCAAATGTGCTAAAATTTTGTTAGTTTGTGAACGCACAAGGTTTAACCTATATGTAACAAAGATTATGATCGAAAATTGAGTGACATGGCCTCCTTAGAACATAATCAAGAATAAGAAATGTTTGACTGCATGCAGGTTTGTTCAGAAGGTAGCCTGCGCTGTTCTATGACCGACTTTGTTTGTCCTTACCCTCGCGAAAGTCCTCTAAATACGTTTAATTGTGTCATGAGGATCTCTAGCTTGTGGGTATGAGTTCCCGTTGTTAGCTTGCCGTAGCTCATTCAGTGCTTGTTGCCCCCTCTGTTGACCCTCGCAATGTGAGGGCGAACTTTTGTACAGATAATGCACGTTTTGGAGAGTTCGTATACTGAAATCATAGGTCAGCTATTAAAAAATTTACAGTCTGATCTTAACGCTTGTGGCAGGAGCATTTACATTCAATGACTTCAGCAGTGAAGTTGTACCAAGCGTAAAATGAAGCTGGATTTTTGGGCTTGGATTAGGTGGCTTATTGCGTGGTTAGCGACAGCTGATAAATTATCGGAACTAAAGTACCTAGATTTTCCCCTCTTCTTTCTTAAGCAGTGAAAACCATCTAGCACCATTAAGGAACCCGATTGGCTAACGTTCGTTTTCAGTAGCGAACTTATTCCTAACTTTTTTCTAGCACCCGTTGAAACGCGCCCCCGCTCAAAAATGACGGAGGGTTGGGTAGAGGAGAGAGGCGCGTCGCGTAAGCCCATTGTCCGCTGAATGATAAGTGGCTAATAGACAGATTTAGTTGCGCGTACGCAGCAGCCATGTGGACGCAGCCTTCAATTGGGAATGGCTGGCAGGCTGCGTCCATACGGGTGCTACGGACGCGCAAATAAAACTTCCAATGTCCTTGGACGTACGTGGCTTGGTATGTCTTCCAATTAAAAAAAAAATGGTGGCATACACCAGTTGTGCGTGAGAGAAGGCTGGAAGAGGAAGCAGTTGACGTTGATAAAGTAAAAGAGAGAAACCGTGGGTCTTTAATCTAAGAGATTCAGTTTTAGGTCAGTAGAAAAACATTCTTGTTGTTCTTTTGATTTTAGGCACAATCACGCACACAGCTGGATCTGTTTTTTTTTAGTGTGGCTCTCATGAAACGTTCCAAAACATGTGAAAAAAACTAAAGGGCAGACTCTTAGAGATGGTTCTCGCGTTTCACCATTGCCGATATTATGTGACACTGTTCACACGTTAAAGGTGCACCACATATTCCAATGGTTCAGAGTTTCTACCATGGTGAGTCTCATAGCCAAGTTGAGATCATGGGCCCATGAAACGCCGGACATAATATTATTATTATTATTATTATTATTAATATTATTAATATTATTATTATTATTATTATTATTATTATTATTATTATTATTATTATTATTATTATTATTATTATTATTATTATTATTATTATTATTATTATTATTATTATTATTATTATTATATTGCGCTGTGCACTTCGAACTATTGCCCGCAGTCGCGTGTGCCCTATATGTGTTCTTGACAAGAAACAGCAGATGGCTCATACACTCACTCATACAAGTACTGCATTCTCACCACTCAGTTTGTGTAGAAAATAGCCAGCACGATCGTCGTCTCGATTACAGTAGAGGAGGAGCTTCGTTACGCTATTTGTTTTTTTTTTTTAGCAGTGAAACTACTTTGGCCGGCACCTTGCTGTCGCCCCTGTAAAAGCTCCGTGCTACGTAGGTGCACAAAAAATCGGCTGATCCCTCTTTGAAGGAATCAGTATAAGACGAAAATGAAACGTGTCCTCACAGGAGTAGTTGAGCGTATATTCTGCATACTTTCGCCACAAGGCCAAATGAATGAATGCTACAACACCCAATTGCAAAGTCACGTGAACAACAGCAAGCAGTAGCAGCTGCAAGCTTGCTGCGTTCACCTCAAGCAGGAAGCATGCACAAAATGAGCATAGAAATGACGAGCGCGGCCTGACAAACTTCACAGCTTGATACTTAAAACGTGCGGTGGAAGCAGAAAGAAAGGCGCACGAAACGAACGCCCAAGTGTACGCAAGACAAGCGCGAACATCTGTCACTTTAGAGCAGGCCCAACGCATGCTTATCGCGCCATCTCGGTACTGATGACAACAACACGCTGAATCTGCGGAGCTCGGAGGACCGCAATATTGTATATAGTGTATATGAATGACTTGCCGTTAGAGCTCTCGACTATATGCGCATTGTGGCGCATCGTTTTTTTTTTCTTTGCAATCGTTTTTTTTTCCTTTGCAACCTCTTGGTATGTTTCACGTCATATCCGTGACGTAAACACGTCATTGGAGCCGCGAGGTTGACCCCGGCATAAAACACTGTCACGTTAGAACAGGATAAAATGACACATCATTCTCAAACCCTTGTGCCAGCTTTAGACAAGTGAGCCGAGCAAGACAACAGTTGTAATCGCACCTCTCTCTCCCTTGCCTCCGCCTTTTTTTTCTTTTGTCTGTGCCCTCTTCGCTCAACACGACGAACACACAAAACCATCACTTTGCCCCGTCGTCGGCCCAGTGGTTGATCCATTGCCTGGGCTGGCTATCTGCGCGTGCCGCGCAGTTGGTCTCTAAATCGTTCGCATCACCGAGTGCCGTAAAAGGTCTCCCAGCCCGCTCTCCACTCTACAGCCTTTGCGAACGCCAACAGGGAAATCTGACGCCTAGTTGTTTGCGTCCCATTTGTAAGCAGTTACGCACATCGGTTCTATGCGTACAGAATAGCTGCTTGTTTTAAGTTAATCCCGGCTCAACGCTAAAGGAGTTAGCAGCTAGTATTTGTATCAAACACCATTGTGCTGTTATCGTTTCTCTTGCTCTGTCATTGCGATGAAATTGACTTTTTCTCTTTTGTCATTACTTTCAGCCTGTGGAGATGACTATTTCGGACGCGACTGTCGACACCGCTGTTCAGACACGAATAGGAACCAGAAAGACAAGACATGCAAAGGAATACTGATGTGCCTACCTGACCCATATGGCTGTTCCTGTGGGACAGGCTACTATGGTCCTTTCTGCAACCAGAGTGAGCATTCATGACATTGCGCGCATCATCTAGATTGTGAGGTCGAAGGCCACCAAGTCCATAGAGAGGTGCTGCATAGACGTAAAGCCCAAAGGAGTGTTGTAACGCACGTGTATAATCCAATTGCTGACACACAGACACACACACACACACGCACACACGCACGCACGCACACGCACACACACACACACACACACAAACACAACTACGCTGTTTTCAACACTTTTTATATTAGTGCAGTGTTCTTTGCTTTAGAGTGCACCAAAAAAGCAATTGACGACATTATCACGTTTATTTTCTTTATGTGACATACGTGTGCACTGCATAGGGTATATCGCAGAATGAGGCGAGTACTGCACATTTTTTTTTGTTTTTTGACTAAAAACTGCCTTACGGGTAAATGCGTTGTCACAACGTAACTATATATTCCCTTTATTAGCTTTGCAGTATAAAAAAACGTTGTAGCCAGCTACACGGCATGTACACCGTTGAACAGCATAGTTGGCTAGACGGTAAAAAATGTAGCATTTGGACAATGTATACAGCTCTGTTTTTCTTGACAATCCAAGGTTCTATATGACGAAATTTATAAATGCAATTATGTTGCTGTAAGGACGCCAGTTGTACTAAAGAGTCATCATCCTTATTTTTGCCGTCAAAGCCCGCATGTGTACAAAGATTCAATTTTTATGGTACTAAGCTTTATGAACAAAGGAGCAGTATGCCAAAAATATGGCACACTGAAAGCAAGGCGTATGGCTCTTTTTTGTAGTATCACGAGTCGCTGAATATTTTCTGCTGCAGTGGTCCCCCAGACAAGCACTCCGTATCGAACAAAAGAAAGAAACATTCAATTATATGAAATTTTGTTAATGGATGTAGGAAGATAACTGCAATGGTGATGCATTATACCTATTGATCTAGATAATTTACACAGTGATTCACTCGGCAATCCCATGACATCGTTTCAGAGAAATGAACGCCAAGTAATTTGAAAGGGGGCAGTATTTCTATTTCAGTATTGTTTAATTTAATGGAGCTTAGTTTAATTTGTTTATTACGTGGATGAAACATTACTTTTTTGTTTTTCCTACATTATTTTAAGATAATTGCTCGTCACCCACTTGTGTATACCTGCAAGCGTCTTATTGTCTCATTTTGACATACAAAAACGTAAGTCACCCTCAAAAAACATATTTGTATCATCTGCATAAATTACGAATTTTGTCGATGGGCCAACATTTGCTATGTGATAGATGTCCAATACGAAGAGGTAATGACCCAATACGATCCCCTGTAGGGCGCTTGTTGTTACAGATTTCAGCTATGAATGCTCGCCAGCTATAACTACGGCATTTGTGTTGAAGGTCGGATATAATTATAGAATGAGCTTTGCCCCGGATACTATTGTGATCAAGTTTTTTAAGCAAAACATTATGACTTATAAGGTAGAAGGCCTTTGAAAAACCGAGAAAGATACCAAGCACGATTTCATTTTTTCCAAAATTTTTGAAATATAAACTTTTTTTAGGTCCTAAAAGCTAATTCAGTTGACCAGCTTTTTTGAAAACCAAATTGTGCAGGGTTTATGATATTAAAATGGTCAAAGAAACGAACAAAACTACTCCAATAAAACTTTCTCTCTACCTTTCGAAAAAAAGCAGGCAGCAATGATACAGGGCGCTGATTTAAAAGACCATTCTCGTCGCCTTTTTTTAACATTATTGTGACCCTTGCAATCTGCATGCTTCGAGAAAAAACGCCTGTGCTCAAACAAAGGTTATAAATGTACTCTACAGGCAAGATGCAATTATGTCTGTGACGTATTTCTCCGGCACTATTTGAATACCACATGCATCAGTGGCTCTGCTGTTACTGGCTCTGCTGTCAGTGGCTCTGCTGTTACCTAATAATAGGAATGAAGAAATTACTTCTTGCGTCGTAACCTCGCTTAGAAATAATGTCTGAGAATTACATGGGCTCATGTACGAAAGGAAAATACCATCATATGCCCGACCGAGGGACAAAAAAAAGTCACTAACCACATTAGCGAGATCAACCCTTTTCAGTTCAATTCCTTTTTTTAGAACTGTCGTAGTTCCTTAAAGCGCAGTCCCAGATATCGAAGCGAGTTTTCTCCAAATTTTATCAGGGCGTCCTGCAGTTGAGTCGAACAGATTGAAATAATTGTGCTTCTTAGCATAGCTTAGTTGTTTTGTGCAGCAGGTCCTATATTCTCTAAATGTTTTTAATGCTTTGGTGATTTATATTGCATAAATTGGCTGTACAACCTGTCCCTTTTTTTATAAACTTAAGCAAGCGCTTATCTATCCACAGTTTGCGACATTGTTTTGTCTGTTTTAAAGTTTTCATTAGAAAACACACGCAGTATATTTCTTTAAAGAATTGTATAAACTTGTCATAAGGCGCATCTGCACTTTATTTTTACACGTCATCCCATGTGACCCTGACGATATGTTCTCGAAATGCGGACGAAGTGTTGGCGTTTATGAGCCGATAAGAGCGCTTGATGTACCTGTTGATGCTTTTAAACTCTGGTAGCAATGAATATAAACACGGGTAAATGGTCACTAATTGCATAAATCGAAACATGAGGTTTCACAGGAGACATATTTAAATTATTATTAACAAGTCTAACGCAGTTTCACACGTTGCCGTAACTCACGTAGGCAATGTTATAACATTGTGACAGAGATGGACATTTAAGAGAGGTTCTAGTTCTAATTTCAGCTTACTCTGGGTAAGCATATTCACATTCAGCTCACTTTCAAGAACTAATTGATAACTGTTACTCTTAACAAATTCAAACAAATAATCTAAATATGATGAAAACAGCAGATTATTCCCCTATGTCGGCCAGTTGCAAACGCAAAGTATAACATTGTTATATTCAACTAGGACAGTGTCATAGAGCTGAGTAGTACAACAGAATTCCCAAAGAAGCCAAGTGTTGAATGACTTTGAAATCAGCTTTGAAACACCTGCCCCACGGCTATCTCATCGGTTCATCTAAAAGAGCTTGTAACCGGGAAAGCTATACACATCGTCTTCTGAAGCAAATCATATTTCTGAAAACATGACAACACCAAATCAGCATTCCGTTCCACCGAAAAAAGCAGTCAAGTTAATCTGTCTTGTTTCTACCAGATTTTAGGTTAAAATCTATAAACTGTAGCAACTTGAACCACGACTTTGCATGATGGTATCAAAGTCCGAGAAATTTACTCGATCCATGAAAAACAACTCGGGTAAGAACAAACGTTTGCAATCAAATATCAAGTGCTGGACAGTTTATCAGAGTCAGTCATGAATCGGATGACAACCGCTGCTTCTCATTCTTTCCCACAAAAATTTTCCCGTTTGCATGCCACGAGAAACGATAATCATTTGCAGTTGTCCATTCTTTCACGCCACGCAGCAGGTTCCGGCCTTGCAGGGTCATGTTTTCACAGATTGAAACATTAGAACACATGTCACGCAGAACTTTGCGTTTTTTGGTCCATTCGTTTTTCAGAGAGAGCTGTACAAATCGGATGATAACTCCAGGTAATTTGCTTTGCCGCGAAGGCAACCTGTGTACCACCTCTACATCAGTAGCGGCCAGGTCTGACAGGTTCACTGAATTTGCTACTTAATTTAGCTTTGTGATGAGATTTTTGTTTTCGGCGACTGATATTCGACGCATTTCAACGTTAAGCTTCCTGCTGCGCCATTCAAGGTCGTTTGTAGATGCACTGAGTTGCTTAATTTCGCTTGGCTGTGAATTTTCTTCGAGCTTGGCTGTTTTCTTTTTCAAGCTATAGTTACTTCTTTTTTCTGGGCATTTTCACGATCAGTATATCATCGTATTTTTGCCACAGTAGATGTATTGAAGCTTTTACTTCGACGACCTGCTGTGGCAAGCTAGTAATCATGTCTAATTTGCGAGCTATCTCTGCCAAGACGAGTGTATCCTTCGCCAGTCCTTTCACTGTATTAGCTTTTGGAGCTGTGCATAACGCCCATCATTCTGTCCTACGCCCACTCTCGCCTTTGGTTTTATATGTGACTTCACTGCAGCCAGAACAGTCACCGAGATGGTAGCCGTACTCACATTGGGAGCGCTTCATGCAGCGTTCATCTGCTGGAAGGGAGTCGTTGCAGGACCAGCACTGCATCTTTATTCGCCCACCAAGTGTACACGCAGTCCAAAAGAGTACAAAAACGACAGAGCATTTGACAGCAAAAGAACTACACACATGGTGGCCACGGGGGTTGCGGTAACACAAGATACGGGCCAACATGAGTTTACCAACCTGCAAAGGGTAAAATAAAGATGTAAGGTGGGCGTCCTTCTACCACCGCTGTTACCATCCGTGTGAGCTGGGTCAGCTTGTTCCTTGCGAGCGCAGCGTGCACAGTAGAAGTAAAAAAAGCGCTCCTGACGTCAGTGTGTCCGAGGATCCTTGAAGCCGGCACAGCACTTTTGTGCTGCGTCCTGGACGAACATTAAAAAATATAACACGTTGGTTTGTCGCTGCGTCGCCGAACACTAGGTAACCACGCTGGTAAACACTGCGCGGTCAGGAAATCGGAGCCGGCCACGAACCTTGGTGTTGTAGAGACTCATGCAGTTCCAATTGCTGCTTCTTTTGGGTTTCGGTTTACTCTTTCTACATATTTTGAACCTTCATCTCGAAGAGGTTTTGTCGTCAACATGGTGCGTTAGGGTCACATGACAATTTTATAGTCTTTGCGGAAAAGGATGGTCATCTTGCTACCCTAGCTGTTCTTGACTCACACTAACGGTGTCCCGTACCTTGTGGGGCTCGTGAGGAATGCTTCAATTGCAGTTATGCATTCCTCCTTTGGAGACAATGGCATTTTCTTGCAACTCACGGGATTGGTTGCGTTATTACCTCTGCTGAGCGTAATCTCTTTTTTTCCAATTGAGCTCCATCGCTTTCTTCTTTTAGATGCAAAGCTGCTCTTTCACTGGCCTTTGTAACGCTGTCCATTCGTGTCTCCGTGCCGACGCTGCCCGCCGCAGTTGTTTTAACGGTGCCAAGTAGGTTAAGTTGCTGCTGCGCGTCTATGTCACGCTCTCTTTCACCCACAGCAGTGCCGGCTCCACCCAACACACCTAAGAGGTGTTGCTCCTTCGCCCGCTCAACACAGACTTCTCGCTCGCTTCACTCTCTCCACCACCCGCAACACTCGACCAAGTAGGTTAAGTGGCTGCTGCGCGTCCATGTCACGCTCTCTTTCACCCACAGCAGTGCCGGCTCCACCCAACACACCTCAGAGGTGTTGCTCCTTCGCCCGCTCAACACAGACTTCTCGCTCGCTTCACTCTCTCCACCACCCGCAACACTCGACCGCACGTCGAGGGAAACACTCTTTTGGGTCGTCTATTCGTGACGAAACCCACACGAAACCCAACCCGCATTTCCATGTCTTTGAGTTTCAAAGAAACGTTTATTGGAGTAAAGGCTACACCAAGTTACGCTTTAAACCGTTCTTCCAGCACCCGTGTCGACGCCCATTTCAGCCGGATTAACGGCGTGTGCACCGCTGCTGCTTCGCATCCGATCATGGTTCCCTTCGGGAAGATGGTTCAGAATTTTGAATAAAAAGGCCGAAGTTGGGTAGTTTGGGAACGCTGGTTTCTTCAAGCGTCAATTTAGGATCTGGGATTTTCTGCAGATGGCGGTGTCTCCTGTTCCTCTGTTATATCAACAGTTTCGATTTTGCTGGTGCACACGAGAGAACGCATGCTCTAGGTTATCCTAACTACTTCTGGAAGCTGATCCTGTTGAATTTGGTACCCAATTGTCAGGTCATTCATATGAGATGCGTGCTTGTTTTATCAGGTTAATCAGCAAGCTCATGGCTAAGTTAAAAAGCATTGTTGACTTTCCAGAGTATCGTGGTGTTCCTTTCGACGGTTACCTGAATTTGCGGGAACCAAGATTTCCTAGTCGTAATGTTGCTGTCCTGACAGTGAGGAAATTGCGAACATTTCCAAATGCATTTGTTAAAAGTGAGACGGTTGAAATTGGTGTCATGGTAGAAAATGTATTACTCTCACTTTGAATCAAATGCGAGGATGGCCCACTTACCATAAGTGTGTGGTTAAATAAGAAAATGAAAACAACGAGTGCATAGGAATGGTGGCCTTCAGCCATACACATTTACCGAAATAAGTCAGGTACATCAAATACATTATTATTGACTAAATTTCCGAAATTGTCCACAAAGCACAGATGATGATTACTTGAAAAAACAAGTGAGTATTTGTCACGATAAATTACTATTTATGAAGAGAAGACACTACGATACACTTCAGCTAAGTCAGATTAGCAAAGATGGCAGGTTAGAAAAGGTTTATCAAACGGTCGGCTGCCTCGAGTGATTTATTGAAAAATAAAGCTCAGAAATGATTGGTGAAAGGAAGCTCCACTCGTATACATAATGGGAATGGTGACTTTCATTCGTTCTTCAATTTGATAAAAATTATGGTTTCTACTAATTCCACTCCTACACCACAAGGGAGACTAAAGCAGCTTTGCAGCGAAACGAAATTAGCACCTTTATAAACTTTGTCACGTCTAATGCGAAAGCCAGCGGCAGATCTGATAATTCAGTTAAATATGGAGGTTACCGCAACCCGACGTTCGCCTGTCACGTCTGCATAGCCTGGTAAGTGCCCAGTTAACGCTTCACGAGTTCTGTCGCCATCGAGCCCAATACATCTCTGGTTCACTGCACTACGACAAACCGAGCAGGGCAACTGACAATATAAGCACACAAACCGAGGCTATCCAATTAGTAGAGCGTGTGGACCTCCTTTTCGCGGCTGCAGTGACCTGGAAGAAGCGTAGCTGACGCTCTGTGCAGTAAAGATGACGGGGGTTATTTGGTAATGTGTCTGTGATTATAGATGCTACTGTTGTGTTCAGCAACCTCACCTTTTGCCGCGGCCGCAGGAACCAACGAAGGGCTGCCACCTCACTTCGTGAAAATAAGGAGTAGTGCGATGACGCCCTACTGTTTTTCATGCACTGGGTGGTGCGTGGCTGTAAATATTCGACAGAGCACCACTGTCGCTGGGGCAAGCGCGGAAACGCGAAACGTAGTGCCTTTACAGTGTCCCAAGAAGAGCCACAATGTCGAGCTTCCACCGATTACGGACGTCGGACTGATGTGCGTCTCTGACTGATGAGCCACCGACGCTCAAATCAGCACCTGATGTCTAGGCATGGCCCCTCGGATGCGCCTACCCCGCGACCACCGTTCGACAAAGCATAGGTGGTCGGCCCGAGCGGCAAAATGACAGACCCCGCTCGCTGGAAGCAAGATTCGCCGAAGGGCGATGATAGTTACAGCGCGAGAACAACACGATGACACAGAGACAAGAAGGACATTGTCTCTGTGTCGTCGTGTTGTTCTCGCGGTATAACTATCGTCATGCCATACCAACTTGTCCAACCTGCCACACTTTTAAGTTTCGCCGGAGGAGGCAGGATCGCCGGGACCATACACGTGTTTGGTTTGTGTATGTGTGTTTGTTGGGGGCAGTGCCGGCAAAATGACCTTCGTTTGCGCTGTGGGACCTTTTATAGGACAGTGCAGTATGAACATATTTCTATATTTAGGGCTCTGGGGAGAGGAGACTGTTTAAAATCAGCCTTCGCGGGCTGCTGTTCTTGCTTGTTCAATGTGCTTGTTCCATGAAGAGCCTTTCAATGTAAAGCTTCTCAATGTAGAGCTTCGGGCTAAAGAGCTCTTGCCGTGTAAATAATGTAGATAAACCCTCTCTACCATGCTCACACTCCCCCTGCCTCGACATCTCAATTCCGGATCTCCGGTGCCTGCAAACCGCGGTCGTAACACTACACTGATGTGGGTGTTTTCGACATTTGTAGAGCAGAAGTGATAAATGGGGGACACTTCGTGTCACGCCGTGGAAATCAATATAACATCCGTGACTAATGGTTACAGCCAACGAGGTATTGGCGGTGTCAAGCGCTTTACGCCAATGAGCCCACTAACATTATTTTGCTTTCTGTACTACGACGCATCTAATGGGGCTTACGGTGGCTTATGCAGCCACGTGACACCCGTAGCGAGCACGTGAACAAGAGCACCCTCCAGGAGCTCTGTCCTGTAATTTATGTGCGTCTTGCGTAACCCGGCGCACAGTAGGTGGTACGGAAGGAAACACCAAGAGATAGCGTGCAGCTAAGATGTCACATATTTCCGCCAGACGATGACGTTCGTGTCGCATATGCATCAAGCTATGACATATCTTAACGTCCACTCTAGCATTTACAATCATTGGCTTAACTCTTAGCTTCATCGTCAAGGCTTATCACTGACCCTCTGCGTGCAACACATTTCATTGCAGCGTGTCCGCCTCACCAATATGGTGCTGACTGCAAGCAACGGCGAGTGTGCTTTTGTGAGTCGAAGGCTTACTGCAATGTCTACACAGGCGTTTGTCAAGAGGATCACGGCAGGTGTCGCCGTGGCTGGAAAAACTCACCATACTGCGATCAAAGTAAGACCTGCACCTTGTACTCTGAAATAGTTCTTTATAAATGTGCAAAAAAACATTCATAAATTTTACCTTATGGCTGAAGATTACTGACAGGCAGTCGACATTGAAAGCCCAGTCCCTTTAACCATCCTGTTGGCAATAAGCTATTTCACTAAGTAAAAGAACAGATGAAAGAGCTGACGTGAACGGTTTACTTTTCTGAAAAAAAGCTGAAGTCTCACTGCTTAACACCTCATCGATACTCTTTTTGTAAGCCAATATATGCAGTTTCCAAAACAATGCCAATGCAGGCTGATCGACCGGCAGTTTTATAATGTCCATACTCATTTATTCAAGTAGCTACGTATTATTGATGTTCTGAAATCTACAGTGAACGCGAAAAGATGTTCTGGCCATACGCTTTGCAATCTTAGTAATGTATGGGCATCGTTGATAACGTTATTGACATTATCCCATTTTTATCTTGCTCAATCGATGTTCTGCGCAAAGGGCTATTGCTGATTAACAAAATTTGAGTCATCAAATTAGCATTAAAAACAAAGGCTGTTGGAATAGTTCGTAATGTTAGGCAGCAAAGTTGTTATTAAGTCGTCGATTCCTCTCTCCTAAAGAAACGATATCAGCAGATCCTGGCGGTTCCATGTTGTACGGCTTCTCAGATAGGCATGGTGCACTGGCGCTTAAGCCACGTTCAGAATGCGGTCACGTCTATCGCTTAACAGCTGTATCATCTCTTTGCATAGCTATGCCACCCGTGTTCACATTCATCTTTTCGGCATGATGCGGGTATTACGACGCGCCAATCACCACTTCTGATGAGTGTTGCGCCCCTGCTACAATCGCTGCAGCCCCGCAGAGTTCACCGGTTTAGTCATGGCCGAGTTTGGCAAAGGGGGAGACGCGAAGAGCACTCCTATTAACGCGCGTCGTGTCCGACAAGCCAACTGCGCAGACATGCTACTGCATGACTCTCAAGACACACATCAAGATGCTGAACCTGACACTGGAAGCGCCGCAAATATAAAGCGAAAGACCGAAACTGCTCGGCCCATTGGTCGTACGTAACGATCGCAGCAGTAGTTGCCGTAAAAGTCGCGTGCCCGCAATTGCCGCAAACGTTATGTAATTTACGTTAAATACGACAACGTCTGAACAAATATCATAACGTTACTTACGTTTGCGCTTACAATCTTTAGCCATGATCCGTACGCAGCGCACGTAGTCTGAACATGGCTTTAGAGTAGTACACGGTCATAACAATGACCACGTGTATACTTCCTAGATTACACTCTAAGACAAAATGCTGTTTAAAAGGTGTGTGGTTCGTTCTTTTGGACACTAACGGCGCTGTCACAAACAATAATCCTATCAGGAGCAAAGGTACGACGATTAGCCCCATTGAGTTACATTTAAAAGCTAAATGTTATACCCTTCTTACAAATGCAGGCTAACCCGCGGTTACGCTAACCGCGGTTTGCTGAGGTTACATGGCACACGAAACCGCGGTTATTCCGCTAACCGTGGTTTCAGGAAACCGAGCTCGGCAACCTCGGTTAGCCAAATAACCACCAACTACCGCTGAGTGCATGCCGCGAGCGCGGGTGGCGTTTTTTTTGTCGCGAGAAACGCGGTGCGCGTTTCCAGCTCTACCAGTAGCTGCGTAACATCGGCGAAGCGTGGTTGGCGCTAAGCGCGGTTCAACGCGGTTAACCATGGTTGGTCATAACCACGCTTAGCTTGCCTGTTTGACATGGGTATTAGTGCCGACAAAGAAGGGTGCCGACAGATTACCTCAATCATTTAGCCCTCAGGTTTAGAAATTACCAGGCTGTCCCGAAAAAATTACCTCAGTCGACGAAGATTTAGACCCCACATTTACACTTTACCGGGCAACTCCTAATCACCTCCGTTCCAAGTTACCGCAAGAACAGTCAGTCTCCTCAAATACTCCATTTCAATGAACTTTTTATCCCTAGCTCAAATGATTGATTAATCCCCAGGCATTGTTGCCTACAAGCACTTGTAGGCAACAAGTCTAATGCGTTTTTCTCCGCTGAGTAGACAATAACTCGAAAAAGCGAGTGCACAAAAATATTTAGTCATGGGCGTTTCCCAGCTAGCGTAGTCTACACGGCAAAAAAAGAAAAAATTGAGACAATGAAATCTTTTATTTTTCTGTACAGATAAGAAGTCTCTACTTCGTTTCCTTCAGTGAATTCACAATCGTATGTTCAATGCCGATCCAGCGGCGTTGCCACATCTCCCAGAGTTCTCTTTGCCAAGCTGCTCGAACGCAAGCAATAGATAACTGGTACCGCACGTCTTGCAAAGCAAAAAAAAAAGAATGCAAACATTTCAACGGGGCAAAAAAGTTTGTCTCACTGAAAGAAAAAGCAATGAATGCTATAGCAACCCATTTGAGTGTTTTACGAAGCAAGGCTAGCATTTTACAACCAATAATAATTGCAGTAATCATGCGCTTGTTAAGTAACGAAGTTTTCTGCGCTGCTGTCAGAGTAGATGACCGCAACAAGGCTCGTGCGCAGCGACGGCGTTGGTGAGAAACACCCACTGTGGGCAGCGCATGCTGTTATAAGGGGCAGTTTGCTATGTTTAGATCGCTTCTATATGCGGACGGCCACTCCAGGAACACTTTCAGCTCCTTTATTGCGTTGAAAGCGCAGCCCGTAGCTCCCGCCTGCTGTCGGGGCGAGGGCCACGCGCCTAGGGAGCCTACATACGCCGCGCCTTCGTCGCGGCGTATGTAGGCTCCCTACACGCGCCGATCGTTGCCGCAGTAGCGCAGATACCAACCCCCCCCCCCCTCCTTATTTACTCGCGAGATAAACGCGTACGCAGACGACCCCACCCAGAAAGGTGATGTTCACTCCGCAGAAAGAAGAGGCTAGCGCATCCGTCCCCATGCATATATATATATCTTGTAACAGGGTTTACTTGCAGAGCAGAGCGCAGAAAGCGAAGCAGTCAGCAGCGTTCGGCCAAGCGCAGCAAGCACGAGCTTATGCTGATGGCAATGCCCCGTCATTGACTGCTGTCGCACTGAACTTGAGCTATCTGCACTTCCTGATGTTGACGCTGTCGAAGCCTCCCTGACGTATTACAAAATGTTTGTTTCCGACGACACCACCGTACCACCGCGCTCTTCTTTGCTGGTGACTGTGTCGTGTGACGCTATTTCCAACGGTGATGTTTTATTTACGCCCTCTGCCCTGTTCGTTCAACGCAAATGTTCTCCACTGCCCATTGCTCTCCTTACTCTTTACCATGGCGTCACGAAGACGCTCGTGTACAATACGCTAGAAGGGCCTTTACCTTTATTCTATGTTGAATGTCTCGGTCACATGCATCCGATCGACGCCCGTCACATTTTTGACGCTCCATCTAGTTTACTTTCTACGGACCTCAGCGCACTCATTTCTGACTCTGTTGTTGACCAGTCACTCCTTGACGCTTTCCACCGCTCCATCGATGTCGCAACATCTTCTTCAGAACGAAGCCAGTTAGTGAACCTGCTGCAAAAGTTTCGTACTTCTTTTGACAGCCACGCTTCTGGCCTCAGTCGCACATCGAACATATCTCACAAGATTGACACAGGAAGCCATACGCCTCTACGGCAGCGCCTCTACGGAGTCTCAGCGTCGGAGCGCCGTGTTATTGACGACCAGGTTGCTGACATGCTCCAGCGGGGTATTGTACAGCCTTCTAACAGTCCCTGGGCGTCACCGGTTGTTCTTGTTAAGAAGAAGGACGGCTCCATTCGGTTCTGTGTGGACTATCGACGTTTAAACAAGATCACCCGCAAGGACGTTTACCCGTTACCGCGATAGATGACGCCCTTGACTGTTTGCAGGGAGCAGAATACTTCTCTTCGCTGGATTTACGGTCTGGATACTGGCAAGTTCTTATGGAAGCACCTGACCGACCGAAAACAGCATTTGTCACACCTGATGGATTATACGAGTTTACCGTTATGCCTTTCGGCCTTTGTAACGCTCCAGCCACTTTTGAAAGAATGATGGACACTATTTTACGAGGCCTCAAGTGGAACACATGTTTATGCTACCTCGATGACGTAGTTGTCTTTTCCACCGATTTCGACACCCATTTAAATCGTCTTGATCACGTCCTCACACGTCTCACCGACGCCGACCTTCAACTCAACCTCAAGAAGTGTCATTTTGGTGCCCGGCAGCTCACCATTCTTGGCCACGTCGTATCGCGGGACGGCATACTTCCCGACCCCGCCAAGCTTCGAGCAGTCGCCGATTTTCCGAAGCCAAAGAACTTGAAGGAACTTAGAAGTTTTGTCGGCTTGTCGTCATACTTCCGACGCTTCATTAGAAATTTTGCTTCCGTATGTGGGCCACTTATGGACCTTCTTAGCGGCGGCAAGGACCTTTCCACCTGGTCACCAGCATGCGACGATGCATTCACCAAATTACGCCACCTGCTGATTTCACCACCCATCCTCCGCCACTACGATCCTGCCGCTCCCACGGAGGTTCATACTGATGCCAGCGGTGTTGGACTTGGCGCTGTGCTCGCGCAACGAAAGGCAGGGTTTGATGAATATGTCGTCGCCTACGCAAGCCGAACTTTGAAGAAAGCCGAGGCTAACTATTCCGTGACCTACAAAGTGTGTTTAGCTATTATTTAGGCCCTTGGAAAATTTCGCCCCTACCTGTATGGTCACGCATTCGACGTCGTCACTGATCACCACGCCCTTTGTTGGCTATCCACACTTAAAGACCCTTCCGGACGACTTGCTCGCTGGGCGCTCAAACTTCGGGAATACGACATCCGTGTTATTTACAGATCTGGTCGTAAGCACACGGACGCCGACGCCCTTTCTCGCTCACCCATATCAGATGAAGGTGTTTGCCTCTCTTCTCTCGAGCCTGCACTTGCGTCATCCGCCTTGCGAAACATGACGGTGGAACGACGAAAGGATCCCTGGATCAGTGGCCTCATAAGCATTCTTTCTGATCCTCTCACTCCTTCGCCGTCTCGCGCTCTCCGCCGCCAGGCTAGCAAGTTTTGCCTAAGGGATGATCTTCTTTATCGACGCAACTACCTTTCTGACGGTCGCAAGTGCCTCCTTGTGATACCCCGCCATCTTCGAGCTGCTATCTGCGAAGCTTTTCACGCGGACCCACAGTACGTCCACGCAGGCCTCTTCAAGACATACGCTAGGCTTCGACTCAGATTATATTGACGTGGAATGTATAACTACGTGCGGGAATTCATTCGCTCGTGTGCTCAGTGCCAACGACAAAAGTTACCTCCCGGGCAAGTCTACCCGTCACAACCTCTTCCTTGTCCTAGTCGACCTTTTGATTGCGTCGGCATTGACATTTACGGACAACTACCATCAACTCTAGCTGGTAATCGCTGGATTATTGTTGCGATAGACCATCTGACACGCTATGCCGAAACAGCCGTGCTGCCGACTGCCACAGCCCGTCACGTTGGAACGTTTCTGTTGCAACGTTTCATTCTGCGTCATGGTGCCCCTCGCGAGCTCTTAAGTGACAGAGGCCGTGCCTTCCTTTCTGACACCTTGAAGGCATTACTCAACGAATGCCGAATCGTGCACCGCACAAGTACAGCGTACCACCCTCAAACGAATGGCATGACGGAGCGCTTCAACCGTACTCTTGGCAGTATGCTGTCGATGTACGTCGCCTCTGATCATTCAAATTGGGACCAAGTTCTCCCGTTCGTCACCTACGCGTATAATACTGCCGTACAAGCTACTACTGGGTTTTCGCCATACTTTCTTCTGTACGAACGAGAACCTTCAAATACAGTAGACACTATTCTTCCATATAAACCTTATGTGTCCGAAAGTACAACTCTGTCCGAAGCTGCCCGACATGCTGAAGAATGCCGCCAGCTTGCCCGCTCTTTTTCTACCGAGGACACGTGACAGCAGCAATCCCGCAAGACTGGGGACCATTCGGCTCCAAACTTTTCACCTGGTTCGTTGGTATGGCTTCGGACACCTGCTACCGGCCTGGCCGCTCCGCAAAACTTCTTCCCAAATACATCGGGCCATACCACGTTGTAGAGCAAACGTCACTCGTCAACTATATCCTGGAGCCCATCATCCCATCCACAGACCTACGCTACCGCGGCCGCGACACTGTCCACGTCTCTCGTGTCAAGCCATATTACGACCCATTAGTCGTTTCTTCTCCCTAATCCGCCAGGATGGCGCCTTCTTGAGCGGAGGGCGATTGTAGTGAAGAAGAGGAGTTTCAGCGGCATTTATCGGCGCATCAGGGGCATCGCCATCAGCACAAGCTCGTGCTTGCTGCACTTGGCCGGACGCTGCTGACTGCTTCGCTTTCTGCGCTCTGCTCTGCAAGTAAACCCCGTTACAATATATATATATACGTAAGTGACGGTGGCGGCACCGGCAAAAACCAGGTGAGACTGTCAATACAATTGCTATCTCAATAAACAATGAAAATGAACACGCATGGCAAATACGCGCACGGTGAAATAAAAACAGATCTTCATAATCTGGCATGCAACTAAATAAACCGTCTTCTCTTACATAAAAAAGCTTCTCGAGCGAAATTTAGCAACAGTAAAAGTGCAGCAGCTGCATCCCCCTCGCTGAAACGCCGCCAATGTATTGGCGAGTTCTCAGCGAGTGGCGTCGTACAGCTCGAGCAAGTCCATGAGCAGCCGCTTCAGCCAGCGAACTGGTGAACATCGAGCGAGCGGTAGCAGGGTGAAAGGAAGCGAAGTCGCCGCCACGAACGGTGGTGAACTACTTGCGAACGTGTGACGAGGAAGCCAACGGGCGGCCAATTAGCAGAGTTTCGAAGCACTGCTATAGTCGGTGAACTAAAGAATTCGGCAGATCATATGGGTGCATTTTACGAGCCCGACGTAGTACAATTAAGCTCGTTGCTGGTCATATCAATGTGTTCCGGATGAGTCGCAGGGCATCGGCGAGATATTTGTCCAATATCTTGAGCTTGCAGGTCAACAACGCGGCAAATTCTCGGTGAGCAAGCGTCCGGGTGGCCAACAGCAATGACGGCCAACATACATGTTGTGACCACCCAGTAGTACAACAAATGTGCTCGGCACAGCGCTGCCCCAAGGTCAATGGCTGCCCTGCCGACGTTGGGCACAGGTCGGCTTCCGAGATCTGCCCACGTAGGGGGATTGACACTGGCCTCACGTTCACCAGTGCTATGGCTACCGAAATAGGACCGACCTCAATGGCCGACATGGCAGCATCTGTAGGACCTCATTCGGCCCAGTGAAGATTAACACGTGGCCAGCTGGCACCTAACAGGGAGCCGAAGGTAGGGAGTGGGGGCCTAATTAACCTAATTTTAGAGACCACAATCTTTTACAATATATGTATACCAGCGCATGCAACAGGAGGGAAAATATTTTGAACACAAAAGGACGAAATGCTGTAAATACCTTTCACCATTTATTAGATAAAAAACGAGACTATAGGAATGCATGCTACACATGAACCTAGAACTTGTTTTTAACACGAATTTCTCACAACAACGCTCGTGGCGACTCGTGGATGTTCTCTCCGTGGCGCCTGTGTGATCGGCCGCCTTCGTTTTCTTCTGCTCCAACCAGCCATTTTTGGACGACATTGCAGACGGCCTGAATTGATGTATCAGCATGATTTACCATGAGAAAACCAGCAAATATAAAAAACGCTCGGTGAGATCAGCCAACAAGGCTTTGAAATATCACTCCAAAGATAAGTCTAAGAAAACAAGTTGACATCCCTCCAAGCTATAAAGATGTCAAAAGGTGAATAGTACTTGGAAAGGCTCGTTCCTTTGCTGAAAACAATGAAAGCAACATACAATCCCGTGAAGCAAGACATAAGTGAAACAATTTACTTTAAAAAATGCAGTAGTGTAAACATGATGAGCTAACCAAAAGCGTGCTAAAGTGGTAAAAAAAATGGGCTTTCTGTTAGTCGGATCAAAACGCACCGGCCTTGGAAATAGATGTATGATCTTCTAAACAAGCTATAAGCAATGAAATTATGAACTCAGTTGCAAAAAAAGCAGCAATATTTTTAGCATAAAAATTATGGAAGCAGTTTTACAGCATGTGAAAAGGCGTCATCACTCATTCAATTGTAGTGTCCAAATTTAGCCTTGCGTGCAATGGTATGCTGCGGCATGTTATTGTAGCCTTGTATAGCTCAAATAGTTGAGTTGTGCAATGAGATACTGCGACTCAAATACTGTGCTTCTCTCTAAAGCACCCCACTAAGTTGGTGTCAGGGTTTCAGTAACAAACATGTGCTTCTGTATTCAGTCGCAGTGCTCTAGGACAAAGCTTGCGCCTTTCAATAGCAGTAAAATGAACGAAAGCAGGGTCGTAATAATGTACCATTTTTTGTAAACAAAGACTTTGCTATGCACCATTCTTTAGGCCTTATGCCCCTCTAAGCGTCACACCAACGCTGATCGGGAGTGAGAACAAAGGCAGGCTGGAATGCCTCAACACTGCTTTTTCGGGGATCACGGATATTTAACACCGGCCAAAGGACATGTCATTGTGCTTTCTGTGTCTTCTTGATGTTCTTTTTACGAGGAGTTGGGGCATATATTCTTACTGAACGTCGAACCGCGCTGTTCACACGTTTGCTGCGGTCTCCTAGAGAACCAGCTGCCCAAGTGGTTACAGTCGCCACTACTATTCCGCAGATGCGCATCCTCATCTGGGCCACAGTTGCGTATTTTGAGAATGCAAAAAAAAATCCTAATTTCTTGTTGAGGAACAATTATACTACTATTTCTTGGTACACGTTCTTGAAATTTATGTGTAAGAGTAAGTTTTTTTTAATATTACACCTTAGATTGACTTTATTCGGGTGCGCATACACTGCATTTATGCCGAAGTTGATGTCAATGCCCATATTTCAGAAAACAACGAACGTAACATAGTTGTGCGCTTCTGTATGCACGACGGGCAAATTGACAAGCATGATCACCCGCGCCGCGCTTGCACAGTCATCGACCTAAAAAAATTGCCCGCAGCTTCCCTCGGGGGAACACTGAGGAGGATGCGGAGCATATAATTGGTTAACGGGGTGTTAAAGTGCGACTTACTTGGGTCGATGGCTAAATTGGTTAACGTGGTTGTGAAATGGGGTGTTAAATTGCGACTTACTTGGGTCGATGGCTAAATTGGTTAACGTGGTTGTAGGAGGGGGTGTTAAATGAGTGAACACGTACACACGTATGCGAAAGGACGGCGCTGGTCGAAGGGACGTCGATCATTGTGCTTGTGGATTCGTTGGAATTCATTTCAACGCGACCTTGGACGTCGACGCGCCGTACAAACCAACCGACGAGCGGCAACTGAGCGAGCGAGCGCTGACCTTGAGTATATATACAGCGCGACGGCGCATGCACTGTCAGCTGTTGAATGTTCTCGAAGGAGAAGCGCGCGCGCGGCACAGATGGCGACGGCGCGACGGCGCATGCGCTGTCAGCTGTCGAATGTTCTCGAAGGAGAAGCGCGCACGGCACAGATGGTGGGCGACGGCGCGACGGCGCATGCGCGCGCGTCAGCTGTCGAATGTTCGAGAAGCGGTGCGGACGACGCGGACGGCGCGGACGGCGCACTACAAGGCGCGAGTATAAGATGCTTCCGCATCTAAAAAGAGGTCGGCCCACGCTCGCCATGCGACGAAGCCCAAGTGGCGTTGGCAGGAGGCAAACCTATAACGTTGGATCAAACGCACTGGTTGACCTTCTGCCAAGCTGGCCTAGTGGCGTTGGTAGATGGCAAACCTACGACGTCCGGCCAAGCCCGCTGGTCGACCTGCCGACCTGCTCAGTGATCAACCACGTGCCGACCACCATTTTCGGTTAGGTGGCCGACTAAACTGGCCACCGACTGGTTGCTGACCCTTTGCGAACCATCGGCCACTGGCCATGTGTCTTGGGTAAGGGCAGCCGAGCTGACGCTCAAGCCAGCCTTCGCAATATCTTTCCTGCACGTCATATGAAACAGGATCGAACTCGTTGCCACAAATTGCAAGGCATTTCGCGCATGCCAGAGATACGGCATAATAAAATGGGATGACTTGCGAAAGATAACAGCGCCGATTTACAGCCCGAGTCATTTGAAATCACGGAACTTCTGCGCTTACCTTATCGGCCGTCATTGCTATCTGGTGGCGACGCACATGCTGTAGGAAACCTCCACGCGTGCACATGAAGTCTTCCTTCTACGCCGAAAAATACAGCACCACCTGCAGACATCAGCTCCAGACTTCATGGATACGGCGAAACGCAAAACTAGTTAGCACACGGCAAGCCTCCCTCTTAGGTTGCTCCTTCAACAGTCTATCTGTCCATCACGCACACGTATTAGGCTCCGTTACTTTCCTGTCGGCTAATTTCGCTGTAGAGTGTAAGAGGGACTCTTTTCATTAGCAGCACAACAAAGCGGAATTTCTCATCATTACTATGTTACAGCTAACACAAAAACGTCTACTTTGTTTCCCACAGAGGAACTAAAAGGTCAGCGGGCTTCTTAAATAGAAATATTTATCAACCTGTCTGTAGCTATAGAGCCATGCAAACTGTTTAGCTACAGGGCGATGGTTTGTTATCCGGCTACAGTGGCTGCGTTGTGATGAGTGATAAATATATAAAAACATGCATGTGCTTTAAGTGTGCCGTGAAGAACCCACGATGTTGAAAATAATACGAAAACCCCCAGAGTGACCTCAGTATTATTCATTAGGATATTTTGGTATGCACAATCTCAAAAATTATATTATTATTATAGTATTATCATTATTATTATTATTATTATTATTATTATTATTATTGATATTATTATTATTATTATTATTATTATTATTATTATTATTATTATTATTATTATTATTATTATTATTATTATTATTATAACTAAAATTGATTTTCTCTAAGACGCGCTGGGTAGTGACAAAAATTAAGACGAACCGCTTACGCTGTTGTACTTGAGTATTGACATTCAAGTGACGTAGCAGTCATGGCGACTTGTAATAGTGTCTTTGTGAACAAATTTCAGGTTATCCTCTTCTTAACAATGCGCCTACTGTGAGTGATGTAACCAACAATAAAGCAACAGTACGATTCACCCCATGGCAACGAGGCAGAGATATAGGTGAAGGAAATCCTTCGGGGTATTGGGTTCAGTACAAGGTAAGCTGGCGTTTCTGTGTTTTGTTTGTTTGTTTGTTTTTAGATGCGAAACAGTTCTTTGACGAGGCTGTGTAACGCTGTCTTTCCGAACGAGTGAAGTCACGCTCCCTTCGCAGTGGGCGCTGACATTACTTTCTCCCTCGCCTGCCGCGCGCTACAACGTCAACTCGTCGGTTCACGCGCGATAAACCTAACTAGGCACTGCGCCATGCTCCCGACCGGACTGCAGAAATTAGGTGCCTTCTTTCTCCTCTTTTAACCACTATCACCACCCCCGAAACTAAGGCGCTCCCAACGAGCGCGTTGAAACATGTCTGTACGTGTCACCTCTCTCTCGCTTCACGGTCTCCACCACTCACAGCGCTTGAGCACACCGTTCAGTCGAGTTTTCCCGTCTGACGACAGCGCCAGAATACATAGCCTAGCAGATAAAAAAGAAACCTTGAGACGGCCTCGGCTAAAATGGAACGCGACGCGAGCGTTTCGCGCCATAAATCTGTCGTCAGATTGTGCCAACACTACCTAGGCTATTGAATAGTCTAGGTGGTGTTGATTGTGCCCGGGATGAATTGGGGACGCGAGCACGCGTCTCTGTTCTGCGTGCCCCTAACGGCTAACGTCAGAAACTTTGAGACAGGGCAGTGTGAGCCATAGGGTTTCCCAATATACACTAGAGGGAACTCTGGCGCTAGTGTCTATGGGAGCTGCAATGCACAGCACTTCAGCGAGCATGGGAATGATGGGTAGTACACACGTTTGTCTAAACTTCGTACTTCTGGCCTGCTCTTGGCTCCGTGTGTGTTCGTGTGGCTTGAAGCTGTTTTCTCACGAAACAAAAATCAGCAAATGTTCAACGATTGCGATTCACCACCTTATTTTTTGCGAATTACCTTTCCAAATTGGGTCACGAAGTTCAAAAGGGTTGAATATTTCTTTCAAAACAAAATCGAAACACGGAAATAAACGAAGCCGTAAGTACGATTCGCCACCCGCAAGTACGACGACTAGGCAAATGTGTGTACTACCCATCATTCCCATGGTCGCTGAAAGATCGCAGCGCCAGAGTGCCCTCTAGTTAATTTTGAGAAATTCTATGGTGTGAGCAACGCAGCTCCCTCTGGCCAGTGTGCGGTGCCTTAAGACTATTTCGGCTCGTTTATCTGTGATGGAGATAACGTCGGACGACGACGCTCCTTCGCCCGCTGAAACTTTCGCCGATACGATTACACCAAACGCTGCCATCGCCGACGTTCTGAGAAATAGCGAAGCTGGGCGCGTTCGCGAATGGGCTTTCTCGAGCTTTCACAGAGAGCAGACGTGTTACCTGGCGCTCTCGAGTCCACGAGAGACGCTGCCGCCTCCCGTGCAGTGCTCCTCGCGTTCCTGATGCCTCGCCAGAGGCAGCTCTGTCATCGACAAAATCCAGATGCGACAGACATGCTTGTACAAAAAAAGGGGTGAACACAGCGACGCAGCGACGCATGAACTCAACGAATGGACTCCTATAATCAGTGCGTACAGGGGTGAACACCCGAGTCCGCATACACATGTTCTACCCTCTCATACATTATCGGTTTCCGCTAAGCCAAACGCGTCTCCTGTCGGCGCTCTGGCCGACGCTCTCCTTGCGTCGTTCAAGCCGAGCTACCACGCTCAACAAGAACAACTGCGCGTAGCACAGGCGGGGACGCTGCGACGTAAACAACTTCCTTAGCTTCCTTGTGGCACCATAAAAGCCGTTTTACAACGAAGAGGAAGACTCGCCTTGAACGGAGCCATGGCGAAGCTACTCATGCAAGCTCTGCAGGTCAGTGCAGCTGGCACAGACCCTGGAGAGCTTCACCTCCGGATACACCCTACGAATAACTTCTTCGCGGTCACTACCTGTCACGAGACAACCGCCCAACACCTCGTCCAACTCCAAGAATTGTTTCTCCGAAAGACCAGCTATCCTTAGGCCGCCTAATAGCGCCACCTCCCGCTGCAGTGCACGGCGTCATCTGGCAAACCTACTGGAAGAAAATTCCGGAGATGATGCTAAAGGACTTTCAGACCCGTAACCCGCACACTGATATCATCGCTGCTCGCAAAATGGGTAGGACCTTCTCCATACTGATCACCTTTGTGCGCGGACCAGTACCTCACACCATACTCTATATGAGTGTATAGTTTATAGGTGCACCCAGTACAAGGGAAGCCCAGATGCATGCACAAACTGTCGCCGACCGGGCCACAAATGCGACGTGTGCCCTCACCACAAGAGTGGCCTCTGCTCACGATGCGGAGACTAGCATGACCGGCAAGATGTTCTCTCTTGTATCCCAAGCTGCATGGCCTGTGGGGGCCAGCACCTCACAGGCACTGGATCGTGCAAGGCGAGAAATCCTGCCACCAAAAGACGCAGCCCACCACTTCACAAGAGAACGTACCCTACAGAAGAGGACTTTCCCCCACTCGGCAACACCCACCCATCTACGTCGGTGTGGTCCTCCAGGGCCGCCGGTGTGGGCGGCACGACCTCCCAGGACACAGAACTGCAGGCACTGCGGGAAGAGGTAACGCAGCTCAGGGCAGCCGTCTCTGCTTCCACCCTAACGCTCCCTCAAATTTCACCACCCCAATCTTTACCCACCCCATCTCACCAGCCTCTTCAGGAAAAAAAGGAGGCCTGATGAGAGCCCATCCGAGCCCATAAACTTAGAAACAGAATTTCAGGATCTCACAGAAAACTAAGAAGTCAGGTTCACAGAGCACATTACAGCGCAAGTAACTGCACAGTGTCAAATTATGATAGAAGCTACCATTGCCTGTTATCTGGATAATGTGCTCTTGAGCATTATGACCAAAGTAGGAGAGCGTTTAGCTCATTTTAGATCTGGTCTCTCACCTCTCCTCCCACAACCCCACTTCTTAAACCCCTGGTTCGCCCTTCTGCATTACATGGCTCCTCTGACGGGCCGTAATTTGTTACAAGTTATCCAATGAAACTGCAGGAACGTTCGGCGAAAGCGAGACCCTCTGCTGCAAATCATTATCAATTCTTTGTTGCCACCAGATAATATTGCAATTCAAGATGCCAATGTTTCCAAGCAACTGCCAGACAATACTGTTATTCCATTAAGTTCAACAGGTCTTTCTCACGTGATAACATACGTCAGTATTTTCTTACCTTACGTGCAGCATTAAATCACTTCCTCTATCGCTCACACATTCATTGAAATCTTACCCCCCACCCTGCATGGTCCCCCCTTTTTGTTCTTAACTGCTATCTTCCTGCACGACAGTCTGTTTAGTTACTTCCTCCTCTTCGCAAGTCCGCCACACAATTGAGAGCAATAAATCTCCTACACATCAGGGGTAATTTCAATTGCCCTCACGTCGACTAGGGCTGTTGGCACACCAATTACAGGGGCTGGGCACAGTCCTATACAATAAAGCGTTGATGGTCCATCTGACCACTTTTAATGATTTCAGCCTGCCTACTCGGATTGGTAATAGTGTCCACAGCTGATGCTAGTCCAGACCTCACGCTTGACAGATATATCACCAACTCGCAATGGGAAAGAATGCAAATCACACTGAGCAGTGACCACCAGCTGATTCTAATTGCAGTGAATTATCAGCAACCTCAGCGTAAACTTACCGTAAGGCGAGTTAAGTGTGACCAGCTCCACAAACTCAGGCAATCGCAGCCAGCACAGGCCCCTTTCGACTTTGACTCCTGGGTTATGCAGTTACAGGAGGACATTCGACAGAATACTTAAACGCTAGATACAAGCCCGAAGATCCCCGTCATCGACAGTGAGCTCACCCGTCTCTTGGAAGCTCATAATAACGATAGTTATAGCGCGAGAACAAAACGACGACACAGAGACATCGTCGTTTTGTTCTCGCGCTATAACTATCGTCATGCCATACCAACTAGCCCAAGCTGCCACACTCATAATAACATTACGCAAAGGTGGAAAACTCAAAAAGCACTACTGGAAACTAAAAATCAAACTTATGCAGATTAGCACAAACAGAACAGCACAGCAAAACCCTTTGCAAAGCTAACTGGGCTCATATTTGTAAAAGTCTTCGCGAAAATCTCTCCATAACCCGCGCTTGGCATCTGTTGCGCCACATGCTAGACCCCACGCAATGTAAAAACCTGACGCGTCTTAGCATTTGCCGCGTCACTCATAACCATTGGCAAGACACTGATGCCTTCCTTACACAGGCGAAATGCATTTATACCACACCTGCTCGTCCTACCAAACACCCCGAGTACACTGGCACAGCCCAACCCCAGCTTGATGCTTATTATATAGAATCAAAGTTTCACACAGCCTTACCAAAATTACGTGATACAGCACCTGGTGAAGATCAAGTTACAAACGCTGCCATTCAAAATCTTGATGTGGCTTTCATATCTGATCTAGTGAACTACTTTAATGAGTGTTGGGGAGCTGGTATCCTCTCTGCCTTGTGGAAACACGTGAAAATCATAGTCATCCCTAAACCTCACGAACCCATCACCATGGACAATTTTCGTCCGATTTATTACGTCCTGTCTTGCCAAGGTCTTCAAGCACATAATCCTTGCTAGGCTGACCATGTACATAAAAGAAAATCGACTTTTCCCGCACAGTATGTTAGAATTTCTTCTGCAACTTTCTGCGCAGAACGCCTTGCTCCAAATTACTGACCACGTGCTTGATGATACCATACCCCACCTTACTAAAGATATCTGCACTGTAGACCTCACTAAGACATTCGATAGAATTCGACAAGATGCCATCTTAAGGCAGCTGCAGGCACTACAAGTAGGACCCCGAATTTATAACTGTCTTTGTGCTTTTCTGTCTAGTCACACTGCCTCTTTGCACATTGATAACCTCAAAACTGCCTCTTATACGCTCGCCGAAGTTGGAACTCTTCAAAGTGTGGTCCTCTCCTGCTTCCTTTTTAATATTGCCCTCATTTCCGCAGCCCATAAACTAAATTTCATCCCACATCTAATGCATACATTGTACGCGGATGATATAACAACGTGGACTACACGTGGTTCTGATGGGCAAATAGAGGAAACTCTTCAATTGGCAGCCGACACCATCTCAGCTCACGCGTCATCTATTGGACTCGAATGTTCCCCCTCTAAATCCGTGCTCCTTCTTATGAAACCAATATCAGCCGCTAACTCACCTAGCGAAATCGCATTACAAGGAACCACTATCCCCCTCACGCCAACACTGCGAATCTTTGGCCTTTACTTGCAGAATTGTGGACGAAATGACCACACCCTCAAGACACTCAAGGCTTCTAAGCAATCAGTATTGCAGCTTTTACGACGCGTATGTTTTATGCACAAGGTTTTAGACGAAGCGGACAACATGAAACTTGTACATGCTTTCACACTGAGCCACATTCTTTACGCCACCCCATATCTTAAGATGAACCGCACAGAAACTGAGCGCGTGAAAGCCATGATCCGCCTTACAACTAAGGCAGCCCTGGACCTTCCTCGTAGCACAAGCACAGCCAAACTTTTTGAACTGGGCATGCACAACACCCTTTCTGAGATACTTAACGCACATCCTCAGGCACAATATTTAAGACATTCCGCTAGCGCCATTGGCCGCCATTTTCTCGCCTCCTTTCACATAAACATACCCGCTAATCAACCAACCTGCCAGGTCATTTCAAGACACATTCATGCCTGTATAATAGTCAAACCCTTGCCTCGTAATGTCTACCCTCAGCATCACATCGCTCACCATGTAGTTCTCGCAAAAACCCTTCACAAGAGTTACGAGCAAGCTGAGGATGCCATTTGCGTAGACGCAGGTTGTACAGCACAGGAAGCTGCGGCAGTTGCCTACAACCCTGTCCTAGCTCATCCCCTGATTCGCTGCCTCCACTCCGCCTCTACAGCTGAGGAGGCAGAGGGGACCACCATCGCCTTAGACCTTGCACACTCCATTGCGCTGTACGTCTTCACTGATTCAAAAAAATGATCTGTACAACTATGCCAGGAGCAGGATACACCCTTCTGCCTGGCAGTTGTTGAACACCTCCACACAGTATTTACCGCAAATGGTAGAGATCCAGTGGGAACCGACTCATTCAGAGAAACCCAAAATTGAGGCTGCCGATAAATTGACCCGAAGGTTGATTGGCCAGGCTCAGGACAGCCTCGATTCGGGCTTCTCGAAGGAGCGGCCACACACTTTCGCAGAGCTCACGCAAATACCCCGTTTGAATCGTCGGATCTATCTCCTCCAAATCCCTGTCTTACGCACTCCCAACAATCCTATAGAGACGTCTCCCGACTCGCACTCTTTCTCCCCCTCAGCTGCTGTCCCACTACTGTTGCGCTCCCCGGAATGTTGTCTCTGCGGCGAACCTGACTCCACCCTTTTCCACACCCTATTCGGCGCTCCTGCTGATCCTCCCCCGCAGGGACAGCCTGCCATCTCAAGTTGAGGAGACTGGGAGGTCCTGCTCTCGTCTGGGGACCCTGCGTTGCAGCTCGTGGTGGTGACTAGGACAGGCGATGTCATTGCGGCGAGAAGCATGACCATGTAGACATGGTGCGGGACCACGCGGTGTTCCAAGGACCCCGGAGGGTTCAAACACACTTGCTAATAAAGTTTTTCTGTCTGTCTGTTCACTAATGACTACGTCGTTTACTCGAGCAAACGATACACCGAATTTCGCTTCAAACCGTTCATCCAGTACCAGCGTCGACGCCCATTTCAACCGGGTCAACACCGTGCGCGCCGCTGCTGCTTCGCATCTCATCAGGGTTCCCCTCGAGAAGATGGTGCAAGTTTCTTTTTTTCTTTTATGGCTTCAAATAAAATTCTTCACACTGCAGCCCAACACATAATTTTCTTCTATGGCTTGAACTATAATTCTTGACACTGCAGCACGACACATAATTTATGCTGATGACAACTTTTATGGTAACATAAATTATCACGTGAATCCAGTTAGGTAAACGTTAAAAACACAGCCTGAAGTCTCAAAACGTATTTACTAATTGAGGGCGCCAAAGACAAAACTGTTATTTCTCGTTCCCAATACCTACTTAATGAGCGCACTACTTCTTACCAACACATGTTTAATGACGCTGAAAAAATTACATCTATGTCAAAACTTTCGGTGTTCGTTTTCAATAACATATGAAAGGTTTTTGTGTAACAAAACGTTTGTAAAATGAATGGTGAATGTTTGAGGTTTATTACGGATATGTAATAACATAATGTCACCACTCACTATCATTTGGTATATAATGCACTCAATACACGACAGCTGTGTTTTTACAACTGAATTTGAGCTTACATAGCAAAGCAATCAATTTATAATCACCTATAAAGCATCAAGTTCCACAGAAACGCTCAATTTTGACCACAAGGTTCAGAATCGTTCTTTATTATAAACTTTATAAATTAGACATTGTATATGAACGTGCTTTACCACGGTTATATATGCAGTTAAGCTAACTTGCAGCTAAGCTCCTTTGCGTGCCTAGACTCACACTGTGACGCTGGTATGTTGCGAAGCCGCGTACTAACAGTAGTTTTCAGACTTTAAGGTATTGGATGCCGATTGCACTGGGTAACTTCAAAAATACTCAATTAAATATGAGCCCACTCTGTATTAGTTGAAATTTGGTTCACTGAATATTTCTGAAGTATTGTTCCTCTTTTTGGGTACTATTTCATTTTTCAATGTATAGCACGTGTATCGTATGCTTCCAATCATGAAGTGACTGCTGGTCGGTCTGTGGCTTGGGGTGAGTTTCTGATATCCCATGGCGATATCCCTTTATGGTCACCCATTGGTGTTGCCAAACAATCGCTATCATTATCAGTGCTAATTTCCAAGGCCAACATCTGAAACACAAAAACAATCTTCTTGGTACTTGAAATGCATATGTACCTGTTATCTTCACTTTTATAAACTTCATACAACTTCTTGATCAACTTCACAAGCAACTACTTTTGGGGATAATAACACTGTACTCTGTGAAATGCGGGAATCCCGTATGAAATCACGTTTCACCTGCCACCTTTCACCTGCTTAACTACTATGGCGAATTATGTCGTGACCAAGATACCTTGGCGGACAGCGTCGGTAACACTTCACACCAACACACTCTGTCGTCCAAGTTCTGTCCACAGATTATGAATTATGTATACAGCTTGCTTGTGCAGCAATTTTGAGTGACTTTTGCGGATTGTATAGCAACACCAGTTTCTTACACACTGCATCGTGAATTTAGGTTCCTAAATAATGCAGTTTGAGTATAGATTACTTATGCAGCTGTTTTAAGTGCACATAGTTCGGCAAAATTAAAAAGGGGACATTTTTGCAATTTGGAAAGGGTGTCCCCTTTGTAAATATTTTCTACATTGCTCCTTTTTTTAAACGGCATATTTTGTGGCTCGAAACCTGCTTTAGAAAGCGAGTAGTAAGTGAAAGTGCACCCTATTTCAAGCCCTTAGTATGACCTCTGTGCACACACCTTACTTCCATAAAAAGACATCTAGATGTACAAAAGTCACAATGTTTGTCTAGAATCAGGTGTGTATAGAAAATTGTCAGGTAACTTCTCAGGCAGTGCGAACACACTGTGTGCCTTTATATTCACACTTCGTCATAAAAACACATCGTTGCCAACACTCACTTCAGCTCCTAGCTTTATTACACATTGTACTTGTTGCGCTCATCGATAGGCTTAAAGACTGTGGGCAAAGAAGGTCTTCAGCAAGTGCTGTTTTCGCGGCAACTCATACAGTTCTGTTGTTATTGAGAATAAATGCCAATGACCAACTGGTGCGCTGAACACTGTGCCAGAAAGTTCATTGTTGAACCTCTCAGCATTTTCAGTGTTCGTCGTGAATTGCGCACCTGGTCGAAATCAGTATGCTCTATTGAACACGTCTATTATTTGTGATGCAGTTAGACTGAATAAAACGTGAGAAGACCCGGCGTAGGTGTTGAGTTAATGGGAATAAAGTCGCAGAATATTTGCTGTCTTTGTTCAGGCTCGGATACTTTAGGATGGTAACATTTATTATTATTCCCGCATTTATTGATGGTAATATCACTTGAGCTATAAGAAGCATGATTGAAGCCTGGCCAAACTACAGTCACTTTGCTGAAAAACGTTGACCACAAATGACAACACGTTGCGAATAGATCTGCATGGCATCGCCCAAAAGAAGCAAGAGAACCATTACAAGATCCTTCAAAGTGAAATATTGACTTAGGCAATAATTACGAAGCTTGTAACTACCAAAGGAAATAGTTAAACAATGTCTTTGACAAAGTGTGATTGCTTTTCAGCCGTTTCCTAACATTTAACTTGATCATCTCAAATTCTTCTGTGTAATGCTTAGGTGCCATTATTTCTTACGTATTCCAGGATGCCCAGTTAATTATTTTTTTGCATTCTGCATAAACACCACTGAAACAGAATTCAAGTTATGTCCTTCACAGTTTTTGTGTTACGAAATTTCATAGATGTCAACTAACACAAATGTTTCGTATTGATGGTACAAAGTTCACGAGAACTATAATAATATCGACATTTCAATATATCTGCTTCAGACAAAACAGCAGAAAATTTGGAAGAAAATGGCGTATGAATTATGTGAATATTCCTCTAAGTCACTCATGAAACGGCACCCCAAAATGACCAAAAGTGCCAGAGACGGAAGACCTACCCGCTGCTCTTTAGCTATTCTGACAGGTTTCTAAGTAACACTAGCCCCTACAATCTGTTTGGTGAATTTCGGTTGACAGGTAATTTTGTATGAGTACAAATTGCATGTGCAGCTGATTTATGCTTTGGAGACACTTATAATGCACTTGGATAATAAAACAGGCTGAAAATGAAACGTGGACCTCGACAAATGTCAGTGCAAAGCAGAAGACGTACGCCACAGTGGTAAAGTCACTCCGTAGTGGCACCAACTACGACCTGCGAGTCTTGGTTATCGATCAAGATGGCATGTACAGGGAGCATGGCGCAAAACTCGCACATTTCAGAACCGCTTGTGGAGGTGAGTAATCTTTCTTGCCTCTTTGTAGCTCCTAATATTCTAGTAAAACGAACTGTTTCACGTTTCAGAACCACTGCGGCCTCCTCAAAATGTGGACATAAACAACAGCAGCACGAGCGAAATAATCGTCAGGTGGACGGTAAACTTTTTTGCTTGTTCTTCCAGAGGGCACGTTTGGTTTTTCTAACAACAATTGAACGTCTTAGTTCTGTAGTTTTCAAAAATGTAGAAAATAAAAAAACATTGTTGTACACATAAAAAAAGAAATAATAACCTGGCTTCTTCTGAGTCCTGACTAAGCACGTATATTACTCCTTTTAAAGAGACATGTCACTCTTCAAGGAGATCATTATATATACTCTCGTCGGAGAGCCGTCGGACACGGAAAAAAGTTAGCGTGCCTCGTTGAAAGAAGTTGAAAAATTTGTGAACACAAGGTGCCTGTGGAACCAATATTTCAAAATATTATTGTTCGGAATTCAGCATTCCAAAATCACGGTATAATTAGCAGAGACGCCGTCGAGGAGGGCTCCACATATTGGGATCAACCGGGGTTCTTTAGCGTGTAATGAAAGCTAAACAAACACTGCTGTAAACTCGAGCTAGACGTGTGCCTAACCTCATAAAGAATCATGAGCACGTAACCAATATTTGTGAAAGGTTCAGGGCTGATCGGGTTGAATACACTGCTAAACGCCGGGGCTGCCCGTCTCAGCTTTCGCAGGTTAACTATTTGTACGGAGTGCTAGGGTGGTGATTTACTTTTTCTTTCTGGGAGTGTACAATATATATGTACATTAGCGGGCCATTCCCAATCCGAAGCTGCTGGTTCAAACATCTAAATGTTTTACACCTATTTATAAACACCATTTCGCACTGGTGGTGCGCAGGTTTCTTGGGACTTCACTATCGCGCACGAAATGGTCCAAAGGGCTTAGGGCGTGCTTTAAAGGGCGCCATTTCACTTGACTTCCTATAGTTCCATACTTCGATCTACAGGGCATGATAGCTTATGCTGAATCGCTTATTTCTGGTGGGGTGGTCGTCAGATGGCTCATTGCTTCGTACCTCATGTGCTTATATCGCAAAGTTTGCGTTGAAGTCCCAGACCACACGAACGGCACTTCGCCCGCTGCAGCAGCAGTGTTTTCAAAATAAGTGTGCTACTACTTTTAGAGAGACCGTTCAGTTAACCCGAATGCATTCCTCGTTCCTCCTTGGCAGCAAAACTGACTTTTCTTTTCATTTTTTCGACTATTATTACCACTTCAGAACCCTGGCAAGGAGACATGGCAGTGCTGGAGTGTGAATGTAGTCCTTGAAGTCAATGATAAACCGGTGGAGTTCAACTTGACCGAGTCCAGCGCGAAGCCCGCTGACGTGTACAAGATACCCACGACTCCGTACACGGCAGTGACAATCCGACTGCGTCTAAGAACGCCGGACAACAAAAACAGTTCGTGGACCAAAAGGCAACGTGTTACCTCAGCCGAGGACGGTAAATACTGTATAAAGAATGCGTTTAGTGCTGCACAGATACGGAGCTCATTTCCCTCATTGCGTGAGTTTGTGAGAGCTGTGGTCAATCCATCTTAGAAAGCAATGCTGCTTAAACCAAAACCCCGATCTTTTAATCCAAAACAAAACAGTGGCCACATTTGCAAGGTGTGATTAGTTACTTCCAGTTACACAGAAAGGAAAGTTTCTTAACACTTTTGTTATAATATATTCTGATAAGACAGATGCTTGGGCTAGTTGGTGATTGGGAATCAACATATTTGCACAACGCTCCTTCTGTCCTTGTCTCTTCTTCCGTAGTTATGTCGTAACTACTCGTAGTCTTGCACTGTGCAGATATGTTGAATATATTCTGACTTGCTTGTTTGACTCTCAAACACTTTCCACTGGGATGTCCTGTACGCCTTTTCCATTGATACGTAATGTTTTCACACAACGGGAAAATATCACATGCGGATTCAGCATGAATATTATTATATGTGTATTTAACCGAAAGGAAAATTGCTGGAATGCCTTAAAAGATTTTTATTAGGCTTTTTATTAACTGCGGTCACAAAATTCACTCTAAGTTACACTGTATTATTCATTGTGAGCTACGTTCCAAAATGACCCAATCAAAAGTAAAATTACATGTAATTATGTGTGCCTGCACCTTTAGTGGAGCGCTATAAATGCCTTCTCGCCGTTCGCAAACTTGTTTTGAAACTGTTCCCGTAAGGACCCTGAATAATTTGTTGTAAGTACCTCGTGAGGAAGACGTCTTCCTCTTCGGTACCTCGTGAGGAAGACGTCATGCACTAGCTGCAAGTTGTAAGGCTATTAGTCTAGCATGAAAGTCTTCCCAATTTGGCATCTTTTATCGTTCACTCTGATGACCAGGAAATAGGCATGTAAGATATTGTCACCCCAATTCTCGTTTTCTGCACCCAACCACTATATTTCCAATCATTGTCAAAGATGTTGTCACTCTGGCTCATACACTATTTGAAGCGCCTTGCATGCAGTGCCCTTTCATGAGCACCTTGTAATAGTGGGTTTATTGAGTATAAGTACTATATGATTTAAATTGAATAATAAATACCTCTTACGCACCAGTTAATGTTCACAGGTTGTAGTGCAATAGCTAATGTTTAATATGACTACTAAGGCAAACCCTGTAAAAACTTTCGGCATCATAGCGAAGACGCGGCAACTCCTACTGCAGTAGTGCGGGCACATGCTTTTTCTTTCGCTATATATACTTCACTGCTTTGCGCAAACAACAGTAACGTGACATAGCCCGCAATTTTTTTTTTAACGGAACAGGTCTTTATGCTACTGCGAGCCAATAAAATCACTGAAGTTGGGCTAAGTACAGCGCCATAGAAATATATTCACCGTGAACAGACCTCGTTTGTGGAAATTCATTCATCAAGACGACGATATCACTATTTCCATGAAAAAATGTTGGCATTTAAACTGAAGTAAACCCTGCTGAAAGCGCGCAGCATAAATTTGCCTTCCTTTCGTTAACGCTCGCGTTTGCGGTCAAGCACATGCTGTCGCTCCAAACATGCAGCCTCATCGGCGTCTACGGCGGGAAAGAAAAGTTTCACTTGTGATGCAGTGACGCCCTCTTCACCCCGGTCATTCTCACTACTTTTTTGCATCCGCTTTTTATACTATACTAAAGACAGCTAAGTCATGCTATACTCTGCCCTGCTTCTGCCCTCTGTTCCTGTGCATCACATTGATTCCCCCTAACCCTCGCATACCATTTCCAACACTTGTTGTCACATGCTACACACGACAGTGCTATGTCTTACATTCGCCCATTTCCTGTGCATCCTCGCATTTACACCTGTCTAACTCACCCAGCTTTGCTTTCACATTCTCTTGGTATGCTGCACTATACACGGCTACGCTAGGCTTTACCCGCACCTCCTTCTTTCTCTCCGCACCGTAACATTAGTCCTCTTCAATATCACATCTATTTTTCTCCCCTTGGTACACTCTACTATGTACCCCCAAGCTATGTTCAACTCTTCCTGTCTGCATGACGTCCTTCTCACCTTCACAGCGCTCACGCTCATCCTCAATTTTCTTTACCGCACTTTGAAATTGAATGCTGCTCATAGCTAGACCATTCAAAGCTTATCTGCACATGTTTTTGACAGCGTTATTACGCTGTGCTTGGCTATTCTTCATATTTTCCTTTCTCGTCACTCCTGTGTCTTCTTGCCGAACCCCTACTAATAAATGCGATGCATTTCTTAGCGAACTTCAGCGACTTTTAGCAGATCTATCTATCTAGCCGCCTACAACAATAGCTCTCCTGGCCTTCTCAATGTTGGTATTCATACCAAAATTGGTATGGCATAACATGACTGTGTGGCGAGTATAACTGAGTAGTCATAACACAAAAATTATGACACGTATGTCATGAATGGCATGGTTTACGTTTTACGGCCTTGCTGCTCTTGCGGTGATTTCGTTCACATGACATTTTGCAAAATTAGTATAATATGACTAGACTCCATAGCGAACATAAGTGACACACCCAAACTTGAAAACGATGACATGCATTTCATAATGACTAGTCATGATTACACGCCACGCTCATGGTGCACTCGTGGTCAATTTGCTAGCTACAACTATACCGAATTCGATATTGTGAGATGGGAATAAATGACGAAGGTACGCGACTGATACAAACATGACAATCATCACATGCTCGTCATGTAAGAACATGACAACATACCACGCTTATGATGCGCTTGTGGCTGTTCCGCTAGCTCCATATATACCAATCTGGGTATTACGGAAAGTGAATGGACGATGAATGCAAATAACGCGTCGAAATATGATAATCATGGCATGCGTGTCATGTAAAACATGACGTACAACGTCAATAGCGCGCTCGTGGCTGTTCCGCAACCTCAACATATACCAAATTTCGTACCACGTGACTTGAATAGACGACGTAGGTAAAGGAGACATCCAAACATGATAATCCTGACATGAAATTCAAGTATGGCATAATTTACGTCCGCCTCGTAACGCTGCGCTGACTTCAAAGAGTGACACACACACACACACACACACACACACACACACACACACATATATATATATATATATATATATATATATATATATATATATATATATATATATATAATGAGATACGGCACAACGGGAGCGTTGTCAACAAGGATAAATATATTCATTTCCCAACAGTTCAGGGAGGGGTCCTCCCTTCATCAGGGGATGAGTTATCAGGAGATGAGTCAGGGGATGAGTATAACTCATATATATATATATATATATATATATATATATATATATATATATATATATATATATATATATATATATATATATATATATATATTGCACACTTGTGCTTCGCATATCATCGATTCCCACTGTACGTGGAGTGGAATCTGCCAATTTTTTATAAAGCAGTGGCACCTCCAACAATGACCACATAATAATACCTAAGGCTTTAGCGTTAGTTGTAGCAGCAAAACGGAGCCAAATTCGTGAAGCATTTCTTTCGTGAGTCTCTCTCTTGTCATTGACTCCTTATTTTCAGTAATCATAGTCTGCACAATAAAGCCTATAAATTTGACTTACATGCAGGTTTAATTTAAGAATGCTTTCTTAATTTGTTTCCCACTTTCCGAAGCCATTAGCTAGAACTTTGAAACGTACCGCAAAACGAAGAGAAACGTTCAGTGGTCCCGCGATATCTCAAGCATCTCCCCCCTCCCCAATCACCATTCTTTACTGCAAAAAAACATCACGAGCCTCTTATTGCTATACTGTATAGTGCGACGTGAATAGAACAATAACTAGCTACAATGTAAACCAGACCAAAAAAATCGCAATGATGTTTCTACATTAAACTGTTTTGATAGGGTCTCTTAATTTTTTAGCAGCAGTATCTTGAATGTGTCTTACTTATTGCACGCTATATATTTCTGAGGCCAAAGGCATACCATCCATTGAGACCAGCATTTTAGTTTGTGTTTGCTTTGTATGGTATGAACGAAATTTCAGTTCTCTATTATGTGTTTTTAAGAAAAAAAAAATAGAACATATGACTCCCACTGCCCCCTAAAAGACAGTCATATCAGAAAAACAAAGTTATATTTAGGCAAACTTGCTGCTCCCTTACAAACAACAAAAGAGAGAGCCTACAAACACAAACTCTCAACAAACACCTGAAAAAGTCTACTAAACGTCTATTGTACAGGGGTGAGCAAAAGTGTGCAGACCACGGGATCGCGTGGCAAAAGGCATGAACACGTCATCTTAGAGGTACTGTATATCCTACCTTTAAGTAGCATATACGGTAACTCTACGCCATGTAGCGACGTAGCGTTCTATGCGATCAATGCCAGCTAGAAAAATGTCATCAGGCCTGCTCACTCCTCTCATGACGTCACTCGTTTCGCCCAAGCGAGCGCACGTACGGGAGGCTGTGAATCCATTGCCACCATCGTCTCCTGTTAAAAGATAAAGCGTTCGCTGCGAGGTTTACATTCTTTATCGCTTTAGTCTGCCTTTTGGGTAAAAAAAGGCCCTGGTTTAAAAGTGCCTTGAAACACTTTTTCAAGTAACCATGAAATTAATTCACGAGAAGAGCTTACTGCCTCAAAAATTGAACACCGCGAAAACTTTGAGAATCGGTCCAGTGCGATGGAGCTCTGTTGCATGCTGTAATTTCATTCCCTCTTCTCTCGTCGCGACTAAAGCGCTGGAAGCTAAGCAGAGAGGGATGGCAGGCGCAACGAAAATGCATCAGGCATGGCTCGAGACCTTGAGCACTTTTTCTTGTTTTTTTTTCAAATGCGCGAGTTTTTTCAGTGTGATCGTGCACCCGCGTGGACAAGTCACGGCCTCCCGCGGCTATCTCTGTAACAAACGAGCACGCCATGTTCAAATCGGGCAGTAGGCGATAGATGGGCTTACTACGAGTGTTTTCGGGCTTATTCCGTGATTTGTCGAGAGAAGAGAAAGCAACTTTCAGCTGACTTTGATAATTTATTGCGAATTTCAGGCAGCGTGCTGCGCTATATTTGGCTCGCGTGTTGTCGGCAGCCCTTACTATGGAGCGGCCGCGCTTTATGACCGTGCTCAAAAAGTGTTGCAGGGTCCCTTTAAGAAAAGTATTGAGCTTGGAAGCTTTTGAAGATTCAACTGCGAGCCATTTCTTTCACGGAAATGTTAAAGGTTGTACGCAACCGAACGTGTGGTCGGTATATAAGTGTAAAATTTGGCGGACCAACACGGTGATGAAATAAATAAGGTAAATTTGTTTATATATTTATTTATGTTTACACACACGCACGCAGAAACACACTATCTAGAGCATGCAGAGAAACTCTTCCTAACTCATTTGCAAAGTTTCTGCAGTTTTATTTGCACTCTTTGCAACATGTCTTCATAGACAAGTAGCTACTTAGGAGAGTGTGTGCTGCTGCCACAAGTATGGTATTCAGCACAATATCAGGGCGATGACCATTGCAAGAGAAAACACAATCTTTCGTTTCACAAAGATTTCTCGTGACCGACACAAGAAGCGGCGTTTCCTCTTTTGTCCTGGCCCCTCTCGCAGTGGTGCGTAACTTAGTGCCTGAGAAAGTTTTTATTACTGGGTCTCTAGTAAACTGTATAGCCCCCGTGGATGCTTCTACTGCACGGCCGGTTTTTAGATCAGTATATTTTTGGCAGTGCTTCTTAATTATTCTATGGCAAGAAGAACTATAACTGTGTAACCCCCGTGGGTGCTTCTATTGCGATGCCGGTTCTTGGAACGGTATATTTTTGGTATTGGTTCCTAATTATTCAAGCTTGAAGTAAAAATCACACACCTGAAAAACAGTCAAGAAAGTGCTTCATCATAAGTGCCTACAAGCATATCGAAACTTCAAGGAAGTCTTTTATGGTATACGGTACGAAAAAACCGGCAATAAAATACTGTGCATAAAACCGACGCACTACGAAATGCAACAGTATTCCGTCCATTTTTATCAACCATTTCAATTGAAGACAGGTAGTACAAGTCCACGGCACTGATCGCAAATTCCAAAATGTTTACTGACCCTGATGGAAAAACACATGTTCTGGAAACGTACTGCCACGTGCGTTTCTTATTTATACCTGGGCCCACGCCAAATAGTCAGAAGCGTGCATGACACCTTTGTTTTAAAGCAAAAACGCAACATGGTCGAGATGAAGCAATTGCAAAGACAGGGAAATATGTAGTACGGCCACACGTACCTTCTTGACGACCAGCACATTCCCACTTTTTTTTCTTCGGTAGTAGGAAACTAGAACACTCGAATCTTTGGTCTCTTTGCCGCGACAATTCGCCACGCAGCATCGCCCAACCATTCGAATTTGCAGCCGTACAGGTTGCGAATATCCAGTACACAAAACGCACCACATATCCACGCTGCAGTTCACAGACAAAAAAAAAAGACTGCCATCTCGAGTCGCCAACAAGCACATCAGCACGCCACGAAAGCGTTCATCGGGCTTGGCAATCCATGTCTGTCGAGCGACGAGAGCAAGCGTAAACACGTCTGCGCAGTGAAACACACCAGTCAAAACGAAGTGCCGTCAAAGCCCGCGGAAGACCTACTGAGCAGGCCTGAAATTTTCTTAGTGGCATTGGCTGCGGTGCGCGTGCCCGTGCCGACGTTATCTCGTGGCCTCACACATCGCTTTGTTTGACGGGGTTACGGCACTCGAAGCCAAAATGACAACTGGGTGTAGCTTTCTTTGTTCCATTCAATCTGAGCCCTTCTTTCACGTCACAGCTGCAGCGTGGCTGGTTCAAACACCTGGCACGCTTCGTTTTTTACATCACTAAGCATAGCTAGTATTGCACGACATAATGAGGTCAAACATAAAGAAGTCAGTTCTCAGCCATATATGCTTTCTCGCTTAAGTCAAATAAAGTGTAGCCATAACTAGCCCAGTCTAGTTGTACACGGTATCGCGGAATAATGCCAAGCGTAAGTCCGTTAAATTAAGCTTATTTTAATTAGGTGTAGTACAATTTGATGTTTTCATGCCATGTTAAGCTTATATTAGTCGAGGCGGGCATGGGCAATGATAATTTAGAATAGTTTATCATGGTATCACTTCATTCAGCCGAGCCTAATTAACTGGCGTAAAAATGAAGCCCCACCACCACCACTCAACAGCGCGTATTCAAATGAGCAAAGAAAGTGACACCCAGTTGGCGTTTTGATTATGAGCGCCGTAACAAAACAAATCGTTTTGTGAGGTCACCTAATAACGAAGGGACAGGCATGATTACCGGAGTAGCACCGCGTCACAAGATGGCACGTTGATACCTTCAACCACGCGATCCCGTAGTCTGCACACATTTGCTCATGCCTGTAGATACCCTCGCTAACGGTACTAGAGCAGTAAATGCGGGTATGGGGAATGCCCTGACACAGTCTCAAGGAAGCTCGACTGCTTTTTTTACGAGATGAGACTTTCCTACAGGAAAACAAAAAAGTTCGGCATATCTCATGTACCTTCGGAATCGACGCTGTGCGAAGCATGCCGCAGGAAGGTGGCCGCATTGTAATTTGTTTATTGAGTGACACCTTATGCAACGACACTAAATATTTGTACAAATGTTGCACGCACAGACATAAGTGGAATAGTGTCAGATGTTTATATAACCGGTTGTTTGCACTTGCCAATGATGCCAACTGGAAAATCAATATTAGGTAACAGTAGAAGAGAAGGCTGGTATGAAGCGCTGGGGGTCGCGAGGATGGTAGCCCTGGACACTGCTACATGAATGAACTTCAGCGGATGGCAGCTAACTACAATTAATGTTAACCCGACGTGACATCTGTGTCTTAGCAGTACATATATAATGTTTATAAAATGTGATAGCAAGCACTGCAACCAAAATTGATGTTTCACGAGCATTAGGGTCGATTTGAAAGGTAGTTCCGAGACCTGGTGTGGCTTTGTGATAGAATACTTGATTGCCACGCAAAATGCTGGAGCTCAATTCCTGCTTGGACCCTGACATTTATTATTTGCATACGTCGGGTCCCTTTGCCGCTGTCCGCTTTTTTGTCCTAACGCTCGCGCGTTAGAATTAACCATGTATGTTCTCGCCGTTCATCGGTAGATACCAAGTTTCTATCATCTGAGGCACATAACCAACAGAGGGTACATGCCAATGTCTGGCCTAAAGTGTATCACAACGTGCGCGTCGATATTGTGATGTTATTTATGTCTTGACCAGCGCGACATATTCGTCAGAGCATCTTACCCTCCCAAAATTATTTTTTTGGTTCACGCCAAGTTGAGGGGTGATAATGAGAGCACCCAAACGTAAGGATAGATAGATAGATAGATAGATAGATAGATAGATAGATAGATAGATAGATAGATAGATAGATAGATAGATAGATAGATAGATAGATAGATAGATAGATAGATAGATAGATAGATAGATAGATAGATAGATAGATAGATAGATAGATAGATAGATAGATAGATAGATAGATAGATAGATAGATAGATAGATAGATAGATAGATAGATAGATAGATAGATAGATAGATAGATAGATAGATACCAAACTGCTTGCAGCAAGCAAAGAAATCTCTGCATTTAAAATGAAAATTAGACACGGTGACAATATGCACACAATATTAGTCTGGCTACCCTTTCAAAAATATCTCCCTGAATGGTTCACAATTTCGCACTACACAAACCTTTGATGAACCTGTATGGGTAGGAAAGAAGAAAACCACCAGAATAACAGACGTGGAAATTCCTGTGTATAAAATATTTTTTTCAAGTCTGCCTCTCATTCTGAACAAGAGGGGTCGGGGGGGGGAGCGCGCCAAAATTTGATGCTAAGGGGTACAGCGTGCACAAAAGGAATGGTTCGTTTGTTTGGAACACGTGTTTATGCTGCCACTTTGCGAATAACATTATAACAGCAAGAAAAGCACAGCGAAAAAAAAGAGGGATATATCAGTCCCGCTGCCCCAAAATGGGTCAAAGGGGCCCTGAAATACTTTTTGATGTAACCATGAAATGAATACGCTGAAAGATCTTTTTGCCTTACGAATTGAACGCGGCAAAAAGTTCAAGATTCCGTCAAGTGCGAATGGAGTTACTGAGATTTGCCACATGCTGCAATTGCATTCTCTCTTCTCTCGTCCCGACGAAAGCGCTGGGAGCCAAGCAGGGAAAGATGGCAGGGGCAAAGAAACTACGTCAGTCGCACGTCGTGACCTTGAGCACTTTTTTATTTTTTATTTGAATGCGCGACTTCTCAGTTGGATCGCGCGCACACGAGTTTACAAGTCGCGGCCTCCCACGGCGATTCCTGTAACGACTGAGTACGCCATGTTCAAATCAGCCAATCGCTGATTTATGAGCTTGCTGCATGTGATTTTTGAGCGTCTTCTGTCATTTGTAGAGAGGAGAGAAAGAAATTTTTAGCTGAATTTCATATTCTTTTGTGAATTCCAGGCCGAGTGCTGCGCTATAATATTTGGCTCGCGTGTTGTCGGGAGCCTCTACTACCAATCGGCAGCGTTTTCTGACCATGCTCAAAAAGTGTCGCAGGGCCCCTATAAGATCTTCTCAGCATCGGCCATTTTGGCGCAAATGGGGGGGCATTGGGCCAACTATTCGTACTTACACGGTACTCTGCAGCCGTAGTTTCGCTTTTGTGTGCCTTTAACCATGTCAGCTGACATTTATGTCTATTTTCCACGCAGCTCCGGGAAAGGTAGCCTACCTAAACCTCCTTCGGAATGGCTCTCGCAACGCGACTGTTTCCTGGGGCTCACCGGAACGAAAGAACGGCGTTATCCGGAGCTATCGCGTCGTCTACAGGCCACTCGCGTTTCGTATACAACCTTGTACGGCACTCGCAGAACTAGACACGACGGTGATGGTGCCACCGACGCATCTCAGCGTGAGCCTGACGCCACTACGCCCGTATACCATGTACCATTTCTCCGTAGCAGCCCTCACCATCAAGTACGGCCCTGAGATGAATGCCACTTTCGACACGGACCAAACGAGTGAGTCCATCTTGAAGTTGTGGGCCTCACCCACAATTTTGCAACTGTCTGGCATAGGTTCCTTCTACCTTGTGAATAGCAATACAGATTTCAGAGAGTTACAAATTTCGATAAGATACAGGTTTCTCCTACTCTTTTATGCGCTTGTCATTGTGTTGTATCCCTACTGTTTTGTGCTTTACAGCCTTCTGTATGAATAATTACGTACCACATCTCGTAACTGTAAAAGCCGCCACTGTGATTTTTTTTTGCTATTCCTTGAGAAAGCCCAGACAGCGGGGTAGCCAGTTTGATATCTAAACCACATTTGCGATGCTCATTTTTTTGCATTTGCCAGAACAAGTGCCTTTTATGTAAATGAGCAGTCACCAACAGATTTCACGAGAATTCTTAGACAATATTTTTATCTGTAAATGTAAGACACCTGGTACGGTGACACGCCTGTCACCTTAGCATTCGATGCACAATCGTTTGCATCGTGAAGTGGTAAGTATTTTAATGTAATTTAATTTCCCGTGATGAAAAAAAAGAATGCTCTCATTTTTGAACACGAATGCCTTTTACGCCAGGGTCAACCAAAACCTTAGTTTTGTACTTCCCTCGTGTAAATGAGGTCAAAAGAATACACACCATCAGAAGACAAAGTTTCGTCAACAAAAATCAAACTTATTACCTCTGGGCCCGTGGCAGTAAATGCCGAGCCCGCTATCCACTGCGCCACAACCACATGTTGAGCAGAAATAAAACAAATGTGCCTTTTATATCCACCAATGCCCTCTCACAGCGTTATCGGTGAAGGGCAGTAATGAATCATCACCGTGGCATCCGCGGCCAGTTCCTTCAACGTGTCACTTCTAAGCGTTCATCCGATTCGGTTTGTTTACAGTAGGTAAAGTGCAGTTTCGTCCATGCCTTGACACCCCCCCCCCCCCCAGGTGGCGCCCTTGCACCAAGCGTCGGCGTCGCTTGGGGTAAGGTGTGGGTCTGTCACAACGCTATCTCTCATTCCATAACTACTAGAGCTACCACAAGCATCTGTGACCACAACAGTTTGTTCAATTAATAATGATAGACGTTAGGCGTCGGATTGGAGATGTATCATTAAGTGTTCACGTGGACCAATCCACGTTAAGCGGTGCTCTCTTATACCAACGTACAGTAAACACTAAACTACTTCGGTTAGCGCACGTTTTCCATTAGTGTTTTACAGATTTTTATGATGGATGAATCAACCGTGTTCTTTTTTTCTTTTCGTTCGTTACATATGTGGCCAGTGATTTCACTAACTGCCATGAAACGGTACTGAGGAAACACTTACCGATTGTTATATTTGCAGTCCCTGAAGGAGTGCCAATCAAGCTGAGCTACACAAACACTTCACAAAAAACTGACGTGCTAACGTGGTCCGAGGTGCCCTGCGAACAACGCAACGGTCCCATCACATCCTACTATGTGGTAACGGACAGCGTTGACCCTTGGGAGACCGAGCTAAGAGAAAGAAGGGTTAATTGGACGTCGATAACCTATCTGGATCTGCTGCCTCACACTAAATACCAAGCCAAGGTGTATGCCGAGAACGCTGCTGGTCGATCACCTATGTTCGCCTCCATCAACTTCAAAACGCCGCCTGCTCGTAAGATCTTCTGTTCTTCATATAGCAATTACATATTGCTGCCTCTGCAGTGGCCTACTAAACTCATACGTTTGTGGCAGAATGGTCTGGCAGTTCTCTTTAATATAGTTATTAACTCTGCGTCAGTTAAACATTGAATAATCTACCAAAAGAGAAGTTTTTGTTCTGCTCGTGAGGTCGGGCTCAGTATATATATATATATATATATATATATATATATATATATATATATATATATATATATATATATATATATATATGAGACTTAACAGACAATAATATCAATGAATGTATAGGGAATGTTATTAAAACCAATGTAAATAAAATAAGAAGAAATAAAAGTGGGTGAAAAATAACCTGCCGTGAGCAGGATTTGAACCTACGACCTCCGAATAACGCGTTCGATGCTCTACCACTGAGCAATCACGGCGGCTATTCCCCTAGCCACTTTATTCGCTTTATCGGTGAATTTAAACGTGGGAGTGTCAGTCAGCGCCACCTGTATCCATGGCTGCGAGTGTGGTACACTCTCTTTATGAGCCTGTAAGGCGCCACGTAGCACGTGAACTTATTACGAGTGGTCAGCTGACCAATAGTCCCTCGTATACAACCTAACGGCAACAAGTCTGCCAGTATGAGACCCTCGTTAATGAATAAAGAAAGAAGTGTATATCCCTAAGGGCTTGTTTTTACGTGTTTTGGCACAATAATAATGAGATCTAACAGAAAATAATGCCGAAGAATGCATAGGGGAAGTTATTAAAACCAATGTGAAGAAAATAAGAAAGAAAAGAGAAAAGTGGGTGAAAAATAACCTGCCGCGAGCAGGAATCGAAAGCGTTATATATATATATATATATATATATATATATATATATATATATATATATATATATATATATATGTGTGTGTGTGTGTGTGTGTGTGTGTGTGTGTGTGTGTGTGTGTGTGTGTGTGTGTGTGTGTGTGTGTGTGTGTATGTGTGTGTGTGTGTGTGACGCTTCACGGGTGAATGGCGGAAAGGAAGATGAGGAAGACGAAGACTCAGAATAAACAAATGTTCCGACTGAAGCCATGTTTCATCCGTTACAGTAAATGTCGAAAAATCGTCTATACGCGAAATACATTGGTAGTCATAGATTGGCACAGTGACAAACTTTCGATAATCAATAAACGTGTGCGTCCTTCACCTTTTTTCTCTGCAAAAATGACGGGAGCCGCGTATGGGGAAAAATGAACGCACTACACCTTGCCTGAGAAGAAAGTCCACTTGCCTGACAACTTCCTCTTTGTCTGCCGGGAAGCATCGATACGGTGGTCTGTGGATAGGGACGTTGTTGCTGAGGGCAATGCAGTGTGGTTCATTTGCTATACATCCGAAGTCCATCTGAGACTTTGAGAAAGTGTCCTCGTAATTTTGAAGCACCTCTCTCAAAGCAGCTTGTTGCGACGGTAGAAGGTGCGTGTCATCAACGGCTTGGAGTGGCTTTGTATCGGCGCTGAAGACACACTTTTGAGTTTGAAAGAAATTCTGCGGAGTTAGTGACAGGTTGAGAAGACAGGCGTTTTCCAGGCCTAGCAAGAATTCAGTCTTCATGCCTGGCCGAACGTGCGCTTGGACTGCCCGCTTTATCTTCCCTATTTCCAACTGTTTGTGTACGCGGCCCAAAATTTTGTGGTTGAGCTGACTTGTTGGACACAAATGCATGGATCCTTGAGCAACTGCAGCTTGGGTTTTTTAACATAACTTCATTGATACTGGTAATAGTTGCTCCTGTATCCAGCGTTGCGTTCACCATGTGTCCGTTCACAAGTGCACCAAAACGTGATAATGAAGCTTTGGGCCGCCCTCTTCGTTTCACGACGAGGGCACTCATTGTGCCAGTGAAACTTATTTGGCAAGCCAGCGGATGCACAATGTCGGCAATCACTGTGAAGGGTGCGCATCGATCCTGCAGGGAGCCATGGTCACGCAGAACGAGGTTCTCGATGCATGAGCTGCTGCTTTGACGAGTGTTGGGAAGCATCTCTGTGGACAGTCTTCCGCTTGAAGCGAAGCAGCAAGCCACTTGGCCGGGGTGGTGAGCGTCGATCCAGCGAGGCGCCTTTCGATCACCTCAGGTACACCATCGGTCAACCCTGATACTATGTGAACGTCTTTCAAGTCTGCGATGCGACGAAGGTGTGTCTTGTCTTCGTAGTAGTGCCTAATGCACGGTTCTCTTTTGAGCCTGCAGTGTATGAATTGGCAAAAAGGGTCGCTGACAGGTGCAGAAAATTGTGCTATCATTTGTTTTGATGCCTTTCCACGTATCTTCTGCGTCGAAAATCTCGGTGAGGTACCAGCAGATTGCCTCACCTTCAAGGTACTCGCTGATGCAGTCGATGCGATCTCGTTCAGACCAGCTGACGTTGCTCGCTTTCATTTCGATTGAGGTGCAACCACTTGTCAATAGGGACGTCGTCTTCAACTCCGGTGTATTTCGGCAGGATGATCATCTTCGTTGGTGAGCTCATGATGTTGCTTCGGTAGATCTTGTCGACTTACTGTAATGGTTGAGACATGGCGTCAGTCAGAACACCAGTTTATTCTGACTCTTCGTCTCCCTCATCTTCCTTTCCGCAATTCGCCCGTGCAGCGCCACACACACTCACGTATATATATATATATATATATATATATATATATATATATATATATATATGGGCTATAAGGAGTATCATGCTGGCTCTGATAGTTTAGAAAGAAGAGTGATTCATACACAACGAAAGTTTCAGCACAGTTAAATCCGACGTTTGGGCCAGGGGCCGACCTTCATCAGAACATTCTGATGAAGGCAAGGCCCACGGCCGAAACGTCAATAAAATCACGTCGTGCGTGCGTACGCTATATATATATATATATATATATATATATATATATATATATATATATATATATATATATAATACTGAAAGTTCCCATCTTGAGCATACCATATTCATTTTCTTTTTTTTTAGCTCCACATGTACCCCAAGGCCTGGAGTATGACCAACTTTCTCAAGACAGCATACTGCTCAAGTGGAAAACTCCATATCCCCCTACTGGTGTTCTGGAACACTACAAGCTCAAACAGTATAACGTTAAGGAACGACACCAAATGATTGAGACTGTTGTCAAGCACAGCGTGTGCTATACCCGAAATCGGGAACCTCGACCATGTTTCACCATGAGTGAACTGAAGGTCAACACAACGTATCATTTCTCGGTGAGTTGCCCTAGCGAACTAATTTTAGAAGCGATATAAATTCTTTGGCACGTTTACATATACACGCATCGTATGCACTTGTACACCATTACTTCAGGTTGCAGAATTTGAAGCAGAAATTATTAGCGACACAGAAACTTTAATTATCAGGGCAGTTTATGAAGTGTTCGGTCAGGACGGTTAGACAACGCCCCCGTACCCACCAGAGTGCTCTTGAATTAGGAGCAATCATTTGACGTGATTTATGCCTCCAAACCAGACGGGAGTTGGCAAATATCGCTTAAAACGAGTCCGCTGAGCTGTGAAATAAAAAACAAAAGTTCTATAAGCAACTTTATTCTTTGACAAATGCGTCAAGTAGGACACTTTTACATAGTCGTTAAGTTACCGACCTGTCGTAGACAATGTTACACAAGCGCAAAATTACTGAAAGCGTGATCTATAATGTCGTCCTTGAATGTTCGCTGCTGAGTGTCAGCTATGGCGTAAATCAAGAATTTGTTTTTAATACAGCCACGGATTTTCGGGACCTACACGTATTTTAAATATATGTTATGTTGCTACAGGTGGAGGAAGCCTTAATTACTCCAAAATACTAGCGAACACTTACTACAGACTAAAACGAATGAATCATGAAAACCGGTCCAATTGCACCACATCAGTTTTTTTAATATCATGTTTGCCAAGAAAAGGAAAAAATCTTGATTTAAAGGCTCGTTTTCTTCGTTAGACGCGCGTCCCGCCGCGTTGTTCTAGTGGCTAATGACGAATCTTATTGGGTGAGCAGGAGCACTCAAAAGCACGCTTAAAGTGCTCTCTTCCGAGTCGGCGTAATTCAGTGGTCGAACAAGTGCAGGAGCACTGCCATTCATTGGTAGAGAGAGAGTGCTTTTGCTGCACCGAGAACCACCAGGAGCAGTTTGCAGTGCTCTCGCCTGAAAAGCAAAATAGGCGCAGTACGACGAGTCACGTGGTCCTTGAACGTCACAGCCTCCGAATTTTTCTACAGCCGGCGGGCGCGGCGGCAATGGTAGCAACCATGTGTAGTTTGACACCACTGTTTTGTGCGGATGGCTACGATGAGAGCTCGACGTTTGCCGAATGAGTCATTTCACAAGCATACTAGGTATTAGGATAATGAAGAATATGTGGCTGACCGATTTCACGCGTATTTTGCTGCTGCCCCACAAAGAAAATGCCGGGGCTTGGAATGTGTCAGTGACATGTTCTTCCTACCCGTCACCTTCTCACTTGCCCTCCGGGAGTGCGGCGCTTCCAGTGGCAGGTTGAGTGGCCCTGATCTGAACCCCAGGTGGTCGAAATTTTCGAAGTCCTCAACTACGACGTATCTCGTAATCATGTGGTGGTTTTGGGACGTTAAACCCCATATATCAATCTATCTATCTTCGTTAGGCGAAATAATACTTCTCAATATTATTATCTTTACCAAGGATCACTCAGGCCTGTGTCTCATCAATATGTTTAAAGAAAGGACAGACACTTCCTTGCGAACAAGCGACTCACCCTCCGAAAACGCAATCTGTTCAGTTAACTCATACAGAAAGCACTATTTTCATTCAGTCTATGAATTACTCAGCGTATTATATTGAATAATAAAGCCAAACACTCTCTCTTTTGTTTGCTATATTAACGGGGCACGTCCGCTGATTCTCAAGTACAGTCGGGTGAGAGAATGAAAGTACATCTTGAAGTAAACGTATGCGTGGTAGCGCCTACCCGAACATTGTCGTGCCTATGGGCACAAACTTATATTTAACGAAACCTATACTACCCTTTCAAAGAGAGATTAGAAGACTTCATTGCTTCAGCTGCCCTGAGGTAGCGTTATGAAACAGTGAGATAGAATAACTGAACGTTATTTCTCACATCTGCAGCGTACTTGTATTATTTAATATTTTAAGCGGCTAAGTAGCTCTTTTAGATGCGAAGCATCTTATGGTGGAATCCAATCCAGTGTGCGGCGTGACCGCCCTTACAGCGCATGCGCGTTTCATCCCCCTTTTCCTCCTCTCCTACGGTTTCCCAGTGTCTCACCTCACAATGGCAACGCAGGCAGCGCCAGCTGGAAAGTTTTTTGTATTTTTTTAAACCAACTGTTTGCGCTGAACAACTGTTCACTGGCCACCCCGTATATATAGGCAATGTATTTTGATCGCCAAAGTAGTGCTGGTGGAAGATTTCTCTCGTGCGTTGTTGAACAGTAAATATTCGCCGAAAGCGCGTTAACTTGAAGTGGGCTGCGGGTCTCTGTGTGCAAATGGAGTCTTCTGTCTTTTTGCCCATTAGCAACGATTAGCTAATGCTAGAAACACCGGTCCATCACTGCGTGTTTTGCGCCTCCCCAGGTTTCTCTCCTACGCAATACTGCGATGAGCTCCGGCGTCAATACCACCGCCAGTGTGAGCATCAGTTTCCGCTTCTTGGCATCTACAGATTGTTTCCTTTATCGGTAGATGGCGAACTTTTTTCCTTGTCAAAAATTATCATTATTTTAAGTTCATATACTCCGGTGTTTTACGGCCCCGACGCGGTGGTCTAGTGGCTAAGGTACTCGGCTGCTGACCCGCAGGTGGCGGGTTCGATTCCCGGCTGCGGCGGCTGCATTTCTGATGGAGGCGGAAATGTTGTAGGCCCGTGTACTCAGATTTGGGTGCACGTTAAAGAACCCCAGGTGGTCAAAATTTCCGGAGCCCTCCACTACGGCGTCTCTCATAATCAAATGGTGGTTTTGGGACGTTAAACCCCACAAATCAATCCGGTTTTTTAGGGGCGAAGCTCTTTATAGCGGCACCCGTTCGTCCCTCGTAGTCGTAGTAGTAGCGTGTAACAAGTGTTACATTTTCACCTCCAAGGTGGCGCCAGTGGGAGATTTCTTCTGTGCGTTGTTGAACAATAAAAAAAAAATCGCCGCGTGCGCGTTAACTAAAAGCCGAACGCTCCTGCATCTCATTCCCCATTAGCAGCTATTGTCATGTACATTAAGCACTACTTGGCAAGAAAGGTTTTGTACGTTATACTCGCTGGGTGTAACTTCCGTAGTTTTAGAAAGGTTTAGCGAGCGTTGAGCCGCAGTGCAATGAATACAATGAACTAGTATTTACCATGAACTCGAGGTGGTTAACGGCGGGAAGTAGACCCGAAGCGCAAGCCGTAAGAAAGTGTGCGTGTGCCACCTCTCGTTCAGTCCTTGAAATGTCCGCTTGATGGCGCTGCTTCTACATGAGGATTATATGATGAAAAGATGCGAGATGGTGGTACTTGGAGTGTTGAATATATGGACGAACGCACACAGACAGATGCATGGATGGACGCATGAACGGTCCAGGGGCGGATGCATGAACGAACGGAGGGACGGACGCAGGAACAGACGCACGCACGGACGTGCGTATGGACGCATGTACAGTCACACAGACGGACGCATGGACGGACGGAAGCAAGAACGAATGGGTGGACGAATACTTCGCCCCACTCTCCATCATTCAGTCCGAAGATATGCTGCGAATTTTTTGAAGAAGTTACTAGTAGCGTATCGTACTGTTCTTATTAATCTCTGCTCTCGTTTTTTTTCGTGCTTTATTACAATGAAAGAAGGATACAACTTCTCTTGTTCAAAAGTGTAAAATTCCACTGATGTGTAAAGTGAGATGAGAAGGCTTTCGAGATGGATAATAACTGCAGCGTTTCTTGAATATATCTTTTTTTTTCGGCTTTAGTCCCGAAGTGAAAAGTGGATGGCGTTTTTACACTTTGAGCATGATTGTGATTGTTCATTCTCCATTTAGGTGAGTGCTAAGAATATTGATACGGACTACTCACCCTACTCTATCGAACTAGAAGTGGAAACCAGAGAAATGGGTAAGATGTAATAAATATAATCTTATTTAGGGATTAAAACGTGTTTTTTTTTTTTTGAATATGAGACCTTAAAAGTTGTTGTTGTTACGGCATTCCCTTCATTGAAAAACCGCGCACAAAGGTGAAGACACGATATCAGGGACTGCATAAAACAGGCGGTGGGTCCTTGTGACTTTGTGTCATGTCTTCGTGTTTTCACGCTCTTTTACAATGAAGTTAAACAGACTAGTCCAGTTATTGTGCGCTGTTGCTATTACGGATCTTTTTCACCTTAGCTTATGTCAAAGTGTGACAGCCATATCAGGGATTAAAAGAAGCACCCTCGTGATAAGGAGCGTGACACCTTACCCCATGGGCTACCACAGCGAGTTTGGCTGTTTGTCATCGGGTTGACGTCACCCACGAAATGAAGATGTATCTATAACGTAACGTGAATGGTGGAGTGTAACTTGGGAGCCGATGAAAATGATGTGGCACCGAACTTAGCGCATTCATTTCATTATTCGTCTTAATATTCCGCAAGGATTATAACATGAGCATCATTGCTTCACAGTGCCAGAGGCGCCCGCTGGTATTAGGTCGACCGAGCAGACTGAGGACAGCATGAAGATCCAATGGGACCCGCCAGCCAGCAAGAACGGCGTGCTGAGAGGTTATAAGGTGATACTAACGGAAGAACTTTTCTCTGCACAGAATTGTTGTCACTGATGTCATATTCATGATTCAGCTCAAGTTTATACGGGGGTGTCGATAGAGGACTCGTTTTAGTAAGTTTTGGAATCAAGATAGCGGGACCTGTCACGCGGTTCTAGCCCCCCGCGTCTTATCATTCTAGTTGGAGACGGGTGGAGCATTTCGCCTTTTCTTGATGCAACGATGGCTGGTCTGACCCGCGAGGGTACGTTATCACATGCACTATCTGATAAACAGAGATGAGCCGGCTCATTTGATTTCTACTCCAGCAGCGCTTGTCTCCCCCGCTTGCTAACTGAGAAATCACGGGGGGCGTTATCGGTTTGGGCTTTAGTGGAAAAGTGACGGTGACTAGCGGCAAAGATGCGTTGGTTGTGCTGTTTATAAATCTGTGTAACACTGCTCGTACCAAACGGGTTCTAAGAGTATTTCCAACAGTCATTTCATGAAGCAATACTCTTGTCATGAAACCATTCTATAGTTACTTGAATATGTGTTGCAGGGCCCATTTTACTGACTGACTGACTGTGTGTCGCTACTCGCTTGCATGCAGTTGCAATCGGATGTAAGAATATTCAACATGCCTCCACCACTGAAGGTGTTGACTTTTAGAATGGTCTTTATTCTACGTGGCAGCTTGACTGTATCGCGGCGTCTTCTGCGGAGGGGGCAAGAGGGTAGCGCTTTGAGGAGCGACCTTGAATGGTAAAGCGCGCCCGATTGGCGCGCTTCTTGATGCGTCTTGCTAGGAAGCGCAGCCACTATTATAACGAACACACAACACAAGCGCTTAGCGTAAAACGGCTGTTGTCCCCTATATTCATAGTGTGGCACACAATCTTAAAAAGATTGGTAATAAGGTGGGCGTCCGAGTTGTTATGTCTGCTCCTGAAAAACTGTCCAGAATATGTCGCCAAACTTGTCCTGTTTCAAAAGAAAAGAAAGGTTGCCAAATTAAGCATCGCAATAAATTTGTAGAGTGTGCACAGTCTGTTGTTTACAGAGTTCCCTTGTCATGTGGTCTTGTTTATGTGGGAACAACCGAAAGATGCATTAATGAAAGGCTAAAGGAGCACCACAATAAAGTGCAGAAGGGTACTGATGGTCACTTGGCGATCCACTGTAAGGAGTGCGGTTGTGTGCCTTATTTTGATAACACGTGTGTGCTGTATCGAGACAGAGATTTGTTAACCCGTTTGATAGTGGAAGCGGCTGAAATGACACGCGATGATTTTGAATGTGTTAGTGTACCCTCTATCGCGCTCACGCGGAAAGAACTATGTTTTTTGGATGGGGTGATAGACAATAACGGATAGTGATGTACGGGACTGGCACGTGTGTTGTTTTTTTGTTGTCTACCATTTTTATCTCTTTTTTATTCACTTTGCTCTGTTTTTTCTCTTTTTCATTCCCTTTATATACTCTGACGTTTGTAATAAACGTTTAGTTGAAGTTAAGCGCTTGTGTTGTGTGTTCGTTATAATAGTGGCTGCGCTTCCTAGCAAGATGGATCCTTACCAACTGGCCCGATACAATTGTTTATTGTTTCTTGATGCGCTTTTGAAGGTGATTCAAGCGCGCTTTAGAGGTACCTTTGCACCCTTTGTTCGCTTTCCACATACACGCTAGTTAACTAGAAGTATTCCCTGGTTAACCTTCCTGTATTTCTTCAACATATATTTCTCTATCTCTTTTGACGGTTCATGACTGAATAATACGGGAAGGAAATTGATGTAAATTATTTCTGAGAAGCCGAGGGATGTCACCTAAGACGACAACAGCGGCTGCAATTCTGATGTTATTAGAATGGTCTTCAACATAGTTGAAAAACCTGAAACAGCTCTCAATATTTAATCCTACTAAGCAGTACGTTTTGCCATGTTTTTTTTTTCTTTTTTGTGCAGCTGAACGCTTCTTTATCCCACACATTCAACGCAATCCTGGAAAAGTCCTGGTTCCCCAAGTCGGTGCTGCTGAATAGCTCGGACCCACAAGAGTTTTACCTACGGGGCCTGTTTCCGGGGTCAACTTACTTGGTCTGTGTCCAAGCAAAAACTAGCGCTGGATTCGGGAATGCCACTTGTGACAACTTCAGCACCAAGGCTTCGAGTGAGTACACGCAGGCACAACTTCCTCGCGATTTCCTTTATCATCGAACTCTTGCAGCTCATCTGCACCAGAAATATACCAAATAAGTCGGCTATATACCAAATAAACATTATGAAACAGTAATATAACCGCTGCACACTTTTTTATTGACGTAGAAAATAAACGAAGGAGTTTTTGTCACCGTTACTTGGTGACGGCTACCCCTTTCCACTTGATTGGTATGAATAAAGAAAAAAAACAGTAGCATATATACATACATATACAGTTCTACATGGGGGAGAGCAAAAGTTCTCTTATGGGCAGAACAAACTCGTAGACACCACGCTCACTTTTAACTTTTGTCCACTCAATAGTCGTCACAAACCTTCGTTTTTTCGAAGAACTGTTGCAGCACCTTCATTGCTTTGCCATTTGTTGTGTATGTACAAGTACCTACTATTTTATGCAACGCAAATGGCCGCTCGGGATCTAACACTTTTTTCGGAGAACCTACAGACACGACGGCAATGGTTCTCTTCAGAAGTTCTGAAGTTCAATTAAACTTTGTAAACATTGTAATCACAACAGAGAGAGAGAGAGAATAAAACATTTATTTGCGACAGAGGATGAAGTGTCGGACATATTAATTATGTTACGTTGAAAGAGCGAAGCCTCCACAGCAGTTTTGCTTTAGAATTTGAATTTTCTGGGTAAGAAGAGTCTCCTCTTGCTTACATTTTCCGCAAATGCCTCCTTTCGACCCCTCACAGGGTGTACCATTACAGTATGAACGTATCTCATCAGAGTACTGCAGCTAGTTTGAGATAGTACTCAGAGAACCACAGGACCGCGTTACGCCATCGCCTTGCGTAACCTGAAGTGACACTGCACTCGTGCGTTCGGGCAACAAAGGTGCCCAATGACTTTGTTGTTTATTTCTAGTGCAGGATTGTTTACTATCTTTACCTGTCATTTGACAGGTAATACAGACACTAACCGTTCCGGCAGATTATATATTTATATATATATAACAGTTTATTCTCTGCATATCGGCACCTCTGACAGTGCTAGAAAGCGTCACACGTCAGACTGCGTGTACAGCAAGTGTAAATTGCGAGGACACGCTCCTTGAATAACGAAAATTACCTTTTTCGAGAGCATAGAGGCAAAGAGCGACATAATGACTTTTTGGTGAAACTCATGTTTGATAGAAAGGATTTGATAATAAAAGTTAAAATTTTAGGAGACATGTTCTGAATATTCTTGTTATATTTCGTAATAAGTGCTGAACTGACTACATCTGGCATCGCTCATGATCGGAGCTAGCCCGTAACGCACGTATCTATATCTTTCTGGTTTCATTCTTCAATTTATCCTGCCTCTTAAGTGCATTTGTAACAGATATATTTATGTTATCGTATTTCGCTCAACGGTGAATTTACAGATACGCACCAACACTTGACAGAATGTACGATTGGGTTTGAGACACTCTACAGTGAGACGATTTCAAAACAACACTGTAACATCACTGGCATTCGCATTGATAATAAGTCTTCTTGCAGTTCCTGAAGTTCTGGTTGAGCCCAAGGTTGGAGCAATTGTCAACAATACCGTAAGAGTTCTGCTGCACCCTGTGAACTTCATGAAGGGACCAATCTCGTAAGTTCTTTTATGGAAAATTTTTCCGTCTAAATACGAATAAGGGAACTTACAATGAAAGTCCCAGCTATAGGTTATCCTTGCGCCTCACTGTATTTCGAAGCCCTTCAGCTAAGAGTGACCCTTATATACGGCTTTGACTGTGCTACGTTTAACACATCAGGTGTGACACTGTGGAGGCCATCCAAGTTCGGCCAGTAGAACCTTGGCCGGGCTAGACTGCACGTGCACGCTCACTTCTTAGCGCGCGCAGGTGCAGTCTAGCCCGGCGTGGCAGAACGTATAACTCCTAGCATATTGTGGTTGCTTGCATGACATCTGATTAGTGCCGATTCACTTTCGCGTTTCTATTAGCTCCCCCTTGGCTTGGCTGGCGAACAAAAAAAGTGGATAAAGCACAAAAGAACGTGGGGAACGAATGACTACGTGGTGTATTATTGCATAGCAATTACATGGACACTCTCGGATGGATTTCCCCACCGGCGTCAACGTGGGTGTCGGCGTGGGCGTCAGCGTTTATGTCATGCAACCTATATGTATACATATATATATATATATATATATATATATATGAAAACGCAAGAAAGAAAGAAATATCCAGAAAAGACTATGGCACGAGGAATCAAAAATGGGACCTCCGCGTCGTAATTGCGAGGCGTAAACCACTTAGCCACTGAAGAGCGCCTGCTTCAACATTCAAACGGTAAGCTATTTATATCTACCACTTACCGCTGTTGGCGGGCATATTGAGGGGGATGTGGGGGAACTATCGTGTTTTCAGCATTATCAGCAAGATGGCGCATTAAGCGCGCGGCGGCTCTCATCTCTCACGCGTACTTTGGCCCGCGGAGAGGAAGGGAGGGAGCGATCTCTCGCGCACCTTTCTCTCCTGGTGGGGAGGATCATATACGTCTTGGCTGGCGTTGGACTCGCACTGAAACGATTCTGTTGTAGTTACGGGGTGCACAAAGGTCACTGCAATCGTTGCACAGCCTCCGTTAGTGAAAAGGGCGTGCTTTTCAGACACAGCAAAGTAACAACCTAGGTGCTTATTCGCGTTCATCTGTACCTGTGGGTACGTTTCGTGCGTCATTTGTGCGTGAGGAACGCGGGCAACGTTTCGGTCTGCTTGCCATTCTGTGCATGACCTTTCAATTTGTTGCTATCGCGTTCATTGCTTCGCATTTGCAGCAAAGCTCTGACGCTTTTCTCTGCACTTACACGGTATCATGAAATAGGCATTCCAGGTGGCCGTCATTGCGATGTAGCCCGAAACTGATTGCATGTATGCGGCATCCCGTGGAAACTAAGCTATGCAGTCACATGATAACGAACGTTTGACGGCACTGTTTTTTCATGAATGGCAAAATGTCTGCAATTACTTCTCGCAATAACTATGAAAAAAAAATCTTTGATTGATGGCTACAACACCGAAATATTTTTTTCTTGCGAACGCCTCGACTTCAAGAAGCTTTGCTTGCCTCCACAGCGTTGCAGATGATATGTGAAACCGGGTGTAGATATGAAATATGAATATGAATAATATACAACGAATTCCACGGGTAAATTAAAAGAAAGAAAAGTATAATAAAACATTTTTATGCACACTACTCATTCATGTTAACTTTGTTATTCTCGAACGTGTGCATCTCTTAGCCAGTATAGCCCCGCCACGGTAGTCTAGTGGCTAAGGTACTCGGCTGCTGACCAGCAGGTCGCGGGATCAAATCCCGGCTGCAGCGGCTGCATTTATGATGGAGGTGGAAATGTTGTAGGCCCATGTGCTCAGATTTGGGCACACGTCAAAGAACCCCAGGTGGCCGAAATTTCCGGAGCCCTGCACTACGGCGTCTCTCATAATCATATGGTGATTTTGGGACGTTGAACTCCGCATATAAATGAACCTTAGCCAGTATATGTGTGAAAACTTGGTTGTGCTATTTTTGCAGTAGCTTTTTTCTTCCTGTGCAAGCGTTTGCCTGCCACACCCTTCTCTGCCTTTTTATAATCTAAATATTCACGTAACTAATCTAAATAATAGTTTATTACTCAGTGCGAATGTTGCACCAACGTGTATTGAAAGGCACTGTGTCATAGGTACGCTATTTATTTTCTGACAAATTGTTGTGTGTCACCGTTGTGTGTCATAGTGAAACCCAGCGAAATTCGAAAATATACTTGCAGGCCACTTGGCATGCCGCCGTTTCAGGTTTTTATATACAATGCGTACGAACACGCCATGGCTCGTCTACCACACTTTAAGCCTTTACCATGGCCGTGACATAGTGAGATAAGATACCCTGATGGTAGAATTTAGTTAAGCGAGCATTTACAATTATGTAAACAGCTCATTATGGTGATTACATGAAGAAGCCTCGGAGTAAGGTACATGCTAGATTCGCTCATAGCGGAAACTGTGCAGGTCGTCGAAATCAGGATCCGGAACACTGATGAAACTCAGTGAGGACAAGATGCATATCGCAAGTGAAATCAGAAGATGCCTTAATGGTGTTGGTGGTTGATAATGTTCTGTTTGTACATTTATATGAACGCGTATACCTACAAGCGGACGAGCATAACCAAACTTCACTTATGGCGTATTCGGTTGGCCGCTCTAGTCTTCTGTCTCAGAGTCACCAGATGCCGAGGCAGCTCGCAATCAGAGCGCGAGAGGCAGCGTACCAACCGAATACATCAGTGATCTCAGAGCGCTTGGAGCAGCGCGCCTGTAGCGCCACCATGCTGAGCGCGGGAAGCTGCTTGGAAGACATTGCCTCGCTGTGTCAACATATGGTGCCGATCAGTTCAGTGGACATCTCTGACATGTCTGGCCTTAGTTAGATTCATTCGCTTTCTTCCTCGCATGTCTAGATGTAGCAAACCCTACAGAGCTCAGTACATAAATCTGGCGATCGCCCTTGTCTGAGCTGCTATCTTCAATGCAAATCACGAGGCTGTCTGCGAGCTGCTGTAACGACAGCATTGACGTATCTTCCGCTTTCGCTAGCCGCCTAGTTATCGACATGGTATATTTATGGCTTCGTGGATGTGAATTCACGCCACACGTGTGCAAAAACCGCCATCAACAACGCACGTACAAGATGTATCACGTGCCCGGCGATTACCCCCTTCCTAAATGCATGCTCGCACTCCTCACCTCGTTCACCTGCCGGCAGCTGCATGATTGGCTGGCTTGTGTCACGTGATCCGTCCTCTGTGTGAGATCCCGTCACGTTCTCACTTCAAAGTCAGAGTGGTTGGGAGCACTCTGAGTCAGAGGCTGACGCTCTGAAAGAACCAACCGAAGGTAGTCCGAGTGCTCAAATTCTACCAACTGAAGGCGCAGCCACTTTTCAGGGCGCTCCAAAGCGCTCGATAAGGCCCAACCGAATACGCCATTAGTAAACACCTTCTCAGTAATCTGATGCCCGCGAAGCAATACGCAAGAATAAAAAGTTAGTTTCTCAATAAAACAAGTGAGTTTCTGTGGACGTCATATGTCCTGAGCATTAGAATTGAGCGGTTGATACGTCTCTACGTTCAGACACCACAAATGAAGCGTGGCACCAATAAAGCGCTTCTCTTGAGTATAACCATCTTTAGCTTACTTCGTGCATTTAGACGTAACCACCACGATAAATCTTAGCATGCTGTGCTGTTTTTAGTATAATGGTTTATGTTGTTACGCCTTTCGGAAGGGCTAGACAGATGGAGATGAATAGGAAGGGAGGAAGATTGAACATATATCAGCCTCTGGTTTGGTACCCAGCACTGGGAGATGGATATGTAGAAAGAAAAAGTAGGTGTAGAGGGAGAAAAAATGCATGTGCACGCAGGAAAAAAAAACACAGCATATCACGGAGTGAAGGATGATGACTAGGGCGAAGCTTCCTTCTGTCTGTCCATGAATCTGTCCGTGCATCTGTGCATCCATTCGCGTGTCTGTCTGTCTGTCTGTCTGTCTGTCTGTCTGTCTGTGTGTCTGTCTGTCTGTCTGTCTGTCTGTCCGTCCGTCCGTCCGTCCATCCGTCCGTCTGTCCTTCCGTCCATCCGTCCGCCCACCCGCCTTCGTCCGTCTATCCATCCATCCGTGCGTCTGTCTGTCTGTCTGTCGGTCGGTCTGTCTGTCTGTCTGTCTGTGGATATGCTGCGCTGACTACGCCGGGGGGTATAGACTGCCCTGGACCATGAGGAGCTTCGCCTCTGAAACACAAACGCAGGAAACCTGGTCCATCGCGAAAAACGCAGTAGTGCTTGCAGGGTCTTCCTATATGACGTGACATCCTGACGATGGTGTAAAGTTATTTCCTTCGACAGAGCTTCAACATCTAATTTGTTGAGCGCATTGCAAAACATGGTCTCTGTACACAGTGGTCGCAGGCGCTGGAGTCAGTCATCCTAATGCGGAAAGCTTAAGCGTGGGTAAACGCAACGCTCTACCTCAGCACTGATCCGCGTCTCTTTTGTGCGTTGTTTAAATTTTTTTTGCGCTGAGCAGTTTATTACTGGAATCTAAACTAGCCCTATCCCACACTTTAGTTGCCCTACCACAGCCTAACTAAAAGGGTCGCGTCTGCTCGGAAGCATTGACGGGACTTGAAGACTTAACTTAGGGTCTAGCGAGTACAGTCGGGCACACCTGAAGTGCGGCTGATTCAATTATGACGTGGTGCATTTACGAGCTTAATTGTTTTATGCGCTCTACATGGTAACTTCTTTACGCTAACGCGTTCATGTATTGCGCTCTCTTTTGCATTTCTCATGCAGAGGGTACTACCTGGTCGTACTTCGCCAGGGCGGAACCATTCCACGACCCGTCAAGCTTGTCAACTACAGCACCGCACAAGACATGCGCCTTGGTTACTACGTTGCTGCCCACCTAACGCCTGAACAATTGAATGAAGCGTTGGACTTCGTTGTCGGCGACGGTGACGTCATCGGCGGCTTCGAAAACCCACCACTCACCGATGCAATGCCGTATCGCTTTGGTCTGCTAGCCGAGACCAACTTTTCGGGGGTGAGAAGTAGATTTCTAGCTTATATACAACACTTTCCGGATGAACTGAAGCGACGCCGTGTTGGAGTGATAACTTTGGCCTTTTGTATCCATGTCAAATAAACAAACAGAGATGCGGTGAACTTGGACGCTCAAAACGCTTATCCCTGTACTTCAGGCGTTGCACGAGCACACGCATTTCATATTGCGGCATACAAAACCGACAAAACAATCGCTTATCAGCCCAAGATGGTGGTGCTCATGAATCAGAAATAAAATCTTCTACAGGCCTGAAACGTCGGCATGAAGGCAGGCATACGAATGGAGCACTCACTCCGACATGAAAACAAACGTTGCTGAGCAGACATTATTGCTCATTTTATATTTCTATCGAGGTGAAAAACTTTATAGGACTTGAACACTGCCTAACAATAACCTGCGTCACTTTATGTGCAAAAATGGTGTATGTCCCTGCTGCTGGAGTTACCAACTTTAGTGTTGTTACACGATTCAACAATGCGTACTACTTTCACCATATATGCGCTATTTGTGTATTAGAAGTTTGTGTGAACTATAGTGTTACATGGCTGAACTGTGTTTTGCTCTGGTTTTTGGGTTACTTGGTGAATGAACTTACATGAAGTGTTCCTATAGGAGCTCTTTTATGTTCATTTAGCGCGAGTTTTTTTAAATAAATTATTTGGGAATGCGATCAGCCAGTGCTATAAATAAAAACACTGGTATCCTCTAGGAAAACGCATATTAGACAACACAATGCAGTTAGTACTATATGTAGACGTATGTAGAAACTCATGTCAATCCTAACTAAGCCCAGTAATATTCACATATTTTTTTCTAATTCAGTATAGGTTACGAAGTAATAAAGATGGCTAAAACGGAAACAAATGTGCTAGACATGGGATGGTCAAAGAACGACCACCCTGCGTTCACACTCCCATAGCAAGCATGACCACAATCACAATATCTAATTTCGTAACTAAACTTTAATGCTTATTACACAATCTATACAAAAGATGTACATGGAGTAGTCCTGAGTGTATTACCTGGAATGACTACCTAGCGACGAGCAAATGGATGGATAAATAAATTGTCCTCAATGAAGCCTTATGAAGCCAGTAAATTATGGTCAAGACAGAAGAGAGAGAGAGACAGTTGTATTTACAGAAAGGCCGAGAGGTCGGCCTGAGCGATAGCATGCTCTAGCTTGCTGTTCTCCACCGAGGAAGGAGGAAGGGGAGGAAAATAGTAATACAATATGAAGGTGAAATAATGAGATAAGTATATACAGTTTTTTCAAATTGAAAAAAAATACATTACAGCCGTGCATACAGTCAATTTCCTATAGCTAAGTCAGGGAAACCACAAAGCAAGCGCCTATAGCTTACAGCAGATATTCAATGCAGTCCACATTATGGCATGTGATCTTCTGTACAAGTGCGATAATAAACACGTGCGTGGTTTCGGAAAAAAAAGCAATATAAGCTAATAAGCCAACGCAGGTGTTTACAGGATAGCACAAAATGAGACTACAATCTTTTCAACGAAGCTGCTTTTTGACAAGCAATATCTTTGGCCATTTCTTACAGGAGGTGCTTTACGGGTACAGCCTCACAGCTCCTGTCATTGGTAAGCTGTTTGTACTACAGTTGTAACATGAAGCGTCTGTATGACTGACTGCGATTTAGCGAGATACTCTGTGTAACGAACACTTCGCATTTTTTATCTAACTTGAATCAAGCTCGTATTTTTTTTCACTAATGGATAAACATTTGCCAGATTGTCTTCATTTAACTGCTATGTAGGTGAATGCTTTCTCGTTCATTGCGGTAAAGTAGAAAAGCATTCCTTTAACAGTAAACACTGCGTGATTATTGTGGATGTTCGACGCAGTCAATGGTGGTGGCAGCGCAGCCGGGGTTGGCGTCGTCATCGGAGCCATCCTTGTTCTGCTCATCCTCATAATCGCAGCGATTGCACTCACATTCTACTACGTACGGTAAGCATATATGTTGTGATTTGTCAGCACGGATAGGCATATATAATCACCTGGCTTGAAGTATTCTTATCATTTCTACTGAAGATGCTGGAAGTGCTCCAGGAATTTTCATTTCTCATATAAACACCCGAAAATTTATGCAAACCTGATAAAAAAAGAACTTGTTGAAAGGCCCCTCACCAGCTTCTCAGAATACAAAAAGCGAGGAGTGCAATACTCACTCCTGGCGTTTCTCCTTTTTTTTGCGCATTTCTGTGACGCACAGATTGATTGCGGTGACGTCTATTGTGTACATGCACTTGATTCGTCTATATACGCGAAACATGTGATCTAATTTCTCTCCCGCACTGCTTTCTCATGCAGGTGTCCATCCGTTCTTCCTTGTATTGCATGCTATCGGGAGCAATCAACTTATTTCACTTCCTTTTGTGTATTTGCCTGAGCGCAAGCAGTGATAACAGTGTGTGGTCGATAAGTGCGAAATCCTGATAGGCTGGAGCTCTTGGTGATGACGCTGCTGGCGTGTTCTTGAAGGGGTCCTGAAACACTTTTTTTCAAATAACGATGGAATGAATTCACTGGAAGAGCTTCATCATCATCATCAGCCTGACTACGTCCACTGCAGGACAAAGGCCTCTCCCATTTTCCGCCAGTTAACCCCTGGAAGAGCTTACTGCCTTTCAAGTTCAATGGCGCAAAAATTTTAGGAATCCGTCCAGTGAGTGTGGAGTTGCAAAGATTTGTCGCATGCTGCAATGGCATTTTCTTTTCTCTCATGCCGACGAAAGTGCTGGAAGCTGAGGAGGGAGGAATGGCAGGGTCAACGAAAACACGTCAGCCACGCCTCGAGACCTTGAGCAATTTTTTTTTTCTTCGAATGCGCGGCTTTTCAGTAAGATCGCACGCGTACTTGTGGACAAGTCGCGCCCTCCCGCGATAATCTTTGTGACGACTGAGCGCCATGTTCAAATAAGTGTATGGCTGATAGACTGGCTTGCTACGAGTAGTTTTTGAGCGTCTTCTGTCATTTGTCGAGATAAGAAAAAGCAATTTTTAGCTGTCTTTAATATAGTATTGTGAACTCCAGGCCACGTGCTTCGCTGTATTATTTGACTCGCGTGTTGTCAGGAGCCTCTACCACCGATATCGTTAGCGTTTTCTGATCGTGCTCGAAAGGCGTGTCAGGGCCCCTTTAGGAGACAAGTGGCAAGGAGGATACATCGCATGTGCGAATGGTAGCGCAGGAGAGGAGGAAACCATTCTCTTGTTTCTGAACATGGCGTGGTGAAGGCCCCTTTAAAGATGCAATGTTAAACAGCTCGCCGTTTACACATAAACTATGTACCTTTAGACCCTTAGGCAACATTCGTTTGCAGATAATGCGAAGGAACCAGTAAGCATGTGTTTTAAAGAACCTGCTTATATACAGTAGTATGTTGTATTCTATTCTTTTTAAATCATTGTCGGTACTAATCAAACCTCACACACCCAACAAGAAAAGGCAATGGAGCAGCTAAAGTATTTTTTATTACAAACACTATATTACCACTGTGTGCAGTTTGCGAGCAACATTTGTGTGCTGTTTCTAAAAACTTTTGTGAAGCTCCATGTATTCGTACGTTTTTATAGGATCATTTATTCAAAACGTGCATCCTTAATTTTATCAGTGAGATGCTGAAGAAAAAAAAACTTGCTTGTACAAAAACTAGCTCTCAAATCAACATCAGTTGTCATATTTGAAAATAAGTATCCTAAATGCTGTGCGAAAAACCCAAGTTTCGGTACACAGAATACCACGAAATCCGCAATTGAGCTTTGCGCAATTTCATGCGCAACACTTCTCAAGGTGTATAGAGGTGATTATGCGTCTTTCGATTCAATGCAGTGAATCCTTAATTGACATTACCACACACACGAGGTACGTATGTTGTGTCATCAGTATAATCAACAGCTTACGCTCAGACTCACCTACCGCGGCTTCAGCCCTGCCACTTCGACCCGAAATTAACACATCGCAGATAATAAAAACAGAACTTTACATAATCCTCTGCGGTAGCTTTTGAAACAAGGAATCTAAGGCTCGTAATGAGCTGCGCGCTTGAAACCGGCTCTAGATTGGAGTAGTTGACAACTTTTTGAAAACTAGAAGTGCTACTCTAATGCAGTTTCAACGTACGTTTGCCTTTCTGTTGAATGTTTCGCCCTACATGCCTAGGCTCATCTTAACAAACATTTCACTGTTGTTTGCTACAGGAAGCGGCAAGCTCTTGCGTACCGGTCTAGGAGCCCGACAAAGCGAAGCTTGAAAAACCGTCTCTCAAGGCTTTCAAAGTGTAAGTCGCTTTTTGTGTGTGTGTGTGTGTGCGCGCGCGCGCGTGCGTGCGTGCGTTGGTGGGTGCGTGCGTGCGTGTGTGTGTGTGTTTGTGTGTGTGTGCGTGCGTGCGTGTGTGTGTGTGCGTGCGTCTGTACGTGTGCGTGCGTGCGTGCGCGCTTTTAAGGCAACGTTCTTTACCCGAGTTTGTTTGTTTGTTTGTTTGTTGTTGTTGTTATTGTTGTTGTTGTTATTGTTGTTGTTGTTGTTGTTGTTGTTGTTGTTGTTGTTGTTGTTGTTGTTGTTGTTGTTGCTGCTGCTGCTGCTGTTGCTGTCGTTGAAAACCTGCTCCTTGTCATAGTAGAGCGCGATCATTTAGACGCATGAATGCTTCTTTTGCTATAGATGAAATACAATGTCGCAGTGTTGACCAGAGGAAACTAAATGAACAAACAAATAAATCAAAAGAAGTGAAAACAGGAAAAAAGTGGGAAAGTATATTGAAAAATGGGTATTTGTATAAACACAAAAAATGCGCTTTATAAGGATCTACACGGTGGTACCCGCATGATGTAAACGACAAATGTTGGATCCTAAGAACGACCATCTACGGCATAAGAGTCCTCGTAATTTTCGGGATCACGACTGCTAATGTGCTGTCTGAGTGGTGACTATTGCTAGGTGACTACTAGAGGCCATCTTTTCTGGATGTAGACTTTACGCTAGACAGCACAATGACTGTGCCCTGTTAACAGACAACGAGACACAGGCATGAGAAAGAAGAGAGGTGGCAAATCGGGAATACTTTCGAAATTCACCAACACTGAAATTCGCATGGAGTATATAAGCTCAGGGAGCTGCCTGTAATTTCGAACAAATGTGGTACTTGTCTGACTGGCTTAGGTACCAACTTCGCGCGTGGCAATTGTTCATTAATTTCTGAAAGCCATTCTTTGTACAGCAGGATGAAAGCCATCGTGAATGGAGCGCTGTGAAAGACACTGGGACACAAGTGATTTATAGAAATAAGCATGCACAGACGAGTACAAGGGAGCCTGCAACACACAAGGTTTTAACGTGGAATGGTAAAACACGTTAGCATGTCATATTAACTTGATATGCGTTAAAGGTTCAAGAACAGAATAAACCTCGCTGCATAAATGAAGGAGGTGCCGCACTTCATTAGCATTGTATAGAGCACCGCGAAGGATTTTAGCGAAAATATTCGTGTCTATTTGGGAAGCGTTGACTCAATTAAAAGCAAACGTAGTAATGGCTGGAATGCTGAAAGTCATGGCCAGAATGACAAACAAAAAACACACACACGTTTATTGTTGTAGTATACATGTCATTCTTGTTTAAAATGAAACCACGTTCATAAAGACTCTTCACCCAAGCAGTCACTTCAATGAACTTACCCAATATTGCGCTTAAGTTTCTTGTTTTTTGTTTCTTGGCCAGTTACATCATCCAAACAAAATACATTGTACTAGGGAAAGAAAAAAAAACGACGCGTGAAGTCGCAAGACAGGTGCATGATAAAACAGGCTTCATCTGCGAGAATACTTTTAGTGCTCACCTGTGGTGACCATGAAAATAGGAAACAGCGCTGTAGCTGAAGTACGTCCTACAAGGAAATACATACAGCGCTAATTTTCGAGTATTTCAAAGATACCATCCCTTTATATCCAATAGCCCTGACGTCGAAAGCCTGACGCCAACAGATGTGGTGAAGGAATTGCACGTGTGAGTAGGGGAGGGGGGGATGTCATGCAGCTGAGGTCACACCTATATAAAATATTTCTATTATATGAACCACCCTTCAGTGCTTGTTTAAAAAACACATTCTACGGGAAGGAGACGCTGCTATTAGCTAAGCGGATTCTTGCATTCATGCGCGGCATGAACGGTGAAAGCAGAGCGCGCAGCTTCCATATTTTCAGGCATCCTTTTTGAACACAGAGTCCTGTGCTCACCTCTTCAAAGCTATCGGCGTCCAGTGTTTGGAGTCCCATAAAGGATGACATTATATCGGCCAATCGCGGACACAAAGCAACAGCGGTGTTTGGATCACATGCGTTTCTTTAAAAGGGGTACGTCGTGCTGCGCCACACTCGACTGTCTCCTGACATTACACAGTAGGCACACTAGCGCGCACACGAATCACAGCGGGAGAGAGCGATCGCCTGACATGATGCTTTCTCAAGGTCATGACCCACGCGTGACGTAGCGTCTTCTCTAAGCGTAGCTCCTGGCTTGATCGCCGGGACAAGGAAAGGGACAACGTGCCTAATTAGCGCAACAAACTGCTGTAACTCTATATTCATTCTTGACAGAAACATAGTCATGAAAGACAAGTATCAAGACATCACGAAGCTGTACTCTGAATTATGGGTTAGTGAATGTTAGGTGCATATCACCAACAAAGAATTTCAGTACCTGGCGAATGCATAAAGTTCCCGTACCACACGTGTTAAGGTGCGGTTAAGCTAAAAGAAGGGGGGGGGTGGACCATGGAGCGTGTTAGTATATTGGCATGATGCTGCTGTTAGTTTTTCACGCATGCACGGTGATGTTCTCTATGAAATACTGTCGGTAATAAACTTCAATGGTAAGTCCGGCCTTCTCCTATGCATTTCTTTCGTCGTGTGCTCCCCTCTTAAACTTCCTGGAACACTTCCCTTTCAGATTGTTGACGCATTCACTAATTTTTTGCGGCAATTGAATTGTGAGGCGATACACTCCGATACTGTGATGAATCGGTCATCAGGTCAAAAGTTGTTCAGCAACCTTTTTGGCGATTATGCTACATCCTCACGATCGCGTTACGCTTTTCAACTTTATCTTTCCGTAACACTATTTTTATTATACAGTTTGGGATGCGGTTTTGAAGATTTGGAGAAAAAGAGAGAGAAAAAAATTCCGCCATATCCACGAAGTGAATGATGATGAGTGGGCGAAGCTCCGGAGGTAAACCTGGTAAACCATGAATCCTCTGTACATTTTGCCCACTCGATTTTATTACATCTCTCCCCCTAGCGTACGTCGCCGCACTAAATCGAACGATTGCCTTCAACCAATGACATGCGCCATATGTGACATCATTCCTATTTTATAAGATCTCGCGTCTTTCATCAACTACAAGTACCGCTTTCTAGTTTATAACATCTTGCATCTTTTCATCATCAGCTACAAGTACCACCATCTAGTAAACACTATAAGAACTAAACGAGAGGTGGCTACATACAGGAGACGGTACCGCCATCTAGTGAACACTGCAAGAACTAAACTAGAGGTGGCCACATACAGGGGACGGTACCGCCATCTGGTGAACACTGCAAGAACTAAACTAGAGGTGGCTACATACAGGGGACGCACAGCCCACGCCCTAAGGGGCTTCGCCCCTAAAAGAGAAGCAGCTGTGACAGTGATGTCACGTTCCACGTGATGGACTGTTACTAACTGCGTCCTTATGTATGCGCTGTGTGGCGTGATATCTTTCTGCTTTCTCTCTCGTCTCTCCCTCTTTCACTTTTCCTCGTCCCGTTTCCTACGCGTAGGGTCTCAAACCGGCAATTTCGGACTGGTTGACGCCCCTATACCTTTCCTTCTCTAACATGTATTACCTGTGATACGGTTTTCTTGCGCTCTGCAGTGACGCTTCTTTTCGCTCCTTGTGTAACACAGTGGACGAAAACAGCATGTCGGAATCGCGCATGACCTTGAACATGGAGAGCAGCGACTCGGTCAACATGACAGTCGTGGCCAACGGTGACCTTCCGTCGAAGCCTGTACTCCTGAAGCGGCTTCAGGACCACGTCATTCAAGGTCAAGCGAATGGCGTGCTTAAGGAAGAGTACATGGTACGGAGAATGTCTTCCTGCCTTCTGAATGCCAAACTTGTGTTTGCCTAAGCGCAATTATCCATATGCAGTTGTATATGTACTACCTTTGTACAAAATAGATCAGCAAAAAAGTGTGAGCTGGTGATCGTGTCTATCAGTATTCCAAAAGAAGGCCATGAGGTATGAATTTAATTCCCGAAACAAAAATGATCAACTACTTTGTATATTATAGTCAATACTGAAAACATCCAGTGAAAAGAGAAGACAATAAGAAGAACGCTTGTGTAATGTGTGCAACGGCACATCTTAAACACAATATACTAAAATTTACAATATGGTAAATTAACACAAGAATAGAAGAAAAATTACCTATGCATAAAAATAGGTGCAAGAACCCCTAGACAAAAACCGTCATGAAATATTACATGACTTTTGCTTTGTTCAGTCCTAAATGTTTTGCTGTGGTGAGTTTGAGGCTACTTACAGCATGAGAATAAAACAGGCACTGAAAACAAGCAGAAAACGTCACAGGGTTGCGCATGCTGTCACCTGGGATAAGTCGGAGGTGAAAGCTAGCCAGTGTGGTCCTTAGCGCGATAGCGTTAGTAAGCTCGGTGTCGGCATCGGTCGGTGTCGGCATCGTTGATTTCGAGTGAAAAAATCATGCTTCCTGTGATCAAAAAATTTAGAATGATGCGAATAAAATAAAAAAGCATTATGCGGTTGAATTGAAAACCAAACCGTGGCCGCCTTCGTAGCAGACAATGTACTACCAAATAAACAATATCATGTTTCAGATTATTTCGAAAAAAATAACATCATGGGAAGGTGATGACTGATTGATATGTGGGGTTTAACGTCCCAAAGCCACTACATGATTATGAGAGACACCGTAGTGGAGGGCTCCGGAAATTTTGACCACCAGGGGTTTTTTAACGTGCATCCAAATTTGAGCACACGGGCCTACAGCATTTTCACCTCCATCGAAAGTGCAACCGCCGCAGCCGGGATTTGATCCCGCGACCTCCGGGTCAGCAGCCGAGTACCTTAGCCACTAGACCACCACGGTGGGTCATCATAAAAAGATTGCGTGGCAGAAATGTAGAATCGCGGAAAGCGTCAAAACGTGGAATTGCACCGAATTGGTGTTTTAGAAGCCCAGCAAATACACCTCACTCAGACATATTTATTAGTCAACATCTGCAGAACCATCAACAAAGAGAGTTCACGTGTTGCCCTGTATGGGCCCGCTAGTCGAAGGGCAACACGTGAACCCTGCGCTGAATCGCGAAATGATGAAGTATGACGCTGTAGGCACCTAACAACTGTACAAGCATTCGAGGATAGCGTGAAAGGCCACTGCTAAAAGAATAGTGATTCACTTCCTTACAGCATGGTTGAGGCATGCGCCAAGAACCGAAGCCAGGCTTGCGATTCGGCTGCGCGTGCGCCGGGGGACCGCTTACTCCGTCGCGTCCTATTCTCGATGAGGAAGCTGAAGCGTCCTTAAAGTTTTCACCAGGACAGCGTAGACGACCGCTCCAACAGAGGGCTAACCTGCCTGTCTTTCCGCTTTTGTCATCATAATCATCATCACCATCATCATCATCATCAGCAGCAGCAGCATTTATTTACACTGAAGGGTCCCTCATAGGACATTTACTCGTGCAGTTATGCGGTGAATGTTTCAATAGTTACAAAATTTATACTTTGTATCAATTCTTATGAAGCCTTGTCACACAAATTTTTACTTCAACATAGAATTTAGCATCGGTTTGTTCTTCTAGAGCTGTGATTGGTCGGAAACTAGGTTAGGCATGGGTCGGCACAGGCTCTCGTCATCCTCCTCTTCCTCTTTTGCTTCGCTCTAAGAACACTTCTGCCAATTTGTCCAGCGTAGGGGGCAGTCACTTTTATGGGCAACAGAGCAAGCACAGAGAAACAAAGAAATACTCCGCCGTGAAGGTCTAGTGGCTAAGGTACTCCGCTGCTGACCCGCAGGTCGTTGGATCGAATACCGGCTGCGGCGGCTGCATTTCCGATGGAGGTGGAAATGCTGTAGGCCCGTGTGCTCAGATTTGGGGTGCACGTTAAGGAACCCCAGGTGGTTAAGGAACCCCAGGTGGTCGAAATTTCCGGAGTCCTCCACTACGGCGTCTTTCATAATCATATGGTGGTTCTGGGACGATAAACCCCACATATCAATCAATGAAATCAGAAACAAATAAATAGAAAGAAAGAGAAAATCATATGAAACCACAGGAATTAAACCTGAAAGAAACGAAGAAATAAATCAAAAGAGCTAGAAATATATGGAAATAGACACACGTAGAAGATATAGGAAAACAGAAAGGCAAAAGCCAAAAGATGAAAAAAAGTGAACGAGAATGAAAATACAAACAGAAATATAGAAGCAAACAGAAGGATATAGAAAGTAATAGCAAGCTACACGAATGGAGAAAGGCCGAAAAAAAGGATTGAAAGAACTAGAAAAAAAGCAATAAAATAAAACTGTGACAGAGAAAAGATGGAATAAACAGAAAGAAAGCAAAACATTAAAGGGGAAGAAAGAACGCGGACTAAAAAATACAAGGAAGGAAGCCTTTCATACCTCATTATTCGTTGAGGGTTAACCGCAATACTGAGAAGCTGGCGTCATTTCATTTTTTATTGAATACAGTATTTTCCTAATGCTTCGTCTATTTTGTATTGCAGACTACACCAAAGGGACAGCTGCATCCGTGGAACGAGGCGAAAAAGGCTGAGAATAAACCCAAGAATCGCTACGGAAACATCCTACCATGTAAGGCACGATTGATACGTAGTAGTCGCGTTAATGTTCAACAAAACCCCCAAAGCACTCTTTTTTGCGCGAAGATGTACTCTTAATTGGTGAAAGCGCACTCACTGGTGCTTTCAGGCCCCACTAAAAATGGTGAAACTTTTCCCACCGCACCGTCACTGTCACTCTATGTTTTCTGCACGCCCCTGCGAACTACCACGTTTACGAAGAGGACAATGTCCTTCGAATGACCGTTAAGGAAAACATTCACAGCTTTGCCGCAAAGGCGAAGCAATGAACGTGATAGCAACAAAATGGAAGGTCACGCTTAAAATGGCAAGCAGATCGAGACGTTCCCCACGTTTCTCATGCACAAACGACACACGAAACGTGCTCACGGGTACAGATGAACGCGAATAAGCATCTCAGTTGTTACTGCGCTGTGTCTGAAAAGCGCGCTCTTTTCACGAACGAAGGCTGTGCAACAATTGCAGTGACCTTTTTGTGCCCGGTAACTACAAGAGTGTCGTTTCGGTGAAAGCCCAAGGTCATCAAAGGCGTACCATTCTCCCCACCACGAGATGAGCGCACACGTGAGCGTCCACCCTGCCCCCTTTACGCGAGGCAAAGTACGCGTGTGAGATGACAGCGCGCGCCGCTGCGTCGTGACGATGTGACGACGCGTGCTCATTGCGCCATCTCTCCGGTAATGCTGAAAACACGATAGTTACCAAAGATGCCTATCACCAGGGGTAAGTCGTGGGTATAAAAAACTTGTCGTTTGAATGTTCACGTAGGTATTCCTTCGTGGCTCAGTGGCTAATGCCTCGCACTTACACTTCACAGGTTCAACATGCTATTCCGCGCGCCGGAGTCTTTTTCAGGATTGTTTTATTTCTTGCGTTTTTATATATATGTACTCGGCTGCTGACCCGCAGGGTGCGGATTCGAATCCCGGCTGCGGCGGCTGCATTTCCGATGGAGCCGGAAATGTTGTAGGCCCGTGTACTCAGATTTGGGTGCACGTTAAAGAACCCCAGGTGGTCTAAATTTCCGGAGCCCTCCACTACGGCGTCTCTCATAATCATATAGTGGTTTTGGGACGTTAAACCCCACATATCAATCAATCAATGCGTTTTTATATATGCAGGTACATATACATATAGGGTGAATGGCGGCCACGTCGACAACGACACTGGTGGCAAAATTCAGCCGAGAGCGTCCATTATTTGTTATCGCAATAAAAACTTGCAGTTCCGTGTACAACTAAAAAATGATAGGCGAAGCTCCTTTGAAATGGGAAGCAAACGACTATTCACCTGATCTAGTTGCTGGTTTTCATGAAGGCGGTAGGGTTGGGAGCGGGTGGAAAGAGCGTTTGATGCGGTCGGTGGCGGGAACTACTGAGGGAGTGAGTGTGCGGCGTCAGTGGAACAGCGCGAGTCATCTGCCGCTGCGCCTGCGCTCGCCGCAAGCGCATACCTGTTGTTTTGCTGGGTACGATTGCCCGACACTGGGAGCTTAGACAACCGCGATGGCAACCGCCGTCACCGCTGTCGAAAGCAGTTAAGCCTGTTTGAAAGAGGTTAAGCCTAACTTGTGGGAGGCTTACGAATAACGTGTGGTACTCTTTCTCACATTTCTCTTCGTAAATCCGGTGCGGTAGCGGTGTGATAGTCATGTCTCACAGCCCTCGCCGAACATTAGAGATGGCTGCACGTGAGAGTAGTAACAACTTAAATTGCGAATGTGCTCTGCCCTATCGACTCACGTGCGAAAAATTGACTTCGGCTGAGCTTCAAGGTCGATTGCACGCACACAGTTGTTTTGCGGGTTGTTACCGGGAGGAGTAGAGCTGTAGCTTTGAAATCTCTCGTCGCTACCATCGTGCACAATATACACATTTTTCTGTATACGCGTCATAGTATCTTAGCGTAGCTTCCTCTTCAGCTCCATCTCCATTCCCCATTTTCATCTCTCTCCATATTTAAATCTTCGTGAGCCCTGCCTCTAGTGTATGGTCACATACCATACCGGTTCCCATACCCTGCATTTCTTTCGGTCCTGTTCTTTCCATTCCACCTTTGCCTTGTTGAGTGCAGACACCAGCATTACTCGCAATTCAACGCTACTATTGTTCACGTTCAAACAACTTAAGTTTGTTGTTTCATATCTGAATTAGGTCATAACTGCTACAGTGCCCTTTTCCGACTCCGCGTATCGGCGTCATTCAAAAAACATCGTACAAGCCATAACGTGATAGATAACCACCTTCTGTATTGTCTTGGTGTTCAAAAGAGCGCAAATTTCGTATAGAATCTTCGTTTAACCGACTGTATGCACCATTGTTCTTTCTTTCAAGGGTTTCGTTTTACTGAAAATTGTTCATCGCAAACATACCTCTTGAATACGGCATTTTGTTTCTAAATATTTTTTTCTGCAGATGACCACTCGAGAGTTAAGCTGCTTCCTTTGCCCGACTTCGAAAATACGGATTATATCAACGCAAGCTATGTGTCGGTAAGAGCGAAGATTTGAAGTTGAGGCGCTAAGTAGTGGGAACAGAAATTCTCATCGTCACAAAGCGGTACTAACTCACAGCGTGCTATTTTAACCTGCGTTTCGCTCCCACAACCCATGCACGTATTCGTCAGGCAAGCAATATGAAAACTATTATGTGCGAGTCTGTTAAATAAGCAAATTACATGTAACATCACGTGGCAGCTAAACCCCACAACTTAAATCACGTAATATAACGGAATAACTAGTCACATGGCTAAAGATCACGTGCACTCGCAGGACTAAACATACGTGAGATTAAGAAACTATAGTCACGTCAAATTATGTAACACGCGTAGCTGCTCGCGTAAGTAAAAAACTACGTGACGTTACGTAGAATTGTCAGGTAATCAAAAATCGCGTAACACGCACGTTACTAAAACCTGATAACATCGAGTAGCTAGTCATATAACTATAATAATGCAACATTTGCCTAACTGCTCCCGAGATGAGTCTCGTAAATGTACGCATAATCTAGTCACGTGACTGGCAATCACATTACATTAGGTCTCGTTACAAGAGTCACGCAACATCCCGAAATAGCTGGTCAAGCGACGATTTCCCGGTCAAAACTACGTGACAGCTAATGGCGTGACTAAAATCACAACGTGACATAACAGGAAGTTGTGTGCCATATCTATCCTAGTCTAGCCATACTTAGAACTACTAGCAAAACTTAGCATCTCGAGCAAAAGCTTGCCATTACTAGAAAAACTTAGATAGGTCGAACGTTAGCTCATCTGATCGCTCCAGCCTTATGCCGCAATGACATGGTGTGGACGTTCTTACAATTTGATAATATATTATTTATTAGAAATACTGGCCAGGGCTTTTCAATAATATTGAATTTTTTTCCATGCAGGGTTATCGGTGTCCGCGCAAGTACATTGCGACGCAAGGTATTTTGTTCTGAGGTTATTCTTCTTAAATGGAAATGTTATCAAAATGAATTTAGCCCTTCTATGTGAGTGTTCGCCGGCGGAAGGCTGCTGAGGGCAAAATCACCAAGAATTTCTTTCAGGATGAGTGCTCCTGACAATCTGTGCAGGTCTTTGACCACTAGAATTGCCTTACAGTGATCTTGCTCTCGTGTGACCATTGTACGTTAAACTCAGTAATGTGCTTTCGCGAATTATAGCTCTTTTTCGGAGGCCAAATCGTTCTTGTTATCAGTCTGTCAATGTTCAGTCTGTCGAAACGATGCACCGTCTGTCAATGTTAACGCTTGGTTTGTAATGTTCCTGGTACCTCATTGACTATGACAATTGCTTGGTTGTTTTTTTTATTTTTGCACGTGCCTCAGGTAGCGTTTTTTTTATTCATTTCATGCCTGTAAAACTTGAAAAGACTATAGGTGGTCAGGAAAGGTACTTGTATCATTCTTTGCAGGACTTTGTAGCATTCCACAGAACTTTAAATTATATAGAGTGCATTCCGACTTTCCGATTTTGTAAATTCGTTTAAATGTCTTGCAACCTAAACGTCATACATTTTCCTATTTTATTACACTAATGTGCAGGCCCCAAGCAGTCGACACTGACTGATTTTTGGCGAATGGTATGGCAAGAAGGCTCATGCAAAATCATTATGCTCACCAACCTTAAGGAGCAAGACAAGGTAAGCACGCATGCAAACAATTTTCAAAGTTTTGCAAACATTTAAATTTCACCATGAAGTGGCACATTAAAATGAAAACCACTCATGCCAAAGTGTCAAGGACAGCTGCATCTATTGTATATATTGTCACGGGGTCATGACAGGGACAAAGGAAGCACACTCTTAGTTCAGATGAAACTATTTAGTCGGCAGAACTTGTGGCCAGTGAATGGCAAGTCAGATTACAGCAACACACTGCAACTGATGGCAGCGAACACTGCGTCAGCCGTCGACCAACTGGCAAGAGGCGAAGCGCGTTGGCAATTACACATGTGCCGTCCAATGTTGCAGCCTCATCACTGGTCGTCGCGCAAGCTCTGGAATAATCTTCAGTGTTCGCATCTTACGCCCAATCTTAACACAACGAGCTACAATGTTCGCAAACGTTCTCGAACAATGAGACGCAGTTTGACTTGAGAATCCTTTGCATTCTTTGTGCGCGAAAACTGAATGAAACAAAAGTGAAAATGAAAAACACACGTGGCATTATTATGCACCAAAAGTAAGTGAAAAAAGGGAAAATACGAACAAGTTTCTTTTAAATGGAAAAGTTCATATTCAATACGCTGTTCAGTATTATCTTATTGAATGAGGCAATCAATGTCTTGCTGATACAGGCTTTCCATGCTTCACGAACCCTGTTTGTTGAAATGTTTTAACTTCAAACATTTATTTTTCGCAAGGGTGAAGATACGCATTTGTCAGTGTTCACTGATTACATCATTTACTCGTGCTCTTGCGATTGAAAATGTGCAAGCGTGACATTTCTGAAATCTGTTTTCTTCGGCTTACGTGTATGATAAAAGAGAACTGTGCTGGGGTACAACCACGAATGCATCTAGAGTGCTAAAATTTATTGGACGACAACAATGTGGCATTATATAGCTGTATAGTGAATTTTGAGCTATGTAATACTAGTCAGCTGTCTTGTCAATTGAGCTCTGTGTATTACTGGTAATAAATCTGAAACCCCACCACAATTCATTATACTAATTCATGTCCTTAATCTCTTACGCCATCTGCTGTTGCAGACAAAGTGCGAACAGTACTGGCCGGAGACTTCACAGAAGTACGGCAAATTTATGGTGACACTGATGAAGACAGACACCCAGGTCGACTTTGTAGTTCGCGAATTCGAAATCGCACTGGTGAGTGATTTTTCTTCTCTTTTGTGTACCATGTTCTTATTAGCATCAACCCAGGAGCTGCAAGCAGTTTGAGGCAAATTCATTTGAAATCACGAACAAAAAAAGGAGCGAGAGAGAGAATAAAGATGAAAAAAAGCAGGGAGGTAAACCATGGCTGAGCCTGGTAGGCTACCTTGCACTGGGGAGGGAGTGAGGGGAATAAAAGTTAGAGAGAAGGAGAGAAATGTCACTCATGCCTTAGACTAAATGGCAGTTATGTGCTTAACATCACAGATAGTGCGTTACCCCCGTGTCCTAATCAAATGAGCACATTCGTTACATTAGCTTGTATGCGCGGTCCCCATGCACCCAAAATCGTGCCGATGGTGAAGCCATGATGGTGCCGCTTGTGTTCTCAAGCAGCAAACTTCTGATGTCTTGCGAGAACTAGAGTGATTATGTGAAGGAGTTGCAACACGAACGAAATATTCAAAAAGATTATGTGTTCTTATTGAAAAACAATTATTTGTATTAGAACATTTCCCTTCGTTTCTTATTATTTTGATACGAACGCTTTTATTTAAACAATTACGTATTTACTGAATCGCTTTATGAATATAATTTTGTCTGAGCTATGTTAACTTCAAGTGTGACTGATAAGAGCAGCCTGATTGAGCGAATCATGTGTTCTCTTTTCCTATAACTTACATCTCTGAATCATACTGAAAAAGTTTGCAGAGTGTTAAATATTGTTACTGTACAAAGTATCACGCACCTATTCCTCCAGTACAATTGCTCGTTTATGCATGGTTCAGCAAGTCAGTTCAGAATTATTAACCTCTAACCTCAAGTCCCTTTGTAGAACATTTGAAACCTCAGAGATTACCTGTCATAAGCCAGACTGAAAGCAGGTCGTGAATTTCTCAACTTTCTGCGCCTATGACATCGAGTATTTTTATTGCTTTATATTCATTTAAATTTATTGCTTACTTTCAATGGCAAGAGCACTGCCCATGGCAGTGAGTTACTAGTTATTCAATACCAGTAGCTAAGCGTACTGAAACCACAATATGGCAGAGGAATGACGTGGTGGAGGGGTGCAAAAATATTTAACTATCTAGTGTTTATTCACAATTTAATCACAATACACGGGCTTCTATAGCACTTGGCTTAGATCTAAATGCGACTGTCGCGGCCGGGATCAGAGCCACGACTTTCGGAATAGCAGCCGAGTACTGTAACATCTATGTCAATCAGTTGTTCAGCAATAAAGGCGTGGAAACGTACAGAAGCTGCGAATATCGTGAGAGACGACACAAAACAATGAAGCGACAAGGATTATCGAAGTAAATTTGCGCTGTTTATATAGCTTTATATTTTGTCAAAAAAGGAAAACAAAAATAACGACACTAATAGAAACGTGGAGCAGCACGTCGTGCAATAAATCAAATATAGAAACAGTGCAAACTGAGTGTGTTTCAGAATACGCACCTATGTTAATGAAAAAGAGCATTTACTGAGAATTAGTTGATGTGAGTTTGTTGAAATGGAAATGCAACCTATGCTTCTGGCGTCGGATTGTGGAGCACCTGCACGGAAAATGGCTTGTAAAGAATACTGTTCTTGAATGTCGAGATCGCTTGGGTTTTTACGTGAAAACTGAAGTTGAAGAATGACACTGATTCCATGATGTGTTTGTTGGTAGACGTGGGGCGTTTGGTTTCTTGCATATTTTATTTATCTCTGCTCTGGCATGGATGTCCACAGACGCTGTCGTTCTTGCTGGTGTCTTCTTCTCTCGTGCTGGCTCGAACACGCGAAGCAACTACGGCGCAACTTCTTCATCTTCTCCGAGACACTGACGGCTTGCCATAGGGCTCCTCTTCAGCGAGGTACCCCTTATGCGAAGGAGCGAACCCTATGAGCATGTTGTAGGTTCTGCTATTGTGAAGCGCGTTCGTCTGGTTTTCGCGGATGGCTTGTAGTCTTCGAGGACGGCGTCAGTGTCGAGGAAAGCCGGCTTTATGCGGTCAATGGAGACACTGTGTTCACGTTAATCAAGCATCAGAACGAAATGCTTCGGGCAACGCTTGACGACATTAAAGGGTTCGTCGTAAGGAGGTTGCAGTGGTGGTCTGATTGGGTCATGTCGTACGAAGACGTGGGTGCAGTTGCGGAGCGCACGACTGACGAAACTTGGTCGTGAGTGTTGACAGGCAGGAATAGGGGACACATCTCTTATGGCATTCCTGAGGTGACTGGCATAATCAGCTACGTCCATTGGGGATACCAGTGACGTGTCGAGAAACTGTCCAGGAAGCCTTAGCTGAGGAGCAGGACGCGTCCGTACGAATCGTGCTGCGCAGGGCAAGGAGTATGGGTTGTAGTCGCTCCGTCCAGGGTATCAACGATTGCGAGGCCATGAGCGAAGCTTTGAGTTGGTGGTGAAAACGCTCAATCATGCCATTCGACATCGAATGGTAGGCCGTCGTCCTGATGTGGTTGACACCAAGCATTCGGGAGAAGGTGCGAAAGAGCGCGGAGTCAAATTGACGACCTTGATCTGTTGTGATGGTCTTGGGTACTCCGTAGCGGCTTATCCACACGGTGATGAGTCCGCGGGCGACTGACTCTGCCGGAATGTCGGTGAGGGGTAGTGCCCCAGGCCACCGCGTGAACCGGTCTACGCAGGTTAACACGTACCGGCTGTTTTGCGATGGGGGAAAAAGGCCTACGAGGTCCAGGTGCACGTGACTGAAGTGCGAGTCAGGAGGCGTGAAGGTACCCAGTGGGCTGGCTATGTTGCGCTGGACTTTGATTTGCTGGCACTTGAAGCAAGCACGTGTCCAGCGGCGGACGTCGATGTTCATTCCAGGCCATAGATATCGCCCTGTGATGAGGCGCTGAGTCGCACCTATACCGGAGTGCGACAAGGAATGCAAGGCGTCGAAGACTCTGCGGCAAAATGGTGCTGGAACGTAATGCCGAGAACAACCGGTGGAGGTGCACATGTCGCAAACGAGGGAAATCGCACAGCCTGGAAGTTGGATATTTTCGAGCTGACGAAGTTCTCTTGGTGTCGCAACACCTGAAGCTCGCTGTTGTCCTGTTGTGCAGTAGCCATGGCTGCAAAATCGACTGGTGGGCGCCCATCCATACTTTCGTTGATATTTAACCGGGAAAGCGCATCCCCAACTGGGTTGTCTTTGCCACCGTTGTGCCGGATATCACTCGTGAACTCCGATATGTAGGCAAGTGCGGTTCTCACGTGGGGTGTGGGAAGAGTTGGTAGTGATCGATTGACACATGAGCGGCTTGTGGTCAGTGAGGATATGGAACTTCTGACCTTATAGAAAGTGTCGAAAGTGCTTGACAGCCAAATAGGCCATGAGGAGTTCGCGACCGAATGTGCTATAACGACGCTCGGTCTGTGAGAGCTTCCGGGAGAAGAAAGTGACCAGCTGCCAAACTCCGTCGACCAACTGCTGCAAGATTGCTCCTAAGGCGACGTCCGAGGCGTCCACTGTGAGTGACGTGATGTCGCTCTTTAGATGCGCGAGGAGCATTGCGTTAGCCAAAGCTTCCTTGATGGAGCTGAAAGCTGCCTCTGCATCGCGCGTCCAGAAGATGGTAGCGTTGGGCTTCGTTTGACCGGAAAGAAGTAGGTGGAGTGGTCGCAAGATAGCAGCGCAATGAGGAATAAAGCGCGGGTAATAGTTGGCAAGCCCGAAGAATTCATGTAGGTGCTTCGTATTTGTTGGTTGTGGAAACTGCAATATAGCTTCAACACGCGTGGTCGGTGCAGACATCCCACGCGAATCCACGTGATGACCAAGAAAGTCCAGTGAGAAAGCGCCGAACTCGCTCTTTGGTCCATAGACGACTAGTCCATATTTGCGGAGTCATGTGAAAAGCGGACGCGGGTGAAGTTGTGATGTTCTTCTGCAGGAGTGCTGAAGACAAGGATGTCGTCGATGTACGCGAAGCAGAAGGTCAAACCACGACGTACCTGGTCCACAAACCATTGAAAGGTTTGTGCGGCGTTTCGTAGACCGAAGGGCATACGCGTGTATTCAAACATGCCAAAAGGTGTTATTATGGCAGTCTTCGGTACGTCGGAAGGCTCGACAGGTATTGGGTGGTGCGCCTTTACTAAGTCGATTTTGCTAAATACGGTGGAACCATGCAGCAATGCTGTGAAGTCCTGGATGTGCGGTATCGGATAGTGGTCCGGTACCGTCATTTAATTGAGGTCGCAGTAGACACCGCATGGTCTCGAGTCACCTCAGGGCTTGGGAACCATAGCAGTGACGACCAGGCACCGGAAGAGGGGCAGACGTATCCGATTTCAAGCATGTGCTCGAATTCTTGGCGTGCAATTTTGTAGCGGTCCGGAGCAAGACGACGAGCACGTGCAAACACCGGCACTCCTACTGTCACTACGTGATTGGTGACAATGTGATAGTCCCGCCGCGGTGGTCTAGTGGCCAAGGTACTCGGCTGCTGACCAGCAGGTCGCGGGATCAAATTTCGGCAGTGGCGGCTGCATTTCCAATGGAGGCGGAAGTGTTGTAGGCCCGTGTGTTCAAATTTGGGTGCACGTTAAAGATCTCCAGGTGGTCATAATTTCCGGAACCCTCCGCTACGGCGTCTCTCATATACATATGGTGGTTTTGGAACGTTAAACCCCACATATTATTCAATCAATCAAACATTGTGATACTGTCCCTATGTGATGAGTGATTAAGAAAAGCTCTTCCGAACTCCAACGCAGGTGAAAATATGTCTCCCACTATTGATTGCTGTATTACTGTTTTCACATCTTGCACACAGCAACCGTATTCTAAATTCAATAACTTATTTCACTGTAACTGAACGAATGTCCAGTTAATTTTCTGCGAAAGAAAAGAGATAGTGCACACGAAAATGTAAACAAGAGTGACAGGTAACTGTGCTTGCCCTGAGCGAAATGCACAAATGACCGATGGAAAATACGACTGCACACGAGGTGCGAATGTGCACCTCATGTTCAGTCCTGTTTTCCGTCAGTCGTATGTACATTTCCCTCAGCGCGATCACATTAAAACGCCGTACAAATTTCCCAAATTGAAGCTTGGCTCAACGATAAAGAAGGCACACAGCATTCTGCGTCTTTTATCTCTTGCCTACGTATACTTGGGTGGTGTTTTTTTTTTTCAGACAACAAACATGCACGAACTAGCTCAACACGTAATTTGATAAGAAAACTTCGGCAGTAGCGTGTATCGGCTACGTTATCAAGGTCTTACACTCTAAAACAATCGAGTACTTGGCGAGCGTTTCCACTACACAACAATATCGGTCATTTTTGTTGCTCATGTTACCCTTCTTGAAAACCGCCTGCCGTGGTGGTCTAGTGGATAAGATACTCAGCTTCTGACCCACAGGTCACAAGATCGAATCCCAGCGGTGGTGACTGCATTTTCGATGGAGGCGAAAATGTTAGAAAAATCGCGTATTTGGGTAGTGTTTCTGAAAACCTAAATGCTCGATTCTCAATTTTTAGTTCTGCAGTTACAACACAAGCTGTTTAATATATTGCCTCTTCCACTTTACCAGGAGAACAAGACACGAACAGTTGTTCAGTTTCACTTCACCACGTGGCCAGACCATGGCGTTCCCCTATACCCAGATGCCCTGCTGCCATTTCTCAGACGCATTTGGGATTTCCAGCCACATGATGACCACCCTGTCATCGTTCATTGCAGGTATGAGCAATCGTAATACTGGGAACCGACGTCATAACCCGCTCTGCGCAGGGTACTCATTAACATAATTCTGAAATTCCAATATTCCCAGAGAAGTAACAAACCTGACAGTGCCTGGTTGACACAATGATTCCATGAAGTACGCCACGTGGAAAAATATTTTTCTCGCCGTGGCTCTGAGGCAGTGCGTAATCCGTTTCACTCATTTTCCTTTAGTGGGACATAACGTTCTGCTGTTCTTATCTCGGAAACAAGAAAGTTTATGATGTTGGAGCGGATAACGCAATGACAGCACCAATCTATATCAACAGTGGTAGATCACGGCCCGCATGAGAATGGTTTACGTCGTCCACCTACAACGCAGTGAAGGCACCTCCGTGCTTTTTCAGGATTGGAGGATCAAAAGCTGGCTAAGGATTGGAGATAGAGCCATAATAGGCGGCTTTATAGCTACGAAAAATTACCCCAGTCGTTTGTAACCTGTCTTTGATGCCTAGCAAATAGGCTATTGCTAGCTAAAAGTGATGGTTGGGTCCATTACCACATACTTGAAAGGTTTCACAAACACCAGCCAGTCCCCGTGTAGGTGACTTTGTTGGCTAAGAATCGCCCCAAAATCAAAGAACCCCGAATTGCTAAAGGTGAACTGGTAGGCCTATACGCAGAACGGCATGCATGTGGTTCTGAGGTCATAAATTACCTTCAAATTTCAAAGGCTGATTTAGTTTTGCGAAATTTCCTGCTATTTCGAAGCTAGTAGAATTTTTTATAAAATTGTGAAATGTTAACTAATTCTCACTGTTTTGCAACAGCGTTCTTCTTTGGAGTTTCATTGCATACATCAGTGTGAACACCCGACACCGGGACTAGCAAGCCAGACAACAAACAATACGAGCATCTCCTGAAACATCTGTATAAAAGCTATCCCTATAGCTCTCTAATGAAGCTTCAGGCATTATCAAGCAGCCCGGTGTGCAAACTAAAAAACAACTCTTTCACAAAGAAAGAACTTACCTAATGCCACAGTGTGTCTTTTAAAGTACTTCAATTATTAATGGCTATGAAGATCACCAATACCAGACGACGATTACCGAAGGTTTATGACGCTTTTACTGATAGTTAATTTGGCGGTCTACGGCAACTACGCATTTTCTTTCAGCTGTAATACAACTCTTAAAAACTCACTCGTAGTTTTCATCGCGCACATGACAGCTGCGCCTTGCATTATCAAACAGCTTTCTTGTCATTTCGCACGCTGGTTCACCTTCTATAAGGTGCAATGCAATACGCTTTGCTTAGTGTTTTTCAACTATGCAAGCGATAATCCACCGTTATTTGTGGCTGTGAACAGAGAGATAGTAATAATAATATCTGGAGTTATGCATCCAAAAACCATGTATCATTATAAAAGATGCCGTAGTAGAGGGTTCTGAAAATTTTGACCATCTGGTTTTTTTTAACGTGGGCTGACATCGCACAGCACCCGGAGCTTAACCATTTCGCCTGAACCGAAAGACGACCACCGCAGCCCGCGATCGGACCCACGGCTAAAGAGTCCGAACCAGCGCACCGTACCCCTTATGCACCATGGCGGACTACAGGAGTACTGGGAGAAGTGACACTGATTCATGGAGAATATAATTTTAGGCTATTTGCTTATCGAGGAAAGCAACATAGCTCCTGTCTATAAATATGATGATCAGCGTGTAACGTTAGACTCGCTCGTACGAAGCCGAGTTGATCTTTGCTCACAGAAAGTTCAAAATGGCAATTTCGGAGATCTCCATCGTGATGAAGTTCATGACATCATCAAAGGCTACAGAATACACCACCATCCGTACTGCTGTGGAGTTTCTAGTTAAAGAAACCGCCACAGACATGACAGCGTCAATCTTCTCCTACTCCAGAGCAGCCCTCCAGGGCATCACCTTGCCATATTGTCATGGATCAAATGAACAGACCGTCGCTGATAAGAGTGCTTCATCGCCGGGCTGAAGCAGCATGACATAGCGTATCAATGGTTATTGAGCCATTGCGGCATCGACAGAAACGAGCGTGCAGATGAAGTGGCCCGATCTGCTCGTGATGATGCCCCTTGTCCAGCTATACCATTATCAAGAACGGACGCCGCTACAAGGATTCCATCACTTGCCCGAAAAACTGACGCTCGCTCAGTCGAAGTCGACGGCATTTATTTATTTCCGTCTTCATAACTTGGACCCACACCTACCGCTTCATCTTCCGTCGGGAATAACCAGAGGTGAAGATACACTCTTGTGCCGCGTGTGGCTCGGTGCGACTTTTACGAAGACTTATTAGTTTCAAACCAGAATGATGAGCTGCCTAATTGACATGCGACAACTGTTGCTGCGCCACAGCTGTCGCATGTGAATGATTTTTTCTCTGATCTTCTCTGTGAGTGATCTCGCTTCAGTGCGTCAAGAAAATAACTTTCGAAAGTTCTAGAGAGACTTGACAATTGCCAATGGGCAAAACGAAGAGTCTTAAGACACTGGTCGAGACTATCCTCAGCATGCAAATAAATGAGAGCATTGTTGCACTTCTTGCGCGCAAGTGGTCTCAGAGACGGACTGTAGGCAATGCCGTCGATCGTGCTGTTGTCTTTTTTCCCCTTTTTTAGTATCCATTTTCTGTCATCGTTTGTACCCTTACGCCCGTTCCGAGCACTGCGTAGCCAGCCGGTCTGAGAACTGGCTTACTTCCCTGTCATTTTTTTCCTCCTTCGCTATATAAAAAACGATGCATTAACTTGGATGCAATAATGCAATAATCACGCACTCAGGCATTTAGAGAACGAAGCTTTTTTTACACGACGACGTATTGAATCCGAGTGTTCGGGACAATTTCCGAGCATACAGTTGCATGTCAATTACAACGCTAACCTTCAAAGCCACCGGTGCGAGCTGTCGCACGACAAGAAGCTAGAAAGAACATTTCAATTTTTATACGTAACTGGAAAATCGTCCAACACAACTGCGTGTAATATTTCGTCTTACAACCCGAACGTCACTGAAGTCGCTGTCCTCAACCTTTGCTTTAACTTAAACGCAAGCGCTGCAAGGCACCACAAGAAGTTCGTCTGTGCTGTAGAAATTGCCGTCATCTAGCAGAAGCTACCCAAAAATATGAAGCCCGCACGCGTGCCGTAACCTTGCTGTCATCAGGTCTGCGGAAACTACCAAAGCTTTACCACCACCCTCCCCTTTGTCCTTCAATAAACGTGAGGTCATCAAGTCTTTGCGTAATAAGCAGAAAATCGTTATTCTTGCCGCTGACAAAGGCAACACTGCTGTTTTACTAGGCACAGAACACTACGTCAACAAGATATCTGCACGTCAGAGTGCCCTTACGCTTGCCTGAGCAAGGATCCTACAACAAAGCTTCAAAGAGACCTACAGAAAGTGCTTTCTTACGTCTTCTGCATAGTCCCACCTGAACATAAGCATTGTATTATTTCAATCTTGTGCACTAACGGCTCCACTACGGCTTTATATGGCCCCCCGAAAACACATAAACCTTCTGTGCATTTGCCTTTGCGCCCCATATTGCATTGCACCAGTTCACCGTTATTCAAGTGGTCTGGCTATCTGCACAGAATTCTATCCCCTCTTGTTTGTCGGACACAGACGCATATCAAGAATTCTGCCGATTTTATTGACAAGGTGCGTGACTTGTCCCTAGAAGACAACGAAGTGCTATTTCCTTGATGTCAAGTTTCTGTTTATGAGTGCATGAACCGGGCTTGCCGTTCAAGTGTGCACAGTGCCCCTCTAGTCAGACGGGACAGTACCAAGCCGGACATCATTAATGGTTGCAGATATTACGACGCTTCTCCAGTTCTGCTTGCAGAACACTCACTTAACGTTTTGGAACAAGTTCTCAAAACAGGTACAAGGCACTGCCATGGGTGCATTCGTGTCTTTCGCCGTCACGAACCTCACCACGGAAGCGATCAAGAGTCGTGCTTGGTCCTCATTTACCGTACCACTGAACACATTTCCTTACTGTATATTGACAATTGCTTTTGCATTTTGTGACGTGACGCCTTGCCGGCCTTTCCAACTCAGCGGAATTCAATCGAAGGCTTGATAGAAAGAAAGAGAGAGAACAACTTTATTAAAAATAAAGGAACCCAAGTCCGGGTCTACTATAAAAAAGGGGGGGGGCTATCGATCAGAAATGCATAGAAGTTGAAAATGCTGGAGCAGTGCCTTCATGACGTCTGGGGAGGAGTCCGCCAGCCACTCCTCCAGGGCCGCAGGTACAAGGTTTATAGGTATGTGCTTGAGGTTCTCGCCCATGGCTGTGCGACCACCTGGACAATCCCACAGAACGTGAGCATTATCCGGGAAGCCAACACAAACCATGCAAGCAGGAGACCCGTTCTTGCCTTGTATGTAGTGTTGAATGTGTGGTGTCATTAAAGAGGGAGTTTGGGCACGCCTTATTAGGGTTGTCTCGCGTCTCGACGGACGGACGAAACCTGGAAGCACGGGCAGACCCACGGATGGACGGAAACAAGAACGGACGGACAGACACACAGGAGAACGAATGCATGGACGGACAGACGGGTGAATGAATGAATACACAGACAGACGGATGGACGGACGAATGAACGCTTCGCCCTACTCATCATAATTCACTCCCCGGATATTCTGTGATAAGCAATAGCGCCTTTTAGTTATGTTAAATCAAAGTATATACACACAATGCCACCTGTTAGGCAATTATAAACTTATAAACCCACGGAATACCAAGCTTCATGCCTGATTTTTTTTCTCTAAGAGCGTCAATGCCGTAGGTGCCGAGTTTTAGGGAGGCACTCGCCAGAATCTTACGCTTCAACGACTTACAGGTGTTCTATAAACCAGCGCGAAAACTTGGGAACAGCCTTACGAACGTGAAAGACAAGTTAAAGCGGAAGAATTTTCCAGGTGTCTTCGACGAAATAGCCTGCTCCGATCGCACGCATACCGGAAATTCGAAGAGAAGGTTACGCGAACACTGCAATGACATGAAAAACAAGAAGATGATGTCAAATGCACCTGCCGAGCACGTTGCATCCAAGGATCATATGGTCTACTGCGAAGATGTCTCAATCATCGCCACCGAAAAGAAACTCTTCCCACAGCTCCATTTCAGATCATTGTTCGTTCAAACAAACGCGCACAACCAATCTTTCAGCAGTGTATACGCGTTGGCTGGAGCATCAGTTTAGTCGACTTTATAAATAAGCAAACTTGCTGCTCATGCTCCATTGCGAACAAGGCTCCGGTAGGGGAACTGAAACGTCTTCTTGACTATATCTTCACCTTGTTCGGCGCTGTGTTAATTTCGTACATGTCTTTCACAGGCCAGGCTGGTGTCCGCCAAACTCTCGACTACAATAATTTACCAGACCTAATATTATTATCGCAACTTCTGCAGAACAGCTTGTTTGTTCTATGATTTCGGGTGAAGCTTGCAACTTATTTTTTTTCCTCTTCAGCGGGGGCATTGGCCGCACGGGAACACTGGTCTTGGTGGACAGCATGCTCTCTCAAGCAGAGGCAGAGGGTGAGGTGAATCTCGTAGCCCATCTCCACACCATGCGCCAGAGCAGGGTCAACCTAGTCGAGTCTCTGGTAAGAAAATTTTTCATATTTTCTTCCTCACCTACTTGATGTCCTTACTTATAACGTGTATACACGGGAAACAATATCGGCGTACCGAAAATTTCGCACATTTAATGAGTGTTTCCTAGAAATCAGCAATCGTGGTAATTTTCAAAACGTTGCCCTTTAGGCTAAAGATAGATTTTTTTTCACCATCATGAAAAAAATAAGCATGTCCAACAACAATTTGTCGTGAACTTGAACAGAAGAATTTATTCTAACCAAATTGACTTGCGTTTTTGCCGACACCATTGCGTACTTTTTTCGTTTACTGTGCGATCTCGCAAATCTAAAACAACCAATTTATTTTTGGCATACCACGCATTTCCATATAACATTGCAAAGTTCTAAAACATTGAAGTGTAACCAAACTTTAGAAAAGTAAGTAACTCAGTTCAGGCCAACTTCCTTTCTGTGTAAAAGTAAACATATCTAATGCATTTTTATTGATAAAATGAAGTGAAGAGTGTTTATTTTCATGTAAACAATTATTTGAAGAAATATTCCCATTTCAAAGGAGACGACGCGCACGCGAGCGCTGTTTCATGTTGCCCACTTTTTCTGGATGCTTGTCTTGTCAATTACTTTCCCATTATCTGTTATTGGGCATAGCATCATGTGCTTATTACCTGAGCCCCAAGGTAACCACAAGCAGCAGTCGGACATGAGTACCATACCGTTGCCTCACCAGGACTGCCGAAGTGCGGCAACCGATCACCTTGGCGACAAAAGAAACACTTCCGCCCATGCACTGGGGAACGTTCTCTGAAGGCGGGATCGCCACTTGTCTGGTTGATGACGCAATTCTGTAATACGCGTCCTATATGGTACAGGCCCTTGTGAACCAGCCGAAGTGGTAATGCAGCAGCCTCCCCAATTAGTGTCCGACTATACTTCCCCATCCATTCTTGTACTGAAGTTCGGAGTAAGGCAGAATTCCACCTTTCCAGGGAATGACGTGGACGAAAAAAATACAGTCTGACGTGAACCAAAGTAAAACATATATTCTGAAAAGGATGTTTTCACCCCCACATGGCATCCTTGTTCACAGCTGAAACGTCTCTTTTTTTATTGATTGAACGTTTATTATCATTTGTCACATGAGGTTTACAAACACTGGTTGGACCCATAGCCTCAGGCTAGTGTAGGGCCGAATGAGAAAAGTAATGGACAGAAGCGGGAAATATCAATTACACATAATACATATGTAGCTATACAGACACTGTAAATATACACATATACAGAGTACAGAAGTCTTTCTCTTCTTAAACAATCTGGTCACACCAAACAAAACTGCATGTGCGCGTACAAAATGTTATGACAGATAACTTCGTGGACACACCCAAAAACATCAGTTAAAATGCAAAAAGAACATCAAACTATCACAAGTTTTAGTTATAAGGAAAAAAATGCTAGGTTTACAAAATTCACCAGCGTATATTTATACAAATGTAAGTGCTTACCACCAAAGAGAAAAAGAAGCATTTACAGCCTGCTCAAGAATTGATTTTTTAGTTTTACCACAGCATTGTGTGATGTCTTCAATTCAGTGGGCAAACTATTCCAGATCTTTATTCCTGTGAATTGCATTAATCTCTCACCATAAACGTTATTTCTTGGCGCCAAGTTAAAGTTACCGAACGTCAGGCTTCTAGTAGGGCGGGAAGAGGAATAAAATAACGAGACATCAAATGGGCTATTGTATTTTACGATACTGTTAACACAAACGGTCATCTTATGGTCACGTAAAAGATCGAAGGGTAGTATTTTTAGCGATCGGAATAACGGCCGACTTGGCTCGGTGTACTTACTGTGAGTTATTATTCTTATGGCACGCTTTTGTAGCCTTCGAAGGGGATCCAGATAAGAATCATAAGTCCAGGCCCACGATTCCATGCAGTAGATTAAATGACTATTGATGAAAGCAAAGCACCCGCAAAATGCTTTTATCGAAGTAGCCTCTAGCTTGTAAAAGCGTGTGGCAGCCGGAATCCAGCTTTACACCGACGGCATTTATTTGACCTGCCCAGTGAAAGTGATTATCTAGTATAATCCCGAGGCATTTAAACGTGTCCGTACGTTCCAATATGCAGTTGTCAATTTTTATCAGAATATATTCGTAACTAATTAATTTCCTACGGGAATGAAAAATAATGTACTTCGTTTTTTTAGCATTAACCGTTAACCTGTTAGCAAAAAACCACTGGGAAATTTTCTTCAATTCTGCGTTTACTTGTCTTTGTAATTCAAGAACATTGTCGGCCGTACATATTAATGCTGTATCATCGGCATACATAATAAATTCGGAAGAGCTTAATACATGAGGCAAGTCGTTGATGTAAAGGGAGACGAACAGTGGCCCGAGAACCGATCCCTGTGGCACCCCTGTGTTCAGATATTGCAGTGTGGAAGTAATACATTGTTTTTTACATTGCTTGGCGTTCTGCTTTCTTCTTAATCATTGTATTCTTTAGTCCTGGCCTATAAAATTCCTTTAAAAGTGCCATTCGTTTCAGTTGAGAATGGACGCTCTACTACCACCGGTGGTAAAGGATTGACGCTCACTACTGGCTTCCAGTGTTTTTTTTTGATAGATTCAGATGCGTCACGCTGCGTTTCAGTATAAGCTAAAACAACAAAAGCTACATCCAAATGAAATTATTTAGTCTGTGCCTTCACGGCTACAGTATATAACTTTCTTCACAGGAGCAGTACATCTTTGCCTACATGGCTCTCGTGGAGATTCTGTGCTCAAAAAATCACAAGCTCTCAGTGAAAGAGTTCGTGACTTTGTACCAGAAACTTAAGGCCAAGAGTGCAGCAACCGGAAAGAGTGCCATAGATCTTGAGTACGAGGTAAGTATTTTTTGAACGTTTTATTTTATTTCGTTTTGTGGGTATTGGAAATTCTAATTGCAGAATTCCGTATGTGCGTACCAGAACATCGGCATGTGTGACTGTGTGCATGCGTTTATGCAGTAGAATAAAACAAATGTTGACAATTCTTGCATTGATCAATGAACAACACCTATGATTTAGTGAGTAGCTATAGCGTTTCGGTAAAGTACAATGCATTTGTCAAATCCTATAGTCGAATCAATAGCGCTAAGTCTGCATAACAGTGAGTGTCTCCTATGTCTTGTTTAATTATTGTCAATTATGTGCGCATAAACACCTCTTTCAGCCCTTATAAAGCTGATAAAATATTTATGTGTTGTTGGGCTTGTTGATGCATACTGGCGCCCAAACAAAATATTGCTTGAAAATAATGAAAAAAAAACTTTTTTTAATGCTAATCGTACGTAATGTATGACATACCGGTCCCGCTACGGTGGTCTAGTGACTGAGGTACTCGGCTGCTGACGCGTAGGTTGCATAATCGAATGCCAGCTTCGGCGGTCGCATTTTCGATGAAGGCGGAAATGCCATAAGCCCATGTCATTTGGGCACCCGTTAAGTATCCCCAGGTGGTCGAAATTTCTGGAGTCCTCCTCTACGGTATCTCTCATAACCATATGGTGGTTTTAGGACGTTAAACCCCACAAATCAATCAAATCATCATGTATTGCATATCGCTATACTGTGAAGCCATGCGTCGGGCACATAGCTATGAATGCAATACGCTATCTAAACCAAATGAAACCGGAACAGCCCACGACGACATGCTCTGCTTGTAGTTGTAGCAAACGATGAAAGAACGTGCTTGCCATAGAAGATTCCGTTTGTTGGCTAACAGCGTACTGTATTTGATTCTATTACTGTTGCTTTCCGGTGATGTAGAGATAAATCCCTGGCCCCCGCAGTCAAACAGAACTTGAATTGCTCAAGAGTTTGCAGGCAGGTCAGAACAGCATCATGAAGAAGCTGGATACTATCCATGAACAACTAGCAAAACATGAAGCTATGTTCTCTGAAATAAACCATAAATTGGGCAAAGCTGAAGGACAGATTGAAGTTCTTAACGATACAGTAGAACAGCAAGGAAACGTGGTCAAACAGCTCGAAAAGAAAGTTCAGGAACTGCAAACAAAAGGCGTCGACCTTGAATATAGAAGCCGAAGGGCCAACCTGGTCTTTTATGGCATTATAGATGACATGCGAGAGACGTGGCAGCAGTCTGAGGAACTGATTAAGGGCATCTGTCCAACTCGTCTTGCAATAGAACTGACGTCAGTACAAAGAGCACACCGTATCGGTCTATTTAACAAAAAGTTCAACCGGCCAATTGTTGTTAATTTTTCCTCCGACAAGGAAAAAATGGATGTCCTTAAAAAGGCTAAGAAATTCAAAAAGTCTGATTACAGTGTAGATCAGGACTACGCACCAGAAACCCGCGAAATCCGAAAACGATTGAGGAACTATGCTAAAACTGAACTAGCAGACAGCAGTAGGAAGGTTAAACTAAGTTTTGACAAACTAATTGTTATGGCAAGGCCTTCACGTGCGACAAAGAAAAAAAAGGTAGTTCCAGCTCTAAAGAAGTGACACCCTGCTTGTAAGACTGCCTCATCCTCACGCAACCTAACAGCTGTTGTTTTAAACTGCAGAAGTATTGTGAATAAAATAGATGAATTCGCGGGCTTAATTGAATCGACAAAGAGAGAAATAGTGTTTGGGACAGTGGCTGATACCGTCAATACATGATAGTGAGGTGTTTCCTAGCCACTTTAACGTTTACCGAAATGATAGGGCAAGAACAGGCGGAGAGGTATTTTTGTTAGTTCACTCTTCCTTACGGTCATCTGAACTTGATATAGGGCACGATGACGTAGAATCGGTCTGGTGCACGGTGACACTTGCTGATAATATGAAATTTATTGCCGGAACGTTTTATCGACCACGAAATTCTCACCCGGATACGTTGCAGCAACTGTACGACATAATTTACAGAACATCAGATCAGTTTATACTTGCCGGTGATTTCAATCTACCGGATTTGACGAGGTATAATGGAACATGTATCGCCTTGACTGGTTGTCGCGAAAACATCAGCATGAAAAACATCGTTGATACGTTCGGTCTTACTCAATACTTTACTGTGGCCGCAAAGAATAATAACAGTTTGGATTTCCTTTTTTGTAATTCGCCAAATATTGTAGACTCTGTCACGTGTATGCCCGGTATCAGTGACCATCTCGCTGTCGTAGCAACTATTAAACATGAGATCAAGAGACCCAAACCACGCCAATCGAGGAAGGTATATTTTTATGATAAGGGTGATTACTCTGCTGTTTTCTCATGAATTCGTTGCTCATTTGCCTGTTTTCGATTGTCATTGAGAGAGCGCCGCTGTTTTACAACTGTGGTCTCTATTTAAAGCGAAAGTCATAGAACTAACCAAAAAGTATGTGCCAAGTACAAACGCGGTTAAACTCAAAAAGTACAAGAAGCCATGGGTGACACCAGCGATCTTTAGATTAATAAGGAAAAGACGACGATTATGCAAGGCATTTAAAAGAACCCATATTAGTTATCAGTACACCAAGTTAGTCAAGATAACTAATGAATATAAATCTAAATTTCATAGCGAAAAAGACCAATACTTCAATCGACTAAACGAAAGTATAAAAACGAACCCAAAGCTTTTTTGCAGATACGTAAGAAACTGTGGAGCTGATTCAACCGGAGAAAACGAAATTTTCCATGATGATCAGATCTTGTCCAGCAATACTGATAAAGTGTCGTGTCTTAACGATTTCTTTCACTCCGTATTTTTGCCTCAAATGAATTTTGAGAAATTATCTACGCTGGCAGAGCCACCTCTGGGAACTCGGCCATTAATGCCACCGGTTGAACTCTGTGTGAGTGGTATCGAATTCCTTATAAAAATATAGACGAAACCAAGGCCCCTGGTCTAGATGGTATTTCCCCACGCGTGTTGAAGCACTGTGCCTCGCCAATAGCATCTTATCTTTACCTAATATACAAAAAACCTCTCTCTATTAGAATTCTGCCTGAGGACTGAAAAATGGCTTTCGTGGTTCCCATTCACAAGGGTGGTTCCAAAAAAAGAGACCACAAATTATAGACCTATTTCATTAACATCTATTCCCTGCAAAATACTAGAGCACATTTTCTATAAAGACATATTTAAACACTTAATTCAACATAAATTATTATATGATGATAAACATGGTTTCTGCAGGGGCCTGTCTTGCACAACACAACTGATTGAGTTCTACCATGATTTAGTGTCCGAGGTTGATGACAATGGTCAAACAGACTGTGTTTTCTTAGATTTCAGAAAGGCGTTTGACACCATCCCTTGCTTCTTCGCAAACTCGAAAGTGCAAATATTGATAAGAAAGTACTGAATTGGATGGCCTGTTATCTATCACAGCGTCGACAATATGTCATTCTCAATGGTACACTTCTTCTACGGTCGAAGTAACATCGGGTGTCCCTCGAGGGTTCTTTTTAGGGTCGCTACTGTTTTTAGTTTATATAATGATATTTCTGACGGCATTACTTCTCGAATACGTTTATTCACTCACGACTCAGCTGTGTACAGAAAAATAAAAAATGAACAGGATCGCATTGAATTGCAGGCTGACCTTACCCGAATTGTGCAATGGTGTGATAAGTGGAAAATGCAACTTAATGTGAAAAAATGTGTGCACGTGTCTTTTACTAAAAAAAGAAAAAGAATGAAGCGCGTTACTTTTTGAATGGTGACGTCACTGTAACACTTACGAGCGACTGTTCATGGAATGCGCATGTGCATGCTGTAGTTGCAAAAGCTGCCAGAGCCCTAAATTTCATTCAACGAAATCTGTGATCCTCCCCTGCTGTCCTGAAAAGTACAGCGTATATTTCATTTGTCCGCCCGATTTTGGAATATGCATGTTGTGTGTGAGATCCGCGCCAAAAGTCCTTGGTTGATCTGATCGAGAAAATACAGAACAGAGCGGCAAGGTTCGTTCTCAGTCGGTATAAGCGAGCTGACAGCTGTACTGAAATTAAAAACGAGCTGGGATGGGAAGCGCTCTCCTCTCACAGAAGAAAATTGCGTTTGAAATTGTTATTTCAGATATACCATAAGAATACTGGCATCAATAAAGACACTTACGTTAAACCACCGCATTATCTGTCTAGAAGGTCTAATCATGACCTTAAGATTCAAGAATACCGGACTGGAACGAACCTTTATGCGAATTCTTTTTTCTTCATACTGTACAAGAGTGGAATCAATTGTCTTGTGACCAAGTGTGCTGTCATAACGAAGACTTGTTTTTTCCAAAGCTGTCACCCTCCCCCCCCCCCACTTACACGCCTTTGGGCAAAGCAGGGTATTTCTGAATAAATAATAAAGAATAAAAAAAAGCCTTCGCAATCTTCCAGCGCACGCCGTCCGCTTATCACCACAGGCATGTATGGGCAAAGCTACCAGCACGCGCCTGTTAATGATGATAACTGCATGGTGTGCACTATACCATCACAAAGGCTTGCCGTTGTTCGGGTTTCGTTTGACGAAGAGAATACAGAAATCTTGCTCTGCATTGTACAAAGTGCGGTTGCACGCCAGCCTTTCGCCAGACAAGGGTACTGACAAGTCATGAATTAACGGACCAGCAAGATCTTCGATATCCATGAGATTCACGCACATAATGACTCACCCGAAATCATGCCGAAAGCTTGCTGAAAAAAAGCATGAATATTTTCTGCACTAATTCTTTTCGTGCATGGTGGCATGAAAGAGTGCTTGCTGTCATCTCATTTTATTTGCTCTTCGTTTCCGAGAGTATATATTCCGCTGCGACAAAATAGAATCGTTTACATTCGTGAGTGCTTAGTTTTGTCGCTTCTTTATTTGTCCTGACCTAGCGCTTTCTTCAAGTTTGCAAATAAATTTAGCCTATCGTGAAAGACTTAACAACGCAAAGGCTGATGAAACAGTGAAACGTTTTCCTTCACTTTGTCTCGTCTCGTTTTGAACCCAGGGTCACATGCAAGTCATTCACGTCTAACATCCGCTTCTCTCACCAGTATATAGCCCCCGATCTTGTGCCCACTCCATGAGCTTGAGTTTGGCATTCGTCGCGCCAGCTTCTCTACCCAAACAACGTCGTCTCGGCTACTCACGAACCGATTCTCACTGATGCTCCAGTTAAAAGCTTCCTTCTTGAAAATGCACGACTTTAACCATGGCCGAACAACAAGGAAAGATCCCTTAGATAATTCAACTCTGTATTTTAACTCTGCCACGAAGGAAACAAAAAACAGGAAGAAGTGTCACCTAAAAATTTGAAAGCCCAAAAAAAAGTTACACACCTCCCCCTATGGGCAGCCATAGTTGTATTAGGAAGCACCGCAGGGGTCTGTGGTCGCTGATGGCTCATGATGTAGACTCGCATCTTCTCGTCTTTTTGGGATCAGGAGCTGCCACTCGACGCTGCCACTTCACATCAACTTTCCGAGCCCAGAGTTCGGGGTCGGCTTGATAACTCCGACGTTCCACTTCGGCATGCTGAGCCCATTTTGCTTCTGTAGAAGTTTTCTCCCGACGTTGACGTTTACGTTGGGTTTTCCTGGCCCAAAGTTTGGGTTACATTTCCCGACGCTGACGTTAACGTTCAGCTTCCCGAGTCTTCCTCTGCCCCACGGTGGTGGCACTGCCGTTGCAACTAGTACCGACATTGACGTTGTTCATAGCGTTTCGCAGACCCTTGCTCATTGGGCGAATGACGGAAAAACAGTGAACGCACGCTTTATACTACGTCGTGACAATTGTTCCGCTTATTGGCGTGCCCTTAGAGAGAGTGAGTTCGAGAGAGAGAGAGTGATCTGCATTAAATGATTTGGTGCACCGCGCTTGTTCCGTTGAGGGGGAAGAGGAGAGTGCACACCTACGTGGTGAGAAGAGAATGAGCTAGGGAGAGCTGTGCATGTGCAGTACGCCGGCACTGCGCCGTGCTCCCGACCGGGTTGCAAAAATTAGGTGCCTTTTCTCATCTTCTAACCACTACCAACACCACCACCACCATGTGCAGTACGAGTGCGGATGCCGCACAACAAACATAAGTTTTAAGATGAAAATAAGAGCATGCCGTGAAGTGAGCCGTGCGTGTGATATCGAGGGGGTATCGGCTTCCAAGTAGGTACACTAGTGAACGCTAGGTGTACTCCCTCCTAGGTTTTTTTTTTGTTTCCTTCCTCTACGCACTCTATTTACCAACATTGGGGCGCGTGTATTTTATTGTGCACCCTCAATTCATTTCTCTATTTTATAAACACACTCTTGGTGCATGCTTTCACTCCCCTTGACTCCTTCCACCTGCTCTTGGCGCTTAATCGCCCTCCTCTCGACTACAGTGGGCATGCGCTTGACGCATGCTAAGTGGGGACGTTCAGACACTTTCATTTCGACTCGACCGTATGTGAAGTCTGAAGACTTCTTTGGTAGAAAACCGGGTTAAACGGACTAATACGCCTGGAGATAAAGAGCAGAGTGTCTCGACGCTGCCGTTTAGTGCAGCGTAGATCCAAGAACAACCTAACGTGTCACCCGCTCTTCCTCGTTCTTCTCTTCGTCTCGTCTGCGCAATCCTAACTGTTTTCAATACCGTATTTGAGTAGTTACAGTTGCCCAGTTTGTACAGCACATTCACGCTGGCTTTGTGGTGGGCGTACTTTCGTTCAAGAATGCTTCTGAATTTTTTTTACGACACCACATGGGAGTTGTGATGCTTGCCCAACATCTGGGGCACATACATGCTGTGAGCTGGGGACCGGGTCTCATCGATAGTTCCAGCAAATCTTTCACGAAAAACAGCGCTGCTGAACTAACGTGGCGCTTAAAGCTTCGGAGTTAGGCAGCGCTTATTAACCTTTACTGAAATATCCATGATCAAATTGCAGTTCAGTTATTTGTAGCAGGAGGTAATGGACGTAATCCTCTCAAATCGCACAGTAAATTGATAACCCACCTTCATGTCTCATGGTGCACTTCCAAAATATTCAATAATTGTTTGAACTTTACACTATTGTGAGTGAAATTTTAACCTTCAATTGATCCGGATTTTACGCGCCATTCGGTTGTGGAATCGCCTGACAGATTTCATCGGACGCGTTTAGAATCATGATGAATTTATTCACGTGCTGGTTGCACACTTTAGTTTGGTCATCACTTAATGCACACAGCGTAAATATACATCAAGCAGTATGTATTTACGTATTATTCGTGTAATACTAGTTATGCTCCATGTTGCAGACTAAGAATTAGGATTTCGCGCACCAAGTACAGTGTTTGAATTTGTTGTTCTTGTTCTTTGATTATCTGTAGGTAAACTGACACCTCCTCTACGCGATATGATGCGAGCCTTTAAGGTGTTTAATATAAATATAACGGTCTCTTGCTATCTCTTCTTCAGGAACTAGCCCGAATATGCCCATTTCCTGACCCGGAAGACTACAACACTGCACGGGACACAAAAAATGCGGCCAAGAATCGATCGTCTAAGATTCTCGCATGTAAGTCTAGGTAGAACTTTTTAGGTGTTTATTCAAATGTGATGTGTTGCTGACACCTGCTGTGCCTTATCTATTCTTCATAGGTGACAGCAGGAGGCCCTTCTTAAGTGTCACAGCTGATGGATCCAAGACAGACTACATCAATGCCATTTATGTGGATGTAAGTGAACGAAAACAATATATATATATATATATATATATATATATATATATATATATATATATATATATATATATATATATATATATATATATATATACCATGGCATTCCACAATTTTGGTGTTATGCAGCCATACTCCAGCTTTTGCGCTGACACAGTAATTAGTATCCACCCTAAAAAAAGCCCTGTGCTGTCAATGTTGACCTAGCTAATTCACCGCATTTCCCGAAAGCCATATTTCCCATTCATCGCTCTCGCACATTTAATTATGCGCAACGCGTCCTAACTTTCCGAAATGCATGCATTTAGTAGTCCTTTCAAGTCGACTTCTAATCTCCATAAAAAACGTTGTATATGAGCGCCGGACAAACCTGGTGAAAAAGCTTGGTTATGACTTCCAGGTGATTACATCCCGAAACTACGATACTATTATGAGTGGCGCCGTAATGAAGAGCTCCGGAACTTTTGACCATCTGGTGTCCTTTAACATGCACTGAAATCGCACAGAACATGCTCGTCTACTATGTTACCTTAATCGAAATGTGACCACAATAGACGCGGCCGAACCCGCATCTTTTGGGTTGGCAGCCGTGAACCGTAACCACTCTTCCACCGCGGTAGACAATAGATGACCCAGGCTGACCTAATCTTCCCTAATTTCTGATTTATTCCATCACTACTGAAGAATCTTTTACAAGCTTTATTACAATAACGAACGTGAAGACAAGGAATCGCTAAAGCGCAAATTTCTACGAGTTCTTCTAGAGGTGTGCATATTTATGCAGAGAACATTTCGTCATCGCTTGTAATGTAACTGTTTTTGTTGAGAATGTATTTCTGCTTACTGAATTCAAGGTGTAGCTTTTTTTTATTTCCCATATTGAATGTCTGTGTAAGCGATCGAGGGTTTTTCCCTGGCCGGGCCGCAAATATTTTAGAAACAGACGTACTGCATTCCAGCTGAGTGTTTCACTTCTAACTGTTCCCATTTCTTTTTTTCAAACAAGAAAACTGACTTTGAGAAGGGACACAAATTGCATGGCTGATCTACACAATTCCTACTACCTGATAAAATGTAAAAAAGGCTTATTTGCAAAGCACCTGTCGAAACGTACTTTTTTTGTGGCTGTTTCATGTTGATACCTACGACTCTGTTTCAATGAAAACTTTATGTTGTGGCTAACTAGTGTATAGTCTACTTATCAAAACCTAAACATCAAAGGATGCGCCAAGTGTGTCTCGTACCCTAGAATTGTCGGAATTCTCCAGTCAATCTTCAGTGTGCAGGGTTATGGCTATGCAGCTTTTCGAGGGCAACGACTGTGAAGACCCCCTTTTATTTTATTAGTTGCGAAGCAGCTTGTATTGGAGTTCAATCTGGTTGTGTGCAGCGTGACCACCTTTACAGAGCATGCGCAACATCCAGTCCCAGCACTGCCAGAACGCACTCACGCACTAGCGCGTTCTGGCTCATGTGACTGTGTAATAGGCTGCAGCCTCCCTCCCCCCTCACACTCTCACAGCAATCACGTGATGGCATTGGGGAACGAGATATTTCAGATTCTCAATGAACGCACGTTCTCCCGTGTGGCGTTTCGAACCTGCGTGGCGTGTTGCAACAAGAGTTTGGGACTAGTAACAGCAACAGAAACTACAGTGAATTCATGGTGTGCTCCATTTGCAAATATGCGTTATCATCGGGCAAGAGGTCCGTGATTAGCGGAACATTAAGTCAACCCATGCACCGTTTTGCATGCTACTGATGGTTGCTTTAATTGGGAGATAGTGCAATTTTTCATGCACTCGTTGCTTACCACCTTTAATCTCGGAAAGCTAATGACCAAAGGCAGGCCGCTTTGAAAAGTTGTTGTGATGATCCAACAGGCTGGATCAGATTGGTATACAGAACAGGTTGGTATTAGCAGATAGTTTAACTTTTCTGGGACGCTCATCCATGTTGTTCTGGTGGCTATGTTCATACTTGTTAACATTGTGGATCAAAAAGCAAATATTACTAATATCGGCTGCGCAAAATCTATTCACCAGTATTAGGTGGTGTATTCATTTACTGGAAAACACATAGATACGTAACTCTAAAGACTTCAGCGTTTCTCACGCTGCGCTGAAAATGTGACGATATCCGTGAAATGACGGGTGTTTTTAACGCTTCGCTCAAAATACGACGCTATGTCCGAAAAAGCGCTCTGCCGTCGACGTGGTTCTGCCACTTACCAGCGGCCCTGGTGTTTGTACAAACTCACGTTTCCCGACACTATACACTGTCAGATGACGTCATTAACTGACGCAGCAGGTGCATACAGAAGACTGTTGTCTTTCGACGTTATTTCCAGCCTGGCACGCAGATACGTGACTGATTTTGCTTCTGGACTTTGCCAATAAGTGGAAGGTGGCAGGCACTATACAATGAAACTTGCGCCCTCTTCCAAGTATGCAGTACCGTGCCCACTCCTATGACTGTGTTGGCGTAACAATGTTTATCGCCTATTGTCTGCAGCAAAGACAATCGGCTGGCGTCGCATTGATGCGGTGAGTGATTGATGTACGTGGCATTTTCGTGCAGGGTTTCAAGAGACGAAAAGCGTACCTCGTGACCCAACTGCCTCTACTAGAAACGATCGACGACTTCTGGGAAATGTTCGCCGCCAGTGGGTCTGTCACACTCGTCACGCTCGGTCCTCTCCAAGATGAGGTAATGGGAGTGACCTTTTTGCATCCATCATAAGCCCGAACGTACATTGGTAATCTCGTCCACATCTCTTTGCAGGTTCTGTGATATACCTTATGCATGACAAAACATAAGGAAGATAAAGTGACTTGGTCCCCTATTCTTTAAAATAAAATTAGTCACAGGCAAAAGTTACGTTTTGTTTCTTCTCAGTCGACTGTATTGATCAAACGGTTGCACATCACTTTTTAAAAGGCTGTAGGCTGGTAATCTAAACAAAATGCTATGAATGATAACCATGTGGGCTAGGACTGTTGTGGATGTTCAGGATGGTTCACATCTGGGTGAAGGCAAAGGTGTCCTTTGAAGCTCTCCAGAGCTTTTTCAAAATTTGCGAGTATGTATGTATGTATGTATGTATTTATGTATGTATGTACGTATGTATGTACGTATGTAGGTATGTACGTATGTGTCAGGGTTGCTCAAATATATATTACTCAAAAAGAGCCAGACATCAAGGTCAAAAAAGCTAATGTAGCCAAGCCACTATCTCTTAATCACCAAATTTGTAGCAAAATGGTAGAAAACTGGTATTACAAAAAGAGTTTTCACTGTTTTTCAACAATGAACCATATCATTTACAAAAAGCAATGGAATATATGCAAGAGCACAGGTTTATTTATTTTTTTGCTCAGTCTTTAGGCCATGAGCAAATTCTAAATATTTGGACAAATTATAACTTCCATATTCCTGAGTATACGCTATGTATATTGTATGAAGTAATCGCCAGAGACCGCATAAGCTGAAGCAAACTCGCGAGTGGAGTATGTCAGTGGATGTTCATCGTATAATAATTGATAGCGCAACCGGTTAGATAGAGGAAGAACAAAAGGACACAGTGGATATTTTATTCTTTTGTGTGTGGATATAAGTTTAGTGAACTGTTTGTAATTGAAGATACTGCTTTTTCTGGTCATGTGTTGTTCATGGGCATATGGTATAGCCATGTTAAACGGGAGAGCATTAAATACGTCTGTACAAACCCGACCGACAATATTTTGCGAGACCACCCTGTGTCTATGGGATGACCGACAATGCTCTTTGCGATGCCTGTGGTACCGAGGCGACATTGCAGCATGTCTTTCATGACTGTGTTCACAGCACTGTTCAGACACAATTCCTCTCATTCGCTTTCACTCGTATCGACAGCAGAATGATGACACTAACAACTATTCTCCAATGTCATCCTGAAAATTCAGCGAGAAGTCAAGCAAACTAGGCATTGCTGAAATTCTCAACAAGAGAATTGCATGAGTGACTGTAGACTGTGATGCCGTAATCGGCAGAGACAGCCACTCTGCGCTGTGACGTTGTGTGTGCGTGTGTGCTCCCACTTTATTGTTGGTGTTTCTTCACTCTTCTTTCAATCTTCTATTTCCCTGTGCAAGGTAGCATACCAGTTATGCCAAACTGGTTACATTCCTGCCTCTCTTGGCACTCGTTTTCCTGCTTGCTGTTAGAATTTTTCTTTATAAGCCTCAGATCGTGCTTATGCATAATGCGTCTCATTAACCTTTCTTTTGCTTTTCATATTTCTTTACTGGTTCTTGATATCCCTTTATTGTGGGATTTTCAATCACATTATTTAGATGTTCGGATAACTGGCTCCAACGTAGCCCGCGTTTTCCTGTTTTTTATAAAATAAACAGTAGTAGCATTACGTTTTCCTCACTCTCTAATAGACGACACCACAATTCTGGCCGAGCCTGAAGACAACAGTCAAATACGGAAAGGTTGTGGTGGAGCAGACCGACAGTCAAGACTTTCGAGGCCTCTTGGTGCGAACATTTAAGGTCGTCTACGGGTCGGTATGTCAAAATTCAAATATTTTACCGATACTCGTCGCCTATGATTCTTTGGTTTCGAAGCATTTGCCAAGACTACGACTCATAATGAAGCGCGAGGTATTGAATTAAATTGAATTTTATTGACATAAACTGTTCACAAAATGCAGTAGCGTAATAGATTCCTCTCAATCCCTAGCCGAAGGCTAGTAGAGATCTATTCAAAAGTATTCGGTAAAAAAGGCTTGTCATCTACAAAAAGAAAGAATACAAACACAAATATTGCAATACATTTATATGGCACGAAAACCTGATTGTAACATGGTGTACTCACAAAGCTTGCCGAATTTTCACACGTGCGATGATTTATTTTCTCTCCAGTTTACAGTCGTTGACTTGGAACCAAGAATATTAAAAACCTGGTGTCATTATTTGCGGGGATCAAACTGGTAACCACACTAATACTGAACCGACAGTCTTAGCATAGTGCGTATAGGTTGAAAAAAAAGACTGGAAGTTTTTTAGGGAGGCTAGTCGGCGTTAAATACACTGAGGCCTATATAGTCTCACAAAGCACGTAACAATAAAAATTAATTTTAAGCAATTGCGATCTTTTACAGTCTGCAGAACCTCCTTCTTATTGCTTCAAGAAGCGATGTGTGAAGCACTGAACAACGGTTGTTGGGGAGCACTAGCAGCTGTGATTAAACAGGTGCCTCTGTCAAGAACACATCAAAAAGAATCCTTCTAAAAGCATCCCCACGAGACCTTGCGTTTTCATTTTCTGAATGTGTAGAAATGAGGATCCGTCAATCTTACTTGAATTTCTACAAACAGCTTCGTCACAGAGGGTATTGCGAGAAAGGTGCAAAGCTGCGAAACTCGAGTAAGTTTCAGCAGGGTGCCCAAGCATTTTCGGTTGATGTTCTAAACCTACAGCGTTAAAGAGCTCATTAAGCATAAATTCCGGTGTTGACATCATTGGTTGGGAGATAAAAGTCGTGATCTTGTCCGTGACTGAAATATCACGATAGAAAGTATATATATATATATATATATATATATATATATATATATATATATATATATATATATATATATATATATATATATATATATATATATATATATATATATATATATATATATATTACTTTCCCGGCCCACGTAAGGATTGGACAAAGCTCGTCTGTGTGGCAATCAGGTGTTCTATCAGATAGACACAATATTTGTTGAAACTACTTTGGAAAATACGCCATAGCATTGCCATGTACTGGATTGATATGTGGCATTAAACGACCGAAAACCACCATTCCATTATGAGAGACGCTGTAGTGGAGGGCTCTTGACATTTCGACCACCTGGGGATTTTTACCGTGCACCCAAATCTGAGCACACGGGCCTGCAGCGTTTTCGCCTCCATCAAAAAAGCAACAGCCACAGCCTGGATTCGATCCCACGACTTGCGGGTCGGCAGCCGAGTACATTAGCCACAGACCACCACGGTGGTTTGCCATGTACTGGAAGGAGTGGTTTTAACGCATGTATTAATGCACGGCAGAAGCGGAGACTCACGCCAGGCGTCAAAAAATAATTGAGCAAGAAGTAGGTGTTTTATAGGCCAAGCCATTACAAAGCGCTCCCATGTATTTATAATTATCTACAGCAGAACCATCAACAATGTCAACAGCTACGTAGATTTGCATGTTGCCCGACGGACCGGTAGTGGACCCTTCCCTGATTCGCAAGAGGATTAATTATAGCGTAGTGGGCACTTATCAGGTGTGTTGGTTATAGGCATTGAATAACACTTTGAAATGACCAGTGTTGTGTGCGCATTCGTTCGTTTCTTTGCGGCTTGGTTGACGCATGCATGCGCAGAGAACCGATGCAGGCTAGCGATTCAAAAGCCGATGCGCATAAGGTCCGACTACTCGAATCAGGATCTACTCTTCAAAGCAAACCACAGGTGTCCTCAAATTTGTCAACTGTCCTCACTATATTACCATTCCAGTGGACGCCACGGCAAATACTAAATTGGTTCAATCTAGCGCTTCCTTGATTTGTCCATGTGATCTGCTTCATTTTGCAGCGACCAGCCCGTATACTGAAGCAGTTCCACTCACAGTCCTGGAACAGGGCAAGCACTGTGCCAAGTTCCTGCGACCTGGTACTAGAGGTACTGCAACACGTCGACCGGTGGCAGATGCAAGCCGAAGGAAGAGCAGTCGTGGTACAATGCCTGTGAGTACGGAGAAAAATGAGTGGAAGTACCGAAAGCTGATTAGTTATTACCAGCTGTTACTATAACTCTTACTTTTTATTAGCTATTACCTAGCTACCTAACTAATATTACACACTATACTATGTGACGTACATAAAGTATACTTCTGAAAAACCAAGCAAAACCCTATTTTTAAAGCTAGTGGTCCCTCAAAATAACTCAATCAAGTGTGGCCCTATTGTTGGTACCGTGGTCCCAGTAATCAGCTGCTGAATGAATGTCGTGCGTTCAATGTCGACCACGGCTGTTAAATTTCGATGCAGGCAAAGTGATAGACGCTTGTGTATATTGTGCGATGACTTTGCCACTAAAGAAACACCAAGTGATCAAAATTCTCAGAGAACACGACTAAGATGTACCTCCGAATCCTATCGTGGTTTTGGCAGACAAGACAAGATATTGTTAAATTGGACAGAAGGTTTATGTCTCTGTTCACTTGCATGTCATGTCACTGCCCAATTCTCTATAAGGTGCTACTCTATAGAAAAAAAAGCCTCTAAGAAAAAGCGTAAATGGGTTCGACTGTTGCAATACGCATATGCTATTTTTTCTTACATGATCAATAATCCTGTAGCCAATTAAACTTTCTTCTAGTGCAAAGATTTTCACTACGGCGCAGCACACATCTCTTCCTCTATGAAAAATTAGGTCACTTTTTTCTAGTGGTTTCCTCAGTGGCCAAGCACCAAAAATGCACAATTCAAATTTGAGGCTATGAGCTACCTTTAAGTATCAAAACCTTCAGCACTTGTTTTAGGGAAGGCGATGCTATACAGCAAACCAAGACTCCTATCTGATATTGATTGTGATAGCACAAGTAGAAACGATATTAAAATGAGCTCAGAGTACGTCTTAAGACTGATTGTGCAGAATTAGAGCCATAATAAAAGATGCCAAAAAGTCACCTACCGGTGCAGGTATCAGAGTATTTCAGTGCTTACATGTGAAAAAAAAGGCTGGCCCAGTTTGAAGTTTTTTATTCTAAGTCTGTTGCCATGATGTAATTTGGAAAGCTCGTGGTGTGTTCAATGCCACCTATGTATACCTCAGCATTCGAAAACCAAGGTGCAACTTTCAATGGCACAGATCAGTAAAAGGTTGTTGCAAGTGGCCAAAAACATAAATTGCAATGTACCATATAGCAGAAGCTGGCGTTCGAGTCACTATTACTATTGTTCAAGAATTCGATGTACTTTACGAAGGACAAAGAAACTTTTCAGCGTGAGTTGCTAACTGTCGCGCATCAAAGCACCTCTTCCGCGGCTGCCCTCGCTATAATGCGTTGAGAACTTTTGTAGCAGCTGCTCCAACTCGCATAGATCAGAGACCGACAAAGGCAGAAACCATGCTCGAATGTAGACCTGTGAAGTGATCGGGGTGGAAAGGAGGCGAAGGCTGTGCTCAACTTCTTGAATGCAACAGGCTTGCACCAGCGATCATTGACTTATAATATTACGATGGCTGTGAAGTGTGACTTCGTTTTTGCGTGCTCTCTCCACTCTCTTACTCTTTCCTCACTTTCGAAATTCTCCAAACTCTTTTCTCTGTGAAGGGCAGAATACCAGTCCTCCTAGCCTGGTGCCATTTCTTCTCTTCCTGTTCCTTCCTTCATTTCTTCCGCACACACCAGGAACTTCAACTTTGAAAATATTGCACTAATGATGCTCTCGCTTTCAGGGATGGCTGCCAGGAAAGTGGTCTGTACTGCGTGTGTGCAGCGATATGCGACCAGCTGAAGCTCGAACAAGAGCTCGACGTGTTCCGATCCGTGCGCAACGTGCGCTGTAGCCGTCCTGAATTCATCGTCGACTCGGTAAGGAAAGCGAATGAACTGAGTGGTTTCTTAAATCACTCTGCTGGGCATAATGACGCGTTGTTATTCTTGCAGCGAAGAATTCAGTCATATTTGAAAACAGTGTGATACAACAAGGACGAGGAAAGACCAAACAGGACTAGTGCTGTCTACAAACTACTGCATTTATTTTTGCAGTATATGTACAGGGTGTCCCAGGTAACTTTAACCAGAGTTTAAAAGTATGTCGACATATGCGATTATGACATGATCAAATACATGTTGCTAACAATTGTCTAGAGTTAGACTATTCTTTGCTTTCTCAAATATTATTTAAATAATATGTTTAATTAACTAACTTTTCAAAAAAACAAAGATAGATAAAAAAATTTCATGAGAAAGCTTTAGATCAGTTTGAAAAACGTCCGATTAGACAGTTTTGAACTTTACATCCCCTAGGTATTAGTGGTTTTTGCTAATTAAGAATGCCCGCGAAATACGAAAAAATACCACGCGACAAACCCGCTCGTGCGCAAGTGCACCCAATGATTCTAAAGCTCCCTAATGTTCTGCGCACGAACGACCTTAGCATTTGCCTTATTGTGCTGTCTCGGCAGGGTCGCAAGGATGGTGGTGGCTTTCCGATGAACACGTTTTGCTATCGGCTACAAAAACGATAACCACTGTGACTGCTTATCGCTGTCATGAACCGGTGTGAGGAAAGCGTGTTGTTCGTCAGGGAGTACAAGAATCATCGTGCGCACTGACGCGCGAGTGGGTTTGTCACGAAGTATATTTTGTATTTCGTGGACATTTGTAATTAGCAGGAAAACACTGATACTTAACAGACATAAAGTTCTCAACTATCTATTTGGGCGTTTTGCAAAACGACCTACAACTTTCACATTGAAAATTTGTATCCATCTTCATCCCTTCAAAAGCTAGTTAATTAAACAGATCTAAATGAACAATATTTGATAACACGAAAAATACTATAACTCAAGGCAACGGTGAACAACATGCATTTCATTGGGTCTAATTACGTGTTCCGGCATATTTTTAAACTCTGGCTAAAGTTATGGGGGACACCCTGTATATATGCATTCTAGAAAAAAAGAAAACATGGAGGAGTGGGAGATTCTTCGGAAACATGGGCGCATGCCTGGATAGTGTTGAACACTCAACTGCGGAGATGACGGCTTTGCCTCTTAATGTAATAAATGGGGAGTTGATACATTAATGACCGGCAACATGAATGGCAAACGCGTGGCATGTTTCGTGGGCGCAGTTATCTTAGTGACGGCGCACCGCGCTTACCTTGTGGAAATTTGAGGTGCAACGACATTCATCAAGATGTATTGCGACGTTGTTTCCTATTTTAGTTATAATGTAGCTAGAACGTTCACTCGAGTAATCGTTCACACAGCGGTTGGCCTGTCCAAGGTAGAAACTGCCGCAGATTGTGTGAACCCTTAGATAACACCAACATTGCACGCATCAACGCGAGTGAAATGTCATTTCTTGCACACCTGACTTGCTGGATTTGGGTCGTTAACTTAGTGGCACAGCGAAAGAAGTGTAATGGGTACCCAGTAAACTACCTTTCAACTGGCGCGAGCGGAGGCTTTCTTAAACTGGGGCACGCCATGTTTATAACTTATCAACGCAACGTTTAGTCCGTTATCAGATGACAGGGAAGTTGATGAGCGCCTCTAATCGATTAATATGCTGGGTTTAACGCCCCAAAACAACCACATGATTATGAGAGACGCCGTAATGGACGGCTCCAGAAATTTTGACCACCTAGGGTTCGTTAGCGTGCCCCCAAATCCGAGCCGACTGGCCTACAGCATTTCCGCCTCCATCGGAAATGCAGCCGCCGCATCCGAAATTCGATCCCACAACCTGTGGGGAAAAGCGCCTATACTCTCTTGGAATGACCTCCATTAAATCGTTTAATAACTTTTCTGGAAAGCCTACTGTCGTGAATTTGTGAACTTGATGTGAGCCTGACTTAAGGCATTTTTAATTACAGTGCTCTGGCACTGTGCTTTCACGTTGCCGTTGCGCTGTCTCGAGCAGGCCGCATAGTGTTGACACTAACACCACTCTCGTCCACCTACGTCTCACTACTCCAAGCTCGTCAAACGCGTCATAGCAATGTGCGCAATGAAAAATTCCCTAATTAAGTCTCATTGACGTCAAGTTCTAAAGCACTTCTCTAATCAAGTGCACAGATTCACAACAGTAGGCTCTGCAGAACAGTTCATACTTGGTTTAGCGGGAGTCATCTCAAGGAAGTAGAGGCGTTCTTCGACCACCACACCGGCATCCAACGACACAGTGAAAGTCGTGCTGAAACCTTATCTACAGAGCGAGTCCGGCATCACCTAAAAGCTGCCGCGTGCCCCAGCGTCAACGCGGTTTATTCAGCACCCATGAATCTTGGCTCGTTGTGCAACACAGTGAAAAAGCCATGTCTTGCAAGCCGGGAGTGAAAGAAAAGACATGTCCCAAGCTTTGTTCTCTGCAAGGTTGGTGCCATCTACAAGGTTCCTACATCATGTGGCAGCATCTACGTTGATTAGACTAGCCACTGTGTGAATGATGACTTGCGCGAACATTCCAACACAATTGGAACTAAAACAGGCGGCAACTCAGCATTGCACCGCGCTGAATGCGGTCGGATCCCGAACTACCACCAACGAGCAGAGTGTGCCGCTACTGAGATACGTGTACACGCAAAATATATGAAGCCTTTGCCATCTGCGCCACTGGCCCGCCATCTATAACACAGACAAACAGATTAACTAGCTCCGCAGTTGAGCGTTCCACGTGATCAGTCCAAGCGGGCATGTTTCAGGACAATCTTCTTTCCTCCGTGTATTCTAGTTTCCGTAATTCCTAGTACATATTTGTATGGCAAGAATAAATGTAGTTGTTTCTACTATGAAAGAGTTTATTAGCGGTTGAAGGACGATACGCTTATCAGCTATGACGCTGCGTGAAGTACAGTCCACCAAGACAGCAGCAATCAGAAGCACTAGCCGAGTGAGCCGAGTGTTTGTTATGGTACTAGATGGAGGAGCATCTTCTTCACAGTATTTAGCTTCCCAGTGCCAGTCCAGTTTGGTCTATCTCGCTCATTGCATCACGCAATTTTCCGCTATGAATTTGTACCAATAGGCTCGAGTTCACACGCTACTCATGGAATAGGAGAATTCAATACAGTTTCAGACACTCGTTAATCTATACCAAGAAAAGTGTTGCTCGTTTCGGCAACCCTGGCCTTTCCACGTAAGAGGCACGCTAAAAGTCATTTCGATCCCACTACTAACTGGCAATGGCATAATGATCTCTAAGTAAACATCACGTGCACTCTACGAAAAAAAAAGCATGTGTGGCACTTTTCGGAGAATACTGACATATTACGTAAATGACTCCTCGAGGAGGCCTGTTAACTCTCTTGGTGGTTTCATGACCCTCCGAAGATATCAATGATTTCCAACAAGAGTATTTTTTCTCATTAAAATGACCCATATTGCCACGTGGTCGGGAAGTTTGTGAAGGCAGCGCACTATATTTCCACGATTAAACTTGAATTGGCCGAACCTGTGGCCAGCAAACGGAAAGCCAGCAGTATACACTGGCACTGCTAGCGGTGAACAGAATGCCAGCCACCGATCGAGTGATCTTCGGTAAGGCCGTGTTTGTTCGAGTATTAACTGCGCTGATAAGGCTCGTTCACACCGAAGGCGCCGCGACAAGCCGGGTAAGCGGGCTTTTCTAAGCGGCGGGGTGGTAAGTGCGTCCGCACGTCTCTTTTGGCTGACCGCACGGCAGAGGAGGTGGGCATCTCGTGCGCTTGTGCACGTGTCATGATCACGTGTCAATGCGTCTCCCTATGGTACACCAGCCCCACCGCCACGTAGCGTTCTGATTAGCTGTGGCAAAACAGCGAGCTTTGGTGGGCGGCAAAAAATTGCTCCGGGAGCGATCGTACTTTCCGCGTCGTTTGCCGTTCCGCTTTCGCCACCTAGAGAGGAGGTTTTTTCAGCTATCCGCTTTGCCGCCTTGCAGCTTTGACTGCCCGGACTCAGGTGTGAACGAGTCTCTAGCGTATATGTGCGCAAACCTAACAGGTGATCCTAAAATAACATGAATGCGCTCAGGTATTCTGGGGAGCTTCCTGTAAGGATTCATCTATGCGTGCAATAGGCCACCGACGTAAAACGTTGTTAGACAGGGGCAAGCCAGAGCTTTCAAAAAAAAAGTGAAACGTCTGTTTTTTTTCTTACAATGTTTATTTTGAAGAAGGCTTATAAACACAGCAAATAACCACTTGCAAAACCAGAATGAATGACCTTTTTACTTAAGGACGTCCTATTGACAAGCTTGTAACTGCTAAAAAATTCAGGAAAAGGTTACAGCACCGAGACTACATTGTGGGGGTATTAAACTACGCGTATGTATGTTAGCTGCACATGTGAAAACGTGTAAGCACGACATTTCAATATTTAAATGAAACTCGTATGTCTCTATGCTTGCAAAAAGAGGAAGAAATGTCGCATGAGCCGAACGGCGTTTCAGTTTATAGGTTTCGAAGAACTATAGGCGCGTTTTGCCTTTCTCGGTGCCATAAGTGCGTAGACGACAAGCATGCGGAAGATACATGCACAAAGTACCATGGAAGGTGCAGCTGTCTTTAAATTCAAGGCACCGTACGCCTAGGACTTGCATTTATAATACAAAGCCAATTTTGTCAGAAGTAGCTCACCAATGCTGCTAACTCAAAATGAGCATGAACGCAGTGCGGTATGGCGTACAGCGGCTGGGCAGTTTGTTTTTATATTTCCTATTTGACGTACTTTCAAAACAAACCAAGTATATGTCTCAAAGATTGCTTTTTTCTAGAGGCTTCTTTATTACAAATTGTGTTTATTAGCAATCGCTAGCTTAATTCTCAGTCAGAGTGCTTCGTTGCTACAGCACTAAAGCTATTTTGCAGCTGCAATGTGCAGCGTGTGAACACATGCATGTTACAGTAGTTCGTACCTGATACCGCAGTGTGACATTAATGTGAAGTATTTTAACATTAATTATGCTTGCGTGGTGTTACAGATATGCTGCATTGTTTCCTGAGATATAAAGACCCTCGTCATGTTGTATATTTGCTTAAAGACATGATGAGTAAATAGGCTTCAACTCTTCTTATGTTTTGCAGGAACAATACAGCTTTTGCTACGATCTGGCTCTCAGCTTTCTGGACACATTTGACACCTACTCCAACTTCCAGTAAACAAATGGAGTGCTGCTTATTTATGGAGGCCGTTTTTTTCAACTCACTGCTCCTAAGGACGCAGAATCAATGTAATAAACAGTTTTAAGTAAGATGGCATACTTTTCTTTATTCCCGTTTGGACACTTATGCGACGAACTTGACAAAAACTTGTGAGCTCAAATCGCTAGGTCTTATTTGATTGTGCACACCAATTTATAACACCTAGCTTCACTATCCAACAAACAGAGATAAATACTACTAATCAAGAGCTCAAACGGGTCATGTACGCAAGCAGCATTGCTTGTAACAATGCCAGTGTTACAAGCCAGTGCTTCTTATATTGAGAACCCAAGATAACTAATATCATTCGGTGTATCATGCAATAAGGGCACCATAGTGTGCTTGCTTCCACTGCTGGCATAACTGCTGTGTGAGAGAACTGGCCCAAAGCCATCTATAGACCATCGTATAGCGCTTCCACTACTAACGAATTACAGTATACTGCTGGTCTACTCGAATATAAACTGTTTTAATGCTGGAACTATAACTTCTGAAAACAAGTAAAAATTGCTCTCATTTTTTTCTCTTCAAATAGCACCTTTTAAATGATCCCGCAGTTTGATTATCTATAATGCAAGTTCGATGCATATTTTTACGTAAGCCTCAAATTCTCTATATGCCATGGACGCGGGTACCTCACAAAAAAAGCGTGCTTCAGAACTACGTAACACGTCGTGTGGCAGCACTTCGATGCGTACGCATCGAGTGAGTGAGTAAAAACTTTATTGAACATGTCCGGCGTCATTGAGCGGGGTGGGGCTACAAGCACCCCGGCCTAGGTGACGGCCTCGAGTCCTTGGACCCGGGCGGCATCCTGGGCTTGCCGGACGGCCCACAGTTGATCGGCAAGGTCGTGGCTGAGCAGAGCCGCCTCCCATCGCGCCTCGTGGTTCGAGACTGCCATGCCTACCGGGTTCGTAGGGGACTGCTGCGCGTTACCGGTACACTTCCACAGCATGTGCTGCAGCGTCGCTCTGGCTCCGCACGCCTTACACGCGTCGGACGTATAAATGCCTGGGTAGCAGACGCGAAGGATCACCGGATTCGAACAAATTTTTTTTTACGATGGAACTTGCCTAACCCAAGCAGGTAAAAAAAAGTGAGGGCTGTTGCACGCGATTCGCGCTCTCCGCCATCATCTACAAAAGAATGGGCTCTAAAATAAAATACCTTAGCCGATACGGCGCTAGATATTTTTATGCAGAAAGTTACATTCTCCGTGAGTACATGGCAGCCGGCATGAAAGGCGAGTTGCTTGCTCGAAACTTTTCGGTGTGTCGCGAATTATACATATTCGGCAGTAAAGGGTTAGTTGACAGAAGAAGGACAAAGAACAAGCTCAAGAAAGCAGAACATGGTGTTAAGTTTCAGGTAATGAATTACGCACATACACTCAAAACAACACGTCGTTCGCAAGATACGCGCAAATGTAATCAACTAGAAAAAAATAATAGCGACAAATGGCTCCTACGAAGTGACTTTCATTCTGAGTGTGCTTTTAGGTAAGTTTTCGAAAACGTCTCATCAGTGCAGCTGCGCCAGCGAGACAGAAGGTGTTGTGAATGATCAATCGAGGCAGTGGATTAACAAATCAAGAAAGGAACGAACAGCAGCACACTGTTTCTGTGCTATCTGGTACTTTCCGCTATCATAGTTCGATTCACTCTTGTCATATTCTTTCTCAAAGCAATCAGCTTGATACAGACGTTACGGAGGCTAGAGCGTTAGTAAAATTTTGATTGATTGTGTGCAAGCGCAGCAAATGTCACGCTAACTGAAAAAGCCGACTATCTTTGTCATTCAGCTTGTGTTACCGCGATTTTATGAGTTGTCGGTATACCACATGCTTTTTTATTTCCACGAATTCATATGAATTATCCACACTACTTATGGTGTGATGTATGGTCAGGAAAATGAATTTCGACTCTACATATATCTGTGCACATGTTCTGGATCGTTTTGTGCATTTCCAGTTGGCCCGTTTCCTTCACTTGTTCCTAAGAACAGAAAGTCATCATTCGGAAAGCACATGAACACCCAATGCATCCGCTCCTGCGTCCGTCCATGCGTCCATCCGTCCGTATAGCCATCCGTGCGTCCGTCCATGCATCTGTCTGTGTGTCCGTTCGTCCACCTATTCAGCACTACAAGTACCACCATCTCGCATCTTTTCACCATATATTCCTCATATAGAAGCACCACCATCCAGCGGACATTCCAAGGACTAAATGAGAGGTGGCACACGCACACTTTTTTACGGCTTGCACTTCGTGTCTACTTCCCACCTTTAACCACCTTGAGTTCATGGTATATACTAGTTCACTGTATTCATGGCACTGCGGCCCAACGCTCGCTAAACCTTTTTAAAACCAAGGAGGTTATGCCCAGCGAGTATAACGCAGCAACCCTTTCTTGTCAGATAGTGCTTAATGTACATGCCAATGACTGCTAATGGGGAATGAGAGACAGGAGAATTCGGCTTGTAGTTAACGCGCACGCTGCCAAATTTTTATTGTTCAACAACGCACAGAAGAAATCTCCCACCGGCACCACCTTGGAGGTCAAAATGTAAGACTGGTTACACATTACGACTACTACTACGACCCCGAGGGACGAACGGGTGCCCCTATAAGGACCTTCGCACCTAAAAGCCAGTGGTGGGTGTGGCCATACCTTCGCTCACGAGAGTTGGACCATGCAAGCCGCCTACCTCCCGAGCAGTGCTGAGACGATGAGGAGTATTTCCGAAAGTGCTACGTATTCAGAAACACTCCTTGAATTAAACTTGACTCCCCACAGCCTCCAATGCAGCACAAACGTGTCTCGAACGCGGTGTCTTTAGTCGGTGCCAAGGCGTTAAACACAAATGCGTTCCAGACGCGCTGCAATAAAGGCAGTGGCAAGTCAACTTCAAGACAAAAAACAATTCTGAATACGGGCAAGATAGTGCACAATTCATTTTCACGTCATTTCGGCGGTGTTTAGCTTGTTGCGAATGCGTCACGTAAATTCCACACTTTGCTCGAGCTGCTACCATCTCCAAGCCAAGTACTCCGTGGTGGCAATGGTGCCACTGTCCCAGAGGAACGAACTCGTTTGTATCTGGTGACAGAAGGCCAAGGCAATGAAAAAACAAAACAACAAAAAGAATTCTGCATTCGAAGAAATGCTGGTGTCACTTTCGGGCATCGCTGATTGCTTCCAGCAGTTTTGCGACTGCGGTCGCGCGACTGAAAATTGAGCAAGAAGCGACAAGCCAAAGCGGTCGCTTTGCGACCGTTTGCGACCACTCGCGACTGTTCTCGACCAGTCGCAAATGCTCGCGCGACCACTGCTAGTCACCGGTGTGCACCAACCTTTAGACGAAAAAATAAAAATAAAAATGAAATAGCAGCGTCCAGAGCCACTGTAGACCATATATAATGAGAATGTCTAGCCTTAGTAAAAAATTCTGAGGTCACGGCCTTCAAAGAAGAGCTTCAGGTGCCTTGGCGGACTGCGCTGCTCAGTTTGTGCCTGGATAAGCAACTTTGGGTGATGCAGCAGGCCAAGGAAGCTGCCGGAGGACACGGTTTCTTCGTTAGCTCCTATAGGTAGAAGCCCAGCCCAGCAATCGACCGGAAATTAAGTCTACTTCTCTCTCCCTCCTTTGTACGTGCTTCGCAGCAAATGTCATTAGAAGACGAAAGTCTTCTGCCGGCCTTTTTTCTTGCTAGCGTCGCATTTTCAGTGAAGCCTAAGAAATGTTAGGGTCTTCAGAATTGCGTATCTATGTATTTTCTAGCAAAGAAGCACACCAACTAATACATAAGTATTGATGTTGCGCCTTGAATATGCGTAATGTTTGCTTTTTGATAGAAAATATTCAAAAAATGAGCGCAGTCACCAATTTAAGATGATTAGGCGTTCGGCAAATGCTTAAACAATGGCTGATTGGCTCGATTTGTGTGACGGACAGACAAACAGACAAGAACCAAACTTTTTGCCTTGAAGTTTCCCAAGAAAGCCTATCATATTTAAGAATCCTACGCTGCGCATGTGTGTTGCTGTGACAATGCAAGTGCGTCGAGGAAGAGGAGAAAATTCACCTTGGCGGAGCCTCGAGCTCAGAAGCATGCGCAAAGTCTTTCTCTGAGGTTGTAGCCGCAACTGTAGAGTTATGGCTATAGAATTTGTTCCAGCACAATAATTTAGGCATTGTTAAAAAGAAATACGGCCACTTTTTCAATTAATAGCAGACATGCTGAATTAGTAGCCTGCGCAGCGTACGTGCTGTAGAGAATTTTGTTGATTCAAGAAGTAATATTAGTCTCCTTGGCGAGACATTATATTGATGAGGTGGTGCATCTGTGCAAGATATGCTTTCATGCACTCAAAAAAAAAAGACACAAAGCAGTGCTTGCATATGCATAGTTCGTTAAGCTAACGACAGTGGAGAGCTATTTACAGTGCAGAAAACGTAGCTACCCTTATGCACGCACATCCTAGTGACGTGGCTTCTCTCAAGTTATAATAAAGATTGACGAGCACATTCCTTGTAAAGAGGGTTGACTAATGACTTCTGGTGCTAAGTGAACACAAAAATGGCCGAGTTAAGCACATGCATTCGCCTCGTTGTTTTGAGTGTTAGCGTGTCTGCTCAGATACCATATGAAAACAATCCGGAAAATTTTGCATGGCAACGTGCCGGCGACGTAAGTGTTACCAAGATTCTCTATTTCACATTTTTTCTTTTCAGTTAAGCAGTTCAGACCCATCTATATTGATCCGAAGCTATCGCAAATTTTTGCCCATTGGTAGCATTGAAACGCGAATCCTGTATTCATTGAGTATTATATGTTTATTATTCCATATTTGGTATAGCTAAAGGCGAATTTCGAATTCGTGAAGGCAGTGCTTGACAAGATGAATGCTCAAAAATAAACTGTCACAATAATATGGTCAACGTACTTCATTGCCTTCAGTATTCTTAACAATATCTCGTAACAAAGCGAGGCTACTGAGATAGCACTAACATTATGTAAATATATGTAAAACAAAGATATATTCGCCAAATACGCCAAAACGTGATTCACTATAGAAATTATAAGAAATGTCGATTACATATATGTGCCGAAGACATAGCAATCTGCATAAACAAGCCCACTTGCTAAGCTCTTCTACTGATATACAGACGCCGGGGTCGAACTTGTACCGCAAATATTCGCAAAGTGCAATGAATGGCGTATTTTATTCCCAATTCTTACATTTTTGGTTGTTGCTGTTTTTAATCAGCGCCGCCTTAGTTTTTTTTTATTGCACAATGCTTGTTCCATCCTTAAATTAACATTTTATTTGCATTTTTGTGTTTGTATGAGCACGTTCATTTACATTTTGTCGTTACTGCGCATTGTTAGTGCACACCGTGCGGAGCAATTAAAGGACCCAGGCTGACGTATGATATCGTCGTCCCATGTCGCTTGGCGTAACGCAGGCAAGACCGCGCATAATGTAGCCATTCATATCTTACCCGCGTATAGCAAGGATACGGTAAACGAAAGTTAGATCAAGGCCCGTATTCACAAACCAACTTTGGCCTTTCCTCACGTTTTCCTGAAGTTTCAGTACTCTCTACGTGCGTTATAAGGGCACGGAAATGGTAACAGGGTAGAATATAACAACGAGATTGGTTCATTTATACTAGCCTACTTTGTTCTGCAATCACAATAACGGCTTAAAACCGATGAGGAAAACTCGAGGTAAGGTCGAGGTTGGTATGTGAATACGGACCTAAAGAGCCTCTAAACCACGAAGGACGCTCACGTGCTCCTCTCCATGCCGGTCCTCTATCAAGAACACCTGGGATGACGTCCGCTGAAACTGCATACAGCAGGAGCAATCAATGCGTAAACGCAGTAGAAGGGACCTATTCCTCCGGGTAAAACCCCGGTCGGACAGCTGGGTTGATGGTTTCATGCTGGTTTCACGATCGTCAGGGTGGCAGCCTAGCAACAGCTTCCTCAATGTGAGCCTAGAAAAGTCTGAGGCGACCACGGCACGACACAAAGAGACGATGGAATGATGCGCTTCTTTCGCCGGGGTATCTCCCTACTCGTTTCACTAAAATCCCATGTAGCAATTGGTCTATCAAGCACCAGTTCTAACTTTGAAGAAGATATACAGAGTCCCGTTTTCGTTTCAGGTACTTTTCGGTAGCATCCAGGAATTTCTGAAGGGCATGCTCCTCGGCCCAGTTGGACCCCCTAGCATGCACAGCAAACGATGATATCGCCCTAGTAGAGCGCTTGGTTTATGCCCTCGACTCTTACGAGCTTTTTCGAGAAACTTTTCATCGCTAGATTAAAACTAAGGAGGGAGATAAGCGCGCCCTGTGGAGCTCCTAAATATAATTCTTCGGATCTCAGTTGGCCGATTTTATGGCGGCTATATGGTCTCATAAGAAACAGATAAAATACGCATGGATGCGTTTTCGTATGATTAGGACCAAGACAAATTTGGGAATAAATATGTGCGTGATCTTGTCCAAGCCTTTGGGTATATCTAACACCAAAACACTTATGACATCTCTGGTATTCATGTCAACCTGTCATTTGATCAGCAGCAAATTGTCCTGCGTTAATAGAGAGGGCCTGAAACCTTTACATGTTATAGGGAAACAGTTCACGCTCCTCGATGTATCTTGTTGCTCTTTCGTAGAGTACGGGCTCAGCCACCTTGCCCACGCAGGAAGTAATCGAGATCGGTCTGAGTTTCTCCGCTGGAAGCGTTTTACCTGGTTTCAGGATGAATACTACAGACGCTGTCTTCCAAGGGTCTCGAAGCCAGACAGTTTTTCACGTATGGTTCATCTGTTCCGTAAGCTAAACCGTTGATTTTTTATTGGGGTTGCACAGGAGTCTCTTGAAGATGCCATTCGGCCAAGGCACTGAGCGCCCATTCACTCCGTAGCACCATTGTGACTTCGATTTAGTGATCGGAGCGTCGAGCTGCTCCGTGGGTTCACCTCTGTACTCTGGGTAGTCCTCGTGGCCCGGGGGGCCTACGGAGAGGTACCTAGCTGTTAGGCTCTGAACTATGTCTGCAGCTGGCTTCAAAACAGTGTTTTTATTCAAAGCATTTGCAGTTCTCCGAAAGACCATCACCAGGCGTCCTGGTTGATTATAGCCAAGGCTGCGGCAAAAGCGAAGGACATTCCACTCGTGATCGCTGTGGAGACTTCAATGCGCCACATCAAGCATAGGGTTATGTAAGACACTCTCTGCGAGTTATGAATCTACTTCAAGCGGTAAGAAACTGGTCTTTAAAGCTAGTCACGGACCCACAGTTCCCCACGTCCATGTCGCGAGACACCACGCCGGATCTGACCTTTGTTAAGAACGCTAGCGGTGTTCGTTTGCACAACGAGCACGAAAATCTGGGCAGTGAAGACATTATTGTGAAAACTTCTATCAAAACTTAGGCCACTTTCCTAAGGGCGTTCAGCGTAGTAGACAGGGGTGCCTTCCGTAAACTCTGGGCAGATGACTCCAAACAGTATGAGTCGTTTGCAGACCTCTTGCTGAAACTAAAGAAAGACGTCAAGACTGTTACTGAAATACTCGAAACAGAACTAAAAGTCAACAGGGCGGTTGCGCACTTGGCGCACCTGGTAGATGCGGAAAACTTGCTATTCGCCAGATGGCAAATGCACCGACAAAACGGAGGCTGCGTAAGAAAGTAGAGATATTAAATTATGAGATTGAAGTGCATTGCCAAGAATTGAGCTACCAGCAATGGAATAAGGTTCGCTTGGCAATCGATGAGCATATGTGCGTAGGATGCAAGTGGAACCTCTTGAATGAACTGCTAAACGAGTCACAGTCAAAAACCAATCAGTCCCTAGCCATTGAGAGCCTAATACACGATCTGAAAGAGAAGGGGGCAAAAAAAAAACATGCACGAAAGAGCTGGTGTTTCCTAAGCTTCACTAAGACGACATGGTGCTGCCACCTACCAATTTCTCTGTGTTCTATAACGCCTTCGTTTCTTGAAATTACTGACAAATGGTGTTCATATCCCACGCTCCACCTACTCACCCACTTTCTAACGCAAAACGTCAAATGAGCACTTCATTCTTTCTCTCCAGACGCAATACTAACGTGTTCCTAGGACCTTTGCCCGCGATGCACGCCGATACGCCGCTAATGTTTTACAAATCTTTCCTTTATTGCTCTCTTACTTCGCTCTTCGTTTCAAATACAAGCTTTCTGGCATCTGGCGTCTATTTTATAATCTATGTATCTCGAGAAATAAAACACACAACTGAAAAGATCTAAAAGGCAGATTATTCATTGCTTTCCATAGAAATACATCACAGGCCTACGAATAGGCACACGTTGAGGGGGCATATAGAGTGATTCAACAAATTATATATGCAATGCATTGTTCGCCACCCATACGGCTCACTTAAGTCGTTTTTTTTTACATTCAGGGAAATCTGCGCCGCGCGAAAGCAACTGCACGAGCGCATTACTTCTGTGTAATATATGTCCATATAATTATCTGCTTATCAACATCCGTAAACATGCAGTGCCTTCTTAATGAAAAATTTATTCACTTTTTAGTTATTTTTTGATAAAAAATAAATACGGATGTCTCTAAATTGTTCAACGACGTCGAAATATCTTGATACCATATCGGTAAGCATGAAAGATGCCGCTGAGTCAGTTTAGACGCACTATAAAAATTAAGCTTGCTAACTTTTTCATCGAATATATAAAGTATGTGAACATTTTGCTGTCAGGAGGATCCTCCTAAAATGGCTCATAGTGCTCAATTCATAGAAAAATAGTTAATGAGAGCGACTGAAGTTTAGTTACGAAGGTCACTTGTTTTAGTCTATGTCACATAATACAAGTTTTGGGGAGTTCAGCAGCACATACATCAGCGACATCACAGTCAAAACTTTGATTGCTGGTTAGTGTATGTTATGAATCTAGACTGCTTCAATTTATTGCGCATATGAGCCAGAATACTACCAGGTAACAACCACTTAGGTGTTTTTTTTAATCTGCATGTGAAGTGCTCTTTCTATACAAAGCTTGCTATCACACTTTTCATTGAGGGAATATTATGAAAGCTGTTCGTCATAGGTATTTGGTCCTCTCGGCAACAATCGTATGAGAAAGAAGGATTTTGTCGGTGAATGAACCAATTCGTACTAGCTCACGATGAGCTAAAAAAATTCAAATGCAGAGAATACATAACACACAGTTGTAGTGCATTTTTTTGGATATTGCACATCCTCCAGACATGTGCATAGAAAGGGAGTACAATAAAAACACAATCAACTGTGTTTATTACCCTACATAATGGCATTTTCCCACGTATTCAAAACACCACACCATGTCAAGCAGATAGGCGCATGGTACTAAGTACAAATGTATGTGGTTCCCACGCTTATCCTGTTTGTTCGTAAAATATACTGGCGTACGCCAGTGTTGCATGAGCTCTCCTAACTGATAGAAAGCTTTGTACGAAAAAATCGAGCCCAAGTCAGTAAAGTCGTAGTAACAACTTCATGGAAGCTCTTGTATCCTATAGTTATGGAAGGTACAAAGCTGCCGCTTGTGACATTGAACTTTTAAGTGCGAAAGATGTCGTATAGCGAACGTCAGCGGCTTTGACCGTATCTGCCTATGTATCTAACCGACTACGACTTTTAGCCCTCCTGGCTGGTTCGATATTGGGATATATACCAAAATTGGTATTTCATAGCATGCATATACCTGCTTGGATACCTTTAGCACCAATTCTGGATGCTTCTCATACCTGCCGTACGTCAACCTCGCCCAGTGCATTCCCTAAATATTCCTCGTATATAAGGCTTGTACTTGCCGAGTTATGCTGTGGTTCAAGTATTCGAAAACGTGCTTCTCAGCTTGATTAATTGATGTGTGGGGTTTGATTGATGATTGATATGTGGGGTTTAACGTCCCAAAACCACTATATGATTATGAGAGACGCCGTAGTGGAGGGCTCCGGAAATTTAGACCACCTGGGGTTCTTTAACGTGCACCCAAATCTGAGCACACGGGCCTACAACATTTCCGCCTCCACCGGAAATGCAGCCGCCGCTGCCGGGATTCGAACCCGCGCCCTGCGGGTCAGCAGCCGAGTGCCTTAGCCACTAGACCACCGCGGCGGGGCGATGTGTGGGGTTTAACGTCACAAAACCACCATATGATTATGAGCGACGCCATAGTAGAGGGCTCCGGAAATTTAGACCACCTTTGGTTCTTTAGCGTGTGCCCAAATCTCAACACACGGGCCTAGGACCTTTCCGCCTCCATTGGAAATGCAGCCGCCGCAGCCGGGATTCGATCCCGCGACCTGCAGGTTAGCAGCCGAGTATCTTAGCCTATAGACCACCGTGGCGGGGGCGCTTCTCAGCTTCAATGCGACCAAAATTGTCACCCGTTACTTAAATGAAAGTTTGAGCTTTTGTTGAAGACACTTCTTTCACGCTGCCACATTTGTCGTCGTCCATAGTTGCATGCTATTACTTATGACCGATGTTATTGGTTTCAGCGGCGGAAGCGTGGCATTGCTAAGCACTTATGAGAACACACTATTCACAGCTTGGAGAAAGAAAAAAAGTCAAAAGGGAGGATCGCGAAGTGCGATTTAAAAACAGAAAGAAAAGAAAGAAGGGAAGGAAGCCAAAGAAAGAAAAGAAGAACGAAAGAGAAAGAAACAAAGAGAGAAAGAAAAGCAGAAAGAAAGAAAGAAAGAAAACAAACAAAGAAAGAAAGAAAGAAAGAAAGAAAGAAAGAAAGAAAGAAAGAAAGAAAGATAGAAAGAAAGAAAGAAAGAAAGAAAGAAAGAAAGAAAGAAAGAAAGAAAGAAAGAAAGAAAGAAAGCAGGTCAGATGCTCACAAGCCAAGCTTCGCTTGATCTCATTTTTGTCGCCAACGACTCCTAATTTTTCCACAGGTTATCAAACAATTGTTAGTTCCCTGTTGAATTTTATAATTTCATGTTGTCACACTTTTTCTCATTGCCACGATTTCACTACACCATTGCGTTTTCTTTCCACAGATAACTGGTGTTGGCGAAAGACTTCATGTGAAAGTCAGGAGCAGGCTATTGCATGAAATACCTGTGTGCTTTGCCATGCTGGGAGTTCTCCAGCATAACGCCAACGCCTTCAGTTACGTAGTGACCTATCTAGCACCGGGAGGAATGTAAGTATGAGCATCAAACTGTATTTATTGGCAGAGTCAGATGACATAAATCAGTTTAGATGTTGCATTGGCCATTCAATGAACACCTTTTCTACGCAGAAGCCGGCACGCTACCCGGCTAGTCACTTCAAGAACTCCCTACCATCCGCACCAAAACGCAATATCGTTCCAGCTTGCCAGCGGTAAGCGAACACCTTAAATTACTTTTAAATGGCGCCAGGATTAGTAAAGACGAACATTGACACGAAATTAAACAGCTGTAGCTACGACCTCATGAGAGCTATTAATAATACTATGAGGAAGTGCTTTATTCGAGACGAGCTCGAGCTGGCACACATTGATGATGACATCTACAGATGAGAAAATTACACAAATGATGATGACACGTCCAATTCATAAAGAAGAGTCAGAGACTTGCGCTCACACTGATTCCCCGTCACGCTGGAAGCGGCCTCCTGGCCGCGCGACAGACAATATTAAGAATTGCGTTGGGCATACGTTTCTCCCTTAACGTTTCTCCCTTAACGTTTCTCCCTATACGTTTCTCCCTATACGTTTCTCCCTTAAAAGCGTATTTTGGAGGTCACGGCTATTGAACCATAGGTGGCATTGTGTGCGCGAGAGGTGACCACTGCTATCATCATCACCATGATTGTTACAGTGGTAGCGTCGGCAGTTGTGACGGTTGCCGCGAGCGGTTGTCTCTAGCGTGGGTCATCGGTGCGTGGCACCGCGGGCTGCGCGTCGGGAGCCCTCGTGGTAAGTTAAGCGTTGGCGAAGCCGCCTAGGGTGTTATTGTGTTTGTCATGTTGTGGAGTGTATGTTTACTATTGTGTAAAGATGACCTAGCGTGTCGATCACGATTGATGTAATAATTCGGCTGAAGATCTAGTCGTTTTAAAAGCAGTGAAATAAAAGTGTGTATCGTTTGGTTTGTTGCGATCGCATCTGCTGTGACCACTTCCTCGAGGAGCATGGCGTGGCGCTATGTTACGCAGAAAAAAATCGGCTACTTCAGTGGCTGTACCAGCGTCCATCGAGGTTTTTTCCGTGTAGCGAGTGGAGCTATGTTCACACTACGGTCGTAACGTGCGTAACAGCTCGTTCGGCGTATCGAACGCAACGGCTATAAAAAAGCGTTACCGCAGTTATGCCGATACCTTTGTTCACATTTACAGCTACGTACATTACGATTTTCACGATAGGCCAATCATATTTGTCGCTGTATAATCGACGTCACTAGCGGTCTAATATGGCTCCCATCAACATGCGAGCGCTGGCCGAGTTGGAAGAAATTCACGCTCAAAATCTGCTTATAGTCGTGTATTCAATCGCCCGAAGACGGCGAAGGCGACAGAGAAGAGTTTGGGTGCGCCAAGTATTCCTCGACAGGGCCGTGGATGGCGGCTTTCACAACCTTCTCGTCAAGCTCCGACTTGGAGACGCTGCGATGTTTCATAATTTCATGCGCATGTCGCCCCAGCAGTTCGACTTCCTTGAGAACTTAGTGAGACCACTCATCGAACAACTTTTTACGCACGTTGCGAGCAAACAAAGCCAACCTAATCGTCACCGCGGAATGGCGAAGTAGCACTTCCCGCGCCGGCAGCTACCGCCATCGCCTCCGCGATGCTGCTGCAGCCGGGAGGACGGAAGTCCCGCCAGGTCTCGTGACCGGTTGTTGAAAACCGAAAGCTGATCGGTCATTGGCTGTGTCGTAAGGGTTGTAGTATTGCAGTCGTAAAAGTTGCCTAGCCTTTAACACTCTCACCCACGATTTATGCGTTCGTTGCGAATGTTGGTACCTTTACATTCACAGTCTGAACTAGACGCATACGCTTGTTGTGCTTCCGCTTACGCGTGTTATGAAAAATCGACGCCTTACGACCGTAGTGTGAACATAGCTATGAAAAATTGACGCCTTACGACCGTAGTGTGAACATAGCGTGAGGTGGTTAACAGCTATCCCGACGAAGTCTATCCCGACGACTTCGAATGACAAAGCGGGACAACGAGGAAATTGCAGAAAGCCAGATTGAGCCGCAATGTGTCGTTTCCACGGTTGACATAAGGCACGCGAATAAAGATATTTGCCAATGGCGGATGAGAAGCTAGGCCAGGTAATTCAGCAGCGTATTTCGTCGTACGTTTTGTGATAGCCGAGATGCCCAGTAGCACGATTGTCATGGCGCCATTTGTTTTCTTCAACGTGGTAAATATAGTGATGTAAAACAATATCGTGAAGCTTGAATTGTTTAAGTTGTCGACGAAGTCACGCGTTCGGAGGAGCGGATGTGCCTTCTAAACATACTACTATGGAGCTGCAGTAAGGGTCACAGCGTCAATGCGACAGAAGGGTAGATGGGTGGCCGGATTTTAGCCAACTGAGACCCTTGTTGGGTAATACCGCAGTGAAAATTGGTGACGATGGGCTATCATGGTTAGGTAGAGGGCAGCGAGAGAAAGCATCAGCATCTTGGTGCTTTTTACTAGACCTGTAGCCGACATCCACATTATGCTCCTGTAAACGAAGCACCCGGCGACCATGGCGACCCGATAAGTTCTTAAGCGACGAAAGCCAGCACAATGCCTTGTGGTAGGTGACGACTGTGAAGTGGCGGCCGTGGAGGTATGGGCGAAATTTTTGTACCACCCATACAACATCCAGGCACCCTTGTTCGGTTAGTGTGTAATTTTTTCTGCAGAAGTCAAAGCACGACTGACGTAAGCGATGACACGTTCACGTGCGGTGTTGTCATGCTGCAGTAGAACAGCACCGAGACCATGAAACTTGCGTCAGTGGGAAGAATGACGGGTGCACCTGGATCAAAGTGACAGAGTACCGCGTCAGATGTCAGGGCTTGCTTCAACACCACGAAAACATTTTCACAGTTTTCGGACCAGCTGAATGCTGCGTTACTTGCCAGCAGTTGATGAAGTGGAGATGCAAGCTTGGCGAAGTCACGTATGATGCGCCGAAAATAGGATGCCAAGCCGAGAAACCTGCGCAGATCTCAGATCTCTCTAACGCAATGGACGGGAAAACTCGAGGACGGCGGCAAGCTTTTCAGGATCTGGTCGAATACCGTCTTTGCTGACTAAGAGCCCTAATACCTTGATCGTCTTGCTTGTGAAGGTGCACTTTTTCGTATTCAGCTGTAAAGCAGCTTTTGCAAGGGAACCTAGAACTTCTTCGAGCCGTTGCATATGTTGCGAAAAGGTAGACGAAAACACTATGATGTCTTCGAGGTATCATGAGCATGTTTTCTACTTCAGACCACGCAGTACGCTATCGATTATCTGTTAGAAGGTAGCGGGTGCGTTACAAAGTGCGAAAGCCATTACGTTATATTCATGCAGCCCATCTGGGGTAAAAAAAGTGGTCTTCTCTTTCTCAGGTTGGAACACTGGTGTATAAAAGGTGCCCGATCACAGGTCCAAGCTGAAAAAATACTGCTTGCCATGCAACGAATCTATTGCGTCGTTGAGTCGTGGGAAAGGGTACATATCTTGGCGCGTTATTTTGTTCAGCGTCCGGTAATCAACGCAAAAACGTACTCTTCCGCCTTTCTTTTGCACCATGTGTTAGATATTTTCGATTATTTTGCGTTCTGCAAGAGACACGCGGTATGGACGCCGGTGAATAACTCGGGAGCAGTCAGTCTCGATTCAGTGAGTCGCGGAAGTTGTCATACCATGGACAGCAGAATTAACGTCGAAAAAAAAGAGATGTCAGTTTAATAAATTGAGAAATCCTTGACACTAGGCTGCTGTCAGATCAGTGCTTGTCGTCACGGATAAAGGAGTAGCAGAGTTGAGCCGCGGCGAGCTTGGCTCTGGTAGGTCTTCTTGACTCGGAAGGGCGGAAGTGACTGTTGATTCACAGGGCAACACTAATGGTTAGGGGGGCTGATTTAGCGCAGTAATGAAAGCAGACCCTTCAGAAAAACGGACAAGTCCTGAAATGATCAGAATGCCCCGATGTACAGTGTGGCTATAAGGTAGTAGAAGCACGTCACCATCCCCAATGCTGATGCAATTAACGCTAATTACTTCTCCTCGTGATGGCCAAAGAACATCATCTGAGGTGGTGACGAGGCGAATGCGCCCTTCGTTTTCAATAAAGAAGAGTCAGTGAGATTGAGGTGAATGAAGCACTGACGACAAGATATGGAAGCGCATGCAGACGACAGGAAAGCCCACACCAAAATGAGTTCGTGGGTGCACTCACGGAAAACTGCAACGGCAATATGATGACGAAGACCATCTATGAAAACACGAACAGTACTCTGGACGAGTAACGACGTTCGTCGCTGCACGGAGAGACAGGCCCGAGTAAGGTATGGTCATTTTGTGGAGACAGCAGCAAAGGTCAGGGCAAATGATCGAAATAGCAGTGCCAGTATCCACTAGAGCTTCGACAGATATACCTTCTACTAACACTATTAACAAGTTCGATGATCTGTCTGGAGGAATAGCTGGCTGTCCGGTTGATGCAGTTTAGCCTTCTAAAACTGCATTGGGGAGTTTTCCGAGTGGGCATTCAGAACATTGGAAGCGGGTCGCAGAAGCGACACAGAACGGCGATTTAGAGATGGTGAGTGGCAGCGAGATTCACGGAAGTTCACAGGCATACCCATACTGTAAGGAGGAGAGGGCGAACGCTGAAAGGAAGACCGGTAAGGCGTGCGCTGGTAGTTCGTGAGTGGACTGAAGCGTCCGCGTTCCTCTGTAGCATAGTCACGTTGCTCGTCCTGTTGGCGCCTTCGGCCAAAGCGAGATATGCAACCCCTATAGCCGCAATAACAGATGAAAAGACAGAAGTTTATCTACTGTCTGGCAAATGATGACATCTTGAGTCACGGTAGTATTTCGCAACGCAAGGGCGTTGAATGCGACGGTATTTATGCCTTTGATAATATGGCATATTTGGTCGATTTGAGGCATAGATGAGTTTACACGCTTGCACAAAGCAAGAACATCCTTAATGTTCGAGGTGCATGATTCACCAGACAGTTGAATGCGTTCAGCAAGCTTCTTCGTTGCTGCCTCAGCGCGAACACTGGGGGAACCAAAAATATGACGAAGTTGTCTTGCGAACGTGTCCCAGTCGGGAAGACCTTGGAGGTGGTTCCAAAAGCAGGTTTTGGCAACATCAGTCAGGTAGAAAGAGACCGTACGTAATTTGGGTAGAGTATCCCACCTGTTCAACTCGCTGACGAGGTCGCATGTGTGTAGCAATTCTTCAACATCATCCCTTTTGAGACCCGAGAACCCTGACGGGTCATGCTGGTGGCTGGGGATGGCCAGAGACGAAGGTGGAGGCTGCACTGGGTTGGCGGTGTTGGATGAACCAGTATTGTCTTGCATTGCGATGACTGGTGGTAGTAGACGACGACCCGAGTGGAGCTCCAGTGATAACGTGCGAGAGGACGTGGGGATCAAGAAGCACCGTCCACCACTTATGAGAAAGAGCTTTATTCGAGGCGAGCTCGAGCTGGCACACACTGATGATGGTATCTACAGATGAGCAAATTATGCAAATGATGATAACACGTCCAATCAATAAAGAAGAGTCAGTGACTGCGCTCACAATATCAATAAAATTACTTAGCAGCTCACCAACAAAATATTGGCTGCGTATCTGCGTGCTTTACTGTCAATGTCATCGGAAGACGATGGTCTTCTGTCTGAAGGTGCTGGGTGAGATATGAACGCCACCTTGGAGTACTGTCTAGAAACGAAAGCTGCTTTAGAATGTAGGGCCACTGGTAGGTGGCAGCACCGTATCGTCTTAGCGGAACGTAGAAAACCCCTGCTTTTTCCTGCATAGCGTTGTATTGTCGGCGCATTGCAAGAAACACTGTGGTCTTAAGAACTACGCGTCTATGCATTCTTCTGTACAGTATTCATGTTGCACCTCAAATCTGCGCAATATTTGCTTTTTAGTCGACAGTTTTCACAACTATGAGCGCAGATCAAGATGACTGGCGTTGAGCAAAGGCTAAAACTTACGACGACGACGAAGTGATTGCTTAGCAGATCGCAGTTTCAGTAGGTGCTCTCTTTTTTCACCTAATTTTAAGTGAACTTCGCGATTATCACATCCGTGTCCGTCGGTGATGGACGTGGACCCCCACGGACGTCCGCCAGTTACGGCGGCGTCGGCGGTGGCCGCATCCAGGAAGCGTACGGGACTCTACAGCGACTACGACAGCGAGGGCACTCTTGGTTACTCAATGAGCAGCGAAGAGCCTTCTGACGACGACGATTTTAAGCTGGTGCTGAGCCGTAAAGCGAAGAGGCGGAACGTCAGAACATCTTCGTCATCGAGTACGTTGAATGACAGAGTGCCAAGGAGACCCGTGACAAACACTATCCTTTTTGTCCCTGAGGTACCGGAAGGTAACATGAAGCGCCTCAACAGGCAATCTGTTTCGGTGATGCTGGAAGGACTCGTGCCAAACGAGATCACAGACATCAGAGTGAACACGCGTAAGAACGTATTGGCCATCGACGTTTTGCATGCTGCGGCACTTAATGTACTGCGCAACGTCAACGAGTTGGGGGGAATGAAAGTTCGCTCCTACATTCCTGTGAGCTCTAACGTCGTCACTGGAGTCATCTACGATGTGGATACTGCCATTCCCAGCTCCGACTTCGATGTTCTGGTCAAACCGGTAAATGAAGCCAGCGTCATCGCAAAAGTTGTCCGTTTGGGAAACTCACGCTGCTTGAAGATCATGTTCAAGGGCGACACTCTTCCTTCACACGTAAAGGTGGGCCATTTTCGGCATTCAGTGCGACCTTTCATACCGAAGCCCTTACAGTGTTATAAGTGCATGAAGATGGGCCACGTGAGAAGCGCATGCGAAAATAGGACTGTGTGTCCTCGTTGCGCGGAAGCCCATTCTGTGGATGACTGCGAAGCAACTACCCTCAAATGCTCGAATTGTCATGGGTCACATGAAGCTTCGTCAAAACAATGCCCCAAAATCCGAAGAGAAATAGCGGTATTGAAACAAATGGTCAGAGACAATTCGTCGCATCGAGAGGCTGCCAGGACCGTCCGAAAGAGGCGTCACCGTCGCCGCAGTTCATCAAAGAATGCCGCAGACGCTGCATCGAAAGCACCACTCCACCACCCTTCTCTTCCACCGCCCTTGCCTCCCAGACCTAAGGCGGCCAGCGCGGTCAACAAACCAACGAGCAGCACTGTTGCAGATGAATCAGTTTGGCCTTCATTGCCGAAATCACAGCCACCTGCAAATCCCAAGCGCACATCGACAGTCACATCACTCCAGCCAGCCGCTGACAAGCTGCCTGAGGAGGACACAGAAGTCATCAGAATGTTCCGAACACTGCTGGATGCCATGCGAAAGCTGTGCAGCAGCCTGAAGTCTCCACTCGCTCAGAGTGCACTACAAGTACTGGATGCTCTAAGTCCAGTATTTGCAAGTCTCGAGTAGCAACCATGGCTCGACCAATTTTCTCCTTCCGCAACGAGGTCCGACAAGCGTCGATAATGCAGTGGAACGCGAGAGGCCTGAGATCCCGCATCTCTTCGTTCCGTCAGTATATATTCATGAATCGTATTCCTATGATAGTTATATGTGAACCAAACGTGCAACAACCTCCTAAACTATCAGGGTATGAATCTTTCGTTTCTTCAACGTGCGAGGAACGCAGCAAGGTGGTTGTTTACATTCGCACAGATTTCACATATGTGCATCATGCAGTTCAACCGCATGATGACAATCAATATGTCTGCTTACGTGTTAACAAGGAAAAAGTGTCATTCACACTCATTGGTGTCTACATATCACCATCCGGACGATTTGAACAAGAGCGACTACGAGACATACTGACAACAACTACGGGCCCGTGGGTTATAACTGGAGACTTCAACGCACATCACTTAATCTGGGGTAGTTCGACGATCAACGCTAAAGGAAGAAACCTCGTGTCATTCGCTTCCAAGCATGACCTATGTTTCTTAAATGATGGCAGTCCTACATACCTGCGGGGCCTTACGTACAGCAGTTGCCTCGATTTGACTCTGGTATCCAGAAACTTCCGGTCGCAAGTGCACTGGTTTTCAGACATCGAAACGCATGGGAGTGACCACATTCCAACTTATATGCGAATAAGGGGTCTTAATAACTCCTTTCCTAAGACCACAATACGAAGAATTGATTGGTCCAAGTTTCAGCGACTCATGGAAAATACATGCCGTGAAGACCCTGACCAGAACTTGGAGGATGTCATCAAAGAGGCAATGAGGGAAGCTTCCTGTCTCCTCCCGTTCACCGGCAAGCGCTCAGATTTCGACGTTGAACTGGAAAAACTGTGCGCGCTTCGCCGCAGGGCGGAAAGAAGATACAGGCGGACGAAAGCAATATGCGACTTGAGGCTGGCACGACGCATACAGAAAAAAGTCCAACGACGTTTAGACAAACTTGCACAGGAACGCTGGAAATCATTCTGCGATTCATTGGATCCCCGAAAGCCGTTGTCACGCATCTGGAGCACTATTCGTGGCCTGCGCTCGGCTCCCCAACAAAGACATCCTTTCATGGCTTTAGCCCTACATTCAGGCCACACCCAACTTGAAGTGGCAAATGAGTTTTGTACGCGAATCGCCGGTGTGTCCGCCTTGTCTGCTGGCACCATTAGGAGTGTTATCCCTGAACCCCGCATCTACGAAATGGACAATCTTTTCACTATAGAAGAACTTGACGCATCTTTGGCGGCTTCCCGACGATCATCTTCACCAGGACCCGATGGCATCACCTACGCCGCTCTAGCCAACCTTCAACAGGAGGCAAGGGGACAGTTGTTAAGCTATTACAACCACTCATGGCTGGCGGGCAATGTTCCCCAGGATTGGAAGATAAGTCGACTTGTGCCACTGCTCAAAGCAGGAAAGTCACCATTTGATCTGACATCATTTCGCCCTGTTGCCCTCGCAAGTTGCGTAGGAAAAGTCATGGAAAGGATGATACTTACACGCCTAGAATGGTACCTTGAGCGCTACAACGTATACCCAAACTGCATGACGGGTTTTCGGCGAGGTAGGTCATCTCTTGACAACGTGATTGATCTCACAACATTTATCCAGCAACAGAAGAGCCTCAAGCGCATACCACTGGCACTCTTCCTCGACGTCAAAGGGGCTTATGATAACGTAACACATAAAGCCATCCTAGACTCGTTGGAAGCTGTTGGAATCGGTGGTCGGATGTTCCAATGGATCCAGGATTATTTGACAAGAAGGTCCTTTTTTGTACAAACCTCAGATGGACCTACCACCAATTACTATATCTCCCGTGGCGTCCCTCAGGGCGCCGTATTAAGTCCCACTTTATTTAACCTCGTGATGGTAGGACTTCGTGAAATTTTGCCAAGTACCATCCTCATATCCATATATGCTGACGATATTTGTCTATGGACTTCGGCTGTAACTCGTCTACAAGTACGTGCAAGAGTCCAGCAGGCTGCCACCTTGACATGCTCATATCTCCGCAAGCAAGCTCTTTCCGTCTCAACGGAGAAATGTGCATTGGTTGCGTTTACCCGCAGAGCCATGACACAATACCCCGTTACCATCAATGGACAAAATATTCCATACCAGAAGAACCATCGCTTCCTGGGTGTGATTATTGACAGGGACCTTTCGTGGAGTGCCCACTGCAATTACCTGAAGAGAAGGCTGACTTCCATTGTCCATATAATGCGGTTCCTCTGCGGAAAATCTTGGGGCGCATCGATAAGGTCAATGATGCAGCTATACAGAGCACTGTTTCTGGGATTTTTGCGCTACAGCTTGCCGTTACTGGCAAGTACGTGCAAGACGAACATCCGCACTCTCGAAAGTCTGCAAGGACAAGCACTACGCGTGTGCTTAGGATTGCCGCGATGCACCTCAACCTACGGGGCAATTATGATCGCAAGAGAGCATCCAATTCGAACATACATCACCACTGACAATTTGAGAGCCCACATAAGACACCTCTGCCGAGTTCCTGGTCACCATGTTGCAGTGTTGCCACTTCAAAGACCACACGCGATCTTTTCAAAGATTATTTCTGCCCATAGAGAATGCCTCTCTTTTGGCTTCACTCCCGCAACAAGACCAGCGTCACCCCCGTGGTGCCTACAACAACCACAGGTTTGCCTCACTATTCCGGGAATAACGAACAAGAGCCATCATTCAACAGTGGTCCTACGACAGGTGACATTGTCGCTACTCAACGAAAAATACGGCCAGAGGACCCACATTTACACCGATGGATCGGTCTCGGCTGACAGCTCCACAGGTGCTGTGTTCATCCCGGCGTACCAGGTCACTATAAAGCTCAAACTGTCGCATAGGACAACATCCACAGCAGCGGAGCTTGCCGCCTTACGTGCTGCTATACTTTATATCGCGGAAGCCCGACCTCAAAAATGGGCTGTGTTCTGTGACTCCAAGGCATCCCTTCAGAGCTTACAATCAGCTTTACGACAGCGGGAGCATCAACAGCTAGTGAATGAAATAAGAGAAGTGATTCACGAAGTTTTATCGAAGGGACATGACTTGGTGTTCCAGTGGTTACCGGGACATTGTGGTATTGTCGGTAATGACCTTGCTGATAATGCTGCCCGATCCGCCCACGCGGACGCCCAGACAACCCCAATTCCATTGTCGAGAACCGACGCTGCAAGGGGCCTTCACTTGTTCGCTAACAACATGTCGGAAACTTGGCTGAGTGACCCCAGTGTCAGGAACCGCCGCCTACACAAATTGGACCCATCGAAAAAGCTTCAAGTTCCATCGGACCTCTCCCGCCAGGATGCAACTTTACTGTGCCGCCTGTGGTTAGGAGTAGCTTTTACAAAGGCGTACTCCTTTCGCATAGGAATGGCGGATAGCTCCCGATGTGATTCGTGCGACACTGACGAGACAATAGAACATCTACTGTGTTCATGTGAACGTTTTGCGAGCGAACGCAATTTGCTACGCGAAACGTTGGAGACACTAGACAGTAGACCTCTTTCCGAAGAGAAGATACTTGGCTCATGGCTCTACGCGTCGCTGGCCAGCAAAGCGACGCGGGCACTGCTAAGTTTTCTGAAGACGACCGGACTACGCGACCGCTTATAAGCGTGCAATGGACAAGGTCCAGCAACATACACGTTGCCCTTCACTTCTCTCTCTCTTCTCCTTTAATCCCCTCACCCCTTCCCCCAGTGCAGGGTAGCAAACCGGACGTGCGTCTGGTTGACCTCCCTGCCTTTCATTTCTTCCCTTCCTCCTCCTCCTCCTCCTCTCTTAAACTTACACCCGGTGGCTGAAATGAGTCGTGCGACAGACAGCCAAACAGAAAAAAACAGACAGGCCAACATTTCTGAGTTTGAAGTGTCCCAAAGAAATCACCGTCTTTAAAAGATTCAGCAGGTGTATTACCATGAATGGGACCCCCCTTCGAGGCTTATCTGTATACATCAGCTAGCTGGGCCTGACCCAATGGCGCTAGCTGCTTTTCAGGGACAGATGGGCGGGTTGTGTTTCCAAGGACAACATTTCTGTCTGTCACTTGTTCCGACAGTACACAAATACTCTCCGGGTTTATCTATGTTTTATGCTTCAGTGCTGAAGAGCCTCCCCACTGAGACGAACTTCGTTGTATCTGTCTGATTGTATCGGGTGTAGCGAAGGAGGAAAACCATTCAACAACTACAGCCAGCAACAACTTTATAAATGCGAGCTCCGCCCACTGAGTATATAGTGGAGTGACTGTCAATGACCAATGTGAAACATTTCCGCAAACTGGCAACTTTCAGAGTTTCAGTACTGTTTTTGAGCTTATCTGAACAGCAGGCACATCGGAAACTGAACGTACGTCGTTCTTGTGTAAATTTTACCGTCGGCTGACCGGTGCTCTCAGTACCTCTGTTGAAATATACCAGAAGGTGGAAGTCTGTTTTCGATTAAAACTAACCACGTTAACACGCGTCTGTACAGAAAGCTTTACCAGCCGAAGCAGGCGAGAAGTACTTTATGCCACAGAAATGAACAAGTGAGATTGAATGGAAAACTATACGATTTTTGTCTGGGTGTCTCTGTGTTTGCTGCGGCTGAAGCTCGGTTTTATTGTTAGTTTCTAACTAAATACAAAGGAAATATAGTTTCGTGTTTTATCGTGAGGTTCAGTTGGAGCAAACGTATTTTTATCATGCTGATAAAGGTATGTGCGCGACATTGTCATGTTGATAGATTATGTGCGCGACATTGTCATGTCACGCACACACCTGCAAACATGCAGCCATAATGTATGATGACCGTGAGCACTCAATGTCACAATGCCACAATGATTGAAAGTACGGTTTGTAGGAAAAACGCGTCACCTTGCCATTACTTTTAATATGCCACCGAAACTTGTGACAACGTCACCTCTATGGCTACAAGTGCATCGGACATTAACGCATGCTGTGATTCATCTGTTCTTCAACAGCCAGCGCCACCTGTGTCTAATGAGAAGGGCAGATGCACGAAGACCATTCACTAAGATCACAATACTGCGCTGTAAACCACCTCCCCTCCTTGTTTTATTTTGCTCATTTTACTGGACCCTTACACTAACAGCCGGGACCCATTGTTGACAGGTTTGGCTACATTGCGGCAATTTGGCTACTTTTTAGGACGGTGGAAGCTACAAAAACGCCTTCGTAGCTTGGCCACTTCGATTTGGGCTTCCTGGTATGGTAGCATGATAATTTATGCAAGCGCAGGCTAAGGACACAAACAAAAGAAGTCAGATCGCGCTGTGTTGTACTGAGTGTGTCCTTTCTTTTCCCGTGTCCTTGGTCTGCGCTGCCATCAATTCTCCTGCCACTTCTTGGCTAAGCTTTAGTTCTTTCAACTTCAACCAAAATATTATTATCAAGTGATGTCCCAGTAACTGTTATTCACGTATGCGGCTTCAAAACAAGGTAACCATGGAAGATTTTCACCTTCTGAATTATGAGTTGCGACTTGTATTACGCAAAAGTGGGGACATTTCGATACATGACAATCACTCGCGAAAGCTACTGCACGGAGTCTCGAGTTGCAGGAAAGTTACATTTCTGAACGCGACTATAAATTGTTATTGAATTTTAACAAGGTGATCGAGAGTGCTCTGCATCCAGGGCATAGAGCATTCATTGACATGAGAAATAAAATATAAAATGAGCTGCTTGTGTGGTTTCTTATGGTAAGAACTACAGCACAGAACTCGGGAATATAAGCTGCTCACACTACGGTATTGTGTGAAATATGGTTGCGAAAATGGCTGCATTTTATGCTTCGAACCCCGCCATAGGTCGGCAAACTCCCTTTGAGTTGACTCACTAGGACACACTCAGACTGATTGAGCCAAGAGTCTGAGTGTGAGTTAGTCTAGCGAGCTGGTGGTGAGTGTAGTGGTGGTGGTGAGCGATGTGGAGTTCTGGTGAGTCCGAGCGAGTCCAGTTGAAGAAAATCTCCGTCAGTGCAAGTTCGAGTAAGTCCGGCTCAGGAAAATTTCGGTGAGTCTGAGTCTGAGTGAGTCCGAACAAGAAGATATATTTCTATAGTAAAACTGAGTGAGTTTCACTTTTGTTTACCGACTTCTGAACGCCATCGATTCTCAATTTTATTGTAGCCACATGGGTGTTACCTGTAGTCCTATGAAGAAAAGCTACGCAAGAGCGATCAAGAGTGTTATTTTTTTCTTTTTTTTGCAACTACGCAAGATACTTCGGCTTGCACAAAACCGTTGTTAAAGTCGGCAAGTTGGGTTTGAATGTCACAATTTATGATTATTGATTGATATTTGGGGTTTAACGTCCCAAAACCACCATATGATTATGAGAAACGCCGTAGTGGAGGACTCCGGAAATTTAGACCACATGGGGCTCTTTAACGTGCACCCAAATCTGAGCACACGGGCCTCCTTCAATTCCGCCTCCATCGGAAATGCAGCCGCCGCAGCCGGGATTCGAACCCGCGACCTGCGGGTCAGCAGCCGAGTACCTTAGCTACTAGACCACCGCGGCGGGGCCAATTTATGATTATGAAAAGCCTTTAGCTGTCACTTTACACTCGCATCAAGAGACGTCTACATTTAGCCATTAAAAAGAACTTATATTTGTCTTTACACACGCCTGGCTGTTTTTCTGACATCGACTAAATTTCACCTAAATGTGGCTAGTTTCTCTAAATTCTTGTTGCCTTTGGTCTTGTCGACTTGCCCGTCCTTCTTGTGCCTTCATTCCAAAAAAACAGCTCACTTCAATCACGTGCTCTAGCGAGGCCCCTGATTACTAAGCCCCGATCTAGAAAATAAAGCCAGATTATTAAAGACCTTCATAAGGTTTTCAGCGTCATCATTACCATGCACGTCTAAGGTCCACATGACCTCCGTAGTGGTTGCATTGCTGGCTATCTCAGTTTGTAACAAAGCAGTAAATGTTACTTATGTAAAGCAGCGACACGGACGTTATATGCCGGGTTATCATCACTTTTGGTACCAATCTTCACTTCTCAAACAGTCTAATAAGCAATACAATTTCATTCCTATATATGATTCAGCAAGCCATTTTAAGCTGTCGACCCTGACCGAAAACGCTAACGAAAGTTACGTATAATATTCCCATCGTCACACCAAATAGCCCACAAAGTTCCGATAATACTGTCATCTCCGCTCTAACGACAGTGCTAAGCTCATGTCAGACCCCACGTTACTCATTGTAGTGTGCACCAGATGCCAGTGTAGTGGATGTTTCGGGTAAGCCCAAAATGTGCACAAAACTATTCCACCTATCGTCAATCTACCTTGCAATGCTTGCTTCGAAGCCAAAAAAACTTCAGCACAGAACTTTTACTTGCAGGCCGCTAGGCATGAAACAGATTTCGACAAGGCGAGCAATCCGGCGAAATTTTCAGTTAACAAAGCTACGTCGTTATGTTATGTAGAAGAGTTAAAATTCTCAACTGGAAAAATGCATTACAACTACGAGATTTGTAAAAAGATTTATACACGAATGTTTGTGAAGTAGTGAAGTAATAGGATGCATTTAAATTATTCAGTGAAACCAAGTGGAGCAAGACCAAAATTCCATATTTTTCTCACACGTTAGGAATGAGTGGGCGTAGTGATGTAAACCATGCCCGCTCATCTCGGAAGCCGCGTGTAAATCATCAACCGACTATGCTGTGTGGGTATACGTGTTGAGCTTGCAAATACAGCACGAAGGCATAGTCCACGTACTTAAGCGAACACGGGAAAACAAGACATATGTAATCATTGCCTTGAACAGTGACGTCTTTTTGGTCGTTTGGTTCTCGCACTGGTGCTTCGGTTTTGTTTTCATCGTTGAATTTTGCCTTAGTTCCTCATGACACAGTACTTACTAGATGCAACTTTTCCTATAGCTCAAAGCTGGCCCCGCCGCGGTGGTCTAGTGGCTAAGGTACTCGGCTGCTGACCCGCAGGGCGCGGGTTCGAATCCCGGCTGCGGCGGCTGCTTTTCCGATGGAGGCGGAAATGTTGTAGGCCCGTGTGCTCAGATTTGGGTGCACGTTAAAGAACCCCAGGTGGTCTAAATTTCCGAAGCCCTCCACTACGGCGTCTCTCATAATCATATAGTGGTTTTGGGACGTTAAACCCCACATATCAATCAAAGCTGGGTTCTTCGAATGAAGAACTTCAATGCTTCTGTTTGACAAAACCATTATTAAAAATTCATGATTAGTTCATTTGTAAATGGAATTATTTATTTTATTTATTTACATTTTCAAATTATCTGTTTAATTATCCTAAAACGCCCTTAGCTACAGAAAAGCAAGTATGACGAAAGTGAGCAAATATCATATCTTTCTTAATTTTGACAATTTTGCGCACATTTCTTGAAACTCCCCGTATAACCTGCCGAGCTTACGTGACATCTCACAACGTCTTTTCGTGAGCGTTATATATTCGAACGCTCAAATTTCGCAGCCGTATTTGTATTCGTTTGTCGAAACAAGCTGCCTATTTATTGCTTACTTTTCCTCTTTGAGAACAGGTTCTCCGAGAATGACCAGGTTCAAGATCATGTACGTCGACCCTCGGAGAGATTGCATGATATTGATAAAAGCCCAAAGCCGACACAGAGGCAAGTTTTCTTTTGTCTATATGTTGGATCGTGGTTAACATGGGCAAGATCAAAATGTTGAGCATAAGCGACGTATATAACCAGAAGCACTGAAAACCATTAAAAGTTCTTCAGAAGCTCACCATCTTGAGAAATAGTAGACCGCTATATATGAATAAATAAAGAACACGTTAAAAAACAAAAAAGGAAAAAATTGTTACGTATCTGCATGTTTCACTGGAAATGTCGTTAAAAGGCGGTCTGGAGGGAGTGAATCAAACGGTTCTTTATTGCGTGCTTGAGAAAATTGATAAATAGGATTCTGGAGGCACTGCTTTAGACATGAGCGCCATCTGGCAGTAATCTTGGAAAACGAAAGAATGGCCTCCGATATGGCCAGCCCGCAGTGCGTGCGCGCAATCTCGGAGGCCATAATTTGTAGAGTGCAGGTGACGGGTAAAATCCACCATCGTACCGTCTTAGCAACACACAGAAAACACCCCCCCCCCCCTTTTCGTGCATGGCGGATCGTTGTCAACGCAGCGTAATAAACACTACGTTCGATGGAATCACTCATGTATGCCTTTCGTAGTATAAAGAAACAAGCAACAGATATTAAAGTGTTGAGGTTGTGCCCCAGATACGCATATTTCCTTTTAACTGACAATATGCACAAGTATGAACGTCGAAACCAGATCAATATTGGTGGGCTATGCGGATGTGATTAGATTTTAGCCGTTTCGGGTGACATAGCAGACGGACCAAAGCTTTTGCATGGAAGTATCGCAAAAATGACTGTCATCTTTGACAAAAAAAAATGGCTCGAAGGAACGCTCCAGAACTCCGATTTGTTTATCCCGTCTAACGAAGATCGACGCACCGATACCACAAAAGTACGAACCCTGCTATTGTAATGCTTTTATCAGGAGTGAAGCCCCAGTAGGCTTGCACCCCGTTGTAGCCGTCATGGCCGCCGAAGCTCCCCGTCGCATCACCGCTCGCACCCGACTCTTACATCCCGCCGAAAGCCCTTGAGTTGGTCACCCTCAATATTAGTATGTTTCACTCCGAAATTTAAGTTGGCTCATCGTCCCAGAATCCTGCTTCTTAAAATTTGTATTCTAGTTTTGAATGCGACGAATTTTTCAGCAAAGAGCAGACACTTTGAACGTTTCTATCTATGCATCCATCTAGCCGCCTACGCTCGGTGCTCTACAGTGACCACTTCTTCAACTTGGTGTAGACCGAAATTCATAAGGGAGGGAAAGCGAGTTACAGAAATATTACAGTCTGGTCATGACATGAATGTCGTGAAAACTGTCACTTACGTCGGCAAATGCTTTCCTCGTGACACATGCGGCACATACCCGTATAAAAAGGACCGCAACAAGATGGTAGGCACCACATGTGAATGACAGTTTATATCAACCCAGGAAGGGTGAGGACAGACATTAGTACCTTGAATGGGAGAGCGTTAGGACATTTCATCAGCAACCTAAATTAAGTTTTCGGCAGGAATCGAACTGAAGCGTTCTGGGCAGCAATCGGGCATTCTACCGCAGAGCAATGCCCGTTCTTAAAAGTGCTTCAGAAAAAGATACTATGCCGGCGTAATGTCGGTCCAACTTCATGCAGTTGTGGCTGCAGTGGTGGCTATCTAACTTTTTAACAAAGCAGTAAACATTACGTATGTACACCTGTCACACAGATGTCATGCCGTGGTACCATAATGTGAATTCCGCGTTGACTGGAGCAGCCTATAACAAAAGTCACATTTGTATGCCTAGGCAATCATAATAATGGAACGTTATACGCTAATCTATAGATACAGCTGTATGATCTCCCATAGTAGAATAGCAAGTACTGTAAATAGTGAAACCCTTCATTCTAAGCGAGCTATAATCAAGCGTCGCTCGACACCGGGAGAAAACTCCAACAAAAATTACTTGGGATATTCCCATTGTCACACCGTAAGCGCACTCTGTTTCATCATACTAGCATGAGTGCTCCAACGTGATTTCTGGCCTTTATGTCAAACCACAAATTAGTTAGTGCAGTGAGTAGTACACGCCAGGGTGGTGGGCGCTCTTGCTATGCACACAGTGTGCACAAAACTACGGCACTTAACGTAAATTCACCTCGAAACATCTCCCTCAAAGCCAAAAAATCAGCATCGCCATTGTGTTTGACAGGGGGTGGGATGGAACAGTGGTTATTCTCTTTTTCCGCCGCTTCGCTCGGAGAAAACTGCTGGGACATTAACAAAGTGTATTCATTCATTCATTCATTCATTCATTCATTCATTCATTCATTCATACATAGACATTCACTTACCGGCTGGCTCGCACGAAACCGATTCGCGCCTCATGTGGTACCTGCCAAATTTTTTAAACGTCGTTCTGCTTTGCTTTGCACTGAGTTATACGTCAAAGTGTAATTTTTTGGGTACAATACTGCTGTATTTAGCTATATGGTTTACATTCAAAGTTTTCAGCTGAAAGGATGCCAAATGCTGTCCGTTGTTTAAAACTTTAACAAAGCGTGTCGTGGCCTGCTGTCGCTTCTCAATACCTGCATTAACTACAGGAGAAAGATTCATGAAGTCTGCAAGCATTTTTGAACAGAATCTAAGCAATACATTCTTCCTCACTTACTGTATGATATCATCAGCACGCAACAAAACACGCTAACAAAGTCTTTCCCGGGCCATATTCAATTCTTCAATGCCGAAACCTAACAATGATAAGATATTCATGCAGTTTTAATTAACAGATAATCGGTAGTATAGAATACAGTTGTCCGCATACTAACAATCATGTTTCCCTCCTTCCTCCACAGAGTGCATTCTATTTCAGACAAGTAGAACAGTTGATGGACCGATTCCACCCGAATGCCGGCAGGTCTATCGAGAGTTCTGCAACCGTGACTCGGTACTTATCTATGAACCAAAGTGCAAGGAAGTCTTTCGACATGCTGCAGCCCATAACTCGGTCCGTTGAAACTGAAATGCTCTACAAGGACGTTATGCTGGGTGAAAAAGTGACGCGTAAAAATAAACCAATTGTTGCTTCGTCTACGTGCTTACACTCATGTCCGTTTCCTGGCTACTTCTCGAGTGGTAACTAAAGACGCGGTAGGGAGTGGTCACGTGAGGCATGGACAAATGTCCGTTTCCTGGCTACTACTCGAGTGGTAACTAAAGACGCGGTAGGGAATGGTTACGTGAGGCATGGACAACTGTCTTTTTCCTGGCTACTTCTCGAGTGGTAACTAAAGACGCGGTAGGGAGTGGTCACGTGAAACATAGACAAATGTCTGTTTCCTGGCTACTTCTCGAGTGGTAACTAAAGACGCGGTAGGGAGTGGTCACGTGAGACATAGACAGATGTCTGTTTCCTGGCTACTTCTCGAGTGGTAACTAATCACGTGGTAGGGAGTGGTCACGTGAGGTATGGACAAATGTCTGTTTCCTGGCTACTTGTCGAGTGGTAACTAAAGACGCGGTAGGGAGTGGTCACGTGAGGCATGGACAAATGTCTGTTCCCTGGGTACTTCTCGAGTGGTAACTAAAGACGCGCTAGGGAGTGGTCACGTGAGGCATGGACAAATGTCTGTTTCCTGGCTACTTCTCGAGTGGTAAATAAAGACACGGTAGGGAGTGGTCACGTGAGGCATGGACAAATGTCTGTTTTCTGGCTACTTCTCGAGTGGTAAATAAAGACGCGGTAGGGAGTGGTCACGTGAGGCATGGACAAATGTCTGTCTCCTGGCTAAAGACGCTAAAGAACTAAAGACGCGGTAGGGAGTGGTCACGTCAGGCTTGGGCAAATAGCGCCGGGAAGCAGCCCAGTCATTATAACTGAGTGAGCCACATGTGTCTTAATTTTGCTGCGATGCAATAACAGTGTGCACTATAGACTATTTCACCCAATTTTAGAGCAGCTGTTACATGCGCTCATTTTTGCCTCGAACGGCGTCGCGTCACTGTTAGCGGTCATCGGTGGCATAACTAAAAGACATGAAAAAAGAAAACGATAAATAAAACCAAAATTGGAAGGAATTGGGACCCGGACACTCCTCGTGGTAATCGAGTATTCCAGCATCGAGCCCTCCTGGTGCTTGGAATCGATTTCCAAAAATACCCTGAGCAGGCGTCTACTCTGCAAATAAATGGCATTTAACTAAAATAAAGTCTGGAAGAAGAGTAAAAATAACAAGCAGCCATCGCACAATGACGATTGCGTGACGAATTCATGGTTTAATGCTTCCCACATACTGCAAAGAGTTCAGCCATAATTCTTCATCACCATCAGCAACATTCGGCATTATGAGAGTGCACGTAATCTTTATGGATGTGTGGCAGGTACCTCGCCTATCCGTAGAAGGAATCGCGTAGTTGGTATTGTCCAAGTTCACAAAAACTATGATTCATGGTGAGGTCAATATTTTGCGGAAGGTCAAAACTCCAAACACTGCTGGCCTTGTTCCATGACGAAGCTGCAGTAATTATTCACATTGGGCGGTATTGTTATAGTCGCTGAATTTTGAAACAGCGATTTTTCTATCTGGTTATGGCATGTAGTTCATGTCTAACATATTTTTCCCAAATGTGTTTAAAGAGAGGTAGGTGCCTATGCGTGGCTCCAACTATTCTTCTCTTACTCAACAATTTGCGTCGTGAAGCTATCAATAAAGTCTTGTAAGATTCATGCAATGAATATTCCGTTCGCAAAATCAAGGTTCAAACGTCATAAACAACGTTGATGGGTCCTCAACAATTTGCACGCAGAAGGAACTTTCACGCTTTACAGGGAACTTCATTTTACAGTTTTTTCCAGTAGGTTATTATACAAGTCACTGGGAGCTTGACCACACCCTAAAGAAGGGCCCCACTACGGTGGTCAAGTGGCTAGGGTACTCGGCTGCTGACCCGCATGTCGTGGGATCTCATCCCGGCTGTGGCGGCTGCATATCCTATGGAGACAGAAATGCTGTAGGCCTATGTGCGCAGGCTTGCGTGCGCGTTATAAAACTCAGGAGGTCAAAATTTCTGAAGCCCTCCATTACGGCGTCTCTCATAATCATATGGTGGCTTGGGGACGTTGAACCCCACATATCAATAAATCAACCAGCCTCAAAGAAGGCTTTCTATAAACACGGGAAACAGGTAAAAGCACGCTAGACATGTGACCAAATCTATCTGGTAAAATTTAACGGTGAGAGCACTAATTGTTTATGGCAATCGGCATCTCTCTGATAATCGTGGTTCTAATATTTGTATACTAGCGCGCGTGCAGTGTTGCTTCGAAAGGTGGCGGTAGACCAAAGGCCGAAAACTTCTGCTAGTAATAGCGGTTGTATATCCAACCATTTTATTGTTACTTAAAGTGGCTTATATATCAGCAAAGCTGCTTAGGATATCGTTCCTTGTCCAACGAACAAAAAAAACTATTAGCATCGTGAATAGGCACAGGCTGCCGAAATTGCGTAATCCCTACCACTCGTCCACTAAAAAAGTACAAAGAGAGCAATACAAAGAGAGCAGTTACCAAGCTAGACAAAATTCTTTATCGATCCCCCTGAGTGGGTATGAGCTACGGTTGTCGCATCATCATCATCATCATCACTAACAAGAAATGGCGGAAAAGCGAAGGTGGCGTGCCGAAAACCCCGAGCACGTACGACGAGAGAATTCTAGGTATCGAGAAACGCAACCACAACTGCGAGAAGACACTGAAGCGATGGAAGGCGCACGCCAACGGTGGCGAGCCCTTGTAGGTCTGCGACACTGACGGACTCTTTCTTTGAGCGCAATTTGCCATCTCCGGAGTATGGTCTTCCGCGTCGTGTCTGTCCGTCCTTTCACTCAAAGCTCTCTTCGCTGAGAATCGAAGCATAAACAGCCTAGCATCACCTATAGCTAAAGTCTAGAAACGACCTCGAAGCAATCTAGAAACAAACTGCGTCACCTAACTGGGCCTACAAACAATCTACAAGCAACCAGATTAGTTTATAATGTAGTTCATCTTCGCTCTTCCAAGCCTTGCACGTAGAGCGAGCTTCGCCCATTTTCGCACTGTAGAAGAAGGTGATTCACGTCTGCTTAGTTCTGCACTTCACACGTTCACGTATTCTTCCAATACAAATCAAGAACTACCAATCATGTTCGAATTAAAGGGAAGTTGGAAGCTTGAACAGATGAGAAATTTTTGTAACACAGGGTGCTGCGGTGGTCACCGTTTCAACAAGTTGCTTTCTTCAATGTGGTATCTGCCAAGCTAAGCACGTGTATTTGTGCAATTTGCACTCCCTCCCCCAACCAAAACAAAAGGAAGGAGCAGAGCCAATGCCACCTAGATATAAGGCCTCCTCACTACCGTCGTGACATCACGTGCTTCGACTGAGCGAGCGCGTGCAAGAGGCCTTGAATCCACTGCCACCATCGTCTTCCGTGAAAAGATAAAACGTTCGTGGTGAGTTTTCCATGTGCAGCCGCGGCCACGCCTGTGTAAAGCGCTCCAGTAGCCCATTTTTGCTCTGTGGGCCGAAACCTTGAGGCAGTTCCGAAGAGGGTTACCCGGAGCTTGCACGGCTTACAGTTGTCAGGCTACCAGGTCAGAGTCTGATACTGCCGCAAGGTTTCGCTCCGCATAGCAAAAACCGGCTGTTCGCGTGCTCTACACAGACATGGCTGCGGCTGTACAACGGCTTGATTGAACACTTTGTGTCTGAATTGGCACTTGTTTAACCATTGAATTGCGCTTTAAATTCTTTGGTGATTTATTTGTAAGCATTTATTATTCTTTCTGGACGTGTGAAAACATTTCGCGCTATCGAATACGCGACCGATTTATAAGAGTGAAGTTTGGTGGCCCAAAAAACAGGCGAAATAAGCAAGGTAAATCTTATTAAGTTTCATTTACACACACACAGTCTAGAAGATGCACAAAAAGTGTTCCTATTATTTGCTAAGCTTCTGCAGTTTTCTTTGCTGAGTGAGTCTGTTCGTTCTGTTCTGCATGTTCGTAGACCGATGTACTTGGTAGTCCTCCTTAAGTATTCCGGCTTGAAATCAAACTAACACACATGAAAAATTATTTAACAAGGCACTTTATCACAAGCTTTTTGCTCCCCATGCACGTTATTGAGGATCTACACGACAAGAAAATCATTGAAGTATGCACAGGCATCGAAATTCAGTTAAAGATCAGCAGCACATATTTCAAAAACAATAAATTGTTTGAACATACTGAAGAGACTGGTGCATAATTATAATATCGGCAAAAATGATTGCAGCAATGGTAGGCGGTACTACGTAGTATACGTAACACATGCACTACGCCGCGCACCAGCCCTCCTTCCCTCGTCTAAAAAACGAGTGAAGGTATCACAATAATCACGGTGTGCTATGTGCAAATAGCGAAGTGTTTGCCGATCCTGAAAGAATAACGCCTGTTCTGAGAATGCATTGCCACGTGGCGATTGCTTTATTTTGATGTGCTTGCGGTGCGAGCAGCGGAACCTAAAACGTGGTTGAGAGAGCGGAGTGTTAAGCTGCGTATACTTCATTTCGTCGTCATTTTCAGCCAAGTAGACCGTGTCTCGACAAATGCGCCCGTCAAAAACGCAAAATCTATGCAGTTCCTTGCACTATCTCGCGACAATACGTTGTCGCCGGGATGAGCCCCAGCACCGCTCAGCTAAAAGTGTTCAAGGTCAAGGCTTCCGCTAAGAGTTCTGAAGCGTTACTTGACACCATTTGAGCGAAAGAACTGAACGTGCTAAAGGTGGTGCCTTTAAAACAACTAAATAGAAGTAGTATAGACACACACATACCTTCGGATCATGGGAAGGACGCCAATACAAACACTCTAACTTTCAGCGCATTGTAAATATTGGTGGCAGCTGGGTCCGCAGCACGGCCCCATATCACGATCTTGCAGCTGTACACTATGCGAGCATTCAGTGAACGAAAAACTTCACATCAATGCGCAGTACTTCATAGACTCAGAAAAACACGTTCAAAAGCGCCAGCACACCACGAACAGGCTTCTTCAGGCTTAGCAATCCTGCTATCTCGAACTGCGGGAGCATGCACACGCACGGCAGGAGACGAGTGTCAAAACAGAGTGACGTCAGAGGCCATGCCCGGAGTAGCGAGCAGGCCTGAATTATTTTTCTAGGTGGCATTGGCAAAGCGCACCAAGTTTCAGATGCGGAAGCATCTTATACTCGCGCCTTGTAGTGCGCCGTCCGCGCCGTCCGCACCGCTTCTCGAACATTCGACAGCTGACGCGCGCGCATGCGCCGTCGCGCCGTCGCCCACCATCTGTGCCGCGCGCGCTTCTCCTTCGAGAACATTCGACAGCTGACAGCGCATGCACCGTCGCACCGTCGCCATCTGTGCCGCGCGAGCGCTTCTCCTTCGAGAACATTCGACAGCTGACAGCGCATGCGCCGTCGCGCTGTATATATACTCAAGGTCGGCACTCGCTCGCTCAGTTGCCGCTCGTCCGTTGGTTTGTACGGCGCGTCGACGTCCGAAGTCGCCGTGAAATGAATGCCAACGAATCCACAAACACAATGATTGACGTCCCTTCGACCAGCGCCGCCCTTTCGCATACGTGTGTACGTGCTCACTCATTTAACACCCCCTCCTACAACCACGTTAACCAATTTAGCCATCGACCCAAGTAAGTCGCACTTTAACACCCCGTTAACTAATTATATGCTCCGCATCCTCCTCAGTGTTCCCCGAGGGAAGCTGCGGGCAATTTTTTTGCACTTGCCCAATATACCGTAACTTCAGTATTTTTGTAAATCTGCAGATCGCAGTGCTCTCAATCGACGCCACCACAATGCTACGATGGTTAATACAAGCTGCATGTTTGTAAAAAAATAAAAACACAAAGCTTACACACGTTTTCATAATCAAAAAGCCACAGTCCATTTGCAAAGCATAGGTCACGCTTATTTCAGACAGAGTATAGGGACAGCCAAAGAACTTTATTACTGCTTTCGGGAGCCAGCCAGTGCAGTCCTACTGAAGACCCCGGACTTGGTGTCGGTTGATTCTATGTTGTAGCCGGGATGCCACGCCTTTAGCGCTCTCTCACAGGCTCTCTGGACTGCCTTGGACAGGTTTATCTAGTTTGCAGCTCGTGATCGAAATTTTTGCAGCGAAAGCTGTTATGAGACCACAGCTCGTGTCACGCGCAGTTGTCCGCTGGCGCCGCTGCCGGGGTCCGAAACCATATCGCGCGTAATTTGAAAAAAAAATAACACCAATGACACAGTGGGGCTAAAACCCAAGTCCGCTGTGTGCCAGCCCAGTATTTTACCACAGAGCCACACCGGTTTTCTTTTTCTTTTTTTGACCACAGAGCCACACCGGTTCTTAGAATTGTTCGCAAACTTTCCTTAGGCAAGCTTGATGTCGGGAATTGAACCGCGTTAATACGACTTATAAAGCGCTTTAAAACAACGAAAGAACAACCAGTCGTCGCACAATGCGAATAGCGTAACAAGTGGGTCGTCCTATATGTGCTGCCCCGCCGCGGTGGTCTAGTGGCTAAGGTACTCGGCTGCTGACCCGCAGGGCGCGGGTTCGAATCCCGGCTGCGGCGGCTGCATTTCCGATGGAGGCGGAAACGTTGTAGGCCCGTGTGCTCAGATTTGGGTGCAGGTTAAAGAATCCCAGGTGGTCTAAATTTCCGGAGCCCTCCACTACGGCGTCTCTCATAATCATATAGTGGTTTTGGGACGTTAAACCCCACATATCTATCTATCGTCCTATATGTGCTCCAACTCGCTACAAAAGCTTGTTCGTGTCCCCTAATACCTGTGGCGAATACCCACAATAGAGCCATGATTCCTCATTGTCGTCAGTCACTGCATTAGCACTTGGCGCGAAATTCCTTGCAAGTATTCAGCAGATACGACGCTTCTAAGAAGAATGGCGAAAAATAGTATGGCAAATGCGGGCCTACTGCCCAAAAATTTTTTTATTAGTGCTCTAGTGGGTATCAAGCAAGTGTGCTTGCAGTAGTTACCCAATGAGTATTTTGAAAGGCTCTGAAAGGCCACTCTTCTACTTTCGCTGCGACTGTGTTGCGCCTTCCGCGGAGGCCAGGCGTTTTTTAAAGACGATAGTCTTTCTTGAGTATCTTCGACGCAAAAATTTTGGTCGGCCTGTCTGCCGGTCAGTACATTCGTCCCTTCGTGCACCCTAACGGTACCGGGTACTCAAGACTCAGCGTTCATACTTGTGCGATTGTCAATTAAAAAGGAAATATTTCTCATATCTGAGGCACCATAAAAACACGTATATATTCTATATCTGCGTATAATGCACTCTTCGCACTGTGGCTGATGACGGAGAAAAACTACGGCTGTGCTTTTGTGATGTGTTAGATTCAAGTTACGAACCAATCGTTGTGCAGCTCGCACTGCAAGAACCAGCACTTACACATTGTAACTTCGGTTTGGTATATTTAATAACAGAGTATTTTATATCTATTTTTGCTCATGAAGCACAGTAGCATTCATTGATTTGAAAAGTCGTGTTTTCTGACTTAACAAAGTGTTAATCAGTAAAGCCCCGATCAGTAACCATCTAATTTTACAGGTGGCATCTCTCATGCACATTACCCGGGTGCCGGAAAACAAAGCGCAGCAACGGGGTTGTGATGATTTCCAAAGAATCGATAACTTCCCTTTTTGTCAGTGACAGCGTGCAGTGGGCTCCGCTTCATTTATACGTGACAGGACGATCGAACACGTCTCATTTTTGAACTAACCATTAATTTAACCATGTCCCAAACAACGTTTATTTCAAAAACATATTAAAAGAAAGATTGGCGGGCTTGTTGGAAGTGCATAATTCTGAATCGTAACGCGAAAACTCACACATAACATAACAAGGCAAGACACAGCGCTAATTAGCGCTGGGTCCAGCTGTATCTTGCTTTGCTGTGACCTGTTTGCACTGTGTACGGTGTTGCTCTGTCATCGACTTGTTGAATTTTCTTGCTACAGTTCAGAGTTGATAAAATATGTCCGAAAAACAAAAGGCAATAACGTTAGTACTAGTGGAACAGACGAAAAACAGCGCCGTCTCTTCCAAAGTTCTCTATTATGGCGCTCCATTTCTCGTAAATTCTTTACTAATAAATTATGTGACCAATCATCACGCTCTTTTCTCCACAGCGTGCAATCCGTGTCGATGTCAAATACCTAAGGCACCTCGCCAAACCTCCGTCCGCCCGGTGAGGACCTCCTCCTTTTTCTCCACCGTCGGCGAAGTGCACTGCCAGCGGCGATCACCATTACGAAGACCAGGACAAGCGAACCTCCCACCAGGAAGTAGGAGCGCTTGCCGTCACCCTCTGCGATAGTTCACACAGAAAATGAGAAAGCGTTTCCCACGAAATGAGGACATGAATTTGTTACTACGGGCACTTGAGGGCTGCTGTTGTCTACAATCCGTAATTCATCACGATACAGAAACCCGTCACATATAGACCAGATTGCTCCTGTGAGCATGGCTGTGAAGCGAACAAAACAAACAGCGTTGTCTGCTCAGCGTGGGTGTTTGACAGCGGCGTCTCGAGCACACATTTCCGGATGTTCTTGAGAAACGCCCAGCCAGCGAACGGTTGATATTGAGGCGCGAGCGAGCGTGAAAGTGGGGCGCAGAGAAAGAACCGTGAGAGAAAGAATGGCGGGGCACTGAACCCACCCACTCCTACGCTCTCTCGCACCACATGCCCCGGTTGCTAGGGGCGAGGATGAGCGTGTGCACCCGCTCCTCTTTCTATGGGAGAGGGAGCGTAGCAGACAACACCTGACGCCTGACATAGCCCGACTAAGAAATGCATTCGCATTCAAAAGTGCTTAACGATTGTGAGTAATTCATACTCTATTAAGGGAGAGCAACAAGCCGTTCTGTGGGCCTCACATTTCATGAGGCCGCTTCGACAAAAATGCTAAGGAGAAATTTCTAGTGTTGGCTTCACTTTAAAATGCGCCACAAAAGTGCTTAGCAGTCACACGAGCACCGTATCTGATGAAGCTAGAAAGCTTAAGACGGGGAAGTTTATTGCAAACTGGCAACAACCCTTCAGGTGAGTACAACTGTCTGGTGTAGCAAAATCACTTCAGTGGCGCGTACAACAAGGAGATCATCGGATGTGTTTAGAAAAAGTGGTTAACTATTTATAGTACTCGGTGCTATAGAAATCTTACAGTCGTCCCGTGGGCCTCACACTTAGTGAAGCCCTATTGACAAAAACTGACTTTTAAATATTCAAACTAACATGCACCCTACGTAACTCGCATTTAACAAAAAGTAACCCTGAAAAGCAACCATGCATGTTTTGGTTGCACTGAATTGATCAGCTGCATATTCAAACATCTTTACAAGTACCCTACGCAACAAAATGCACCGGTAGGTACAAATTATGCTTGAAACTGAACCTTTAACTAAACGACTACGAGACAAAAAATTTTGCCTAGAATGATGCCGTTTATACGTCTGTTACAAATTCTTCATCATTCAATGGACTCCTTCAACGAACAGAAGCAATGAAGGCCACAGGAATAGAAGAATTGATGAAAACATTCGTGAAGCAGTGCATTCATATGCGAGGTAAAAATCCCGCTTCTCCACCGCATTCCTCTATAAATTAACAGCAGGTGACAGCATGGCGCCTATTACAAACAAGCACCTTCCCAAACCCAATTGCTTACAGTCATTGCTATTCAGATCTCTAATCCGACAAATGAAAACTCTGCAATCAGCGGGCATACCTCCAACACATTATCTGGGCTTGTCTTAACCTCGTGAAGAGGTCAAACACTAAATATGTCAACGCACAGCAGTGGGAGGCCGTGCTGCCTAGCTCAAACATCCAGGACCAGCTACAAGTTATCAGGCAAGCCGGAGATGCCGCTAAGGTCCAAGGACTCTCAACTGCCATATAGTGGAGAGGATACAATTCCAGGGAAGTTTGCCGTTTTGAATAAACTTCTTTATCTCTCTCCGAGAGCTGGACAGTCGCATGACCAGTTCCATTCGAAACTGCGGAGACGTCGAATGCGCATAGCCGAAGCGCAGCTCAGGGAATCCGCGTGTATACTCTCGACTCCCACGCTTGCGCAACGCTTCTTCTCCTAGAGCGTTGGCTACAAGAGCGCATTCAAAGATTGAATGCTGCTCGAAACGACGCTTGTGCGTGAGCAGTGATGTCAACCTCAGGAAATTATCCATATATCTAGGGATTTTCACCTTCTTCAGGGGATTTGGCGTCGTTTTTGTTAAATCTAGAATTTTTGGTGATGTTTTAATGTCAAAGTACGTGGCTAAATTAAAGGCATTATTTAGTAAACATGCTATTTAAGCTACAAAGTCTGTAAAGGAGAACAATTTTGGCTATTTCAGTTCAATCTTTTTAGGACAGTCTCGGTATTCTGCCGGCCTTAGTGAAGGGGACACCAGCTCTGATTATTATACGTTGAATATGGGAAAATTGAAAGCTTCATTCGTAATAGTTAGGCATGCACCATCATATCATGAGTGCCTTGAGGGACTGCTGCTCTGTGAAACAAAGTTAAATTTTCTCTTCTGCACAGGCATACGCCAGGCTTGAGCTCATTGCGTGCTTTCGCTGAGCAATGTCTCCATAATAAATAACCAGGAGGCCTAGAGAGGAACAGAGCGAAAGTAATCTTGAAAATTAGGTTAGGTGGTGCGGTTTCAATATTTCGGAATCAGTCTGATGAAGAAAAATGAAACTTTTTGGGTTTTTTTTTCAGTCTTTCAGTCGTGCTTTTTACATGGGAGCGCAAAACTGACGAAAATACTTCGCCAGATGGGAGCTAGTTGAAAGTACAGAGTAAAAGAATAGCTATAGCATCCAATAAAAGAAGGACAATGCCCTGTATACATCTGCGTAATATAACGCAACAGTAGCTACAAATGCGGAAAATTAAATTGACTGCCACCTCAGAAGATGCAGGTACGAGAAAGGTGCTGCAACCTGCAATTGACCCCAATGATCACACTTATGTCTTCGAAGTGTGTTTAGAGTGAATGTGAGGGCCAAATATGTCCGCGCCAACTGCGGTGTCATCTGCAAGCAAGCGATACGCAACACCACAGGACATGTAGAAAAAAAGACCAGAAAGGTGGTTAGTGTTGAAAATGGAAGACGAAGATGGCCTGGCACCATGTGCCTACTATCAACATTAGGATTCAGTGTGGGAAGTAAACGTAGAGGAAGCAGGAAAGCATATGCCGTCCGTCTCTGTCTTTTACATTTGGTGCCATGAAACCCGGGAATACTTCCCCGGCCAGAACTGAGACCAAGACTGTGAGTCATGGATTGATGGGACAGCGTTTGTCGCCTGGAGGTTCGCGAGGCAGGAGCCCATCACGGTTACTTTGACCCTGGTCTCTCCTTGCCCTTCAAGACGACGACCCGAGGTTTGCAAGGCTAGGATGCCTATAGAGAGAGAATAACCACATCCTGTCAGCCTAGCCCTCTGCGCAGCTAACAATATGTCTACCCATGCACGTCATTTCCCTTTCGAGGACAGCTACGAGACTCAAGAAGCCAAAACGACGAAAGTTTACTACGATGACGCCCGTGCTACGCACCTAGCCCTCTAAGCCGATTGTTCACTGCTAGACCCACAGTGCTTGCGCGATGAGAGTCAATTCAAGGGTCCTGAAGTTGAAACGCCGAAACCTTTTAGTGAGAGCAGTTACGAAGGCCCTACCCTTGGATTGGATCACGCCGCGTCAACATTATTGACTTTGACGAATAAGACGGTGTACCGAGGAGCGCAATTCAGACAGACATAACAATTGATGACGACCTCAAGCTACTCCAACACACCACAAGTTCAATGTGCACAGCTATTAAAGAAGCCTCTAAAGAAAGTGGCACAGTATTTTCGTCTACGGCACCGCAAATCTGTAAGCTCAAGAACTGTTGGTCATATTTGAATCGATGAGGCCGGTATTGTACAGAGTTCACCGCCAGATTTATGACGTCATACCTATTGAAGAACTGGAAGGCGACGTCGAAAATTGTTATTGCTTGGACTTTGGCGTGTTAAGAACCTTTCGGACCTCCAGCTTTTAAAAGAAGAAATAGAAAGAGAACCGCTGTGTGCACGTGCCCGACCAATCGGAATGTAATTGACGAGGCCTAAACCAAGCGTGACTTATCCACATGACGAGGGACTGCCCGACGATGTAAATGGAGCCAAAGGTATTTATACAGGAAATTCCATGGTCGATTCACAACATGACCTCAGCAATGCAATACTCAAAGTAAGTGGTGGCAAAGATGAAATAACACAAGCTTCAACTGAGCACAAGTCGGTAGGAACTAGTATATTCTTCGCAAAAATTGATATTCTTCGCAAAAATGATATTCTTCGCAAAAATTTTTGCGAAGCATATCATCTTGGGACTTCGTTGGTTCTCACCTGTTGGCTTTGGGTGCCCTCGAGCTGTTCTGTTATCGAAGTTCTCGATATATCCGACACCACTGCTGTGAAAGCACCAAAAGTGTGTCAGGAAAGGAAGACCAAACTTGGGAAAAATCGAAGTAGACGGGAGATCGAACACGCAAATACTATCAAAGATGAGACAAAATTGGTGTGAGCCAGACGAAATGGCATCTCGACTATCCAGACGACAAACCTGAAGGAGAGTCTGCTCTTCCACAGTACACAATATGAGAGACGCAGCCGTCATGCTAAAGGCGCACAGGACTGAAAAATCAGACGAAAGCACCTAACAGCTTAGACAAATTGAATAAATGCATCGAAGGGACAAGGACCCAAGGAAAGAAAGAAAAAAATGTCTCAGAAATCGTTTCAAGCAGTTCAAACACAGATGGAAGAGAAAAAGTTGGCGTCAGGATCCAAATCGCTTTCACTTGATCCCGACCTTCAATTGAATTGGGACTACAGTGAACCGCGTTTTACTGACGGCACAGAAGCAAAGGTGCGTGTGAGACTAGCTTGTGAACGTCATGTGGGAGTTAGCGCCAGGCGTTGAGTGCATTACGCATCTACGTTTCTGTAGTGAGCGAACGAAGGGAATGGGACAACATCATACATGGGACATCAATTTTAACTACCACCCAGCCAGTGCGGTGGCTTGGCAGTGTTGTGCTGTATTGTGCCATCCCATTCTTTTCGCTTTTCTGCCGTACTATATTTTTTATTCTTTGTCACGGGTGGAAAGATGTTCGAAATGGAAGACCGAGATGGCCTCGCACTGCGCGCCTACTATCAATATTTGGATTCAGTGTGATGAGTAAAGATGGAGGAAGAAGACACGCGTGCCGTCTGCCTTTGTCTTTTATATTACTACGGCTTTCCTTCCTTTTAGCAAGATGCAGAAAACTTTAGACACAAAGCACACTATCGTATTATCTAGTTAAGACTCAGTTAGGCTGAAATATTTCAATGAATATATTGTAGAGATTTTCGCTTAAATCTACTAAATTTCCTAGGGTTAATCTAGGGGTAAAACATTGGCGTAGGTTGGCATCACTGTACGCGAGGCATTTCAATCCATGGCGTGAGCGCAAGACGTATGACGGCGTGAGAGTGGGGAGTTCTCAAAACGTGTTCGTCATGTGATATGCCATGCACTGCGAAAAGTCCACCTTCATCCGCTCATGTGAATCCAGCTTAAAAAAATCACAGCATATCCACTGGCTGAATTATCCGTCCATGCATCTGTCTGTACGTTCATTCATCCGTCCATCTAGTGAACACTCCAAGTACCGCCATCTCGCATGTTTTCATCATATATGCATTATATAGAAAATACTGCCATCCAGCGGACATTCCAATGACTAAACGAGATGTGGCGTTACGACAATGACTACTACTACTTATACTACATACTTCGTGGACGCACGATCCACGACATAAAGAACTTGACCCCTAAAAGATGGGTAACTGATTTCGCAAAGGTTTTGCAAGTTTCCTCTTCTTCGCGAGTCGCGAGCAGCGTTGCTCACACACGTTACATCGATCTTGCCCAACGCTTCAGATGCACTCGACGGTCTCGATTCCTGGTACGAAGAAGTCATTTAGGGGACACGCTATACACGTAGCAACTAACCGGGCTTGCACTGATGCGCACCAAGTGCCGTGGCAGTAGAATACACCTCAAACGTTGGTCGAGACTGGTTTAGCCATAGAGTTTCCTAAATATACACTAGAGATAACTCCGGCGCTAGTCTCTATGGAAGCTGCACTGTAAACCAATTAAATTACACCCATATAGGTGTAATATAGTGTCTTTAACTCACACCTCTACACCCCAGAAATTGGGTTTAACGAGCAGGACTACACCTATACAATGGGCGGATTTCCAAATTTATATCCTGGGGCATGAATATTTTTGGAGTGTAAAGCAAATGTACACCCAAGTGGCTTTAAGGGTGTGAGAGTGTACACCCAAGTGTCCTTAAGGGTGTAAGGGGCCTTAAGGGTGTGAGGGTGTAAAAGCAAGATTGCACCCAATAAAACAAAATTAGTGTAGGGGTGTAATACACCCAAACAGCAAAAAGGGCTGGGGGTATTTATGCAGAATTACACCCCAACATCCATGAGAACAACATCGTAATTCAAGTGTTACCCCCTTCCAGTAGGCTCCGTGGAAGGACTAGAAAGCTCACCCTTTAGCAAGACCTTTCAAGCGCGGATGTCTTATTGTAGTGGTTTCTGCCACAGTACACTGCTGCCACAGTGCACTGCTGCCACAGTGCCACAGCTGCTACGCACGGCGGTTCAGCGAGCATGGGAATGATGGGTAGTACAGGGATTCGTGTAATCCTTGTACTTCTGGCTTCAAGTGTGTTCATGCGGCTTGAAGATATATTTTCTCGCTAAACAAAATGAGCAAATGTTCAGCGGTTGCGTTTCACCACCTTATTTTTTTAGGCTTACCGTTTCAAATAGGGTCACGAAGTTAAAAGGTTTCGTTCTTTTTTTCGAAACAAAACTGAAACCCAGCAATTAACTAAGCCACAAGTGGGATTCGCCTCCCGCAAGTACGAAGACTACGCAAATTTGTGTACTACCCATCATTTTCATGGTCGCTGAACGATGGCAGCACCAGAGTCTCTTCAAGGTAATTTGAGGAAACTCTGTGGCTGTAGCCTCTGCGATAAAACGCTCACTCGCGAGAAGACAACAGTGGCGTCACGCGTTCGGCGCCAGTGAGCCCACTGCCTCGCTTCTAGTTCACCGTAAAGAGGACGACGTGAATGTGTGCTGGTTAGTGCTAACGACAGTTTTATGTCACGTGACTTGCGTGACGTGAATTCGGTGAGAACGTGGCACGTCACCAGTAGTAGGTTATTGCACGTCACACGACGATCGCTACATGATTTCGGCAGGAACGTGTGACGTGAAAATTTTTACGCGATTTTTTTGCGGGGTAGGGACCTGTCACGTGACGACGTTACATCTGGTCACGTGACATATTCCCACCGAAGCCATGTCACGGTGCAGGTGTTACGGCATCTTGGCACGAACATTTCTTTCCCTTTGTTTCGCAGTCTCTGTTTCAAGTGCAACAAATAATATTGACGCAGGAAAGGTCACTGTGTCGTCAGACGTTTCTTTTGGACACGTCATTCGCCTTTACCGCTACACAATGAAGCTTATTTCCGAAAGGTGTTCTTGCGCTTGCTAGTGAAACGCTGAATGAAAACACTGTGCCGGTGATGCAGGGAATGAATTCGTATCCTACCTAGTGTTGCGGGTGCTGGTCGCAGTACAGATGACTCCAGAACGACGTGGGCCCGTGCATGCAGCGCCTGCGGCACCGTGAACTCCCCACGAATTGGCTTCTGGTCGGCGTCAACAGCCAGCGTCTTGAACAAGACATCAAATACAGTCGTTTATGGCGTGATAGCCAAACTGGTATAACTGTCGTTCAAACGCACGAATTAACAGAAAGGAAGAGAGGACGAGCGCTTTCTCGACACTAAACGATTTATTAGAAAGGGAAGAATATATGAGCAGGCAATCCAAACAATGCATGCGTGCGCAGGCAAAAAGTCTACCCAGGCAACTCGAGAACACAGAGTGAAAATAGAAAGATTATCCAGAAACATAATCTAGAAAGCAAACTCTAGAAGCAAACGGCGAGGGCTCATACGTATTGCATCTTTTTTGGTTTGTTATTTTCCAGCCAGTACCTACCTACTCATAACACCTACGAACGATAATTTGAGTAGGCTTCCTACGGAATCCCCTTAAAAGTGACCTAGGACATGCACCTTCATGAAGTGAATGTTGGCACTTGGGCGAATTATGTGCTAAGCTACATAATATCTAGGTTAAAGCCGACTACTATAAAAGACAGACAGATGGACAGAGAGGTGGACGGACGCAAGGATGGTCGGAAGAACGAGAGAGAAGAGGCAAAGGTGTTCATGCATAGTGCTATCATATACCTAATAACGTACGCATAAATTCGGTTTTTCACACAGATGTCCCGGTGTCGTGTTCATTTTTTGCTTTTCGGTTTCGTGGGACGTCATAGCCGCCAACAAGGCCCCACCCTGAGAAGCTTCGCTCCTACAACATTCGCCTAAATATCTTGTTCCCGGCGGTCGCCTTCAAAACATAAGCACGCATCGTTCTCTCTTCATAATGTTCTGCAAATGTGTATTAGTTCGAATCTGACGCAACCAAACAAGACGGAGACGATAAAACGCAGTCACACGAGCTCCTGTGACATTGTCACTATGTCCTCCAACATCAACAACCTACTGTAACACTCGAGACACGTTATGGAAAGTAAAAGCTAATCTTCGCATTTTCTTTACGAAACGTAACAAACCTTAAAAGAGTGGCTACTTGGGCTGGCTGGTAATGCATTTTTGGAAGAGATACACTTTTCTTAGTGCGCAGGGAACGTTTTTTTTAAAGAAAACAGACAACACAGAGCGCACTAGTGCGCTCTGCCTTATCTGTTTTCATTCTAAAGAGGTTCCCTGTGCACAAGTGGGACAAATGTTAGCTTAGCTATTTACGTCTTTTAATAATGCAGCATCGACGCGTACCAATCTCCTAGCGTTCAGCTTGCTGTCTGCCGGCCAGCTGAGTAGTCCACCTTCAGTTCCCGCAGGCCCAGACACTTTCGTCGTGGTCTCCGAGGCCGAAGCCAAGACAAGACAGGCCGCGCCGATGGCAGCACACAGCATGGTTGATCTTTCCATAAAACCTGTTAAGTGAAGCTAAGTCATCTTCTTGTGTGATTCATTATAGCGTTCGGTTGGCATATGACATTAAAATATGTGCGCATGACAGTTCTGCTCACTTCCCTGTATACGTTATAAAAACCAACAGTGATGTCAATCAGTGATTCATTTGAATAATTATAGCAGCCTGTTGGGCGGAGTATTGAACAACTATATACTGTGCCCGATGGTTAGCGTGAAACAGCCAAGCAATAATGCAAGACCACTACGCTTTTTTAACAGCGTATACTCATACGCTGTACAAAACGCAGCACTGAATAATCTTCTTCATTTGAGTCCCACAAATATAGGTCAACGATTTATTAATCTCACAAAGTACGGGGCACTTGTGTTCAGACGTCACTGAAAAAAATGGCGATTTACTATTATAAGACATTATTCTTCATAGCCTCTGTCATCCTGCCAATACTGAGGCGAACTTTGCAGAAAACTAATAATCAACAAGTGTGTTCTCCATCAAGAGATTATGCATGAATAAATAGCGGCTCACTGCCCTAAACGAGGTTTTCACCTGTCATTGCAAACACTTGTCCTGCGAATAATTGTGACGTTGTCGGTCACAGTTTGTTTCAAATTAAATATGTGAAAAAGCAAAAACGGTGCATACTACATATAGGTTAAACATGAAAGCTAATGCATCAGTATTCGTGCCTTCACGCTTCACCTTTACAAGCGAATTGGTGTTATATACGGCATCCATGCATGAGCAGTTAGACGGAGTCTTTCTCTATTAATATTACTCTGTCGTAGTGCGGCCAAGTTCACGAAGCAATTCCTTAACAAGAGCAACTGCGTCCGGTCGTTTTTATTATTGTATCCCCCAGGATGGTACAAGCTTATGGGAATGATTTTGGTCAAAGAGCGTTATTATGATCGCGGCGCCAAGTTGATAAAGTACCTCTGAGATAATCTAAGCACTCAACTATAAACGAGATAGTAATCAATCCTTTAGGTCAAAAGTACTTGGTGAATTTTAGGCGAGAACAATAAGCCAGTTACATACCTGCCAGCTCTAGGCAATCAGCTTCTTCTTCTTCTTTTTTTTCTTTTTCTGCTGCTAGTACTGAAATCTCACTTAGAAGTGTGGCAGCTTCGGCTCGCGTTTTTTTTTCTCGGAACAGGACTGAGAGTTTGAGCCAGCGGTGAGTAAGCTACGAGACACATGAGAGGAGAAAGAAAACTGCGCTGTGGTTGTAAAGCCGAATGTTAGCGCTGCCCCTTGAAATTGGGCGTTTTACAGCATTTCTCGAATACTATCGCTGGTGCGCCCAGGATGTAAAGACGACATGATGTAGTCATATATTCCCACCATATCATGAATGAAGAGGACAAGGGCATTTTCCCATCCGCAGTGCAGGGGCATTGGCAGCGTACATTAGCCACCGTCATTTTGGTCAATCCCCCCTAGTGGGTAAGAGACACAACAGAGGAGGGAGCAAGCAAGCCATCAATTTCTTGTTTTTGAATGAAACTAGAGCCGTGTAATACTCGTGTTTCGCTTCCAACGATTCCGTTGGAGCGTTTACGTTCGTTTTCCAAATATTCAGAAATGGTCTTCTCAGATACAGAGGTCAATGTTTATTACGTGTCATGGAAAGTGCGTGCACCACACTGACGAAAGCGCGTGCTCGCTCACAGGCACACAACATAAAAAATGGCTACGCTATCTGCAATAAACCATTCTTGGCTTGGCGCTCACTGAGTGTATTGCTGCTGCGGCACTGCCCCGCTATTCTGGTTCAAGTTAAAACTTATATTGCATGCTTATGATACCGGAGCATAACTTTCTTGACCTAAGGGTCAATGAGCTCTCAAGATAATTTTTGAAAACCAAGTGAATTCACGGAAAGATCTCGAGCACCTGGAATCGTTGGAGCTCCTGGCGGAGCATATTGAAACCACGCATCTCCTTCTACGTTGCCTCACAAATAGGCTTCTGTAGCGCATGATGCACGGATTGATAATTGATTTGTGGGGTTTAATGTCCCAAAACCACCACATGATTATGAGAGACGCCGTAGTAACTTCTGCGGAAATTTAGACCACCTGGGGTTAAATCTGAGCACATGGGCCTACATTTCTGCCTCCATCGGAAATGCAGTCGCCCCAGCTGGGATTGAATCCCGCGACCTGCGGGTCAGAAGCCGAGTACCTTAACGCTAAGCACGGAGTCAACGCAAAGAATACACCAGAACAGGTGGGAGTACCAATAGCAGAGTCTGGTGTGAAAAATCATGGTCGCCTTCAGGTTTTTTTTCTTTTTCCCAGCAGCAGAGTTGTTTAGGGCAGCCGTAATTTCTGTTGTCTATCCTGTGTGGCCTATGAAACCTGCGCAACAAAATTTGGGTAAATTCGACAATTTATCACTGGTGCACTAAATCAAGGAGACAATTCTTAGCCCAACAAAAAACTCTGTCAAGTAAATTTGCATTATCTATCATTAAAAAACTAAACCATTTCCCGCTGAAGAGAACCATGTGCAAAGCAGCGGGCACAAACGCAGTTGCATTGACGCTGACACTCATCACTGAGTTGCGCAGGAGAGAAACCTGGGGAGGCGCAAAGCAAGCTCTGATGGGCGGTGTTACCTACTGGAGCATGCCATTCACTGCTAATGGGTGATGTGAGACAGAAGACCCCCGACTGGACACAGACGCCCGCAATACGCTTTGAGTTAAAACGCACGTTGCAAATTTTTGTTGTTTTGTGAGGCTCGGGCCAAAAGGCTCAAGACGCACGGCCACTGTAACCACATTAACACATGTAGTTACAGTGCCCGTGTGTCTTCATGCAGCCTTTCATCCCGACGCCCGCGCCCAATCAAGGCGGTCATGGTTTAATAAAGGACAGACTGCTAACACGCTGCGGCACAACGGGACAATGCTCGTACCTACACAAAGAGTGTCACATCACATTAGCAACGCGTGCAGTCTTTGTCAGTCTCTGCTAGCCTCTGACACTAGGCGCTGTATACCGAGGCGAGGAGGAATGGCAGGCGGAGTCATAGAGTTTCTCACAAATACCTAGAGGGAAGTGTGGCGCCACCGGCATGTCTCTGCGAGGCTTGTGTTGGCTGGTGTTGAGCGAGGCTTCGGCTGAAAAGCGAATACGACTCCGGAAATAGAGCTTCTTTAAAACAAAACGTTTATAAGTGGATCTCATTGACACGTATATTATTCTAAAATAAAAGTTCACTCACCTTGACGGCACAACGAAGCGGCGAAGGAAAGAAACAGACGACATAAACGCGGCAGAAAAAACGCTCGCTTTGTCGTCTGCCTGTAATATTAGTGGCCGTTGGTTACTTCTTACGCTTCGCAAAACTGTACATCAACGTAGAAGGTTCCAGTGTCAAATACAACACGTTTCTGTGCAAGGAAAAAATAAATAGCTTAATAAGTGCTCTTTTAGTAAGAAATCAATCATTTTAACGTGAAGCCTGACGCGTGTTCGAGGTATACAAAACCGAGTCAAGTTCGAAGCTCACGTATCCCGTCATTCCCTTGCATTCAGCAGCTCACTAGCGCCAGGTTTCCCTCTAGGTATGGTTGTGAGAAACTCTATGGGTAAAGTGGCGGCGAGTGCTGCCATCCGTCAGGAAGCACGGGAGATGGGTACTGCGAGATGACTGCCACCTCGCAGTTCAACACCGCACAGGAAAGATCTACCGGCAATCTTGGATGTCAAGATCCAGTGGCAAGTGAACGGTTATGCAGTGCGAGCAGTTGGTTTTTTTCAATCAAGAAACTCACTAGCAGGCGCGGCCTGCGTCGGCCTTGCGAGGAGAAAGAGGGAGAGTGTAGGAGATGAGAGAGAAGGCAAGAGGATGTGCCTACGCAATGGGGCAGTAAATTCCATCGGGAGGCATGCCTAGAAGAGAAGAGGGAGCGAGCCTAGGCCAGCAGAAGCTGTCTGCGTTGGCGTTGCCAGGTAAGTAGGGGAGCGTAGGAGAGGAGAGAGAGGGAAGGAAAAGCGCATGGGCAATGGTGAGTAAACAACGCCGTGAGGGTTGAGGCTGTTTTCACAACAAATCTGAAATGCGAGGCCTGCCCTCGATGTCGTAGGTACCATTTTCATTTAGGGGCGAAGCTCCTTACGCCGTAGGTCGAATGTCCCTTGTCATCGTCATCGTCGGTGCGGTAGCCACTTCTCGTTTAGTCTTTGTAATGTCCGCTGGATGGCTGCACTTGTATATCATACCCAAATTTTTACGATTATGCCATCCAAATTACTATACATGTCTGAACCCACCTGCATGTATATCTACGCATGAAATACAAAAGGAATGATGCAGTCAGTGTCGCTATAACCAAGTGGACGTATACAGGATGTAGCAGTTAAGCGGCATGCGAATCATAAATGGTGACGTGCCGATACATGCAGTCAAAACGTGCCATCGTGAGCAATGGAAGCTGAACATTGAATTCATATTTATTTTATGATTACTTGTTATTAAGTTGAACAACAAATAAGTGTCCGTGATGTGGAGTAACCAAACTGCAGACAGGTTTTGCAGTAATCAAGTACACATATTATTTTATTTCGCAAGTCACGTGCTTTAAAAAGAAGGGAGCACATTCTAAACAGGTTTAAACAGAAAGAAATGGGACTAGAATTCAATTGTGAGGTTCCTTGCTCTGATAATTTGCACTTTCTTGGTACAAGCTTTAAAGTTTCGCAGTGGGTTCACTGAAAGCGGTGTTTTAATCTTGAGGCGGTGCATTATTCAAATATTGTTAATTGAGGAATTGTGATGTCATGCTACGCATGGCATCGGGAACAAAAAAAACTTGCTCACACGAGATGAGTAGTAGTTTTCAGCTGCCTGCAAACCAATCGCATCAAAGGGGCCGGGATCCTGCATATTGTTGCATCGTTTTGCAAAAATCGGTTCACATGGCAAAGAAAGATAAATACCGACGTACTTCACCCGTGAATAATGAAGTGGGGGGGGGGGGTGTTACCACTACAAATGCGATAAGTCGCATTTGTTTTCTTGTGCACAAGAGATCGCAAGAGTCGGCAGTGAGGTCTACTGTGGTGCCACAGTGGCAACGGTGCTCATCCGCCGACCTGAAGGTCGCGGGTTTGACCCCTGTCGTGGCAGTCGAATTGCGGTGGAGGCAATATGGTAGAAGCTCGTATAGTCTGCGATGTCGGTTCACCGGATGGTCCGGAAACCTCAAGTATGATTTAAGACACTGGAATTCCGGATATTATTAGTACTACTAGTCTGCTGTAACCCTCCCCGCCGCGGTAGTCTAGTGGCCAAGGTACTCGGCTGCTGACCCGCAGGTCGCGGGTTCAAATCCCGGCTGCGGCGGCTGCATTTCCGATGGAGGCAGAAATGGTGTAGGCCCGTGTGCTCACATTTGGGCACACGGTAAAGAACCCCAGGAGGTAAAAATTTCCGTAGCCCTCCACTACGGCGTCTCTCATTATCATATGGTAGTTTTGGGGCGTTAAACCCCACATATCATCATTAGTCTGCTGTAACCCAACGAAAATTCAATCAGGGTCTATCAGTTGTTTTGTCAGTTGTTATGTAGCAGGTAAACACAAATTTCTCCATCTCTTTTTTTCGTCCACGTCGGCTATGCTGGTCGATGTGTTAACACACGCACCAGCGAGCACTGGAGTTCATTTAATGGAGTCGTCTTTTCTTGCCCTTCTATTTCAGCAATGCAAATGTGATTCAGCTTTCAAACCAGAGCAGTTTTGTACCATAAACCTAATTAGACAAATTTAGAAATAGCGGAAGCATATCAAGTCACAAATAACGCTGTACTTCGTGCAAGCTGACCTTCGCGGTTGTTACAAGACAAGTAATTCGACTGTATTAGTCGACTGTAAACCGGCCATTGTTTGACTTTTTGTGCCTCTTTGTAACACGCACGCTGCACCCCCATTTTTACAGATTGTTTTTTTTTCACGCGTGTAATTTTTGGTTGTAAGGGAGCACTAGATGGTGTGTGTATTTCAGGGCTTTCATGTCCTGCTTTTCTTTTTCACCCTAAGTACTATTCTAACTAGTGTCAACGAGGTTAATAGACACTTGTAGTCACTGCATATATGGTGTGAGCAACGCGCACACTGTTGTTTCGATGGGTCTTATTTTACTAAATGCCGACTATACAGTACTCTTCAAAAATTGGAACCTCAAATTCTACCTGTCAACAACGTCGATGCAGATCGGTTACGAATGCATCTGCAAATTTAAGACCGCTGGTGTGCTTCATTGGCAACCGAATTGTCTCTTCTTTTTGTTTCATTTTTGGTCATACAGCACTGGTGTCGAGGAACACAAAAGGGTGACGTTTCTGAGCTGCTATACAGATCCTACAGTGGAACAACCAACAGAACTAGTCGAGAGGCCCACAGCCAAACACTGAAGTTCGTGATTGAATTACACAGCAATATGTTGCACCTTGCCAAAGTAACGGTGTCTAAGAAGTCTTGGAACAGCACAAGCGCAAAGGTAAAGCATCAGGCCTGCGTACTCGTCATGGCGGCTGCTCCGGCGTACCAACTTTTCCCATGAGCCCTTGCGTACCCATTGGTAGCACTGGTGTGCTTAAAAATAGTCTATTGTAACTTAAAAAGAACGAGCGAGCTTTCCCTTTCACCAGTTCTCTTTATATAAATGCTTTGAATTATAGGAATAGCTCCGCTTGGTTATTTGTTTTGTGCGCATCCGTGCATTTTTTGTTTTCCTCGAGCATGCAAAAAAGATATAGAGCGTGACTTGTTAAGTACTAAAGTGCCAAGGTCCATTCAAACAGAATAAGGTATTCCAAATTGTAGTAAAATCCCTGGTCGAAATTACTACAGTGTTTTTTTTAATTGTAAACCAAACGACATAGCGACACATAAATAGAAGCAATGAATTCAGCCTTACATTTTGACGACTTGTTCTGGTCTCTTGATGTCCGCACAGCGTAACCTCTCGTTGACGGCAGCCAATGACCTCTCATACAGCTTAAACGGAAAAAAAGCCAAATGATTTTTCGCGTATTAGCAAAGTACAATTCCGAAAACACCACTCTTACCGCGACACGACGCGTAAAGTAAGCGAGCAAATTCGGTAAAAGAAGATGGGGGTGACGACACAACCTCGAAATTGCCGGAACAAACACCGTGACGTAGGACACTCGGAAACCGTCTGTTATACGATACTTCGGAAAATTTCATTAGGCCAATGTCACAGAAATACCTAAAATACATTTTCAAACTTTATACGTCACGCACCAAGATTTGGCGTGAAATATTTAAAAAATAGGACTTCAAGGTTGATTTTCTACGCTAACAGTCAACTCATGACAGTGGAACATTAGGCATTACGATTTTCACAGTGCAGTTTGTAAATATAAACCAAGTCAATGCTGCTCTTTGGTGTCCGTTAAGGTTGTTTAGGCTGATCGTCTGACTCCAGGTAGCCGTGGGAGTAGCCGTCTTCATGTTGTAACCGTTCAAGGCACTTTTCTATCACATCGTGTTGGTCAGAAGACTCGTGCGTCGTTGCATCGCACCTCCGAACACAAGACAATGCATGGCCGACACAAGGCAAAGCAACTTGAGCAGACAAAGCACGCCGCACGCACCACACGCACGCCGCGATTGAATGGCGCTTGCGACACCGAACCGATAGAAAGGTAGAGTGGATGAAAAAGTTGGCAGATTTCACGTACAGTGGGAATCAATGATATGCGAAGCACGAAATCGGAAGGTTGATATGTCATTTTAAAATCAGCCCAACGTTATGAGGTGGAGGTAAATGATGCCGTGCATGACTTCTGTGTTACGTTTATCATGTTTGGATGTGTCGTTACCTTCGTCATCTATTCACGTCCCGTAACACAAAATTTGGTATATGTGGAGCTAGCAAAACGGCCGCAAGCGCATCATGAGGGCTCAATAAACTCCTATGTAGCGTTGACGCATGCGCGCGCTGGGCACATGCGGTGACACTGCGTTAGCGAAACGCGATCCCTTCATAGTCTGATGCCAGGCGCGACCAGCGTCCATCGGCGCGGCTTGTCAGCGCCTGGCGATAGCGCAGGCGTGACGCGACGAAATGAACGCTGGCGAGCACGCGCACCGCGTCATGTCGAAATGTATTGGCGCCTTGACTGTGGCATGTAGTATTGTTCTTACGTGACACGCATCTCATGATTATTATGTTTGCACCAGTCGCATAGCTTCGTCTTTCATTGGCGTCACGTAATATCAAGTTTGTCATATGTGAAGCTAGCAAAATGGCCAGGAGCGCATTATGAGTGTGGCATGTAGCCATGGTGTTACATTACACGCATGTCGTGATTATCATGTTTGGATTCGTCATTTACCTACGTTGTCCGTTCGCGTCGCGTAGTACCGAGTTTCGTACATGTGAAGCTAGCGAAACGGCCGTGAGTGCATCATGAGCGTAGCATCTAGTCATGTTGTTACAAGACACGCATTTCATGATTATCATGTTTGCACCAGTCACATACCTTCGTCATTCATTCACGTACCGTAATACCAAATTCGATATAATTGACGCTAGCTAAACGGTCACGAGCGCATCATGAGCGTGGCATGTAAATCTGATGTTACATGACACGCATGTCATGATTTTCATGTTAGGGTCTGTCGCCTGCTTGCCATGCAATCATGTCATAGCATACCAGTTTTGCAACATCTCACGTGAACGAAACCACTGCAAGAGATGCAGGACCTTGAAATGTAAATCATGACATTCATGACATACATGTCATGATTTTCATGTTAGGACTAATCAAGCATCTTCTTCATACAATCATGTTATGCCATACCTATTTGGTATCGATACCATTATCGAACCAGCCAGGAGAGCTAAAAGTCGTTGGCGGCTAGACAGACAGACAGACAGACAGACAGACAGACAGACAGACAGACAGACAGACAGACAGACAGACAGACAGACAGACAGACAGACAGACAGACAGACAGACAGACAGACAGACAGACAGACAGACAGACAGACAGACAGACAGACAGACAGACAGATAGATAGATAGATAGATAGATAGATAGATAGATAGATAGATAGATAGATAGATAGATAGATAGATAGATAGATAGATAGATAGATAGATAGATAGATAGATAGATAGATAGATAGATAGATAGATAGATAGATAGATAGATAGATAGATAGATACGCTCAATGTCACCGAAGTTCGCTAAGAAATCCTTCGCAATTAATAAGGAAATGAAACAGGTGACAACCACGCCGCCACTCAAAGAGGGAAAAAAAGGCAGCATATCCACGGAGTGAACGATGGAGAGTGGGGCGAAGCATTCGTCCGTCCCTTTGTTCTTGCTGCCGTCCGTCCATGCGTCCGTTTGTGTGACCGTCCATCCGCCCATCCGTGCGTGCGTCTGTTCGTGCGTCCGTCCCAACGTTCGTCCATGCATCCGCCCCTGCGTCCGTTTATGCGTCCATCTATGCATCTGTCTATGTGACTATTCGTCCATCTATTCAACACTCCAAATACCACCATCTCGAATCTTTTTATCATATATTCCCCATACAGAAGCACCACCACGCAGCGGACATTCCGAGGACTTAACGAGAGGTGGCACACGCACACTTCCTTACGGCTTGAGCTTCGGGTCTACTTCCTACCTTTAACCACCTCGAGTTCACGGGATATACTAGTTCACTGTATTCATGGCACTGCGGCCCAACGCTCGCTAAACCTTTCCAAAACCAAGGAGGTGACTCCCAGCGAGTATAATGTAGCAACCTTTTCCTGTCAGATAATGCTCAATGTACATGCCAATGGCTGCTAATGGGAAATGAGAGACAATGAATTCGGCTTTTACTTTCTTATGGCTTGCGCTTTGTATCTCCTTCCCACCTTTAACCACCTCGAGTTCATGGTATATACCAGTTCATTGTATTTATAGCACTGCGGCTCAACGCTCGCTAAACCTGTCTAAAACTAAGGACGTTACACCAAGCGAGTATAACGTAGCAACCCTTTCTTATCAGATAGTGCTCAATGTGCATGCCAATGGCTGCTAATGGGGATCGCAGCGTGCGCGTTAACTAAAAGCCGAATGCTCCTGTCTCTCATTCCCTCTTAGCAGCCACTGGCATGTACATTGAGCACTACCTTTTGTTGTTCAGCAATGCACAGAAGAGATCTTTCCCCGGCACCACCTTGGATGTCAAAATGTTATACTTGTTACACACTACAACGTCTACTAGGGACGAACGGGTGCCGCTATAAAGAGCGGTGCCCCTAAAATAAAATAGTGCATATGCCATTCAGGCGAGGCCTCGCCCTGCACAGGTTTGTTGTGAAAGCATTCTCATCTTGCGGGGAGGGATGCCTAGTAAAGAGAGAGGCAAAGAGAGCGTAGGCTTACACGCCGCTTGCGTCTGAATTGCAAGGCGACAGATGGCAAGGATCGTAAGAGAGAAAGGGGTAGAGTGCACAATCGCTGTAAGGGTGGTCACACCACAAACCGGATTGAGCTCGACTATAAGACACTTCGCATTTTGGTGTCAGCTGACCTTCAAACATGCTACGCATTACACAAAACGCAGTCATATGCGAAAGCTTAACCGACACAAGCCACTTCCAACTTTATCGATTACGTTGCAGTAATCCGCATTTTGCACTTATCCAGTAACATTGAAAAATAAAAAAACATACTCTTTTTATAATTTACGTAGTTTTCCACATCATCCTATAAGTATATGCGTAGAATTTTACAAGATATTAGGTATGTATTTCGCAAGCACACTGAGCTCAAACGGAGGTTTCTGATGATGACGGCCTCGTTCTCTTCATCTGTTACGGCGGCTTCAATATTTGAATTACCTCTTCTGCCAACGACTCGTCTGCTTCGGCTAAGAAACGTAACACTTATGCATCTCAGTGCAGAAATAGTCATGCTGAGAGATTCATTATTGTGAAGAACAACAGAGTATCTATGCCTTTCGTCTCCTAATGAGGAGGCGGGCTAGAGCTTGCACCACTGTGACATTACAGTGTGTATTTTCCTTTTCTCTTCAGAAACATGTCTTTTTTGTGTTATATTGTTCTTGAGCGCGAGAGCAAACTGTCTTCACTGGTGAATGCAAAAACATCACCCTACACTGTGAATGACACCTCCGCCCTTATTGTTCATATAGCCTCACTGTTTATTTAAGTGTAGTCATCTGGATGGTCATAAATGTCCTGTCTTTGTTGTATAATTTTTGCATTGTACATCACTGCATACGCAAGTAAGTTCTTTTCGCTGTATATAACAGGTTGCATTGTACATACGCATTGATCACCATTGTCCATTTTTCTGTGGGCACATAAGCTATGTAAGATATATCCGCCAATAAAATTCTCTTAAACCAGGACATTCCCTTTCATAACCGATTTTTGCTTCTTCAGCCATGGAAACGTGAAGCACCTAGTACTCTAAATCGTTACATTCACTTTTTCTGACACAAAAAACATCTACTTTGCTAGGGGATGCTTACGGGACGGCTTTATGCTTTCCCTTAGTAGAGTACCTAGTACTCTAAATCATTAACCACTTTTTCTAAACCCACATATTTCTTGGAAGGGATGGCGTTAAGCACTCCCATAGCAGAGTACCATGTGCTCTAAATCGTTCAACAGTTTTTTTTTAACGCATGGAGTGAGACGTAACTTCAAGGCGAAAGTTTCGACCCCACGGCCTTACTCAATTGTGAGGCCCACAGGATGGCTTTATGCTCTCCCATGGTAGCGCACCTCGTGATGTATATTGTTAACAACGTGTTTTTCTCAACACACGTGAGTGGTGGGAGAAGGCTGTCTGCTTTCCCATAGTAGATTTCTTAGTACTCTAAATAATTGCCCACTTTTTCTAATCAAAGGGCCTCATCAAGTGAGGCCCACGCGACGGCTTTCTGCTCTTCCATGGTAGAGTATCTCGCACTCCCAATCGATGCCCACTTTTTTAAGCCCACTTGCTGTGAAGTATTTTAACCTCTATATTCGTTCATGGCGAGGAGGAATAAAATCATGCCATATCCACAGATTGAATTTTGTTTGAGGAGCTGGCTCGGAGAAGATAGACACAAACCTGTTAATTGTGTGTAGGATCCTGGGAGGCTCTGCTCTGCAGCCCAGACCCGAACGTCCAGCGCGACATATTCAGTCAAGCCCTTGCTGCTGCTGCGTCCTAAGAGATTCAGGCCCGCGGTTAGGGACGACAGGACATGCCTGATATTGACTGACGTTTTAAAAAAAAAGCTTTCTCTATATCTGCCCAAATTCTTCTAAAGTCGTATAAAGACGTGACCGCTCAGTTATTCAGATATGCAAAATCTTTTAGGGGCGAAGCTCCTGACTGATTTATTGATATGTAGGGTTTTACGTCACAAAACTACTATATAATTATGAGAGACGCCATAGTGGAGGGCTCCGGAAATTTCGACCAACTAGGGTTCTTTACGTGCGCCCAAATCTGAGCACACGGGCCTAAGAAATTTCCGCATCCATAGGAAATGCAGCCGCTGCAGCCGAGATGCGATCCCGCGACCTGCGGGTCAACAGCTGAGTGCCTTAGCCACTTGATCATCGCGGTGGGGCAGGGGCGAAGCTCCTTAGGGTGTGAGCTGTCCTTCCTCCGTTGGTGTATGTAACCACCTTGCAAACATTCCACTACATCCCATCACCAATCCACCACTTCAGTGACCACAAAGCCAACATTGTTGATAAGTAGTCAATAAGAAATGCAAGATGGTCATGTACTTGTATCCAGGTGCCCATTAAAGATCACAGGTTTTTGCACTGTGCTCATCCCTTGTTTCTACGTGACCACCTATAGTTTCACCTTTGCAAACTTCCCACTACTTCGTCCTCGCAAACATCCCGCTATGCCCCATCGCCCATTTATCACTTCAGCAACCATAAAGCCGTTATAATGAAGGGAGAATGAAAGCGACGTATATATAGCTACCACTTACCAGTAATAAATTTTTTGTATAAATATATACAGTGTTTGTCACGTTTTTGATGATGTAGTGGGTGATATTCGCCGATGGTTCACCGTTTAGCGATGAAACCCTCCAGCGGTTCGTCCCATTTATCATTATTCTTATCATTGTTCACTCCGTGGACATGCTGTGATTTTTTTTCACTTACGTTTAGATGCACTATATGCGTGACCTTCATACCGCTTCGCATCACCTCTTATATCATCCATCCATGCGTACGGTGTCCGGCGAAGACAGAGTAAACGGGTGCTTTATGTTACGAGCATTCTAGCGAGCATTCTTAAAAACGCAGTAACAGCTGCGCCTCTAGCAGTCGCCTCTGGAACTAAGGTTACGGCTTGAGATTTCGCCCAAGTACAAGAACCTAATGAGCCAGCCCCTCAAAAATTACTCCATCTTCCACTACAGAGAACCATGCGAAGTAACGTGCGAAGCCGCGCATGGCTGAAAGTTCCGTTGATCGCGGGCTTTTTGCCCAATGTTAACGCATCCTAGAAGTATAGCACACCATGAATTCTCTGTAGTTTCTGCTGCTGTTACTCATGCCAAATTATTATTGGAGCACACCATGGCGGAGCACGTGCATTCATCGCGCGTCTGCAGGATCTCATTGTCCGACGCCATCACGTTGTTGCTGGTAGAATGTAAGGGGAGAGGCCCCACCATCTTACACAGCCACTTACGCAGGCCCGAACGCGCTTGTACGTCAGTTCTGTATGCGCTGAGTCGATGGTTCCATTTTAAATGCGAAGCATTTGTTTGCGAACTTCGGCGACTTTTTAGCGTATCTATCTATCTATCTATCTATCTATCTATCTATCTATCTATCTATCTATCTATCTATCTATCTATCTAGCCGCCTACGACTTTAAACTCTCCTGGCCATTTCTATAATGATATCGATACCAAACTTGGTATGGCATAACATGACCGTATGAAGAACATTTTTGACTAGTCAAAACATGAAAGTCACGATATGTATGTCATGAATGTCATGATTCACATTTCACGGTCCCGCAGCCCTTGCGGTGGTTTCGTTGACATGGCATGATGCAAACTGGTTTGGTATGGCATGATTGCATGGCGAACACAAGCGAGAGAGACTAACATAAAAATCATGACATGCGTGTCATGTAACAGCATGACTGCATGCCATGTGCACGCTCATGATGCGCTGGCGGCCGTTTCGCTAGCTTTACTTATACGAAATTTGGTATTACGGGCCGAGAATGGGTCACGGAGGTGTGATGCTGGTGCAAACATTATAAACATGAGATGCGTGTCATGTAACAACATGACTACATGTTACGCTCATGATGCACTCGTGGCCATTTCACTAGTTTCACATGTACCAAACTCGATATTACGTGACGCGAACGGATGACATAGGTAAATGAAACATCCAAGCATGATAATCACCACATGCATGTCATGTAACAACATGACTACATGCCACACTGATGATGCGCTCACGGCCGTTTCGCTAGCTTCCATATGGCAAATTTCGCACTACGTGATGCCAATGGATGACGAAGGTCCGTGACTGGTGCAAACATGATAATCATGGGATGCGTGTCATGTGAGAACATGACTCCATGCCACAGTCAAGGCGCATATACATTTCGACGTGACGCGGTGTGCGTGCTGAGCGGCACGTCATGCCGGCGTTGCCACGCCAGGCGCCGGTCCTGCCAAATACTCGCAGGCGCGCCGCGCTGTGTTGCTTTGACGGATGCGGCTTTCAGCGCGTCCAGAATCCCTCCGTCACGAAAAGAGGGAGACGCAGTGTTGTCCGGGTAACGCATCGGCGCGAAATGCAGCATGTCGCGTTTGCAGCATGTCGTGCCGACGAACGCTGGTCCCTCCTGGCGTCAGACAATAGAATGCTCACGCTTTGCTACGTAGCGTCGCTGTTCCCAGCGTGCGCGCACGTCGACTCTACATTGGAGTATATTGGGCCCTTCATGATGCGCTCGTGGCCATTTTGCTAGTTCCACATATACCAAGTTTGGTGTTACGTGACGCCAATGGATGATGAATTACGTGTATAGTGCAAACATAATAATCCTAACACGCGTGTCATGTAAGAACATCACAACATACCACGCTCATAGCGTGCTCGCGGCCGTTTCGCTAGCTCCGCATATACTAAATTTGGTATCACGTGGCGTGAACAGATGACAAAGGTAAACGACGCATCCAAACATGATAATCATGACACAGAAGTAATGTTTGACATAATTTACCTCCACCTCGTAACATTGTGCTGATCTTAAAGTGACATATGAACATTTCTCATTCGTGCTTCGCATATCATAGAGTCCCACTGTATGTGGGATCTGCCAGTTTTTTTCTGGTGGTGCCCTCTTAAAGAGCAAATGGCTTTCATCTGTCAGTGTTGACGCTACGCAAACTATAATCTAAACGACAGCTGTTCCCGACGAAATTATACCTAGAGACGAATATCGTTGACTTAATCTCTAATAAAATTTGCATATAATTACAGAGCAATTTGCTTTTCGGCGTGTTCGTGTTTTATTTCGCTGAACATTTGGTAAGTGGCGCAATACTAGGAACACGAAAAAGAGGGGAGAAAATGAACAGACGGGTGCATTCGGCACTTGTCTGTATCTTCCCCCCGCCCCCCTTCTTTTTCATGTTCCTAGTATAGCATCAGTTCTAAAATATTCAGCAAACTAGAATTACAGACTTACTAAGGGTAACTAGTAACACAAAGAGGCACTCCGTGCACTATTTCACCCGAGAATGTTGTCACAATAAACTCCTTGGGTGCGCGAGAGAAACGCTTCGTTTCAATTGCCAGACTCCGACAGTTTATCACACCTCTAGCAGGATAGCAGCTGCAGCCGCAAACTTTTGGTGGGTACGGCTTCACACTTGGACCGTTCCAGCTCATTTTTTTATTACTACTTGCGACGGTAGGCGTGCGCGGGGTTCTCCATTATATGCAGCGTAGCCTCAATTCTACGTCACACTCTCCTTTCTACCCTTTTTGGTCGAGTCCGAAAGAATACAAGCGTCGTTGTGGATCCAAAATTCAAAATTTGAGTGATGACACGCTTCTCGTAATAACCTGTCCCCGGGTTTACGCCGGTAAAGGATGAAAAAAAAAAGTTGGCACCGAATCTGCATGTTACACTGCAAATGTCGTCGAAAGACGACAGTCTTGCGTTTGAAGAGAGTGAGCAAAACGTTTATTTGATGTTGTGCGCAAGAAAATTGGTGAATGGTGTCGTGTAGGCGCTGTGCTAGAGTGCCTCGAGCGTGTAGCGGAGGCGAACGAGCGCATCGAGGCACGTTAGACTCGAGCTCCATCTCGTAGTTATCTTCGAAAACGAAGGTTCGCGTGCCCATGGAGAAAGATGCGTGCCTGTCTAGGAGGTGATAAGGTGTAGAACGCAAAGCTATGGGCAGGTGCCACCGCCGTGTCGTCTTAGCAAAGCGTTCCAAACACTTACCTCTTTGAGCATCGCGTTGCACTCTCAGCTCAGCGTGATAAACGCTACGGCCCTTAGAGTTACTTGTGTGTGCCTTCTATAGTATAAATGCACACATACAAAACATCATGGTTTCTCAGATATGCGCAATGATTGTTTTTCAATTGACAATCGCGCAAGTATGAACGCTGTATCCTGAGCAATATTGGTGGGTGCTGCGTGTGGGGTCAGAAGTTTAGTGCCGTTTGAGGTATCGTTAGGGCAGACAAATAGACGAATGTACAGACAGACAGACAGACAGACGGACAGACAGACAGACAGACGGACAGACAGACGGACAGACAGACAGACAGACAGACAGACAGACAGACAGACAGACAGACAGACAGACAGACAGACAGACAGACAGACAGACAGACAGACAGACAGACCAAACTTTTTCTGTCGAAGGTCCCCTAGAAAGTATTGTCTTTAAAAAAACAGCTCTTAGAATGTAACACGAGTGGTCCTCGACTGCTACAATCGTCAAAAACCTGCACGGTCGTAACATTTCACTTCAAAACGCTAATGGTAAAAGTACAAGTGAGCACAGGTACGCTACTCACGCATTGAAAGTTGTTAAGATAAGGACTAAGTAATGAGCGTACCTCGTTTTCGCCGTCCTCCGTTTGGGTCATAACCGCGTGATCTCAGCTATCAAACTCGATGTCAGTGCTAACATCCTAGTTAGACCAGATTCGTTACGACGTGACGTGGTTATCTTTAGAAATTGTGCGTACCAGTCTCTATGTTGACAATTTTTATGCCGCGTTTAAAATCCGCGAGCATAGTGCCCTTAATCGGTTAACTCCCTCTTCTTCCCTGTAATGAATACGGTATAGGAAGGGGGGGTGTCTGCCTTCTGCGAGTTACTGTGTCCATAGAGTTTCCCAAAATTAACTAGAGGGGACACTGGCACTGTGATTGTTCAGCGACCAAGGGAATGATAGGTAGTACATGAATTTGCCTGGTCTTCGTACGTGCGGGCGGCGAATCACACTTGTGGCTTTGTTTATTGCTGTGTTTCGTTTTAGTTTCGAAGGAAAGAACAGACTGTTTTGAACTTCGTGACCTGATTTGAAATACTCAGTATAAAATATTGAGGTAGTGAAGCGCACCCACTGAACATTTGCCGATTTTTTCTTCGAAAAACAGCAAGCCACAGGATCACACGCCGAGCCAGAAGTACGAAGGTTAGACAAATCTGCGATTACCCATCATTCCCATGCTCACTGATCTACCGTGTGTGGCAGCTCCCATAGACACTAGCGGCAAAGTTCCCTCTTGTGTATATTTAGGTAACTATGACTGTATTGACACAAAAAGTAGCTTCAAGTTCACATTCACATCCGGCAACGGAACGTGCGAAAACACAGAGGTTTTACACTTTTTTTTGTTCATATGTGGCCAAGGCAGGTACTATATATAGTTGCCACCTGACACCTGGAGTTGAAACTCGTGCTACAAGCCAAACTAACATTTCCTTCATGATTCTTCAGTTTCTATTCATCTGGTGAAGAAAATGCTTATAGAAAAAGAAGTGCCGTTCTTCGGCTATCAACCTATAGCTCTTTCCGTTTGCATTTCTTTACTTCCTGTGTCCATCCGATTGTATGCGCAACGTTATGTACCTTAGCTGGGGAGCTCGCCTGTTAGCCAGTGAGAAGCCCACCCTCGTAGTTGCAGAAACCTGGACTGCACCCATTTCAGTTCGTAATTTCTAATCTCCACCGTACAATGACGCTATCCTTTTTATTTTTTTAATTTCAGACCTATTTCATTGACCAGCACATCATGTAAACTACTCGAACACATAATCTTAAAACACATGACAGTATTTCTAGAGCACATAAATTTTTTCTCCCCTAACCAACATGGTTTTCGAAGTAGTTTATCGACGGTAACTCAACTTACTGAACTAGTTCACGACCTTGCCATTACAGTTAATAATCGTGGTCAAACTAACTTAATTCTACTTGACCTATCTAAGGCTTTTGACTGTGTATGCCACAGCAAACTAATAGCTAAAGTAGAAAATGTTTTCGGAATAGGAGAACTTTCCGCTTGGATAAAAGCTTTCTTATTTAACAGGTCACAATTTGTACTCTATGAGCAGATGTCTTCTAACACAGTAGCAGTAACATCCGGCATTCCCCAAGGCTCGGTACTTGGGCCATTGCTTTTCTTGCTCTATGTTAATGATATCACTGCTAACATCACTTGCAACATCAAGCTATTTGCGGACGACTGTGTGATCTATAGAGAAATTATTCATTACAACGATCACATTATGCTTAATGATTCTCAAACTGTCGTGGCTAATTGGTGCTCTAAATGGCAAATGAAAATAAACACAAAAATCAGGAATAATGACCGTAAGCAGAAAAAATTCCGCCATATCCACGAAGTGAATGATGATGAGTGGGCGAAGCTCCGGAGGTAAACCTGGTAAACCATGAATCCTCTGTACATTTTGCCCACTCGATTTTATTACATCGCTCCCCCTAGCGTACGTCGCCGCACTAAATCGAACGATAGCCTTCAACCAATGACACGCGCCATATGTGACATCATTCCTATTTTATAAGATCTCGCGTCTTTCATCAACTACAAGTACCGCTTTCTAGTTTATAACATCTTGCATCTTTTCATCATCAGCTACAAGTACCACCATCTAGTAAACACTACAAGAACTAAACGAGAGGTGGCTACATACAGGAGACGGTACCGCCATCTAGTGAACACTGCAAGAACTAAACTAGAGGTGGCTAGATACAGGGGACGGTACCGCCATCTAGTGAACACTGCAAGAACTAAACTAGAGTTGGCTACATACAGGCTACAGGGGACGCACAGCCCACGCCCTAAGGAGCTTCGCCCCTAAAACAAAACCATTCAACTTCCCATGCACCAATAATAACACACTTCTTAATAAAGTTGAGGAACATAAATATCTAGGAGTTACACTGACTTCTGATCTCAAATGGGACAAACACATCGCTAATATAACTTCGAAGGCGCTACGCAAACTATTCTTCTTAAAACAAACTCTAGCGCTCTCAACAACGCCAACGAAGCTGCTAGCTTACACATCATTCGTAAGACCAGTTTTAGAATATGAAAACACTGTCTGGTTTCCGTATTCGCTGACTACTATAACCAAACTAGAAGCAATACAAACGAAAGCTGTAAGATTTATTTACAACAAATATAGACGCATGGATTCCCCAACACATCTTTTAACTCAGTCAGGTTTACAAACGCTGTCCACAAGAGCGAAACACGCTCGCTTAAAATTCTTTTTCCAGCTAGTAAAAAATAACTACAAAATAGATTCATCCAAATACCTTTCATTTTCACAGGCGCGGCAAACTCGCAATAAACATGCGCGCACGTTGTCAGAATACGCATGTAGGAACGACACGTTTAAGTACTCATTCTTCCCGCACGCGATAGCGGAATGGAACCAACTTGATGCCACTATCACAAACTCCCAATCGCTATCAGAATTTATTGCACAGATAGAAAAAACTGGGTGCGCATAACAGTTTATACGCATGCAGGCGCACCGGTCTAGATCTGCTGTTCGTAAGTTAAAGCAACACCTTTTTCAATGTTCCTTTCACAGTAGTATAGCTATTTTTGAAGTATGCTTTCAGTGCTTGCTATTTCTGTCACAACTGTTCCATTTATGTTTTCCCTCACGATACCAATGCTAACATAAGTTTCTTTCTTCAATCATGTATTTTATTTCTATCGCCTTTCGGCATTGTTTCAGCTCTGTATAATGGCTATACCTTGCTTTGTATCTTGGGATTATTGCTTACAATGTGTATTAATAACGTAATTAACGTTTAACTTCTGTACTGCTCAATGGTCATATGATCCTCATGTCCTGTTATTATGCTTGCATGTTTTTCCGTCTACATCCTTTTTTGTGTGTGTGAAAAATTACTGTATTACCCAACTGCCACGCTCTTGAAGGAGAGTAGCAGTATTGTAAATAAATAAATAAATAAAATAAATTAGTTCTTGCTCTATAAGAAGGTTCTGGGACTCATGAAGACGACGCTGTCCTCCAGGTCAGTGCCACCACTATCATAGCATAAAAAAACAAAAACACAAATTGGCGTGCATTCATTGCCCAAGAGAACTACGTCAATGCTCGCTATTTCAGGGGTTCCTTCCAGAGGACTCGGACAACACTTTTCTAGAATGACAGCATAAAGACGCATAAGCAGTACAATAACATTATTTTATGACGCTACGCGTTTATTGCAATGATTATTGTGACTAGTTCGGAATTAGTTGAAGTATTGTTCGTTGTCGAACGTGGCACACGCAGCCTTTTTACCAGAGAACACACTTCTTTTTATAATACATTGGCGATGATCTGTTGCACCTAAACACACTTGAAAAGGCGTAGAAGTTTTGCATGGGCACGTTGACTCTGCGAAAAAAAAATTAAAAGGTACTTAAAAAGTATTGAATTCGGCAATTACAATAGCATAACTGAAGTTCTACCACAGGCCAGGATTTAAACATACATGACATTAGTTTGAATGAATACTTCTTAGTCTAACGGCACTTCAGCTCCACCAATGGTGGAACTTTTGACGTACTATACGTTCAACGGAGCTGCTGATAAAGCACAGTAACCACCGTATTCAGAAACGCTACTTGACTTGAACTTTACTTGAAACCTCCTTCAACGGAGCGCGTTCTCAACGCATCTGTGCGTTTGTGCTGCCTTGGCCCCGCCTAAAGACAGAGCGTTTGAAACGCGTTTGTGCTGCATTGAAGTCGGTGGCAAGTCAAGATCAAGTCACGCAGTGTTTCTGAATACGGGGGTTAGCATACCATCTCGCGCCAAGCAGGCCACGAAGTTTCTTCAAGATGGCAATGATTTCATGCAAAGAGTAAATAAAATATATTGGACAGCGTACGTATCATATGTTTTTGTCTTTGTCAGAACAAACTTCAAAGCTTGTGCTTTTCAATGGTTTTCAGTTGAATAATTAAAAACCACTAGCTAAGTAGGTGGTCTGTTCCTCCTAGAGTGAGTTGGCTAGAGCTCAGGCTGTCACTTTTTGAATGCCACAGACGTGGCCTTATCCTAGTCTACTTTTCCTTTGATTCTTCAACTATACGTGACCTCATGGACTGTGAGGACAAGGGCACGGCCTAGTGCTCTCCCATCGTAGAGTACCAAGTACTCTGAATCATTAACAATTTTTTCTAAACACTTTTCCTCAGCATCGTCTCTTCAAAGACTTGCCAGTCTACCTGCCTTGACTCCTGCGAGGTTAGTTATTAAATCACAACCTCTGGTGCTGCACTCGCTACGGGCCGAAGTCGGCTCATAAAACAGGTCCAGGACTTTGCCTCACGAAGGCCAGAGTTCCTACTTCCACTACGGGCTGTTCAGAGAGCCCACGATGCAGTGGTGAAGCTATAGGTTTCCCCACCCCTACGTCCAAGTGGCCCGTGGCATTTCCCCAAAGAACACCTTTTCTGAGGACCTAGATCTGCGCTCTGGTCTGTGTGTCTTTCCATCTAATGCAGTACATTGCAGACAGAAGCATCTAATTTCTTCAGATAATAGCACGGCTTCGATATCACGACCAATATAAGTAACTCACTACCGACATTAGTATTATAGGTGCTGTTAACTCTCAAGAAATAGTATCACATATAACCGTTCGAAATAATACAACTAGCAATTACACACTCGAAGCTAAAATATTCGTCATAAGGTACTCTGAGAAAACTGTTGTTCTGTAACAAACGAACATTCAAAGTAGAGAACTCTTGATATCCGGTTTACGTTCTCAGCGCGCTTACTGCGTTCTTTCGTAGAAATTTGTTGCATGTATCATTTCAGACTTCAATATGTTTTTCAATGAAAATGAAGAACTCGAATAGCCTTTCAGCCTTTCAGGTGTCTTGAACACACTAAACGGCCACTTGAATAACTGCATAAAATACAGCAGATCTGTCCAAACTTTTACCTATTTTAATCCCTGTGTGCATATGTCATGAAAAAGGAATCGTGGAGGCATGCTAATGTTGTCAGTCAAGTCCCCCCACCCCAAATAGCAAACATTTCTGCATTTTGAAAATATCGAATTCATGTAAGCGCATCACAGTATTGACTGCTTGTCGCGCTTAGTTTGAGGGCATTTATTATGCGCTTCGTCTTAGAGTTAAGCCACCCAGCTTATTTGTGTTCTGGTATGTCGTGTTTCGTTAGGACTTATTGCCCTAAACATTGATGTCATGTTCACTTTATTTCATCACTAAGCTTTACATTGTTTCTTCTACTGCTGATGGTACCTGGAATATATTGATAATGATACCATTATAATTATTATTATTATTATTATTAATATTATTATTATTATTATTATTATTATTATTATTATTATTATTATTATTATTATTATTATTATTATTATTATTATTATTATTACTAAAGATGATAATGATAATGATAATAATAATATTTATATAATCTTGGATTTCACTCTCATAAAGCTGTCCATGCTTTCCAACCATGTAGTTTACTTTTTCTTGATTTGTTTCTTATGCGTACATAAATACAATCTTAATTACCTTTGCTTTGTTGAAACCTATAAAAATTAACACAGTTTCCAAGGCTGGCGGCCTCATTAAAGGCAGGAGTTCATGCGCCAAGGTTTCCCCGCCATTACCTGTATTGCTTCGGGCTGTGACTGTCGTACTGAATTTGTTGCCTCAGGGCTTCCTTGCGAGATTTCGAACACCACACCTGTCAGAGAAAGCGCTGTCAGTGCTGTCAACACGACAGAGCTGGCCAGCGTGTGACCTGATAATATTCAGGTGCAGCGCATAAATAATGACACAAGCCACGTTTTTATGCAAGAGCGATCGGTACAATAAGTCGCTATCAACGCCTCACGTTCGGTAAAATTAGGTGATGCTTCTGAAAATGCATGATGCAAATGCGCCTGCAGCACCCTGCTCACAATGAGTTAAGTCGATTTAAGCAGATGAGTGGTTAGCGCAATAAATAAAAGTACCCCGAGAAGTAAAAAGAGAAATTTAGACTTTGCCTTTGTACTCGAATTGCACAAATGTTTGTGTTTGTCTGAGGACCTTTTATCCTTGGTTGATTGCCTTCGCTCAAGACATGCTCACGGTCGCTAGTGACAATTTAATTCGCACAAATGTGAGTTTGAAATGACGTTTTGTGTACAGGGTGTCTTCTTACCACAGCCGATGCAGTTTCATTGAAAACAGTCACCACTTCATCTTGAACACCACTTCACAAGGGTTTCTCACATTATGAGAACAGGTAAGGAAATGTAATGTGCTCAGGCTGTTGATGTAATGTGCAACGAGGTTGTTGATCATAGTGAATTGGTCTATGGGACTTCCTTTTCATTTTACGTCATAACAGACGCCTTAACCCAGCAACCCTTTACAAGACAATTATCAAATTCTCCCTTGAGCACTCCATACATGATGGTTAATCAGCGAAGCTGTAACCAAGAGGCGCGTATCTATTGATGAGTTAATCACAAATCTTTTCAAAACTTCTTCTGAAATGATATTGCTTTAGCGTAGCTCAGTTTGAGCGAAAAGGAAAGATACTATACAGTCAAGAAGGGGGGAAAACAGACCACAATGTAGCGCTCACACTGTGGTCTGTTTTTTACCCTTTTTGACTGCATAGTATCTTTCTTTAACGCTCAAACTGAGCTGCGCTAAAGCAATATTGCTTTCTCAGTGGGTGGTTACTTCAGTCAAGAAATATTAGTTGCTCCCTGTCGCCCATTTGTTCCCTTTCTTCATTTTGAGGAGAGCATTGCTGAGTTGCAGGGCTCGCCAAAATCCTGTGGCCCGTGCGCTCTGGAAATTTTCCCACGCTTAGTACGGATTAATTATGGTTTCACCAGACTATATTAGATTCCCTGTAAACGCCAACACGATAGATACGATTGGTTTCATCAGCTTCAATTCACTTTGCGTTACCTATAGTACTCAACGTCCCGACAGCTGCACTCTTAACCACGACTAAGCATGAAACGCTTGTTTTGTATGCAACCGGTAATATTGAATTGAGAATAATTGGTATGACGCTAAAATGACAGAAACTAATTGAAGACATGAACTGAAAGACGCATCTTCCAAGTGTTTACGCACCGAAACCATGCTGATGTGTATATGGTGTTAAGGAGGCTATCTTATCACATAAATACAACCATGAACGAACTAACAATTCATTGTGAGCCACTGAAACAGAGTCAGGTGGCTCTCGCACAAAAAGAAGATCGCAGCCAAACACAGTTTGCGTATTGGTGTTTGCGCACCGTGAAAACAGGCCACAAGTTTTCTTTTTATGGTTAATTGTATCCAGCCACTTGATTAGAGAAGCATGCCTCACAGTACACCCAATGTACAAGTCAGCAGCACGCTGTGTACAACATTCCCATATAAGTTGCGGAGATGTACATCAATCAAAACAGCCCGTTATTTCAACGGCCGTAAAATTGAGCAACGCTTGGCTGTCAGCAACAACATAGCAGACCACTGAAAGCGTCATGGTTGTGCGCCACACGTCAGCTAAACCAAATGTTCAGAGCAGCACTTAAGTTGTGACAGTTCATTCCCACTAAAAACTGCAGGCATTCACTGCATTAGTGTACCACCACAACTTTAGGCGTGAAAGAAGCGATTTTTTTTTTTGTAAAGATGGCCTGCAGACGCACCAACGTTAGGATGTGCGCTGTCCCTTTTGCTTCTCGCGAGGACTGATTCTGTAATGAACTTGCTTTTCTATACGTTAGCATGATTTTACATCTTGGGTCAGTGCAGTTCTCGGCGAATATCTCTGCTATGGTTTCATATCATTTCATCCATGTTTACAATACTGTGATGAGATTACCCTGTTCGGCCATATATAATGTTACGCATGCCTGGGAAGAAAACGAAGATGGGCGAACAGGCTGGCTGCCCGAAGCTGGAGAAAGAAAGAAGACGACGACACTGCGATCATCAACCTGTTGGCCGCTCCGGCGCTTCTCTTCGCGACCAAAATAAACGGCCCCCTTCAGCCGTATACGTCCTGGTCCTCCTTGTGCGTAACAGATTGGTGGAGGTGCTGGGTACTTCGGCTCCAAGAGTATAACTTCATAGTCTCGTACAAAAGTGGTCGACGAAACGCCAATGCAGATTGCCTTTCGCGCATGGCTTCGGCATGGCTTCGGTCATTAAAAATTTGAAAGTTAGCGAATGTGTCTGTCAGTTTGACTCTTCGCTGCGTCCCCGTTGCAAGGGTGATATACCAATTTTTTCTCGCGTAGCTAGCTCACTGAACAACAAGCAAGGTTGCATGTTGGGACTGCATTGCGTGCTGTGCTGCTGCTATACTCGGGGGCAGCTCGTTTTGGCAGTGAGGCGAACGCTACATTCGTGCACATTCGTGGTACTCTGGTACTGCTACGGCAGGTTGTAGCTGATTTCCGCCCAGTGTCACTTTTGGAATCTCGCAGCGTTACCTCGTCTAAAAAACTAAACCAAATATTCAGTCAGAGGCAGATATTTTGATTTCTCAATGCGCATTTTAATGCCACATTACCTGTTCACTATTCATGCACATCTAAAACAGTGAGCCTTCCATTACACCACGAACCACCAGTCACACCAGGGATGTGATGCTTACTTTGGCAAACAGGCAAGCCTAAAATATCTTGCTGTCTAAAGAGCTGAGGGAGCAGAAAGATCTTGTGAAGCACACAGTATTGTTGTTTTACCGACACTTTCCTGTGACTGTTTCACTCTCATAATGAATAAACCTCTGTATAAATTAACAAGAAAACAAGAAAGCTATCACAAATTTATGTGCCATTTCTCAACGGACACGCAGCCATGCATTTAGATTTTGTATTTTTCACAGCGCTGCCAAGAAAAGTCGTCTTCAATTACCATGCAGTGATCGAAGATTCATTGAGTGCCGCTAACGCATGCGCTGATCCATTTTCGCTATCTGTTGGCGCTATAAATACGTATGGCTTTTTAAAGCCACTGGCTGAAACCCCACTGATCATGTTTCAACACCAGGCAGATAACCTCCCTTTAAAGTTTTCTTATTACGTAGTAAAATATTCTTTCAAATAGTGGTTTTGGGACGTTCCACCCCACAAATCAATCAAATCAATCAATTAGCAAAATATTTCGAAAATGCTGGTAAACTTCATAAGGGAAGATAAATAGAAACACACACGCATCTAGAACAGGAGCAACACATTTTTACCATTGCGTTGGCGATGAAGAATAGATGCTTGCCCGAGAGATGTTCTAAGCCAGGAAGTCGCACATCACGAGTTTCACTCGTCTTCAAAAGGTATTTATAAGTCTGAAGAACGAAAAGAAGAGAGTGTTCTTAGAAAACAAATATATTCTCTTTTACTTCTTCACATCCAAACAATGTTGACAATCGAAAAAGTCGTGCTCTATGTTATTTCCGTAAGAAGCCCTCATGGCGGCTCGACTAGAAGTACGTACAGGACAGTGCCCAATAATGTAGTGTTCTTTCAGTCGTGCTCTTCCAGCTGGCCTAACGTGGCTGAGAGTGCTGCTCCTTGAGATGCCCCACCGCGGGGATCTAGTGGCTAAGGTACTAGGCTACTCACCCGCAGGTTGCGGGATCGAATCCCGACTGCGGCGGTTGCATTTTCGATGGAGGCGAAAACGCTGTAGGCCCGTGTGCTCAGATTTGGGTGTACGTTAAAGAACCCCAGGTGGTCAAAATTTCTGGAGCCCTCCACTAAGGCGTCTCTCAATCATATGGCAGTTTTGGGACGTTAAACCCTACGTATCAATCAATCCATCAATCAATCAATCTGCTCCTTGAGAGTCAAAGCGCGTGCGCTTGAGTATAAGGTACGCCATTATTTCACTGCATCCGGAGTTCAGCGACTGTGTTGATTTTTGACAGTGAGATTGGGCGGTTTTAGAAAAAGGTACACGAATTTCGGCCTGAGCGCTCCTCGTCACTGCGCATGCGTCGTACCATATCCTCTAGAATAACATGTTAAGTTACGAAATTTGCGTATCGTACTCATAGCGTAGCGTATCGTTGCGTCATTGTTGACGCTGCAAAAACTATTCTAAATGTGTCAATTGTGATAGCTTTGCAGTTTCATTAAAAACTCTTTTCTCTTTCATTTTTTGTCACCCCTTACTCCTACTCGAGCACAGGTAGCCATCTCTGTAGGCCCTCGCCCTCATCATCTTTCATCACTACGAGACAGTTAATCTGCACCAGATAAACAAGTTGCTGACACGCTGAGCCCCATAGTCAGTGCTATCCGTTTGCTGCTGATGCAGACGCTGATAGCTCAAAGCGTGTTGCAACTGCTGGGCACCATCCCCCCAGTTCTCACAGGCTTGCAGATGTCTATTGCTTGAGAACACCAGCAGCCCCCCCCCTTTTCTCTTGCTTCACCGTAAACATGATTTTAGATGTATGCGACTGCGCATACAAGCTTCGTAAAGCGACGATTGCGTTCCTCTGATTTTAGCTACGGGGCAAACTCACCATTTGTGATGTCAGGCGTCAAACTGCTGTTGCATAGACGACTAGAGTTTTTTCTCTCCTCCTCTCGAACTTTCATTCCCCCTTCCCCTTTCTCCAGTGCAGGGTACGTACCGGGCTCAGCACTGGTTGACCTCCCCGTCTTTCTTTTATAACCGTTACCTCTCTCTCTCTCTCTTCCCTTCATACACAAAATGAGGTATATATTCAAGCTGTTGCTAAATATTCTGTGGCTCCAATCTGAAGGCTACTTTCATGTGCTGAATCGAAAGGAACGTTGCACATGCATACCTGTGGTCACGTCACAATTCCTAACCTTGCCTTGCCTGGAAGAATTCAAATCTCAATACATAACGCTCGCCTGCCTCGAAACATCATGTTTCAAGACTGTTTATGATACTCTTATTGTAGTTTATAGTATTCTTATTCCACTCTCCTTTTCTGTTTCTTTTTTTTTTCTCTTACTATGTTGCGCTGCACTATTTGTTCCTTTTATCAATTTCCGCCATTATACTACAGACTTGCATTGCTGACTCGGGGTGCTACACAGTCTGGCTCAAGCTGCTAGGGCAGACATGTTAGCTCCGAGATCACTCTATAGTATACGGCAGCCATGCCATGCATCAAGACAGTGACATCACGACATCAAAACTTTAGGAATGGTTGCCACCGCAAAGTTTCTCCCAGAGGGTTCCTGGAACGAGACCTCCCACCTAAGGTGAACGTGGAACCTACACCGCTACACCGTTTCGAAAATAAACTTTTACTCCTCCTCCTCTCCCACGTTTACACTAATGATCGAGAAGGTGTCAGAGACAATAGTGTAGTGGATCATCGCTACGCACCTTGTATGCAATCCTGATGCCGCCGTTGTCAGCGATATTCTCGCCCACGGTATTCTTGCCATTCAGCTTCAGGAAAGTAGGAAAGGTGAAAGTAAATATGAGAAACCTATTTACTCCAAACATATGAGAGCGGCAAGGAGCGCCGCCAATCAACAGGTCTACATCGCTATATTTTTTCAGTCAAAAACCACTAGTGTGTTAGGAAACACAGTCCACTGTCAGGTTATCATGATATTCGGATTACGAGTCTGTACAGTTAGGTAGTGAAACTTTAAAACACAAATTTCTCAAAGTCATGATAAAACTCCAACTGTACACAACAAACAACATTTACGAACCAATTCAAGTTACTTAGAGCACTTCGCAATAAAATGAATAAAGGAAAGCACAGCACTCTTATTTTATTCAATCAGATCGACTCCACTACATTTTTAGTAGCTGTAGATATGATGACGACGGTGATTATTATCATCATGATGATGATGGTGTTGTTGAAGTTCATTATTAGCGACCCCTGGAAACTTATGACTGACAAATGGGCCATTTAAAACGTTGAATTATTTTTACGAATGCCACCTTTTCGTCACGATCACGTGTTACCCGTTTTAGTTATCTAGCATCGTCGTTGACTCTTTTTTCTGCTCGGGTCTGAAAGCTTCACAGCAACTTTTTTTATTGCCACACAACTGGTAATATATCCAGCGATATTTTTTTAAACGCTGCCACCTGATACACTTTGACATTGTGCCAAATGCCATCACATTAACGTATCGTATTATTGGCATAAAAATGGCACATATGAAATCAGGTGAAACAAGTAAACAACAAAACCAAACATGATCACACAAATATTCAAAAACTGCGGCATTCGAGCAGTCTGTGCTAAATGATATGCGAACATGACAATCGTTCGGCAAGATTAAAAAAACACGATGAGCACCCAGAGGCCAAAAGTATAGAGCAAAAAGAAAGCAGTAAGAAGAATATAAAGCTAAAGCTACTTGGAAGTATACTTCCTTCTGTCAAGGTGACAACTTTTTATTGATTGATTCATATGTGGGGTTCGACTGCCGAAACCCCCATATGATTATGAGAGACGCCATAGTGGAAGACTCTGGAAATTTCAATCACCAGGCGTTCTTTAACGTGCACCGAAACCTGAGCACATGGGCCTACAATATTTCCGCCTCCATCAAAAATGCAGCCGTCTGTACGTTTGTGCTTCTGTTCGTCTGTGCGTCCATCCGTGATTCTGTTCGGCCGTCTGTCTGTCCGTCCGTCCGTGCTTTCGTTTATCCATGCGTCCGTCTGTCCGTCCACCCATGCGTCAGTGTTTCCGTTCATTCGCGCTTCCATCTGTCTGTTCTTGCTTCCTTCCATCCGTCTGTGCATACGTCTATCAGTCCATCCATGCTTCTGTCCGTGCGTTCATCCGGACACACGGACAGAGGCACGGACGCATGGATGAACGTATGGAAACACAGATGGACTGACGGACGCATGGACGGAAGCAAGAACAAACGAACGAACAGATGGACGCACGGACGGTCGCTTCACCCGACTCAACATCTTTCACTCCGTGGATACGTTGTGATAATTTTTTTAATTTTTCGCCTTTGGAGCTTTCTCACTTCGCCTGCAGTAAAGGCTACGTAAAGTATTTCTTTGTGTTTTGTTCTCCCCCAATGTAAGCGTGGAAGACAAACATATGCGTATGCACAAGAAGGAGGCTAAGAATAAGCAGTTGCTGCCCTGGCTGAGACAAGTGGGGCTAACTGTCTACCCTTGCATAAAAATTTATCAACTTCAGCATCCTATGTAAGCCCCTTTCATGCTGGGCTATGTTTCTCGTGCAGTGGCAACTCATCTCGTGATTAAGAACAATATTCTGCAAGCTGACATGCGTGTCTGTATGCGACAAGTCTTTTGAAATAACTGATTCTGGGCATTTCAGAGAGTGTCGTTCGTGCACACACTACAAGGTTTCCAAATCTTTAGCACAAAATGTAAATACGTACCCACACAAAGCGACTTTTTGACTTTTATATACCGTGCTGCAGTTTAGTTTCTCCTATGAGAATGGAGCCACTTCACGACGTGTTGGTCTTTTTTACGACACGGTCAAACACTGAACAGATATTGTCACGGGGTTGTGACGTAGGCGGTGGGGCACACTGGGAGTTAGATAATAAATTGTTTATTTGGTCGATCCTGTGCCCTATAAACGGAAAGTCGGATTGCAGTCTTGCACTGATAGCGGCGAACGGAGCATGTGCCATCCATCAACTGACAAGCGGCAAAGCGTGTCAGTTAATTGCGTTATAGTATATGAACGTATACTGTAACGAGGCGATAACAAAACTTGAGGAAAAAAACGTGGCAATATTAAGAACACGAGGAAAATGACAGGATAAAAGGTTCCTTGACATAACACATGTATGTCGCGTATGTAACAGCTTAGTGCAGCTACAATAATTGCAGCGGCATTTCGGTTGTGCCGCTAGTAGAAAGCTGTCCGTATGCATCCAGGTGGAGAGTTACAAATGTCAAAAGTTCGTGTATAATAACTTCCCCGCGACACATTTGGTTCGAAGAAGAGAATAAGCGCGTGTATTATTTTGCGTAACCTTCAATTATACAACACAGCTGCTTTTAAGAGCGTTCTGCACAAACTCCGGCAGCAGCCGCTTTCAGTTCCCCTTTTATGCCGCTATTCCCACGCACACACACACAAACAAACATTTACTCATAGCTGTTCTGAGAGACTTGTAAGCTATAGCGGCGTATATTACGCTCAGATGTCAGGATTTAAATATCAAACTGCTTCACGCCACAATATGAGCCACACAGCTGTTAGGTTGAGCAGCACTAAAAACTTGATGGCGCCCGAGCTTCGCCTTCCGCGATATAACGCGATAGAACATATGACGCTAAAATAGTGGTGTTGGCGCTGGTATTAGCTTGTACGTCAATGGTTGTGAGCGCAAAAATTATTTCATGCGTGTCCGAAAAATTGGCACAGGTGCAAATAAAGTGAATATTTTAAAAATCCACCTTGAAAAAGAATTTTAACCACCGTTGTTTGCGTGACAAACAGGTGTTCAAGCTCAAGGGCCTAGCGTATGCTTTTTTTTCTCGTTTAATACATGGAATCAACACCAGTAATTGTCAACTACGCACAATATAATCTGCTTCGAAATACAGTGAAAATCAATTCCTCTGCTCAGAAATGCGGTGGAAATATCTTTCACGCTTTACAAATACACGCGTCCTATATGTGCAGGCTTCGCAATACAACATTTAGTATTGCAGTAATATTTCGTTGATCAAGCGTACATTGAAATCGGGCGTCAGAACATTTAATTACCCAACGACTTCGTAGTATATTGTCGGACACCCATTACAAAAGGCGCACGTGTTACTGTGCATATTTCCATGAGACCACGTCAAGGGTGCCTATAGAAAGTTTTAAGGTAGCCTACCAGGCTCAGCCATGGTTAACCTCCCTGCCTTTCTTTCATCCTTATTCTCACGAAAAAAAATTCACGCACATAAGTGACCACGGTTTAAAGCACCTATTACACAGAATGCAGCCCTATTTGAAAGCTACAATCCACTTTCAACTTTATTACTCACATAGTAGTAATCAACAATTTAAAATTATCGAGTGGCATAGTACAGCAAAAACTATGCATTAGGTGTTCGCAGAACGCACTATAGGAAGTGGATATATCACTATCACGATCAACTCTAAACAGCGAAGCTTAAGGATCCCCCAATGTTTCATTGCCTTGCCACGCTTCGCTACTCGGTGCGCAATACCTGGACCATGCTTCGAGGAAGAGAATATTCGTTCTGGCAGCATCGGTCTCTTGGAAAAATAATGTAGTGCGAAACAAAACAAGGAACAAAACCATCCCATTTGGATCAAACCATCCCATTTGGATCAAACCATCCCATTTGGATGGTTGGTTGGTTCCTCGGCATCATGGACCAACCCTTTTCATGGGATAGACCATGAATCGGACGGTGCCTTGCTTAGGAAACTGAATAAATTACTGAAGGAAGGGTTGAAAAGGAACTGTCTTTGGGAGAACTGTATACATTCTTCCTTTTCAGCGGTGAGTGGTGAATAGTAGACTGTACGCATTTTTGTGGCACGTACCCGTTTATGAATCGCAGAACGGCATACCGATTATGGCAGCTTAAAGAGCTTCTGCGTTAATACTAGTGCAGCTGAATGGGTGCCCCTTCATGAATGCACTCTAAGGCAAAATCACTCGAAAAGAGACTAATGGAGCCCAATAGGCGCACGCGATGAACGGATAGACCGTTGAGGAGCAACCACAGAGGGAAGCGTGGCGCGTGAAACCAAGGGATGAACCGCCCCGGCATTGCAGGCAGCGCGAAAAGCGTTGCCAAGGTGACCAGGCTTCCCTCTCCTCCTCTGCTGGCTCAGTCTTTCCCCGTATTTTGCCGGCGGTGGTTGTGCAGCGGCGCGCTTGGAGTGCTCGAAGACGGCCGCCTAGATTCGACGATCTAAGAACTACGACGTGGTGCTTGTGTGTACGCCTGGATGAGCGTGGGCTGCTGCTTCAGCGTTTCGCTGCACCCGGTGAACTCTGGAGCAATACTCGGCAGGTCACCACGCTGCGCTGTATATCTCTGGCTTCAAGACAGTCACGACCAACACACGACAGCAACAGTTGGGAAGGTCAATATGGCGGCCGAGTAGACAACAGGCCTATCGGATGTATACTTCAGTCCGACTCCTGGCAGAAAACAGTGCTGGATGCTAAGGCAAGTAGGTTATCATTCTTTATTCTACTCTACTTCTCGCATGTGCGATACGGATCGCACTTGCCGGCAACGGGCTCGGTCGTGCTGTATATCGCACGCACGAAATGCATCGCGAAGGTCAGCTTCGGCGTCTGCAGTTCGCCTGTGCTCTGCGACCGCCTGGAAATTGGCCGCCATTGCCGTCGGCCTCCCGTACGCTCGCTCATCGAGTGCTCGCCTGTCTTCGCCGCCGCGATGAGCTCCGTGCTGGCGTTATTGGGCTGAGACCTCGTCGCTGTGTTGGGAGTCGTCGAAAACACGTTGCGGGTTCTTGTAAAGAGCTTGGTTGTACTATGTCGCGCGCTGTAAGTGCACCATCACGGGCTGGCGGGGCTTTCGCTAGCGTCGGAACTCACTGAAAATCGGTCGCCATCATAGTCGGTCGCAAGCAGCTCGGCGCCGTTCGCTGGCCGCGGCGGCGGACTCACGTTTGCGCGCTGCACTCGCTCGATTGATTGATTGATATATGGGGTTTAACGTCCCAAAACCACCATATGATTATGAGAGACGCCATAGTGGAGGGCTCCGGAGATTTCGACCACCTGGGGTTCTTTAACGTGCACCCAAATCTGAGCACACGGGCCTACATTCCCGCCTCCATCGGAAATGCACCTGCCTAAGCCGGGAATCGAACCCGCGACTTGCGGGTCAGCAGCCGAGTACGTTAGCCACTAGACCACCGCGGCGGGGCTGCACTCGCTCGAGTTTGTGGAAATGAGCCGCACTACTGTCGATTTCTTCGGCGCTAGCTCCAAACCAGCTCGGCGCTGTTCGTGGCGGCGGCCAAGCGTACGCTCGCTCTCCTGTTCCAAGTTCGCTGGCGGCAGACACTCCGCGTGCAACGCCGTGTTTGGTCTCGCGTTCGCTTGCTCGAGCTAAATGGCGTCGCTCGCTTCGGACTCGCCCACTTGTTAGCGGCACGGAGGTTCGCGGAGTTGTGGCTGCAGCCGCCGCTCCTAAGCTGTTGCGCTACGGGGATCGAAATGAATCTTTGACGATGTGTGACATCATGGTCAAATTATTAGCATGTCATATCTCACGTATGTTTTCGTTTCACCATGCACGTATTTCTCATATGCATTTGTATTCATCCTCTGTCACGTGTGACTCACTATTTTACATACTTATTGTGCAGCCGTGGGCACACAGCATGCTGAAGACTGTGTGCGCTGGCGTCTGCGATGCCTGTCATCGATCTATTTTTTTCAGAACAGCTTCAGAAGGACTGTGCGAGATTTGAAAGTAAAGTTACTTGTGTGTCATATTTTAACGCTTGTTTTTAAATTACCGTGCACGTACTTGTCATATGCGTGCATCTTTATCTTCTGTCACGTGTGTCTAACTACTTTTACTATATTATTGTACGTACAGCCGTGGGAACACAACAGGCTCAAGGCTGCGTGCGCTGGCGTCTGCAATGCCTGTCACCTATCGCTTCCGTCGGAGGAGCTCCCCAAGGAGTGAACAAGATTTGACAACGAGACTGAACTTGTACACTTCACCATGAATTCACTTAAAAGAATGGAGAAACTTCATGTGTATGTAGAAAAATAAAATATTTCGATGTCTCACTTTTCTCGTTTGTTGTTGCCGTGACTGCGAAAGCAGTTACACATAGGTGGCTAACTACTTTTTCGCGTGTTCTTTTCTTCGCAATTTCTTGCTCACTGCGCAGAAAAACAGGCGAAAAAAGTATTAGGCCTGGCGGAAAATAAACAAAAAACAATGTTTGAACTGGGGACAAAAAGTTCATCCGAATGGAGTATTTCAGTAGATCAACCGTTCGTCTGGCAAGGTGCAACTGTGAGGACTAACGGTTGCCCGGTAAGGTGTAAATGTGGAGATTAACAGTTGCTCTATAAGGAGCAAGCGTGAGGACTAAATGTTAGTCCTTTGAAATGAATTGTGAGACTAACAGTTACTCACTAAAGTGTAAGTGTGAGGACCAAATGTTAGTCCCTTGAGCTCATCTGTGGGTACTAACTGTAGACCTGGTGCCGTTAGTCCTTAAAGGAAATAATGGTTGTGGCAGCCCCATTAGTCCCCAAAAAGACGAACCACACACCCTTTTAACACCCTTTTGCCTTAGAGTGTACGCAGACAAGATCAGCTCTTCTCTAGCTACTGATGCGCTTCTTAATTTTGTAGAGAAAAACATGGCTACTAGATACACTGCGTACGTGAGCACTTCCTATGGGGCACTGAAGACCGTCCTAAGGTCCTTTTTTAAGTTCAACTTCATAAAAATTATCCAGCGCTGAATTTCGCAAGAAACACACAAAAGGACATTAGAGGACGGGTGCTTTTGTGCGCTTCTGCGTGTTCGTTGCAAAATTTAGTTGCGCAACCCTCATGAAGCTGTTATGCCTTAGGAATCAAATAAAGTTTGTTGTGCTGAGTGGCTGGCTGACTGACTATGAGTATACTCCACAACGTGTTTTGTTTAACGGAACCCAACTATTGCGATGAACCACACACATTACACGGAGCTGATAACGGCCTAATCTGGTGTTACGAGAAAAAACAAACGGGGTAAAAATGCGTTTCAACTGGTCTCGCTTGCATCGGTCAAATAAACCTGGGCTGACTATTGAGCATGCGATCGTCAGTGTACTGTTTAGCGCTACCATTCGGCACGAGCATTTTGTATACCACTAATGTTACGTTCGTACCGCCACTGGAAGCGCCGTACTGCTGGGCAGTAAGAGGCACAACGAAAAGCAAAAGAAGCGCGTGTGCTGATTCACTCGGCAAGTCGTCTGCCATTGCAATATAAAACCAAAATACATTTATTAGTGGCGCTGTCACGAGTGTTCAAAGCTGGGAGCGCTTACACCAGCGCGCAATAACTGTTCGTATATATCGTAAGGAAATTCGTTGCCGGGCTTGTTCGTTCTTCATTGCCAACTTCGGCCTGCGCGTAACAAACGGGACGAGAAAGAATAAACATAGCACAAAACTAAGCGTTATAGTGGCCGCTCCCCTCAACTGATCGGCCATGAAATCTAGTGGCAAGTCATCCTAGAGCAAAGACAATGAGCGACAGTGTACTAACCTTCATCCCGGCCTTGTGGTCAAATATGTCACCGTATTGCTTGACGAAGCAGTTTGCTTTCTTCTTGAATAGTTTTCGCGTCCGTTTGCTCCACCACTGCTGCAATCGTCCGTCGCCGTCGTACTGGCTTCCTGGCACAGCAAAAAAAAAAACTTGCACCCTTCTAGTACACCATGCGCTGCCTAAAAACTGCTAGCACGGGCGCTCCCGCTTACTTCTACGGCAATGAGCAACTGCCATCTTGAGCCGACATCAAACATATCTAACCACAGCATCAAAATCGAGCTACGCGATTCATTCATTCTTCACATTCGTATGACATCGGCATTTCACCCCTGAAAGCTGAATTTGGTCTATCACTTCCTTCTTATCATTGCCGCATTGCTATCCTTACCCTCTTTCATAGGTTTTTTTTATTATTTTCTCGGTGATGCGCCCCCCACCCCATCACAGCTGCATCACGCATTTCCCAACGCACCAGTAATCCACTTCATGTTGCCCGCCTGCCATCGCATACCTTTACGTTTTCTGACCCGCAGGGTGCGGGTTCGTATCCCGGCTGCGGCGGCTGCATTTCCGATGGAGGCGGAAATGTTGTAGGCCCGTGTGCTCAGATTTGGGTGCACGTTAAAGAACCCCAGGTGGTCTAAATTTCCGGAGCCCTCCACTACGGCGTCTCTCATAATCATATAGTGGTTTTGGGACGTTAAATCCCACATATCAATCAATTATTTACGTTTTCTGCTTCATTATTCCTCAGAGTCGCTTCAGACTGAAATGGCCCCTATGACATTATCAACATCGCCCCATCATCTACTTTTCAAGAACGCATCAATAATCATCTGCAATGTTAATCGAATCATTGCTGTTCAACTTTTACTAGTAATTCCAACCATTATGTAACACCCCCTAAATGGGGTCCTCTAAGGAAATAAACCTGAGCTGGACTGATACATAAAGTGATAACTGCTGACCTCATCTGCCCCTAATCACTTGAAAAAAAAGAGGCTGTAGATAATTACCGGCAAACTTATGACAGAAACTTCGAGGTATCGCACCCGATGGATGCACTTGGTGGCCATGCGTGTTTTTATACCATGAAAAGCGGGCCATCGAATCTTCAGGCCGCTTTCATTGTGGAAGGATTACGTGACTCAAGCTGGAACGTCGCAGATGACGTCATACCACCATTGAAATTTCAATGAAATGATTAGGATGTATAGGTTGCCTGCCAATCCAACCTTGCGAAATTTGAGGGCGATTGCCCCACCCGGTTTACTCTTTGCTAATTGTACTGAACTAATGTCACTTTTAAAGCGAAGTGCGCGTATGCTCTTCAAAAGTGACGCGCAGAGCTACGTAAGCCTGCTTAAGCAGGTGACGTGTGAGCTATACCGCAGACTGTGTTGCACCAAACCCCCCGTAACACCACACCACTCGCCAACAAGAACATCACTCATCACCAGTCACATGCGAGGTGGGGGCGCTGTGAGCGCTCAATGGTGATGGACGCACTCCACATCGGCTTCGTGCACTTTCTTCAACTTCTGCAGATTAAAACCTCTACACCTTCAATGCTGGGTTTCTCGTCACCACCAAGCCCTACGCTTGACTTAGACACCCCTTCTGTCGAGGTGGGCCCAGCTTTGACACTCTGAGACAATTTTCACTCCGACGTCAACGCCGCCTCGCTAAGGGAGCCCTTTTTGGCGGCTCTCTGCCCAGCGATGGCGGCTGCCAACGTGGTTATGGGCTACGACCCTGTCTCAACGCAAATAGTGTCCATGGACGTTTCTTCCCCTGGACAAGGTATGCCGTCAGAATACGAATATCTTGAAGATGTGCTGCGAATACAGAAACGCAACCACGCGCAACCCAAGTCTGGGCCCCCAGAAACAGCGAGACGCCGCAGCTGGCCGTCATTCCCCAGCTGTGCAAGGAACGCCGGTTCCAAGACCCACCGGTAGTGCGTCTACTTCTGTTCCCTTATCGCTGCCGATGAAACAATGCAAGTGGTGTCAACGCCAGACGCCTCGTCTCCATCGAAATGACTACATCGTGGTCATAAAACCAAGCGTTCCCATCGAGCTGCGCACATGTGTCCCGGCTGATTGCACTGGCGACGCAATTCGGAGCTACCTGGTTGACCGCACCACTACACTAGTTCAAGTGTGGCTGATCTGGAAGCAAAGCACCTTGGTCTGCAGTACTGGCGTGCTGGCTATGGCAGAGAAACTCCTCGGTGACTTGCAGCTGCAAGTGGGGGATCGACATCTGCCTGTCCGTGGCCACGCCACGGCGTCAGGAAATACGTGCACGGGTGTGATCACCATTAACCCTGCTGAAACCACGGAAAAAATAAAATCGGAACTGTATTGGCCTCGGGGAACCATCTTCGCAGTCCGAAAACTTGGAGACTCCACAGCGGCGGTGGTGACTTTTGAGGGCACGAAGCTGCCCCGCTTCCTCTTCTACCACTGCGTGGCTACGTTTATGCCCCTTACAAGAAAACCGTTCCGGCCTGCACTAGGTGCGGCACTATCGGCCATCGGCCACAAGAGTGCCCTCACCCCACTCCGACGCAATGTACCTAGGTGGCACCCTTGCCCCCAAAAGCGTCACTGAAGATGATTGCCACCCCAAGTGCCCTCTCTGCCAGGGTGCCTACGAGACTTGGACTAGTGTCTGTGCTGCAAAATACCGAAAACCCCAGTCGCCCTCAACATCGCAAGGGCCCACCTCATCCTCGTCGCAACAGAGCGAAGGCACCCGCTTGAAGCAGACTGCTCCTTCAGAACCGGCCAACACTTAAGCATTCCCACCACTCTCCGAACCAGGGGCGTCACCTCCGGTGAGCAGTTGGGCAGGGGTTGCTTCCAAGCCTCTTTGTCCCCCCGCTGTCAATCCTCCTTTACCTGAACTTGTGACCCTTCGCCAGCAGGTTGTGCAGCTTCAAAAGCAAAATGAATATCTAACAAAACAGCTCGCACTCTTAACTAAGCAACTTGCTCCCCAACAAAGAGGCTCTGCAAGCCCCTCGGTACTGCCGCCCCTGTTCAGGCGGCTACGCCGGCAACCTCCAAGCCTAGCCCTCACGCTACGCGCACTTCGAATAACCCGCCGGCTCCTGTAGCCGACGCACCTACTCAGGAAGCTCCGGTAGCTACTGCAGCACCTCAGAATCCCTTGCCGACTAACCCAATTCATCCCAGTCTAGACCGCGTTATTCGCATGAAGGATCGCCTTACGCGCGTCGAAGCGTTGATCAGTCACCTCATTGATAACTTCTCTTTCCAACGCGTAGTAGTAGAGGTCATTCAGGCCATTCACGCCTGGGCAGTCACTCAGTTTCAACCCAAAGAATCGCGTTCGCGCTCCTCTTCGGTTTGCAGTATGGGTTCAGCTCCACGACGTCGTCGTAAGGTAACACCACCTCGTCGTCAGACAATTCGGCATCCGTACCTCTCCCTGCCTTTTCAGGCTCTGAGCAAGACATAGAGTGTGAAATATGAAACATAGGATATTCATAACGGCTACCAACCGTACATCTCTTTCAAGTTTGTCATAAAAATTTGAAATCATACTGTGGAACTCCAGAGGGGTTGGGAACCGGCGAAAGTGCTCACACCTTTCCTTCTTCCTCCATTCACTTGGCTCTCAGCCGGCCGTGTTGGCACTTCAAGAATCTGGCGCGACACCAACTCTTCCTGGAATTCGCTTTTATGTGGGAGACACCACTGCATGCCTTCTTGTGCATAAGACGTACACTGCGATACAGGTCGCCCTCGATCTTGATCTCCTACACGACTATTGTATGATTTCAGTGCTGTCTCAAAGGAGAGGCCAACCATTAATTCACATAAACGTGTATTGTCCCCCTCGTCTTGCGAGGACCTCCTTTACAAGTCTGTTTCACAGGGCGCTGCGAACAGCAGACCGTCAACCCCTGGTGATTGTCGGAGATTTCAACGCCCCCAGCCCTCACTGGGGCTACCACTATGAGCAGGCCCGGGGAAGAGAGCTCAAGGAGCTCATCTCCTCGCTTAGCCTCACGCTGCTTACCAATCCAGTACAGCCCACGCGTTCCGGCAACTCTGTCACACGCAACACATGCCCCGACCTCTCCCTGACGCGTAATATTCGCTATGCTACATGGGAAAACTTGGGCGAGACTTTGGGAAGTGGCCACTTTTTGCTTCGCATTTCCTTCCCTCCGCGGCAGAAAGTGCGCCAATACTGAGGTCTGGCCGGTCTCACAGACCGGACTAAATTTAGAATGCAGTCATTTTCTATGATCCCCAGCTCGAGCGAATACGTGGCGTCGGCACCCTACGTTCTTTATATGCAGCGGGCAAACACTCGCACCCTCAAAACCTCTAGTTTGACTCCTGCAATCGACCAAATCCTCTTACATGTCTGGAACGCTCGCCGCGGGCTTCTAAAGCGCTGCAAACGTAACAAACTCTGTCGAAAACTTCGCGCTCGCATTGAGGTGCTCACTGCAGAGGCTGCGGCATACTGTGGGCAGCTTGCCGATTCAACTTCGGCTGACACCTCCTGCACAAAGGTGGCGAACCAGACGAGCTCTAAGGGCACCTGGCGGCTATTTCGTAGCCTCCTGGACTCCTCCAGCACCCCTGCACACAACGCCAGCTCCGCCGTAGTCTGCATGCCTATCGGGTCACTACAGATCAACTCGCACGACAATTGTGCGACCGATACATCTGTCATACAACTGACCCCATAGGCCCAGAATATACGTATTCCGGCACCCGTAACGCCGAGCTCGATGCGCCATAGATGCTTTTGGATTAACGGACTGCACTGGCGAAAATGCGACAGGGCACGGCCCCTGGGTGGGATGGCATCACAGTGTCGCTTCTGGCTAACCTTCCCGACGAGGCACACCGCCCACTACTCCACCTGACAAACTTGATATGAGATGGCTCCCCGCTGCCATCGAAATGGACATCACTCGTCACATTCATACCCAAATCGGGCAAACCCGTCAGCATCGAGGCACTGACACCAATCTCACTATCCTCCTGCGCAAGAAAGCTCATGAAAACCATGGTTCGCGAACGCCTTTCTGTCTACCTGGAGGCCAGGGGGACCTTTGCTGACTTGATGTTTAGCTTTCGCCCACATTTGTCGGCGCAGGACATCCTGCACCAGCTTCAACACGACATAATATAACCAACCACTATGCGCTGTAACGATAAAGCCGTGCTCGCACTCGATTTTAGAGGAGCGTTTGATAACGTCAAACACAGTAGTATTCTTTCTAGCCTCTTTACCACAAACTGTGGCCAGAAAACTTTCAATTACATTCGAGCCTTTCTATCTCATCGTGCCGCTTTCATCCGCCTCGATTCTATCGAACATGGCCCGTACCTATTAGGCGCACAGGGTACTCCCCAAGGTGCAGTCCTGTCACCCCTCCTCTTTAACCTGGCCATGAAGAACCTCCCCTCTTTTCTGCGCGAGGTCAAGGGAATACACCACGCACTATACGCAGACGACATTACAATTTGGACCAATACCAGCTCCCTAGCACAAATCGAAAACCACCTACAAAAATGATGCCCTTCTGGTGAACGCCTACGCTGCTTCGTGTGGCCTAGAGTGCTCTCCAGCTGAATCGGCTATTCTCTCAGTATCCGACTTACCTCCCTTCCAGGTTTTGCTCCCGTCTGGTCTTGTTCCATCAGTCGAGAAAATTCGAGTTCTTGGACACCACATCACTTCATCTTTGGATCCCAAGGACACAATCGCAAGCCTCCGACAAACCAGAGAACAGGTGAGCCGTATGATACGGCGGGTATCTACCAAGCGTGGCGGCCTCCATGGGACTTAGTCCATGCGGTTGGCTCATGCGTTTGTGACCAGTCACGTCCGTACTCCTCACCCTACATTCGCCTGCGTGGTAACCACGAGCACCAGCTGGACGTCTTCCTTCGTTCACTATACAAACGTGCACTCGATCTTCCCATTGCCACCTCCCAACAGCTGATTTGTGGCACTGGGGGTACATAATTCTTTTGTAAGGCTGTGGGAAGCTCAATGTGTTAGCCAAAGTAATCGTCTGTCGCAGACCGCCCTCAGGGCGACGTCCACTACACAAGCTCGACATCAATGCGATCTCCGATCAAGACACTCCGATGCCCATACCGGAACATTGGCGGCAAAATCTATGGGTGGAAACACTACTCCGCCACATGAACCACGAGCTACATCCCGGCCGCAGACTAGCACGTTCCGCGGCACTTCAGGCGCGACACTCTGACCACCCTGGTGTTTTCTACGTAGACGTCCCAGGCCCATCCCCCTCTGGTCACTTCACGGCCGCCGAGATCACAGAGGGAAAACACATTGATGGCATCTCCTTTAGAGCCAAAACTGTGACTCAAGGTGATGGGGGTTGACATTGCTTTGGCCACCTCGTATCCCACCTCACGCATCATCCTGACGGACGCGCGCTCAGCCTGTTCCCAATACCTTCAGGGTTCCATCGCCCCGCTAGCAGCTGACCTACTTCAGGCAGCCTCCTGGCGCTTTAACCCTCACCCCAATCGTGTAGTACGGACCCCAGGCCACTCGTGCCTGCCCGGAAACGAGGCGGTGAACGCCGCTGCCCACGCTTCTCTCATCTGTGCCGTTGCCCCTCCATGTCCCGAGTCGGAATCAGGCAATACGAATCTGACGCGCTTTCGCGAAATTCTTGCCTATTACCGCGCTTCACGCCGCCTGTACCCGGACCCCACAAGTGGTCTGGAGAAAGCGGACGAGTGAACACTACGCCACCTCCAGACGAACAGCTATCGCAGTCCGGCGGTCGTCAGACATTTTTTTCCCTGGAAATCAGTGGCACCTGCTCGACTTTCCAGGTCCTGGACGACACCTACCACGTCGTCGCTTCGTGCCCTACTAACCCCCTTCCTTTTTCACCCCCTTTCCCCATTCCAACTAGAAAAGCTTGGGAGGAGTACCTGCTCCGCTGCTCGAGCTTGGATGCTCAACGCGCCTTGGTGAGGCGCGCTCGAGCAGCGGCCAACCTCATTGGCATCCCAGAAAAGGGTCTTGCCACTCAATCATGCAATATGCCACAACTGTCTGGTACAATTTCTATAATAAAATGTTTCTAACATCATGCGAGGTCTCTAACAAATTTTCCTGGCGTTTGATAAGTATATTTCTTTCGCTGGTGTCAGGTGCTGGTCTAGGTCTTTGGAGAGTCCAACGCCATGTCGTTCCCGGTTATAACTGATTTCCTAGCCTTACATCCTGCCAGCGCCAGAGTCAACCTCAATGTGCCGCTCTACAAATGAGGTCATACATGACATGTCTGTCAGTACCACGTGAGTCTTCCGCATGTGACAGCAACTGGGAGTCCCGTTACAGCACTCTTCAAAATTAGGAAATACACCATTTTGAAATCTTCTTTTCATGACCACCGAGTGTCATGTGTTCAGGTTTTCTAGTGCGCACAGACACCATGCTCACTTATCTGATTAGCAAGAAACGTTTACTGAAATGAGTAAGATATAACTACGAACCAACTATTGGCTCATAGATGTACTGTTATCGATAGCAGAGCTTCGGCTTTCGCACTAAATTGTGATGTTCTTGATTGTCATTCTGTGTTGTAGACACACTGATTTACTTTGCTTTGCTATCCTAGATACATGGCACGTGCCCATTTTGAGTGATTGGCCAAGAATGCAACGTAGAGACTGGTAAATGCTATTTTAGGTAATATATAAAATTTAAAACCGAAAATAAAGAAATGAAATGGCAATATGTGTAAAATATGCAATTTAACTATAAGTAATATGCTTTTGAGCCTGTATTCTAGACTGCCGTAATAACCTGGCGGGATGAATTTAAAAAACTTAAGTTTTAACCTAATTAAATGACGAAGAATTTCAAATACCATGTTAAAATGACGCTCGTTGAGTATTTATAATGAAATTACACACAGATCTTTTTACACCTTCTTCTTCGCCACGTATCTCTCGTTCTCCTCCTTTTATTCCAAGCCTAGTGGAAGGCCTCACCTGATATTGTGATTTTATTCTTTTTTCTTACCTTATCTCAATTTCTTTCTACGTGAAAAAGATATGCTGTTTTTTACAGTGGAAAAGGTCATACACAATCAATGTAAATAAGCCTGCTTACCGTGATCATCGTATCCGTGAGTCATTTCGTGACCAATGACCGTGCCGATGCCTCCAAGATTGATTGAGCTGATATTGAGAAAAAGAAAGTAAAGTTATTTCTAGAAGGCGGACATGTTGAAAATTTTGAACAAGGGAGCACTTACGCGTTAGGAATGCTAAAATGCGCAAAATCTATTATGTGCAAGCACAAGCCATGAACTCACTCTGGCAAACCATGCTTGTAGATCACACTTTGTAGTATCGCTGACGGGAAAACTGGAACCACCAGAGAAGACCGCGTTATTAGGCAAGTCGAAAATGCTTGGTTCCTAAATATAGTGCGCCCACAGTAGGCAAATGACATGCGTCATTTATATTTATACTGCAATAACACGGTTCCGCGGCCGCTTTATTCCAGAACAATATAGCTCCGACGACGAGGACGAACGATACAAAGAAGGATGACGGCTATCTACAGATGAAAAAGATGAAGCGCAATAAATGCTTACATTAGGTCGATTATAGTCGACGTCGATATCTGTATACGCTAAATGCATGTACGCTCACAGCGTACAAGCCGCATGCTCCTCATTTCCGTGATTGATTTTGAGCATTAATTACTGATGAGTGTGTGCATACTCACGCATTTCGTTTCTGTCAGCACTGTAAAAAGCGTTAACGATTGCAGGACCTGAAGACCACCTGAAATCGATCAAAAACGCAAGTTTCCAGACAACGTTGCCTTTTGAAATATAGGCGAGAACCCGGAAGAACTAAAGCCATGAGTCACTTTCGGCTGGACAGTGATTAGATTGATACTCAGTTAAACGACTCTTTCAAGACACCCCAGTCGCGACCAAAAGTAGTTGCAAATAATGAATCAATCAAAATAAGCTATATGTCATCATCAATTGTCATAGAAGGCAGATATTCGAGTGGAAACGCATACGAGCTAAAAATTTAAATATCACTTGAGTTATCAGCTCATGTGTGCACTACGTCTTCGTTTTACTTATTCGTTTAGTGACATATTCAATACTTCATACTTGAGCGAGCGCATAAAATTAGAGACATAATGAAGCTATCGATTAGATCATGCATGGCTAAACTAATATATATGTACCGACACAACGCAGTGAACGCAATAATCTTGGGCATTACCGAGATACGATCTTTTTTATTGCGGTGAGTTGTGAGCTAAGTATTTCGAGTTACTTGAAGCGTTGGTCTATCGGTTCCTTAACCAACATCTCTGTCTGGAAGAGTACGATTGAAGCTTAAGTAAGAAACTTAAAAAGTAGAAAACTGTGTGCGTTGACACTGACCCCCCCCCCCCCCGTCTCCGACGCCCGTTCCGTGTCACTACACCTCCAACCAAACTCTAGTCAAAAATAACATTGCGTCAGCACCGATCAACGGCCCTCGCAATGCTTTGTTTTAATTAGACAGCCGGATTCCCCCGCTCCGTGTTAGTTCTGAGTTGGCTGTTTTCTGCCGGACAAAGCAAGAACCTCAGGCGCGAAGCCCACGGAAAATGCACAGCTGTGGCTTTCCACGGGAAGCTCCCGACGCTTTTCCGTGCTCGGCCGCACCGCTTTTTACGGCGGTGAGCCTCGCCCAGTCCTGGTGCAGTGCCGTTCCTCCTTCTGGACTCCAGCCCGACCGGCTCAGCCCTCAGAGCCAATCCTTTTTCCAAGGTTACAGATCTGTTTTGCCGACTTCTCTTGCCTACAATGGTCTATCGACTAGAGGCTCTTCACCTTAAAGACCTCCTGCGGATGCGAGTACGGTCCGGCACGAAAATCACTCCATCACTCAGATTTTCAAGGGCCGACAGGAGAGCACCGGACAGAGCAAGAGGGGCACAGCTCCACGAAGTACAGTAAAAAAAACTGTGGTCGGGGCTTTTGTTTACAGAAAATACAGAATGGTTTTGAAAGCTATATTTGGCAACGAGGAATATAAAATACGGCCTTGATTACAATAGGCTGTCAACGGCCTTTATTAGGCATGGCATTTCAGTAGCGCAGTGCGTAGAGTTTAACAGTTTTCAACACTTTGCCTCAAGCGCAAAAAACAGCATATCCACGGTATGAATGATGATGAGTGCGGCGAAGCATCGTCTATCCGTCCGTCCTTCCGTCCTTCCATCTGTCTGTCTGTCCTTCCGTCTGTCTGTCCGTCTGTCCGTCTGTCCTTCCGTCTGTCTGTCCGTCTGTCCGTCCGTCCTTCCGTCTGTCCGTCTGTCCGTCTGTCCGTCCGTCCTTCCGTCTGTCCGTCTGTCCGTCTGTCCGTCCGTCCTTCCGTCTGTCCGTCTGTCCGTCCGTCCTTCCGTCTGTCCGTCTGTCCGTCCGTCCTTCCGTCTGTCTGTCCGTATGTCCGTCCGTCCTTCCGTCTGTCCGTCCGTCCTTCCGTCCGTCTGTCCGTCCGTCCGTCCGTCCGTCTGTCTGTCCGTCTGTCTGTCTGTCCGTCCGTCTGTCTGTCTGTCTGTCTGTCTGTCCGTCTGTCTGTCTGCCTGTCTGTCTGTCTGTCTGTCCGTCCGTCCGTTCATCAACTATACGAAATCGTTTATCCGTGTATCCATACGTTCATCAACTATACGAAATCGTCCATCCATCTATGCGTCTGTTCAACTGTCGGTCAACCTGCTTGTCCATCCCTCAACTATACGGAATCGCCAACTACATAAAAACCGCTAACGCTATCTGGTGATATTATTTCTGAGGTCATATACACACAACGTCATCTATTGAGTAATTCATAAGCTACAGGTGTCTACACACTACTACTACTACTACAGAGAAGGGGACGACCCTCGCCTTAAGGAGCTTCGCCCCTAAAAAACGTTTATTGATTTTTCGCAACCGCGCAATACATGGCTTGAGAAACCACAGCACTTACTTCAACGTCTTGTTGAAAGGCTCCCGTAGCTCGAGAAGTGCATTCTTGTAGTGGTTGTCCGAGATATCCTCCTGGATTCTGACAAACGGTTCATCATGTCTGAGTTCGTCGAGCTGAAACCAAGGGACGCATATCAAGGCGCAGCCAAAAACAGTTTAAAACGTGTGTTGCTGGCTCACGTGTCTGTACAGGTGCTCCAGAAAGTCAGTGTCCAGCATCCACTCCGGGTAACCGATCTTGGGCGTCATATCCTTCAACTAGAAAGAAGACAGGGGAGAAGGAGTCTACTTTTATTTTCAGTTACCTCACGACGCATAGTAAGTGGAACATTGTGGCAAAAATAATATAAACGTGCACTGTAAACCAGTTTACACCTTTAAAGGTGCTTTCTATGTCTGAAACCAACAACCTACAATAGATTTTGCACCCTTAAGGGTGCTTTCGATGTTTAGAACTAAGACCCTACAGTTAGGGTGTTTTGATTTGTCAACACATCCATATCGCAGAGTGTTCGTTATAGACGTAAAAAACAAACCCTTAGGAGAGCAAAATGATTTGCAGTGTATATGGACAGATAGATATATACGCGAATGCGTGCGTCGATTACTCCCTTATTGAATAGAAAACATAGTGTTAAGTAATGCACGTGCTTTTGCTTCCAGTGTCATATAGTTCGTGTCGTACCGGCGTAACTTCAACTAGAACAGTTACGTCAGTGCTAACATTACCTCCAGCGGCCCGATTTCCAGTGACATGATGCGGTTACCACGAGCAAGTGCTCATAAGAATAGTTAAATACAAAGATCGATGAAATGCCTTAAGGAGTACTGCAGCATGATACATACATACATACATACATACATACATACATACATACATACATACATACATACATACATACATACATACATACATACATACATACATACATACATACATACATACATACATACATACATACATACATACATACATACATACATACATACATACATACATACATACATACATACAACGCCCTTCCCTTGTAGAGAGCAACACGTAGGCACCTTATATACGCCGGCGGAATTATCTCTTTTAGGGGCGAAGCTCCTTATAGCGGCACCTGTTCGTCTCTCGTAGTCGTAGTAGTAGTCGTAGTGTGTAACCAGTCTCACATTGTGACCTCCAAGGCGATGCCGGTGAGAGATTTCTTCTGTGCGTTGTTGCACAATAAAAAATTCGAAGCGTGCGCGTTAACTAAAAGTCAAATTCTCCTGTCTCTCATTCCCCCTTAGCAGCCATTGGCATGTACATTGAGCACTAGCTGACAAAAAACGATTGGTACTTTATACTCGCTGGGCATAACCTCCTTGGTTTTAGAATGGTTTAGCGAGCGTTGGTCCGCAGTGCCATGAATACAGTGAACTAGTATATACCATGAACTCGAGGTGGTTAAAGGTAAGAAGTAGACACGAAGCGCTAGCCGTAAGAAAGTGTGCGTGGGCCACCTCTCGTTTAGTCCTTGAAATGTCCGCTGGATGGCGGTGCATATGCGGAATATATGATGAAAAGACGCGAGATGGTCGTACTTGGAGTGTTGAATAGATGGACGAACGGACACACAGACAGATGCATGGACGGACTCACGGATGGGTGCACCAACGAATGGACGCATGGAGGGATGCTGGCGCGGATGCATGGACGAACGCAGGGACGGACGCACAGATGGACGTGCGGACGCACGAACAGAAGCACGCACGGACGGTCACACAGACGGACGCATGGACGGACGGAACCAAAAACGAATGGATGGACGGATGCTTCGCCCCACTCTCCATCATTCACTCCGTGGATATGCTGCCATTTTTCTCATAGAGTTTTCTTTCTCTCAGCTAAAAGTGAGATTTAATAAGTTTTTACTAGATACGCAGCTTCGCAAGAAATTCTTCGGCTTAGGAGTTAATAACCATATTCACAAGTTCATAAGGCCTACTACGGTATGTCTTGTTCAGAGATTTGCCCGTAAGAGACACATAAAAACGAAACTAGTGCTAATAACGGTCTGAATACAATAGATCCAGCGTTCATAATTCTATTTTTGCAAAAGAACTTTAACAATTCTTTTTTTTTTGTTTCGCCAAATCTCATGACGGAACCTCAGCTGCTGTCTCGAAGTTAATCCGACGCTATGTACTGCATGGTTGCAATTAAATTTTTCAGTGTGGCTATAGCTTGTCTTTTTTTTTAGTTTTCTTTGATCACTTGTGACTCTTAGGTACAAACTGCGTTTTGTTATAATGTGAAACCTCAAAAAACGCAGATCAAACAGCGTCTTCGGTGTTGTCAAGAAAACAGTAGCTGCGAAACGCGCGGCATGGTGGTCACATGACATCAATGTATAATTCAGACAACTTTGTCAGCATGATATACCCATTGTCATTGAAATATTTCTATTTCCAATGTTGTTATGGAGAGTCGCACGTCCCCCCCCCCCCCCCGCGTAAGTAAACTGGTTTTGTTCGTTTCAAAAACATGTTCATAATTCAACAATAAATAAAATATTGGTAGACTCTTAAGATTCACTTGTAGAAGTTGAACGCGATAGTGATACCTTGTCCCTAGTGGTAACTTCAACAACCTAATGCATACCTTTCATAGTGTGATGTCGCTGGAGAGCTTAAAATTGTGGATTACTACAATGTAATCGATAAAATTGAAAGTGGCTTGTGCCAAGAAAGCTTTCGCATATAAGGTCATGCTTTGTAATGGGTTGCATGCTTTAAAACACGAGCAATTATGGGCATTAAATGTTTTGGAACTTGCTAAGCTCCCTCTACATGGTTTTAGGAGGATACGTGCAGTAACGTGCGTGCCTTTTGTAAAGGGTGGCTAACTTACAGCCACGTTGTCGTTATAATAATCAGATGTTCTAGCACCCAGTAGCAATCTACGCTTATGCCACGCAACATTACTGCGATAATAGGTGTTGTATTGTGAAGCCTGTGTATAAGACGTGTATGTTTGTAAAGCTTGAAAGTTATTATCACTGCATTTTACAGCAGAAAAAGCTATCTTCTCTTTATTTTCAAGCAGATACGTGGCTGTGTGGTAGAAAGCTTACTTGGCCTACAAACGACTTGGGTTCGATACTCACTCGGACCTGCATGTTTGTGTTTTATTTGCACCTTTCTCGAGCTTTCGCTCACGTACAAGATAATTTTTCGCTCACAACTAAGAACGTGCACGCCGACGCCGACAGTAACGCAACGCCAACACTGACGCCGGAGTTTCGACGAAACGAAATCTTTCTCTATTCGTTATTACAGGAATACCATCACCATCCTACAGCTTTTTACGAAATTCCTACATGATCGTGTGCCGATATAAGAATATCCAGTAGTTTTCTAAAGAGTCCTTATGTGACCATATATCCTGATACTGGATGAACCAATATCTTTTCCTGTCCTTCTCTGCAGATCCCCAATATTCCACACATTTCTCTCAACTTTCTATATAATCTATATGAGATCATATCTCATATTCCAATGCCCATGACGCTGACATCCGCTTCTAGGCTCGACTTGCCCTGCTTTGTCAAAAGGAGCAAAAATGCACTCTTAGTTTATATTAGAAATACGTGCCATACCTTTTGTTGCGCTCTTTGTTTGGTTACTGCATCCATCCACTTTATTTTTCGTATTCTTTTTTGAAACGTGCGTTTAATACTCTTCACAAGTTTTTCCACCTTGAAGAAAGACGCGGGAAGCAACGGTAAGTGCAATTTTTCGAATAAAACTTTTTCTGGGGGCAATCAGAATCATACCATTTGACGCGCCGACGCACAAAAGAAAGCACGCATTCACCACCATGACATATAGTAAGTGACATGGTGGGTCCTGGCGTACAAAGAATCGTGAGCTGCCAGTCGCATGTCAGAACGCTAAAACGATGTAGGCTAGAGCAGCTCCAATCTCAGTGACTGACTCACTCTACTTCTTTGTGCGTACACTGATCTCTTACTTTTTCTTTCTGTTTATTCTCTATTAGGTTATCCTGCTGACTAGCAAGCGCTCGTCTTGTTAACTTCTCGGCATTTCTTTTTCCCTTTTTCTCTCCCTAAGCAACCGTTCGTGCAACATTTCACGCCGACGTTTTCGCGTAAAATTCCAAGTCCCTGATTTGAAATGAATCGTTCGAACACTTCATGTTACCATTAAATACTGCATCCTGCAACGCACGTGCATCGCAAAACGACAATGAAGACTTCGTGTGCCATATCCTTTGCGCCAATCACGTGTTGTCTCACACGTCACGAGACACGTGTGAGATGGCTGTCAAAAGTAGGTGAATCACCGATGACGTCATTTATGTAACACAAATGGATCAACCGCTTAATCATCGAAGCAGGGAGTTCATCATGCGTTGAAAAGTTTCCTAGTCTAGTACGCACAATCGGTCCACTACTTCATTATGGCTTCTACTGCCGATATTCAGTTGACTTTCGGCTACATCCAACCTAAGCATAAGTTTTTAGGGCCCATTCACTACAATCTGTGAAGTGAAGGGTTCTAGAAAGTTCCAAATGCGAGCACAAGAAGCAGGTAACGCACAGGGCAAGTTTAGCAGTGTGGTTTTCCGGGCCAGTTGGTACATGATGTGTAATGCAGTGCTCCAGCAAGTTAAAAGCACGAGCCCTACAATGTACTCCAAAAAAAGAAAAAAAAACATTCATGTTTTTCATCTTTGACTCATCATAGGCGAATGCGAGGGAGATCATGTCAATTTTTTCTGTAACAAATCGAACAGGCTTACATCTTCTTTGGCGCGTGCGCTGAACTTCTTCATGACGTAGAGACGACCGACGACTTCCTTCATGACGGATGCAACCAGCCTAACGCATGTCATCCAGAGCGGAGGCTCCTTCATCAGTCCCTTGGAGACCTTGTTGAAGTTCAGCTTGGCTTCGCGGAACCGTTTGGAAGCGTAGCTCGCTCGCGTCAGCACCGCTCGCCATCCCATGTAGTTGAACAAAACCCGCCTGTATGAAACGCGGAGAATTACGTTGATTACATTTCTAGCAAAACCACGAATTGTTGGTATCAGAATTCTCATTGGGTGGCTCCGTTTACAGGAGGACTTAGATGAGATTCCTTCCTTACAAAATTTTCGCAGAGTGCTCATGTGGTGGAACTTGCGTGTGCATGTAGGCGTACATTTCATAATATTCTGACGTTACGCCACATGGCACCTATATAATGAAGACAGAAGTATTGACTGAAACTTTCCGCTGAGGTATTTCCCAATTTTGCGCACCATACCTCGGTATGCTGACGCACAATTCAGTATTATATATGCGTTATTTATGACATAAAAGATGGTTGTGGCCTCTTTTCTTTTGGTGCCAACTGTATAACGGGATTACTTCGGAGGGCAGGACTGTACCACCCTACTCTTTTGCTGCGTCCTATCTATGGTACAGTCTCTGCTTGAGGGAACCATCAAGTTCTTTTTTTTTGCACAAACTTTGTGATTTACCTAACAACCTAATGTTCACCGTCATGGCAACGGGCACACTGACTAACGCTCGCAGGTTCAAGTGTAAAAGTATATCCCATAAAGTGAACGAAGTTTGCAGGATTGGTCACTGCTACTGGCAAGTTGTATTTTCGTTGTCTAATTTTGTTACACCTGCAACGTAACTACTGGAAATAATGTCCCCTATTCTTTCCCTGGCTCTATTATCGCTTGCTTTTTCATCAGCTTACCACGCATTACAGTAACATTGCGAGAAAACGTAGCAGCCTGAATTGTTTCTGCGCCGGATAGTTGCTCGTTGAGGAGACTGCATTGCTCTTCTTCTATCTCAATTTAGGGTTTCGTGTCACGTCTTTGAGCACGCACAGAGAAACGCACAGTTTTTTTCTGCAAACCTAAGTGAAAAACGCGAACGTACTGAATGTGTAATATGGCGGGCCATAAAAGTTACATAATGTCCAACATCGAATGTCGAAGGTTTAGTCCAGGCCCTTGGCTAGTCATATTTTCATCCACTTTTCTTTTCTTGATATTTTTATTAGGACTAATTATAATAGCAAACTTTATATTTTTCTTCAAATTATTTTCTGTTATATATATATATCATTATTATACTGTCTAACAAAGAATCAAGCCCTTCAATGTACAGTTTTTTTTTCAGCAGTATTCAGGCATCACACAATGTGAACTGCATAACAAGTGGGTCGTTTAAATCTTAACCATTTCGACAGGCTCAGCTGTAATTCTTCCTTGGCGGCTAACTCGCTTCTCGTTGGAGTTATGAATATCGTCATTGTGGGCATGTTTTCTACTTCGAGTTGTGTTGATCGATGGTGTAGTGAGTACCTAGTAACTGCTCCTATAGTAGTGGCTTACCTCAATAGATTACATCATGGGTTCTGAAAAGCATAGAGTTTTCTAATAATCACTAGAGGCAACTCTGGCGCTAGTGTCTATGGGAACTGCAACGCACGGCGCTTCAGCGAGCATGGGAACGATAGGTAGTACACAGATTTGTCTAAAATTCGTACGTCTGGCCTGCTTCTGGCTGCGTGTGTATTCGTGTGGCTTGGAGCTGTATTCTCACGAAATAAAAACCAAGAAATGTACAGCAGTTGCACTTCACCACCTTATTCTTTCAGGCTCACCATTTGGAATCGGGTCACAAAATAAAAAGAATTCGTTCTTTCTTTCAAAACTAAACCGAAACTAGCAATAAACGAAGCCGCAAGTGCGATTCTCCACCCGCAAGTACGAAGACTAGCAAATTTGTGTACTACTCATCATTCCCATGGTGGCTGAACGAACGCAGCGCCAGAGTCCCTTCTAGTTAATTTTAGGAGACTATGCTAGAAAGGCCACTCCTGCTGCTTCCAGTGTGGCTGTGCTGCCAGTGCCACGCAGGCTTGGCGGTTTTTCTTTTTCAGATACATCAACTTCCTTCAACTAGTTATCAACTACCTCAACTGAAAATATTAGCGGCTACACTTACGGGCTTACTCTCTTCAAAAACTTTGTTGTGGAGGCAAAGTAGCGCTGGGCCATAATGGCTACTGGTTCGTCCTCAGTCAGCGTAATGTTCACCAACGAGAACTCCGTGTTCAGGGCGTCAAGAAGCGGCAGCTGAAAACCAAAACACAACAGTTCACTTGATTGTTGGCACGACACAACTTTTTTCTATATATGGTGCTTCCAAGACGGCGACTGCCAGCCAGCATGGTGAGGCCGCATTGCTAGTGATCGGACAAGCCTGACATTCTGCTGTACTGTGGAATAAGGGTTTCTGTTACGGTACAACGTGACAATATATTGTCACAGTGGTCTCTGAAACACACAGCGGATGCGCATGTGCACCTGCTGATAAACGTTTCTCCTTCCTTATTAAGAAAAAAGAAAGACGAGGAGGTCGTATTGCAAGTGATCGCACAAGCCTGACGTCCTGTTGTACTGTCAGTCATAACTTTCTGTTGCGGTATAACGTGGTAATATATACAGTGAATTTCAACTGATTGACATTTCGCAGTACTGTAACTAAATGAGTGCAGTAACCGATCAAGAATTATTAAAGTATTAAGAAGAGAATAACTTAATGCCTCTTACGTCAACATTATTAATACGTAAATTCTCCACATTGTTCAAGAGCAGTGCAAGAGACACAATTTTTGTCGTCCGCGAGATTCTACTAGTGTAAGTACGGCTTAAGATCCCCTGCCTTTATTAACACACAACGTGCTAACCCGAAATCAAGGCTGGGTAGTATTGCTATACAAAGCTATCGTGATAGTATCTCATGAGAGAGACCTTCGACTGTTTGAACTTCTGTGTTGGGATATATTTCAAAGACTTACTCCTACCTCATTGAAACACTTTCACGGTGTATAAAAGACATGGACATCGCGATTATGGGCAGGACATAGGTGTCGGGCTACTTTCTTTGTTGGCATTGAGCTGATGTGTTTCGAAAGGAGGAGTATTTTGTGTGCTACACCAATCAAAGGCGTGCCGCCGGTCAGTGGCAGAGAGTGACGGGTGAACGATTCCGCACACGCGCACAATTGCCCACGTAGTAAAGCGTATACTACACAGCTGACGGCCGACTTGAAAGGAGGCAGGAAGGATTAAAGTAGATCTCTCTCAAGGCTGGTGCGGCACACCATGTGTTTCTTCAGATGGCATTTTGGTATTTATAACAAGAGCGTGGGCTTGAATATACTGTTACAGAGACCTTTCTATTTCGCTAATATTGTGTTGACGCCCCACCGACGCTGTGCAGCACAATGTTTGTCTAGTGCGTTTCTAAAACCAATTGGTTATAAAACGTGTGTGTGTGTGTGTGCGTGTGTGCGCGCACGCGTGCGTGTGTGTGTGCTGTGTGTGTGTTTGTCTGTGTGCGTGCATGTGTGTGTGTGTTTGTGTGTGAGTGTGTGTGCATGTGTGTGTGTGTGTGTTTGTATGTGAGTGTGCGTGCATGTGTTTGTGTGTGTGTGCGTGAGTGTGCGTGCATGTGTTTGTGTGTTTGTGTGCGTGGGGGTGGGTGTGTGTACAATAATGTTTTATCTGAAAAACACATGACGTGTGTTCGAAACCAACAACCCACCTCGAAGTGACGTTCACATATATGATTCGCATGTTCGATTTTTCGCTGGCATTTCATTTTCTTTCGTTATTTGTTCACTTTGCCATCTTGCTTTTCTTTGAGCATTTCGATTGTGACCTTGACGCACTTTGTTGCCAAGGCTTGCAACAGATAATTAACTTCAAGCTCAATCCCCTTATCTCGTCGCGCAGGTGCACCTGGAAGGTCCGATACATTGAAGCAGACATATCTGATCGAGGTTATAATTAATTCCCATGGTTATTAGAAAACAAAACAGGACACGTTTCATAAATGTACACATCGTGCGTTATTCGAAATTTTTAATTCTTGGCAACTTTCCTTTAAGTGAAGCATTTCTAAACTTTTCGACTAAAATATTCCAATCATATATATCGCATTCGGTCACACAGTGGTATCGAATAGGCGGAATTTTAGCCGGAGGTGTTTACTTCAATGACAGTATTTACTACAAAACAAAGGAGTGCGTTTCGTTTAAGATCTGATGACTGATAGCTGGTCATCCCGTGAACTACGCACGCGTTGTTATGAGGCTGCTATGTGTCGTTTATTTTTCAATGCGCACGACCAAATAAAAGATTGGGTCAATTTTCATATGTTCACTCTAACGTACTAAAACCAAGATAGGATTAAGAGGGATGCCGCAGTGGAGTGCTTTGGCAATTTCGGCACTGTGGACTTGTCAACGTGCGCCTATATTGCAGTACATGGTGTAACTAGCAAGGACGACGATACAGCATGATGGCCAGAACAATAAGTGGCATCGGTTTATTCAGTCACTGATTATATAGGCGCACGATAGCGCGCCGTGAGTAACGGCGCATGTCCGATGCGCAGTCGTAATGCAGTAGCCTTGCCGGATACATCCTTTCCGTTAACAACGAAATTACATGCCCCCCCGAAACAGTGGTAAGTACATGGCATTTCAAAAAATCATATCATACACTTGGTTAAAGTCCTTGTCATAATGAAGACGCTGTGGTAGCTTCACGGTTCGAGTCGACCTTCTCAAAGCTGGCGTCGGTGGTGAAGTTGACTGACGCACCACAGGTGGCGAAGGGTCGCCCGACGTCGGAACTTCGCGACGTCGGCCATTGGCTGGCGAGGTTGAAGTTGCCACTGTCGGATGGCCACTAACGTTGTTGTCTGCTGAGCTGGTATCAATGTCGTCGTCGCTTTCCTCGATGAACCGTTCGCCAGTTTGAAGTAGGTGACGACGGTTGCGCCTTAACAGCTTCTGGTCCTCCGTTTTGACAAGGTAGGACCTTGGATATGGCGAACCCACCACTTGAGCTTTCCGGGACCATGCAGCGTCTCTGAGCCTCACGACGTCACCCTTCCCCCTTGGGCTTGGCTGTGCTTTTTGACGGCGGTTGCGGTCATCGTACTGAAGTCCGGGAGGTTGGCGCGAAGGCGCCTTCCTTGCAGTAGTTCACCAGGGGATTGCCCGTCCTCCAGTGGGGTAGAGCGGTAGGCCAGCAGGCCCAGCCAGAAGTCGTCGCCCGAATCTGCAGTTTTTTTAAGGTGCGCTTCGCAACCTGCACACCTTCTTCCGCAAGCCCGTTTGACTGCGGACAATGAGGGCTTGAAGTGACGTGCGTGAAGTCGTACCTTCTTGAAAACAAAAAAAATTCATGGCAGGAAAATTGTGGGCCGTTCTCAGTGCATACTTCGACGGGCACGCCAAATCTGGCAAAAATAGCGCTCAGTGCTGCGATGATTGATTGAGCCGACATGTCAGGTAGTTTCTGAACTTCCGGAAAGTTTGATAAGGCGTCAAAGACAACGATGTACGAGTCCCCCGCAAACGAAAAAATATCAGCTCCAACTCTATGACATGCACAACCTGGCACGGGCCGCATTTGAAGCGGTTCCTTGGGCTGTTTGTAAGCACACTTGCGGCATGTAGGATAAAGTTGCACCATGGAAGCAATCTCAGCGTTAAGCCCCGGCCAAAACACGAGGCGTCTGGCCCTTTCTTCGCATTTTTGCATGCCGAGGTTACCTGCATGGATTTTTTCAAGCATAGTTTTCCGCATGCTTTTCGGAAAAATAACCTTCGACGCCTTTAAAAGTATTCCATTGACAAATGAGAGTTCTTGCTCAAAAGGCTTTAGCTCACCTTGTACAGGAAGCCCCGCCGACAAACTTGCGATCACCGACAGTAGGTAGCGGTCACGAGTCGTTGCCGCTTGCAGTTCTCTCTGCGTTGCTTCTATGACACGGTAACCTAGAAGCTGGATTGCGTGAACTTCCACGTCGATAGTAGCACCAGCGTCGTCTTGGTTGTCAGCAGTTGACCGGGACAACATGTCAGCAAGAACAAGGTGCTTCCCAGGAATATACTGCAAAACAAAATTATACTTGAACAACCTCAAAAATAACCGTTGAAGGCGAGGTGGCATGGCACTAATTTCCTTTTGAGCAATTGACAAGAGTGGCTTGTGGTCCGTTTCACTTGTGACTTTCTGGCCGTAGACGAACTGGTGAAATTTTTCGCATCCAAAGCAAATTCCTAGGGCCTCCTTTTCTATCTGTGCGTACAGTTTTTCTGCCTTAGTACTCGAGATGCGTAGGCTACGGGCCGCCAGTCGTTATTGTGACGTTGCAGAAGAGCGGCACCGACGCAGTCCTTCGATGCATCACAAGACAACCTTGTTTCCCGTCGTGGGTCAAATATTGCGAGCACGGGAGCGGTGGTCAGAATTTGCTTGACGCTTTTCCACACTTTGGCGTGGTTTTCTGTCCACTCAAACTCAGAACTGGCCTTGATAAGAGTTCTTAACAGGGCCGTTCTTTCAGATAGCTGCGGCACGAACTTTTCAAAGTAGTTCAACACACCAAGCATACGTTGAACATCAGCCTTGCATGTTGGCACTGGCATTTGAACCAAACGTTTTACGAACCCTGGATTTGGGGATATGCCGTTCGCACTTATGATATCACCCAGAAACCGTAGCTCTTGTACGCCAAACTTGCACTTGTGCAGATTAAACGTTAACCCAGCTGTTTCAGCAGTTTTGAGGACTGCTACCAGGCGCTCATCATGCTCTTCCTTCGTTGAGCCCCAGACCAGGATATCATCTATATATATGAGCACGCCTGGCAGACCGTCAAATACCTGACAAAAGTGCCTGCTGAAACACCTCGGGTGCAGATGAGATGCCAAAAGGTAGCCTTAGAGAACGGTATCTGCCAAAAGGCGACGAGAACGTTCAGATCTTTGATGTTGTCTTGTCCAAGGGCACCTGATGAAAGCCGGCATTTGCATCCAAACAGCTGAAATAAGTGGCACCGGTTAGCCGTGCTTCCAAGTCCTCGCGTCTGGGTAAAGGGAAATGCTGCCTCTTGATATATTTGTTCACTCTTCTGGGGTCCATGCAAACCCTTAGAGCACCGCCTTTTTTTTTACCAGTACCAGAGGGCTTACCCAGTCGGTTGGCTCTTTTTCTTTGACGCCTGAAGTGCAAGTGGAACCCGGCGAGCAGGCTGAAAGACCGGGACCGCGTCTGGATCTAGGACCATTCTGTACTGCGTTTTCAAGCAGCCGAGCCCTTGGAACAGGTGCCCGAAATCTTTCAAAAGTTCATACTCAGACGAGGCATTGACAGCGTCCACCGTACGTGGAACCAATCCGAGCGCTTCACTGGCATCGAGCCCAAGGATGGCTTGGCGCCCATTCTTTACGATGAAGAATTTCACGCTTATCTCGGTGGTTCCGACATACACTTTCTGTGACGTTGTTTCATAACTTGAAATAACGCCCCCGTTGTAGGCGTGCAACACTGACCCGGTAGGTTGCAACGCTTCTTTGGATCCAAGCTTACGGTACGTTTTAAATGGAAGTAAGCTTGCCTGCGAACCGGTGTCCACTTTGAACGTCACTTCTCTGCCATTTACTCGAGCCTTGATTGTCCAGTCTTTCTTGCGACAATTTTCGGAGCCGATTTCGAGAATCTCAAAGTCATTCTCAATGAAATTAGCTACTTCGCTAACGGCGGTAGACTTCTGGCAACAACTTGCAAAGTGGTTGTATTTGCGGCAAGAATGACATAATTTACCATACGCGGGGCATTGCTTAGGTTTATGTTTGTGGTTGCACGTCCTGCAGCAAATATCTTGATTATCGCGACTCTGCTTTTTTTTCCGCTGCTGCCGTTTTTTCGTCACCGTTTCGCCACTTGAAACTGCGTCGATGCTGTCTTCTGTCCTATTCCAAACTAGGCTCCTTAGTGCCGCTGCTTCTGCCGCTTTACACATTTCCTCAGCTTTTAGTAGCGTCAGGCCTCTCTCGGCAAGCATTCTTTCACGCAGCTTTGGGTCGTTGGTACCAAACACAATTTGGTCTCTAATCAGTGAATCGTGCTGATCCCCAAAGTTGCACTGTGTCGCCTGCTTCTTTAAGTACCGCACAAACTTCTCAAAAGGTTCTTTCTCCGCCTGGCTTCGTGTACGAAAAACATATCTTTCGTGAATTTCATTGCTCACCTCGGAGAAGCAGGCGTCGAACTTCCGCACGACCGTGTCGTAACATTCCTTGCTTTCTTTGGGGGCCGTACTGAAAGTTGTTGAAGATGTCGAGCACTTCGTCTCCCTCGAAGCTCAGCAAGAGCGCCACTTTCAAGGAGTCACTTCTCGGGGATTTCTCGGCTGCCGTTGCTTGCAGAAAAAGCTCGAACCTTTGCTTGAAGCGCTTCCAATTTTCAGACAAGTTGCCCGATAGGCGCAATGGCTCCGGCGGCTTCAGTAGGTCCATGGCAATTCCACGCCGTTGCTGCCGTGCTTCGGTCCGCGGTGGCCACTTCTGACACCATGTAACTAGCAAGGAGGACGATACAGCATGATGGCCAGAACAAGAAGTGACATCGGTTTATTCAGTCACTGATTATATAGGCGCACGATAGCGCGCCGTGAGTATCTGCGCATGTCCGATGCGCAGTCGTGATGCAGTAGCCTTGCCGGATACACATGGGCTTCTACCATATCGTCTCCTTCGAAATGCAACCGCCGTGGCTGGCATCAAGCGCGTCATTTTCCGGACAACTGCCGAGCACGTTACCACTACACCACTGAGACAGAGAGGGAGAATCGTTTCAATAGAGAGCCGGAGATGTTTGTCTCGCTTTTCACCTGGCATGCTACCCCAGGCGCTGGGTGATGACTATCATATATGATGTGATGAACACATGACACATACTGTCACACACGTAGACTACGCTATTTACAAAGTTTCGTTCAGGTATGTGGCCCGCAAGAATGCCAGTAGTGCCTTTGTGGCGTGTAACGAACAGGAGCTGCTTCACCGTAGGCCTAGAATATGTGTCGATGTCAAGTTTGAGTCCCGTTGTAGTTTTAACGCTGTCTTCAGGGACTGCCTTCAGCCTCCTCAGGAATTTTTGAATAACGTAAAACTCACTATCCCTCAGAGACTGCCTCTTTCGTGCGCATATCGCACACTCACAGAGGACGTGATTAATGTTTTCTAGGACTTTGCATTGGATAAACGATGTTGACCCTAACAGTCAGATTTCGTTTCTGAAGAAATTGGTTTATGCAATGTTGAATGGGATGTGGTGTAAGCATATTTTATCTTGCCTGTTGAGGTATCGCGGCATACCGAAGTGACACGAAGGATAGATCTTCTATGGAGGCCCATACGGGTGAATAGTGTCTCTCCCGGGGAATCGCTGGAGGTGCCAACAGTGTGTCGATATTAGTGTCGCAGCGTGTTGCGTCCAGAAAGGTACCATGACGATTTCTGTGAAAGCATCGTGTCCAACTTTGGCAGCGCCATCAGCCCGGATGTTACTTTGTAGTTCGCAATGGGAATGAAGCCACTGAAGAACAAAGTGGTAACGGAGGTCGGAAGCTTTTTTACGTAGGCGTTTGATGTACAGTCGACCACAAAAGTTTGCGGACCATGCGAGCACATGGCCCGAAGCCTTCTCGCGACACGTCCGCTACGTCAACGGTGCTCAACAGCACCGCAGTGCTCTGAAAGCATCCCTTCCTTAATCTATAGCCTGTTTCTTTTCTGAGTGGGTACAAATAATTTTCACCTTCCGCTTTCACGCGCCGTGTCCGTTTGGCATCTGCGTCTACGAGCTTCTGCCTGGACAGCAGTCTAGGAGCATAACTGTCGCAATCAGTCACAATCTTTATCACAAAGTGACATCTAGCCATCAGAACGCCATTTGAGGCACGCCTTGATAGTTTGGGTCATCCTATGAAAGCAGCAATGTGTTGGCCATGCTGCAGACAAGCGCTTCGCGTGAAAACCGTGGACTAACAATGCGCCACACAGCCGTAGAAAACTGAAATGTCACTGAATATGAAGACGGCCCGTTTCCGGCTCAGACCTGCGGTCGACGACAGATGGCGCACCGCTAGGTGGCGCGGACGGACAATTTGGCACGTGCTCGCATGGTTCGCAAATGTTTGTGGTTGACTGTACATGACGAGTTGGTCTTGCGTTACTTAAGGCTTCAGCGAATGCAGCACTGCTCTTCAGTCAGTAAAGACCCACGACTCAGCTGTCTGGGACACACTGTAGTTAAAGGCAGCTCGTAAGTGCAGCCAGTTAAGTGGCTGTAGATGAGGTGCAGTAACTGAAATGCTTACAGAGATGGCAGAGATGGTGACATTGTCAGATGTAATCCACACACCAATGGCGGGTGATGTAGCCATAACAGAGCCGTCATTGTAATAATGATGGTGAGCTGTGTATTTGTGTACAAAACAGAGGCAGGCTAAAAGACATTATCGGTCTTCAATTAGAGCACGCAACTCACTGACTCATATATATATTTTTTTATTTCCCCCACCGTTAAACTTCCCGCGACACACTGTGAGGTCAATATAGACTAACACTCAACGACATTTCCTCAGCTGCTAGAATTCCCCGCTAACTCACACGATAATCTAGATGTTCCGGTGCTTGATTGTTGATGCGAAGGTCGGAGGATTTATTACCGGCTACGCTATAGCCGCATTTTCACCGCGGAATAATTTTTGAGACCCATTCGCTTAGATTAGGTGCACGTTGAAAAAGACGAGATCGTATAACTTTTGGGAGCCCTCCACTACAATACTTTTCATAAACATAGTATTACTTTTAAAATGAAACCCCCCAAAATTGATAAAACTATCTAGTAGTAAACCGGCCTGGTTTCAGTGTTTGCCAGTTCGATGATATTGTTATCATCACCTCATTGTCGAAAGCGAGTGCATAATTACGGAAAGTAAAAATGCACAAAGAAACCCAATTTTTTACAAGCTATTGTTTCTCATTGTGTAAGTATGCAAATCTTGCCAATTATTCTAGTGGACAATAACACAATTGTGCGATGCGTGCGTGGCCAAACGCTAATGTATTTAGTCATGAATGCCATGACAATTTTGGTCACACAGAATATTATTTAACTAAAGGGGGGATATGCAACGTTTTTTCAAGCAGTCATGAAATATATTCCCTAAAAGAGCGTATTGCCTCACAAATTCACCACAGCAAAAAGAAAAAATCAGAGTCCGTCCAGTACGAGCGGAGTTACGAAAATTTGTCACAGACTGCAACTGCATTCTTTCTTCTCTCGTTCCGATGGAAACTAAACAGGGAGAGATGGCACGGGGAAAGAAAATACGTCACGTGCGCCTTGTGACATTCAGCACTTTTTTTGTCTAATACGTGTTTTTTCAGTGCGATTGCACGCGTGGACAAGTCCCCGCCTCCTACGACGGCAACCATCACGACCGAGTGCGCCGCCCGTGAATCAGCCAATGGCCGAAGCAGTGACTGTGACGCCAGATTTTTGGGCTAGTGGCGTCATTGGTTGAGAAAAGAGAAAGCAATCTTTAGCTGATTTGAGAACTTATAGAGAATTCCAGGCTGAGTGCTGGGCTATAATATCTAGCTTTAGTGTTCTTGAAAGCCTCGACTAGTCAGATGAGCAGAATTCTATGATCATGCCTATAAAGTGTTGCACGACCCTGTTATTATTTGTTTCACTGACGTACTCACCCCTTGAAACTTTCTCTGGAGGTCTCGCAGCGTTGTCCTCTTGTAGAGCCGAAGAGTGTCCCTTCTGTCCTCCTTAGACATGGTCCTCTGCCAAGCAGCCGAAAGCCGGATCGTTTACATCATTGAACGCCTCAAACACAGTTAACTTTTCCTTGTTGTTGCAAACTGTCGACACGGGCGCATAAAGACAAGCGGTAACCGCAAACATGGTGCTTTAAGCAAAATTAAATTCCGGGTGCCTCAATAACCTGTCCAAAATTAGGAAACGTTGCTCTCACTGCATCTCTAAGCGAAGAAAGTTAATTTCACTGCATTTACAAGCACACGAGTGGTGGTGTGGTAGAACACCAACATGTGACGCGAACTACTGAGATGCGATCCTAACTCGAATCCGGATATTTTTAATAAATAATTTTTTGCATCTTTCCCGACTTTTCAAACACGAACAAGATAATAATTTTTTGCTCACAACCAACGGCGCCGACACCGACACCGGAACTTATACGAAACGAGCTCATCAAGGCTATCACGTTAAAATGTGACGTTAGCTCCTCGCTCTTCTGAATTGCATTTTCTCTTCCGGCCGATGGCATTGTATGATGATTACAAATATGACTTCAGACAGTAGTTAAGATCGCTAACTTGATCAACTTCTCAATTAATTGGGATAAGTGATTGTGTGAAATAATAGAGTAGTATAGCTATTCGAGCGATGAATGCACGAAAGCTTTGAGATTTTGAAAAAGCAGCCTGTAGTAATTATTGTTAAGTAATTAAATTCAACCAAATTTAATGACGAAACATAAACAGAAAGGCGAAAGAGTAATATTATGAGAAGTCTAAAATAACTGAGTGACTTCTACTGTAGCGGCACGCGTCATAATATGGTTAAACTTGGGGTAATTATTAGAAGAGTAAGATAACTAGTTCAGTTAGCTAGTTATCCACAATCGAATAATCAAAGTTCATTATGCGAGAAATCAATATCAGCTTTGAGATATACAAAAAAATGACGCCATATTCACGAAGTGATCGACGATGAATGAGCACGCTCCGGAGATCAAATCTAGTAAACCGCGAACCCTCCGGATACGTTCATTAGACCATCATACAAAGAAGTGCCCTATCAGAGGCCGCAAAAATTTTACGTCGTCAAACCCCCACAACAACTATTATTATTATTATTATTATTATTATTATTATTATTATTATTATTATTATTATTATTATTATTATTATTATTATTATTATTATTATTATTATTATGTAAGCAAAAGAAGCTCCTAAAAAAGGGCTCTATAAATTATAGTGGAACAAATAATTCAATGGTAAAAACGGTAGATGATTGTTGACTTTTATTAAGTGACAATAGCTGCTAGATGCGGCTCTTTCTTTATAACATATCTGGGATGAATTTATCGCGTAAAGAACTTCAAATCTGATTGGGCATAAAAACGCACGAAAACAACTTTTAGCGCTCATCTATGCCATGACGGAAGAGGGTGGATGCTATCCGTGAGCCAAAGAGCTCCTTATAACATCTTCATTTTCTTTTTTTTTTGTGAAGCGCGCAGTGCGAGCTACCTACCAAAAGTAAAAGTTCAATGCTATATTTGTCGTTTATTCAGCTCTCACGGTCATTTCATGTGCTTTGCACTCTACACTGCAAGAAACAGCCGCTGGCTACGGCGTTCCACCGTATAGCTGAAACCACGCACACGAAGCAACACACACGAATCAGCCATTGCAGTCAGCGCAAACCACGCCGCGTATATAAAACGGGGGGGGGGGGGTTGGTACGTAGTATTAAAGCGAATACTTAAGCACAAACCACGACGGATTCCAAAGAATAGATGAAACAAGCGCGTATTCGTTCTAGTCCGTCCGCAGTTCTCACCTTCACTCGACGCGTCCGCCGAACTCATTCACAAGTCTTTGCACAAGGCAGGGATGCGCTCGCTCAATCCTTGGAGGTTAGGTTAGGTTAGGTAAGGTTAGGTTAGGTTAGGTTAGGTTAGGTCAGGTCAGGTTAGGTTAGGTTAGGTTAGGTTACCTCGCCTCGCCGCCTCGAGCCCAACACTCCACTTATGGCACGTACACATTTACACTGATGTCCGCTCCACGTACACTAAACTCAATCCTCCCACTGACATCGTTCGCGAATATAGGGTGAACATTCGGGCACTCTATCCCTCACATCCACAGTGTACTGTGTATGCGGAGCGGCATAGGTTCTTATCTCGCATGCACTTTATGCGAAACATCACGGCAATGGCCGCGTTGACGGCGAAGTTTCGCTAATGCTTCAAATTTGAGGTAGAGAAGTAAATTATCGCGATTTGAAATCACGTGCGAGAGGAAATCATGTAGGCCCTAGTGTGCTCAGCACCCGCAGGGCCAATGCTCAAATTCATAAACTTGATAGCCACGAGCTACTGCAGTAAAATTGAATTACGTACACCATACGTTTCAGCAAAGTTTCGCACACTAGCAGTAGCTGATTATAATGCCTTTCTTACCTTGGCTATCTGACTTTCAAAAGAAAATATTTCTTCGGTAAGGCAGCTGACAATAGCAGGCTTCAGGTTAGGCTTGATGACACTCAGAGCAGTTCGGATCAAAGCCTTGTAAGCTTGCACGCTTCTTTTGTTTTTCTTTTCTTTCGGTTTTATGAGCTCGTTTCGTCCAATTAGAGAGAAGCCGACTTGGTCGAACTGGAAACAAAAAGACCCTGTTAAAAATCATAAAAACGGCAGTTATTGGGACATTTTTGCAACCTGCAGCCATAATCAGCTCTGTGATATTGCTCCTACATTTTCCGAGCAGTGAACAGCACCTAGTCGTGACTTTCCACCGTATCAAAAGAAGGAACACAAAGCAGACTGCGATTATCCCACGATACGTAAATGTGGTATCTCCTCGTGAGGAAGATACCAAATGCTACCACAGGATAAAATCTGCGCAATGTGCGTTGCGAAAACGTTGCTAACAATTTAGAATACCTGGTACTCTACTATGGGAGAGCATAACGCCGACCCGTGGGCCAAGCATTTGATGAGGCCCTGCTGTCAAACATTAGCACAAAAACAACTGCGATCGGTTCAAACGCTGCGCAAATCGGGGGGGGGGGGGGGGGGTAGAAAAAGTGGGTTAGAAAAAGTGCGTAACAATTTAGAGAACAGGGTGCTCTACTATGGGGGAGCTTAAAGCCGTCCATGAACTTAATCGACTTGAATTGACAGTGAGCCTCCGCGACTTGATTTGACAGTGAGCGTGCTTTTGCCCGCGGGTAGAACACACAATGCGCGAGAAAATGTTATCAATCTGGACCTTGTACGGAAAATGATGGCGATGGTTATCCCAACTGCGAAACCCATCCTATATAACTATTATCACATTAAAACTGGGCGCTCGCAACTTTCGTTTCAAGAATGTTATGCCGCGTTCCAGACCCACCCATTCTTCGCGAGGGAAAAAAGTTTGACGCGTGGTCATAAAGCACTCGGAATGGGTGACGTTTTCACTAATCTGTCGCAAAATGCATCCTCTATTCATAGAATTCACGCTAACATCGTGTCATTTAATGACTGTTCACAAAACGTTTTCATGTCCTGTGGTTCCCCCCTCCTGAATATAGAGTCCTAACAAACTCTGAATATGCAAAGAACGAGCGCATTTGTCTTAAAAAGCTTCTTTTATTTTCAACATGACTCACAACACCAGCAGTCTGTCGACGTGACACCGCGAAGACAGAAACTCACGATAGGCCCACACACGAGAGATTTCCGTTGTGCGGCATTTTCTATCCTGCTCTGCTACGCCATCGCACATTCGTTCCACTTTCTCAAGCATGCCTATCGTTCACGGGCAACTCATTTTGCTTCGTTTTGTGCTTTCCTTTTCACTGCGCAAGCGTAGATAACAGTGCGCAACCGGGAAGCGAGATATTCTGACAGGCCCAACCCACAAAGCTCTGCACTGTCTACGTGTTTTAGGTGCTGACACGCTTATTGCTCACACTGTCTTAGCGGAGCAGCCGATCAACGAATCGATGGAATGCTCCGCTTCTGTCAACTGGGCGATGCCTCTGCATCCTCCCTAAATTGTATCCCACTATAAAAAGCGCTGCGGGAACAGTACTGTTTTATATATATGTTGCGTCGCTTCAACTTTTGTCAAACATTGTGCCCAACTGACTGCTCTTGCTGTCATTGTTGTTCCTGCTACCCAACTCAATAAAATATTCTAACGCAATTTCGCTTGGTTTGCTGCTTGAACGGTGTAAAACTATCCCATTTATCAAAAACGATTCCAACTTTCTTCACGCAGAACGCTGTAGAATCTTCTAAATACTTTTAGCAAGCACAGGGAACCACCATGAGGAACTGCAAAATTTCCAGATGACGCGTTATGTCCCGCATTGATGATAACATTATGGCAAAATGTAAAAATCAACTGGGCTTTCGGAAATTATCGGTTAATGCTTGAAGTGCGACAAATTCGACGTGATGCAAAAAATATTTTACGTGGCCCCCCGCACTGGTGTAGTGGTTATGGTGTCGAACTGATGACCTGAAAATTGCGGAAGCAAATCGCGGCACCGCCAGGCACACCTTCATGCAAGTAAGATGCCACAGGCCCGTATGCCTTGATTCAGGTTCACATTCAAGAACCCTATGTGATCGAAATTTCAGGATCCCTCCAATACGCCACTTCTCATAATCGTACTGTAGTGTTCGGGCGTCAAACCACGTGCTGCGAAGTATTATGGCTATAATGTGGCTGTAGGTACCAGAGGTAGGAGCCGGTGGCCACCTTTCTGCGTTGGCGGTACCAGCGGGTCATCGTCGACACGGTCATCGTGATACCCTGGGCTCTTGAGACTTCGAGAACGATCGTGTCCTTCACAGACTTTGCTCGCGGCCGTACCTCCGGCTGTTTAAGAAGCTCTGCGTGAGTGACGTCATCGCCGCGTCCCCATTGATCCGCCACCATTACGTCAGCGCCAGCCGTCCTCCCGGGGTGTGATTGGTGCTCCTGTCCTGCTGCCCTGGCTGCCTACTGATGTCCCCCTTTACTGCCTGCTATTTCCCTGACGCTGTCTCCTGACGTCCCGGTGCCCTGCCTGGTGCATTCGCCTCAAGTCCATCTTTGATAACATACTCTCATCGGCAAATGCTCTAGCCCTTTTTCACGTTGCCTTGAATACTCAGTTAAATATCTGTTTCTTGGGCAATCAAACTGTTTCAGAACGTCACCAAAATCTTTATAAAGCGAGCTTACCATAATGATGTTGCGTGAAAGGTCCTTCATGTCTCTTGTCACGTCTATTGAAAAGAGCGGCGTCATGCCAGTCTTTAGCAGCACCGCTTTGTAGTCGCCAAATCGCTGATTCTTTTTACCAACAAGGGGCCACTCCCCGAAACCATTTTCTGCCAATATTGCTTTGAGTTCCTCCAGACTTCGCTGGTCAGGGTTCTCTGTTATGCGAGAGAATAGTGCACCATCATATCTACATATCACTTGCGCACAGCATTCGTTCTAATACACACTGCATTAACAAGCTAGCTTGCTTATTTATCAGGCTTTGTGACGACATGGGCGTCTTAATGAGGACACGCACACTTACAAAAAATGACCTTTCATCTATATTTGTTCCCGCACGCTTTCCTGACAAGCCGACGAATTGTCGCAAGGACGTCCGCAGCCCCGACTGATCATACCTCTAAACCGACTAGTGAGTAACTACTCTGGGGACGTCCATAAGACTGTTCATCCTTTGAGCTCACGAAAATAACCAAATGCACGAAACCTGAGCACACATGGATAAGCAAACATTCCTAAGACCCTGTCATCCGTTTGTCCTGTGGACGTGCAACTGTGAATTCGGGTGGAACATGTGAACAGAGGTAGACACAAGTCCACAAGGACATCTCCAAAATAGATTCTTATTGCGTGCACGGGAACTAGCATGCAATATACAGTTTGTACAACCGTGAGATCTACCATGTGATGGACGTTCAAATGTTACTTTGTGGACGGAACATACAGACACATACATGAACGAACGTCCCTAAAGTTCTGCCTACAATCAATTTTGTGGACCAACAGATACAGCCTTGTGGACAGCATGTATGAGTGTAAGCCGGGGCAAACGTTCGCAAGGACGGCCACAGGATAAACTGTCCATACATTCATAGGGGTTCGTAGTAACTCCATCATGGCGACGTACAAACGTGACTCTGTGGCCCAGACGTTACCTACAAAAGCTGATAAATGTTCACGTGGGAGTACATTGTATGAGCTGGTAACGCAACCTAGTGAGCGTGTTGCGATCCGCTATATACGGGTTGTAGTTCGTTCAAAACTACCGCTGAACACCTTCAAGGTAGAAGCGTATACGATAGTCAGTATGTTGATCTTCGGCAGGCAACAACACCGTGGATACCAGCTAAAAGTTCAGGCAAACTTTTATCACTACAACGGTTCAAGTTTCACTGTACACATTTGTTGTGTGGCGTGCCCCACATCTAAAAACAGTACATGAATCTCGAACATTTCATACTTATTAGTGGATTTACTTACCTATGCGACAAAGGGTCATCTCGGGCTACACACAATTTTTTTTCTTTATGTAATTTACTTCGTTCGAAATTTTCCCCCATTTTGTTGGCAGGTACATTATTGCCCACGCACAACTCCTTTGTCCTATTTGGAGGACCGACGGTGAGTATTGGGCCCTGCCCAATGTCTGTGACACATACGCACTAGGGGTTTTTAAGCACCTAAGACGGACGGAGTTCTGTTTTTCCTAGCAACAGAGAGTATCATTTAACAGTATTACCAATATCCTGCATTATATTTTGACATTTAAGCCCGAATGTCATACCAACTAATGGCATTTTTGGCCTTTTCATAAAAAATACAGAATGTGAAATAGCCAGAAGTAACCCCACATTAGAAGTGTTCGAGTATAACAGCTTCCTATCTTACGCTCCTGTAACGTACGTCGAAAAGCATTAAGGGCAAACGATCAGAATCTCGAAGATATACTGGACATGACATTGTATTACCGTTACGTACCATTGGCAACGCAAGTGTTGTACGCGATGCCCAGTTTTTGGGTGACGGTCTGCGTGCAGCCTTCGCGAACAGGTATCTCGCCGAGTATCTCTGAAAGACCATCCACATGCACAGAATTACGACTCTCATACTGCAAATGGCCGAAGAATGTGTCACGAATGGATAGGTGTAAATGACGTCAATGCAAAAAAAAGGTAGACTAAAAGGTGATCAAACAAATAAAGTGACAGCAAATGAAATCATGCAATTCATACGAAAACTTGAACAGTTCATTCATTCAGCGACTACTGTTATCTTTGTCCTTCGGTGTAGGCTGTGGTCTGCGTTTCCAGTTTCTTCGCATATGTGCGCAGTAGAATTAGAACAAACCTTAGTTGCGAGCTAGAGCTTCCATTGTAAGATAAAATTCTTCCATCTGTATTTTGCGAGTCTCTCCCTGCCACATTTAGGACTCTTTAAAAAGACGTATGAACTACGTACAAGTGATGCCCTCCTTTATTCTACAGTGTACAATGCGGCGTGTTCATCATCATGTTTGAGCTTGCGCAATTTATAGCTCTCGAACTACTTCAGCAACACGTCTTACTTAAGTTACTATGGATACGTTTGATCTACGCTGGCATGATTACTGACGAGCAGCTCAAGCAACAGCTCAAATCACGGGCTTCACACACGATCAGCGCCCACGAGCACTGCACGGTAAAAACAGATCCACTATAGATAGCGCTGGATAGTATGCCCCTCCACACATTTACTAATCACAACATTATCAACTTCGCCCCTAGGGCAAAGGCGCATTGACATAAGCGATTTACACAAGTCACGCAACCTAGATGGTGGCTTATAATTAATTTGGTCTGAAAGCAATTTTTAGGTGAGCTCGCTCGTTCTCCGTATGTTTCGCTTCTTGGATGCATGACGATAGTTATAGCGCGAGAACAAAACAACCACACAGAGACAAGAAGGACACGAAAGACACGAAAGACTCACGCTATAACTATCGTCATGCCTTACCAACTAGCCCAAGCTGCCACACTTCTTGGATGCAGTTGTGGAGCTGCCTAACCAATGAGAAATACAATATCGCTTGGCAATAAGCTGAACTTTACAGAAAATATTACACTAGCAACGAAAGGCACGTAAACTAAAGCTATCACGGATGTGACGAAGGGCAGGCCCCAGTCGTCGGAAGTCATTCTCGAATGCCCTCTATAGTGCACTGTCCATTCTGGCCACCGTTGATTAGCTGCTGCTAGAGAAGCGCGCCCCTGTATCCGGTTCTCCCGCAAGCTTGCTGTGTCGTGTTGTCACTTAGGCCACGACAATCGACGCAAATATGAGGAACGTAATAAACTCCAATGCGGCGAGTGCAACTCCCAGAGCTCCGCTCTTGGGCGGGCAAATCTCGGATGCCATGCCTTAACTTTGATTCTGTGGTCCCGTTCACCCTCGAAATAAAATTGACCCCCCCTCCCCCCAATAACCAACCTGCATAATTGCGTCATGGGTTGCCGCATATCGCAACAAGTTATCTCGATCAGATGCGTCACCAAAGTGAACATGTTTACAAGATGAGGAGTTTCAGAACAGCTTTCGGGATTTGAACATTGTCGTCCCCAGAAAGCCCTTCCTACCAATCACGGAATTTTCCGTACATGCTGCCTAACATAATTCTTACCTCTCAAGTCCTTGAAGAGCTTTTCTTCCACTTGTTTGAATGCCCCATACGTAACTCTGTCACTCGGAATTTTGTTCGTCTGCTCCCATCCACTGCAGACGTACTTGTAAAAGTCGTCGCATGGTCTGACCGTTTTGCTTAAGGTCTTTTTTATTTCGTTAGCTGAAAATAATTAGCAGAGTTAGCAAAGTAAGTAATGTATAAGCTTGTTTTCATAACCTAAAGAGCGCAATGGCGTCATCTCCGGTTGTTGTCATATGCTAGAGTGTCACGTGACCTCTGCAGAAGCACCAATCATGGCGTCGTACCACCAATGTAAAACTTGAAAGAAAGGTGACTGTTTGTGCACTTTGCATAAATAACGTTACTTTGCTACAGTTAGGGGTTAATCAGTGTCCGTGAATGAAGCATAAATATACGCCAAACAGCTTCAGAGTTGCACTGTCATGGCAGCATAACCTCTACAACCAGAACTTCAGCCAACAGCGACCTGCCACTTTGCCATAAACAAAATACGGTATTTACTCACATAAGTCGCGCCATCACATAATTTGCGCACCCCTATTATTCTGTCAGCTTTATGAGAAACAAAATATTCAATCGCACATTTTGCGCTCCCAGACCCGGCTAAGCCCGCTCGCTAGCGCACGCACGAAAAGAATGCGGACCTCTGGATTCTCTGGACGGGCACTCCAGGCGGGCGGCTGGCCGATCAGGCGAGCGCAGTCAGACGGGCTACGAGTGCGAAGTCGCTCCTTCGGAAGACTTCCGCTGAACTAGGCTCCCCATAATACCGTTCACGAACACTCAAACCTGTTGACAGGGCGTCGGAACTGCTCAGCGTTTCTCTACCTCTACCTCTCCCTCTCTACCACCGCGTGAATGCACACTCACGTTTCGGCACGGGCAACTTTCGGCACCGGAGGCATGCGAGGGCCTGTCATGCCTGTCGCGCCAACTGTTTCCCTAGCTTTCTGTGTCCGCGCTGCAACGCGCGTTTGGTTGATTTCGGAAGTTTAGGTTTCGCCATCTGTCCTTCGCGTTTTGACTGTTCTCTTGCGATCGGCTACGGTAATTACATATGAGGCAAACTTCAAGCTCGCTGTTCTGGTGTTTCCCGAAAACAAAAAAAATCATGCCACCAGCAAGCACTTTAGAGTGAAGTTTTCCAACGTGTGGCGATCGGTGCTATTGGTCCAAAAGAGGATGCGCGCTTGTTGAAACAAGTTCCCTGCCGTTAAAGAAGGACATTTAGTTATGTGCGTATGTGCAATTATGTGTGAACGCCGTGTTAGGGGACCTAGTTTCTTTCAGCATTGTCGAGAGGAGCTTCAAAAAAAAAAGGGGGGGGGGGGGGGTCATTCGAACGCGCTGGACAAAACCGAAGGTGATACGCCTTGGTAGGGCGTTGGCAGCGGCCGCGACGATAGTTCTCAATGAATCGGACCTCTGGATCAGCGATTCCAACTGGACGTACCGTGCGTGACCGGGTCTGACTGGTTAAAGTACGTGCTAATGGTGTTAAATACACAAGTACACTTGGTTGGCGCTCCAATTTATTGCATTTTCTTTGTTGTGTATCCTTCGCGCGTTAAGACTAATGCACATTATTTTGTATGCGTTCACGAAATCTTCGCGTAATTCGCGCACCACCCTCTCGGAGCCCTAGAATCGCACAAAAAGCACAAATTGTGCGAGTAAATACGTACGTGGCGTTACTGCACGTGCCACCTTACTCTCCCACCTTTAAGCGGAAGTCTGCTATCGCAAGCTTAGAAATATGAAAACACGCAACTTACAAGAAATCAAAATGAAATGATAGAGTGACAAAGCAAGCTTCTGTCCCTTAAAAAGAATGTAAGCACCATATTTCACTGTTTCATCGGAAGCTAGCCTATGCACCTATGCATAGGTGGTGCCTATGCACCACCTATACACTTTTAGCCAGATTCCGGATACCAAGCTAGCTATAGCCACAATAATAATGAGAACTGGCAGAAAATAACCCAAAGAAAGTAGAGGGCGTGTTATTAGAAGTAATTGCGAACAAATAAAAGTGAACGAAAAGGTAACTTGCCGTGGAAAGGGACGGAACCTGCGACGTTCCAATAATGCGTCAGATGTTTTGCCAACTGAGATACTACGGCGGCAATCCCCTAATCCACTTTTATTGGGTATGTACGTGAATTTAAACGTGAGAGCACTAGTAAGTCCCGGCTGCTTCCATTGAGTTGACAGTAAGGCTCACATTGTTTGTCTGTTAGCGTCACGTAGCACGTGATCTTATTGCGAGCTGGCAGCTGACCACAAAGGGTCAGCTGTATTCCGCACATTTCTTCATTACCTGACTGTTAATATTAATATGGTCCATTGTGGAGTAGCCTGTATGAAATCCTGCTTGATCCTTCGTTGAATGAACTGAGGTATACCAGGATTCCGTTGAGGCTACTCCACAATAGACCAAATTCTTACTATGAATCAAGTAATACAAAAAGACGCGGAATACAACCAACCCATATGCATAGCGTTCATAGATTATGAGAAGAACTTTGACTCAGTCGAGACATCAGCAGTAATGCAGGCACTGCGGAATCAGGGCATCGACAAACCCTGCATAAACATACTAGAATAAATCTACAGTGGATTCAAAGCCACAATAGCTCTCCTTGAAGAAAGCAACATAATCTCAACAAAGAAGGGTGTGAGGCAGCATATCTTCCACTAAATGTCTCAGATCTGAACATTTCCTTATGAATATTAAAAATGCCAAATCACATTTATGTAGCACACAACTTTTACAGCCACAGCATGGACGTCTTCTCCACACTGGATAAAATGTACAGAAGTATTTTTGTCTTGTTTTGTTTTGTTTTGTTTTGTTGAAAAAAGATAAAGTAGACATTCCGCAACCGACCATTTACACAACAGTTTTGAAACGTGACCAAATATTTTCTGTCACACCCCACTGTGCATAGTCATAACACACACCCTCCTTGACATTCCAGTCACATCCACTGGTGGCCCCTTATCTTTTCCTAGCTAGCCTCTATATATATATCTCCTAAATTGAGCGCGATAATTCATACAACGCAAGCACTATTTCTTCTTCCGGCATCTCCTCACCGGATTGGGACCATGACAGGCATCCTGGCTAACTCTCCTGACAACTGACTTTACTACCATCGCCATGACGACTTTGGCGACGCTCTTGACTTCCTCTCCCCTGCCTTGGTTACTATAACGTGGCTGCCAAGTGGGGCGGGGGTTACCTGTGATTGCTTCCCTTGTGAGCTTGCCCGTTAGATTAATAGCCGGATGCCGTTGTCGTGCCCTGATCACAGATTACGGGGCACACTTTTACAAGATAACTCTGATCCTGCACTGCAGACACCCGCAGCGTTTGTATACAGCAGCCTCTACCGCCCCCACAACTTTGACCCTACACTGCTCAAACAAACTCTGAGAACCATTCAGCTCAACATTCTGGTCCCTTCAGTGCACCAATTTCGTTATCCTATTGCTTTAACCGTTGGCCATGCGCATGCCGGAAAGAAAAACCCGTTCTTTTTTTTCTTCTGCCATGCAGTCCTGCCGTCCCTTCATCACCCAAGTCCCTTCATCCCTTCATCTTCTGCCATGCAGTACTGCAGTCCCCCCCCCCACTCACAAACTATCCAGCAAAGATAGGAGTCGGCGGCCTTCGAGAAATAATTATGTCCTAGCTTGACAGAAAACAGTCATTCCTCTCTATCTGTTTCTCTCTCTCTCTCAGTCTTTGTCATTATGTATCGCAGCGTTCTCACCTTTCTTTATGCATACTTCAGTCTCGCAGACGTCATAGTCTTCGTTGTTCGCTGAAAATCAAAGAGCATTGATAAGCACCAAGACGCCCAGTGCATTTGTTCGCAGTATACTTACGCCATACACCTAGCCTTCAGTGTGCGAATTGTTTGCTTCGGTAAGTAATAAACCAACTCTAACATACTATACCGTGGCGGTGTGGGGGTCACTGATCTGGACCCTCGCTATGCGATCACTTAAAACACTGGGTTAACTAATCGACACAATCACTTTTATATTGTTGCTATATAGAGCATGATTCCAAGGGAAAATGAAGTCTCTTAATGTGATGATAGAGAAAACTTAGCCATTTCACGAAGTTTCCTCGGTGAAATGGTTAAATAGAGAGGAAGCTGAAGCAATAAACGTTGTGCGGAAAGATGGCAGGCAGTGACACACCCTACATTTCACATCGTAATGCTGACGCGGGATTCACCTAACATGCATAGGGGTATCAGCCGGGGGGGGGGGTGCAAAGGGGCGCGAGCTTCCCGCTCCCCCACTGAGAAAAGTTGGGGTGCTGAGCCCCCCCCCCCCCCACTTTCGACAGTGATCTTTCTTGGCTGCACGCTGGGGAAACCAACAAGGCATAGTTTTCCATCCCAACAGTAATCACCTAATTACGTTCTTACGGGATAATGATATTGTTACCAGGCTATGTTACAACACAGTAGATCCTCACCTGTTATATATATATATATATATATATATATATATATATATATATATTCACAACACGTGAATCCAAAGCGAACTTCTCGGATTTCAAATTCTGCATAACTGAAAGCCTTAATTGTGACTCCAGTAACGTAATATACATGCTACATTGCAACATCTGCGGACAAGAATATATCGGCCAAACAGACACGCCATTTCGGCTGCGGTTCAATAATCACCGGTACCACGCCACTTCACTGCCGAAGCTACCTTTATCTAGACATCTGCGCCTGCCAAACCACAGTTTTGAAAATATTAGCGTAACTCTTTTGCAGTCCGGTTTTTCAAACAGACGCGAGCGCGAACAGCGTGAGGCATATTTTATTTTCAAATTTCGTACATTAGCAGCCGGTATCAACGAGGACCCCGGAAAACTCAACTGCCTCCGAGAAGTAAGCCAGGAGAGAATTGGTGACAAAGATTGATAGCTGGAGACCATGCTTTTTTCTGACTGACTCGTACGTGTACACTGTCCTTTTTTTTTCCACATGCACATACAAAGTGTTTACGTTCGCCTAACACTTCATGACCGTTGAAGGGAAACGGACGAAAATTAAAGGTAAATAGCCGACCGACCCATTAACCAGAAACCTTTCCTTTACACACACCGCCCGCCGCCCGCCGAACGACCAATTACGGGGAAACCCCTTTCTTTAGGCACGCCGTCCCGGACCCTCCCGGCACCGCGGCGACAATCTTGGGTGGCCCGACACACGCCAAGAACTGAACAGCACGTGATATGAACCGTAGGTTGATGTAGACGGACAGTTGGCTTCGTTCTCAGTGTTGACAGTGGTTCTTCCTCTTCTTTACTTTCTTTCTTTTCTTTCTTTTTCGTCTTTTTTCTCCCCCCCCCTTTTTTTTTCCTTCTTCCATTTCCCTCTCACTCTCGCAAACGTCTTTCAAGGCGAGAGGGACGCGGCAGCAAGGAAGTTTGGAAGCTTATGTCAGTATAACTCATCCCCTGATGAAGGGAGGTCCCCTCCCGAAACTGTTGGGAAATAAATATATTTATCCTTGTTAACAACGCTCCCGTTGTGCCATATCCCATATATATATATATATATATATATATATATATATATATATATATATATATATATATATATATATATATGTATATATATATATATATATATATATATATGTATGTATGTATGTATGTATGTATGTATGTATGTATGTATGTATGTATGTATGTATATCATCAGCCTGACTACGTCCACTGCAGGACAAAGGCCTATCCCATGTTCCACCAGTTAACCCGGTCCTGTGCTTGCTGCTGCCAATTTATACCCGCAAAATTCTTAATCTCGTCTGCCCACCTAACCTTCTGTCTTCCCCTAACCCACTTCCCTTCTCTGGGAATCCAGTTAGTTACCCTTAATGACCAGCGGTTATCCTGTCTACGCGCTACATGCCGGGCCCATGTCCATTTCCTCTTCTTTATTTCAACTATGATATCCTTAACCCCCGTTTGTCCCCTAATCCACTCTGCTCTCTTCTTGTCTTTTAAGGTTACACCTACCATTTTTCTTTCCATTGCTCGCTGTGTCGTCCTCAATTTAAGCTGAACCCTCTTTGTAAGTCTCCAGGTTTCTGCTCCGTAGCTAAGTACCGGCAAGATACAGCTGTTATATACCTTCCTCTTGAGGGATAGTGGCAATCTACCTGTCATAATTTGAGAGTGCTTGCCGAATGTGCTCCACCCCATTCTTATTCTTCTAGTTACTTCAATCTCGTGGTTCGGCTCTGCGGTTATTACCTGCCCTAAGTAGACATATTCTTTTACAACTTCAAGTGCACTATTACCTACCTCGAAGCGCTGCTCCTTTCCGAGGTTGTTGTACATTACTTTCGTTTTCTGCAGATTAATTTTAAGACCCACCTTTCTGCTCTCCTTGTCTAACTCCGTAATCATGAGTTGCAATTCGTCCCCTGAGTTACTCAGCAATGCAATGTCATTGGCGAAGCGCAGGTTAGTGAGACACTCGTCATTAAATCTTATCTATAACTGTTCCCATTCTAGGCTTCTGAAAACCTCCTGTAAGAACGTGTTAAATAGCATTGGTGAGATTGTATTTGCCTGCCTTACACCCTTCTTTATTAGTATTCTGTTGCTTTCTTTATGACGCACTATGGTAGCAGTTGATCCTCTGTAGATTTGTTCCAGGATGTTTATATATGCTTCATCAACGCCCTGATTCGGCAGTGTCTGCATGACGGCTGATATTTCTGCCGAGTCAAACGCCTTCTCGTAATCTATGAAGGCTATGTATAGTGGTTGATTATATTCTGAGCATTTCTCTATTGCCTGATTCATAGTATAAAAGTGGTCAATTGTTGAGTAGCCTGTTCGAAATCCTGCATGTTCCTTTGGTTGACTGAATTCTAATGTTTTCTTTACTCTGTTAGCAATTATTTTTGTAAATAGCTTGTATACTACAGAGAGCAAGCAGATCAGCCTGTAATTCTTCAAGTCCTTGTCATCTCCTTTCTTGTGTATTAAGATGATGTTAGCGTTCTTCCAAGACTCTGGTACCCTTCCCGTCAGGAGACACCTCGTAAACAGGGTGGCTAGTTTTTCTAACACAATCTGTCCTCCATCTTTCAGCAGATTTCATGTTACCTGATCCTCACCAGCAGCTTTGCCTCTTTGCATGCTCTCCAAAGCTTTTCTGACTTCTTCTATCATTACTGGTGGGGTGTCATCTGGGTTACTGCTAGTTCTTATAGTATTAAGGTCGTAGTTGTCTCGGCTACTGTACAGATCTCTGTAAAACTCCTCCGCTTTTTAACTATCCTATCCATATTGGTAGTTATTTTGCCTTCTTTGTCCCTTAGTGCATACATCCGACTTTTGCCTATGCCAAGTTTCCTCTTCACTGCTTTGACGCTTCTTCCGTTTTTCAGAGCGTGTTAAATTCTCTCCATGTTATACCTTCTTACATCGCATACTTTACGTCTATTAATCAACTTCGAAAGCTTTGCCAGTTCTACTTTGTCTGTTGTACTTGACACTTTCATGCTTTGACGCTTCTGGATTAGGTTCTTCGTTTCCTGGGAAAGCTTGCCAGTGTCCTGTCTAACTACCCTGCCTCCAACTTCCACTGCACATTCCATAATTATACTCGTCAGATTATCAATCATTGTATCTACGCTAAGGTTGCTTTCCTCACTAAGAGCCGAGTACCTGTTCTGCAGCGACACTCTAAATTCCTGTACTTTCCCTCTCAGTGATAGCTCATTGATTGGCTTCTTGCGTATCAGTTTCTGTCGTTCCTTCTTCAAGTCTAGGCGAATTCGAGACCGTACCATTCTATGGCCACTGCATCGTACCTTGCCAACCACTTCCACATCCTGCACGATTCCTGGGTGTTCAATCATTATAAAGTATATTTCGTTCTTATTTTCGCCATTAGGGCTCCTCAATGTCCACTTGCGGTTTTCTCGTTTTCGGTAGAAAGTATTCAAAATCCGCAAATTATTGCGTTCTGCGAATTCTACTAGTAGCTCTCCTCTGGCGTTTCTAGTGCCGATGCCATAATCTCCTACTTCCTGGTCTCCAGCCTGCTTCTGCCCTACTTCAGCATTAAAATCGCCCATCACTATAGTATACTGTGTTTTTACTTTACTCATTGCCGATTCCACGTCTTCATAGAAGCTTTCAACTGAAGCGTCATTATGGCTGGATGTAGGCGCGTAAGCCTGTACCACCTTCATCTTGTATCTCTTATTCAGTTTAATTACGATACCTACCACCCTTTCATTAATGCTATAGTATTCCTCTAAGTTGACAGCTATGTTTCTGTGAATTAGGAACCCCACTCCCAGTTCTCTTCTGTCAGCCAAGCCCCGATAGCAAAGGACGTGCCCATTCTGTAGCACCGTATAGGCCTCATCTGTCCTCTTAACCTCACTGAGCCCTATTATATCCCATTTAACACCCTCTAGCTCCTCGAATAGTACAGCTAGACTTCCCTCACTAGATAAGGTTCTAGCGTTAAAACGTTGCCAAGTTCAGGTTCCAAAGGCGGCCTGTAGTCCAGAAATTCTTAGCACCCTCTGCTGCGTTGCAGATCTGACCGTCGCCATGGTCACTTGCTTCGCAGCTGCTGGGAACTGAGGGCCGTGAGTTATTTGACGTATGCATGTGGGAGGTAGTGGCCAGATACTGCACCAGGGTGGCCAATCCTTCTCTGGGGAGAGAGTGCGTTCCCGGCGGTGGTTACAGGTGAGGCCGCACCTCAGGCCTCTTAATGCAGTTCCATCAACACGCGGGTTTTTTTTCCGGTTGGGAACTGCGCGGCACCGGGATTTGAACCACGGACCTCTTGCATGCGAGCTCTTGCATATATATATATATATATATATATATATATACCAAAAACAAAAGTGATGCTGGGTTCGGGAAAGATTATTCGTATAGGGAAGAAGACGCACGTACGAAGTTATTTTATTTGATTTTATTGACGTTTCGGCCGTGGGTCTGGCCTTCACAGAATCCGTTCTGATGAAGGCCGGACCCAAGGCCGAAACGTCAATAAAATCACTTCGCACGTGCGTCTTCTTTCCTATACGAATATATATATATATATATATATATATATATATATATATATATATATATATATATATATATATATATATATATATATATATAAGGGAAAGAAGTGTATACCTAAGGGCTCGTTTTTCCGTGTTTTAACACAATATTAATGAGATCTAACAGACAGTAATGCCAAGGAATGTACAGGGGAAGTTATTAAAACTAATAGAATGTAAATAAGAAGAAAGAAAAGTGGATGAAAAAATTACCAAATGTGAGCAGGAATCGAACCTACGACCTTCGAATTACGCGTTCGATGCTCTAACCACTGAGCTATCACAGCGGCCCTCTCTCCATCCAATTTTTGGGTTTATCTGTGAATTTAGAGGTAGGAGCGACAGTCAGCGCCATCTATAAGCCAAACGACGAGTGTGAAAACACTCTTATGCGCATGTTTGGCGTCACGTAGCACGTGAACTTATTATGAGCGGGCAGCTGATTAATTGTCCCTCTTGATTGATATGTGGGGTTTAACGTCCCAAAACCACTCTATGATTATGAGAGACGCCGTAGTGGAGGGCTACGGAAATTTAGACCACCTGGGGTTCTTTAACGTGCACCCAAATCTGAGCACACGGGCCTACAACATTTCCGCCTCCATCGGAAATGCAGCCGCCGCAGCCGGGTTAATTGTCCCTCTTATACAACCCAAACACACCAAGTCTGCCAGTACGAGTCCTCGTTCAATGAAATAAGGGAAAGAAGTGTATACCTAAGGGCTCGTTTTTCCGTGTTTTAACACAATATTAATGAGATCTAACAGACAGTAATGCCAAGGAATGTACAGGGGAAGTTATTAAAACCAATAGAATGTAAATAAGAAGAAAGAAAAGTGGTTGAAAAAAAATTACCAACTGTGAGCAAAAATCACGTGAGTGCAAACATCATAAAAAAACAAGTACAACAATCAGACATGAAATCTACATGGGGGCCCCCGTATCACATCCTAATTATAAGCAATCAAATAACAAGTCACGACACGTGCACAAGGATTACAGCTGGTACAAGCAATAACATCTACAGCGGTCACTGGTGCAAGACGCTGAGTTTCCCCGTACTCTCATTTAAACCGCCTGCGATTGTATTGAACTTAAAAATGAGAAATGATTCACGCACTTCCCTGTCATGATGCGTTCGGAAGCCAGACTCCAGAATCGTGGCTCTAATGTTGTGAAATGAGTGGCCCATTGCGTTAGCATGCTTTGATATTGGAAGGTGAGGAAGTGAAGAGATATGAGCCTTGTGATTGTTAAACTGATATCGGAAACCCTGGTCGACCCATCGTTTCCAGCATTGGTACAGTTACGGAACTAGTCTCCCAATTTTTAGATACAGTAATTAACCGAATTCCGTCTTCTTTTCCATCATACATCAAAGACACAAACCACTTCATGTCATACATCGTTGACCTCTCTGTTCCCTTGATTCACTCCTGGTTACCCTTCACGTAGCGTCCCTATGTACGAACATTCCTCACGCGGATGGAATACGAGCAGTACTTCACTCATACGAGTCTGTCTGTGACAAAATAATTGACAGCTCGACTTTGATGACCCTTTGAAAATTCGTCTTGAAATCTAACAACTTTGAATTTGACGGCACTCATTACCTTCAAGTTAATGGCACCTCGATGGGCACACCCATAGGCCCTAATTATGCCAATATTTTCATGGGCATACTCGAAAACAAATTTCTGACAAGCCGTTCACTTAAACCATTGTACTACAAAAGGTACATTGATGATATATTCATGACTTGGCAGCACGGTGAACCTCAGCTCTTATCGTTCATTCACGATTTCAACAACGCTCATCCGTCCATTTCATTCTCTCATACGTACTCAGGACAAACTATCAACTTTCTTGGCTTAATAGTGACATTGTGTGACGGTAAGCTTCACACTAAAGTTTACAGAAAGCCAACTGATACTCTACAGTACCTTCATTTTAATAGCAACCATGTCAAGCACTCTAAAACCAGCATACCCTATAGCCAGGCCCTTCGTTTTAAAAGAATATGCTCCCAAGAAACTGATTTTAATTTTAATTGTGTGCGCAGCTTCGGAATGCTTTATCAAAACAGAAATACCCTTCCAAGATTATAAATGACGCCATAAAAAGGTCAAGTAACCAGGATCGCAAAACGCTTTTAAGCACCAAGAATAAACAGCCGGTCTTCTCCTGCACTAACCTTGTTCTAACATTTTCCGCGCCTGCGCAACACGTAAATGCCATTCTAAGAAAGCACCATAACATACTTCTACAAAGCGAACGACTTAAATCAATTTTCCGAGAACCACCGCGTGTGACGTACAGAAGAGCACAAAATCTGCGTGACCTACTCATGTCGTCAAAAAGCGTACGCAGTAAACCTACTGGCTGCCGTCCTTGCAACAAACCTCGTTGCAAAGTCTGCCAGCGTATGACCACTTCACTTATCGCAAACAGCACCGCATCTAACTTCAGCGTGAAAATAAATGGTGGCTATCACTGCGGCACGCGTAATGTATTTTACCTCCTGGAATTCTTGATATGTGGAATGCAGTACTTAGGCGAAACCGAAATACCCTTCCGATATCGGTTTAACAATCACAAGGCTCATATCTCTTCACTTCCTCACCTTCCAATATCAAAGCATGCTAACGCAATGGGCCACTCATTTCACAACATTTGAGCCACGATTCTGGAGTCTGGCTTCCGAACGCATCATGACAGGGAAGTGCGCGAATCATTTCTCATCTTTAAGTTCAATACAATCGCAGGTGGTTTAAATGAGAGTACGGGGAAAGTCAGTGTCTTGCACCAGTGACCGCTGTAGATGTTATTGCTTGTACCAGCTGTAATCTTTGTGCACGTGTCGTGACTTGTTATTTGATTGCTTATAAGTAGGATGTGATACGGGGGGCCCCCATATAGATTTCATGTCTGATTGTTGTACTTGTTTTTATGATGTTTGCACTCACGTGATTATTGCAAGCGAAACGTATGCGCTTATATGCTGTTGCACCACTGTTACATCTGTGATCTGTTATTCTGACGAAGGCCGGTCCCACAGCCGAAACGTAAAGAAACCTTTACGTTTTTCGACGTGTCTTCTTTTTATTCATACTATTTACCGGCGTCCAAGAATTTATTCCCTGCAATATATATATATATATATATATATATATATATATATATATATATATATATATATATATATATATATATATATGTATATATATATTGAAATAACTTGCAGATAGCACATAAGAAAAGGATAGTATTTACTAACGTTTCGGCCGTGGCACGGCCTTCGTCAGAGTGTCTTACTCTGACGAAGGCCGTGCCACGGCCGAAACGTTAGTAAATACTATCCTTTTCTTATGTGCTATCTGCAAGTTATTTCAATATAGAAAATACCCGGACCTGTCGTGCCTTCCCTTCAAGTTCTATGTATATATATATATATATATATATATATATATATATATATATATATATATATATATATATATATATATATATATATATATATATATCCCGGCTGACGGGTGAGGTAGGTTTGCCTCACTACTCGTGAAAAAGTCGCTACGCCACTGCTAACATAAGTTAGCAGTGGTGTACCGTTACGTTAGGGATTAAAGTTTACGTTAGGGCTAAAAGCAGCCGTGACAGTTTACGTTAGGGCTAAAAGCACGCGTGACAGACGACTTCCATGGAAGCGTGGAAAAGCGGAACAAGCCGACACCTCACATGTCCGTTGCCATGACGATGTATACGTGTTAGGAGCCCCAGCTTCAGGAGTAAGCGTGTGCTCGAGAATGTCTTGTGGGCTTGTACCAGCAGGAGTTGATCTATCATTCTAGTGTCCAGTTTGCTACCCGCCACTAAAGAGGGGATATGGGAAGGCCATATTCAGCGCAATCTCAGATCCTCACGTGACGCTTTAAAAAAAGACACTCCTTATATTCTTTTTATTCGTCCGTCCAATTTCGAAATATGCGTGTTTTGCGTGGAGTCCACACCAAAATTCTTCGGTTGGTCAAATTGAGAGAATACAAAATCGAGTGGAAAGGTTCGTTCTAAGGTGGCATAATCTGGATGACAGCTGTACTGAAATTAAAAATGAGCTGGAAAGAAAAGCTCTGCCTTCTCGCAGGAAAAAATTTCGCTTTCATATGTTATTTCAAATATAACATAAGGAGACTCCCATTAAGAAAGACAAGTACCTTAGGCCACCACATTATCTGTCAAAAAGATGTGATCATCGCTTTAAAATTCAAGAATATCGGACCAGAACGAACCTTTATGCTAATTCTCTTTTGTTCACACTGTAGTAGAGTGGAATAGTTTGTGTTATGATCAAGTGTGCTGTAATAACGAAGATTTATTTTATTTCCAGGCTGTAATCGCCTGCTTACACGCCTTTCGAAAAAGCAGGGTATGGATGAACTTACAAAAAAATACACTGAGAGAGGGTTAGAGGTAGGAACAGAAAATAGTTTCAGAAGGTTGTAAGCTCGCTCCCAAACTGCACGATGTCTATTCGTCCACTTCAATTTTTTGGACTTGTTTACTAATTATTTATTGCAGCATTTTTTAAAATTACAAATAATGTCCAGAGAACCTTTCTTCGCTCACTGTTTGTTAGTTTCATTAAGTTGTGTCTTACAAAAAGTGCAAATACCTGATTCATGCCCTTCTTTCGTAAGTGCTGAGTAGAAAGAAAATCATTATACCGCTTTAGTAGAGGGGGCAGAAAGTTGTGGGCCACCTGCTTAAAATGAAAAACTTACTTTGTGATTGCCATTCTTGACAGGAGTGGTCAAAGATGGCCACTTGCATGAAAGTGAAGAAAATGAGGCCACTTCGCAAGATTCGCGTCATCTTGATGAGGCCACCAGCCTATACTCGGACTGCCTGGAGGTGTTCGTCCTCATATGGCCTGCCAAAAAGCAAGCGCATTATAATAAGTGCATGGCTTAGGCGAACCTTTACCGCTAAACGTACACAGTGCGCGTAATAACTCTGTAGGAGAAACGCCACCGTTAGGTGTATGCACTGCATGAAGTCATTGGAAGCATTAGCGAAGCCGCTGTGTTAAATGTACCCACGTCGTTAAATTATTAGATGCGGCAAGGTGAGCCTATACCGTTAAATGTATGCAGTGCACACAATAACCTAAAGTGTAAGGTGAAGCTACAAATCCTACATTACTAATTAGAAATAACAGACAAGAAAGTAAAGGAAAGTATCGGGGTTCTTATACATGCTAATTAGGATGTACATGCCAAGAAAGTAAACTGGACGAAAAGGTAACTTGCTACTGGCAAGGGTTGCACCTGCAACCTAAGAGTACCACGTCCGATCATCGTTCAACTGAGGTACAGTGTCCATCATCCCTCCATCCACTTTGTGAGGTATATATGTGCATTCAAATACAGAAATGTTAATTAGCGTTCACAAGCAGCCATGGTGGCGCCACCATGGTTACTAGCGAGAGCTAAAAATACTCCCACGCACGTTGTAATGGCAGAGAACGGTCAGCTGCCCGGAAGAGTCAATTAGGTACTGGTTACCACCCTGCGTAACAAATGCAAGCCCTGTGTTCGTCTCCTATCGTAGAGAGCAAATCGACAATTAGGCAAGTTTGTTCTGTTGAACACCTTGACAGGAAAGAGTGAATGGTGAGTCCTCGAGGTATACAGGACAACAAGCAAGGCAGCTCTGTCATGTGTTCTATTGTATTCTGTGTCATCATCGTTAAAAATATGCCAGTCATTGCTAGATGAGCTCTCCTGTTTGAGTGCACACGCACTGGCCGGTCCGTCTTAATTTATTTCGCATTTTTTTGTCGTTTTGTTTTCTCTTCTTTTTCAGTGTATTGTAGGAAACCAGGCATAAGGTGGCTGAGCTACCCATCTTTCCTTTACCTTATATACATACTGTTACGGTCGGCCTTTGTGGCTAGGTGCCGCTTAGGAGCGTGGGACCCAGTTCCTGCTCCTGATTTGCATACAAACGAAGGCTTAACCAGTCTCACTGTTAATAAAGCAAACTTCTTATGTGCTCGCAACATTGTTGGTGAGTTTTCTGGAGCAACATATATCTTAAGGACCTATAGGTTAAGAAAGGCAGTAATTATTCAACTTAGGTGATTTATGCTTTTTTAAAACGACACAACCTCTAAGATGATATGGCGGAATTGATGGTGTTCTTTTGTATATCTATCAATAATTTGATATTTCGTGAAAATTCAGATTATGTTCGGTTTTGCAACGTAAGTCGAAGCTCTAAACTTTGAAGAGCATGACATCATTACCGTGACACAGTTTGACACTAGTTATGGTAAGCCTGAATGAGCAGTGAAACTGCATGTGGCATTCGTTCCTTCTGTTATTTTGTTTTACTTTCTCATCTGTTTCTCCGCTTTAGATGTGAAGCTTCTCATGGTAGGGCTCAATACGATGCACAGCGTGACCACCCTAACAGCGCATTCGCGCTCCTACCGCTCTCTTTCCATAGAGTTTCCTAAAATTAACTAGAGGGGGCACTGGCACTCCGACCATTCAGCGACCGCGGGAATGTTGGGTAGTACACGATTTTTTCCAGTCTTCGTACTTGCGGGCGGTAAATCGTACTTGTAGCTTCGCTTACTGCTGGTTTCAGTTTTGTTTCGAAGAAAATAAAGAATCATTTTGTTGAACATTGTGACCCGATCTTAAGGTGGTGAATTGTAACAGCCGAACATTTGCCGATTGTTGTTTCATGACAAAGCAGCCCGAAGTCACGCGCAGCCAGAACGAACGTAAAGTACGAAGACTATAGGCAATTCGATGTCATACCCATGATTCCCATGCTCGCTAAAGCGCTATGCGTTGAAGCTCCCATAACACCAGCGCCAGAATTCTCTGTAGTGTATATTTAGAAAACTACATGTCCTCTCCTACGCTGCTCTCTCTCTCGCCTCGCAACGTCGACGCAGGCAGCGTCGGCTAGCGAGTTTCTGTGTTTAGAAAAAAATTATTTTCACAAACGCCAATAGCATTCAACAGGACATTTTCTTCTTAGACATACAATAACGATGATGGCAAAACAGACGTCATTTACATGAACATGGATATGAGGTGACGTTGAAAGAACATGTACATTCGATGGTTCACACATGCACAGCCACAACAAATATTTCAAGGTAAACAAGAGACACAAATAAAACATGAATATGTACATTTTGCATACTTACATGTTGGCATGCCATTTATGTCGGCGCATCGACACATCAGCCTACCAATACCACGCCAGCCGAAAGACAAGTTTTCCTCATCCGTCACAGACCGACACTAAAGGGCAAGACCAGTGCCGAAAAAAATTCCTCTTCACTGAGGAAGAAGAGCTGCTCCAACAAAACAGACAGCAGCTGAGAGTACAATCGCTCTAGGATCGGGAAGAGCGTGCTGTGGTGGCCCGCTGCATCCGCCTCGCAGCGGTTGCGCCAGGGTTCAGAAAGAGCCGGCAACAATGAGAATACAAGCGAAGCAGCCTCGTGGACAACGCCCAGAAGAAACGAAGCGATTTACTCTGTGGCAGCGAAACCCAGCATGTACGGCTCTCTCAAAAACGTGAACAATGACACAATGCCTCACAAAATACTGATTTGTCTCCCGAAGGGAGCAGTTTGGGCATGTTGTTGACTTGATTAAAAAATTGGCAGATCTCGCGTACAGTGGGAATCGATGATATGCGAAGCGCGAACGAGAAATGTTGATATGTCACTCTAAAATCAGCATAGCGTTACGAGGCGGACGTAAATGATGTTGTACATGACTTCCATGGGATGATTATCATGTTTCGATGTGTCATTTACCTTCGTCATCTATTCACGTCACGTGATACCAAATTTAGCATGTGTGAAGCTAGCGAAACGGCCACGAGCACGCTATGACTGGTGCAAACATGATAATCCTGACACGCATGTCATGTAAGAACATGACAACATACCATAGTCATACGTTTCCTCATCTATTGACGTCACGTAACACAAAATTTGGTGCGTGTGGAGCTAGCAAAACGGCTGCGAGCGCATCATGAAGAGCCCAATATACTCCAATGTAGCATTGACGACCACGAACGCTGGGCACAGCGACGCTACATTAGCAAAACGCGAGCACTCTATTCTCTGACGCCAGGTGCGACCAGCGTCCGTCAGCGCGGCGCGACGGCAACCGCCATGAAATGCGACATGCTGCGTTTTGCGTCGATGCGTTACCCACACAACGCTGCGTTTCCCTGTTTTCGTGACGGAGGGACGCCGGACACACTCAAAACGCGATTGCGCCAACGCAACGCAGCGCGGCGCGCACGCGCACCTGCGAGTATATGGCAGGACCGGCACGTGGCGTAGCAACGCCGGCGTGACGCGACGAAATGAACGCCGGTGAGCACGCGCACCGCGTCACGTCGAAATGTATCGGCGCCTTGACTTTAGCATGTAGTCATGTTCTCACATGACACGCATCTCATGATTATCATGTTTGCACCAGTCACATACCTTCGTCATTCATTCGCGTCACGTAATACCAAATTTGGCATATGTGAAGCTAGAAAAACGGCTGCTAGCGCATCATGAGTGTGGCATGCAGTCATGTTGTTACATGACAGGCATCTCACGTTTATCATGTTTGCAGCAGTATCATACCTTCTTCATCCATTCACGTCCCGTAATAACAAATTTCGTATAAGTGAAGCTAGTAAAATGGCTGCCAGCGCGTCATGAGCGTGGCATATCATCATGTTGCTACATGACACGCATCTAATAATTATCATGTATGCACCAGTCACATATCTTCGTCAACCATTCACGTACCGTAAGACCAAATTTGGTATACGTGACGCTAGCGAAACGGCCGCGAGCGCATCATGCGAAAGGCATGTAGCCATGTTGTTACATGACACGCATATCATGATTTTCATGTTAGGGTTGGTCGCTTGTGTTGAGCCTGCAATCATGCCATAACATATAGGTTTTGGAAAATGCCATGTGAACGAAACCACCGCAAGAGCGGCAAGACCATAAAATGTAAATCATGACATTCATGACATACATGTTATGATTTTGATATTATGACTAGTCAGATGTGTTTTTCATACAGTCATGTTATGCCATACCAAGTTTGGTATCTATACCATTATCCAAACGGCCAGGAGAGCTAAATGTCGTAGGCGGCTAGATAGATAGATAGATAGATAGATAGATAGATAGATAGATAGATAGATAGATAGATAGATAGATAGATAGATAGATAGATAGATAGATAGATAGATAGATAGATAGATAGATAGATAGATAGATAGATAGATAGATAGATAGATACGCTCAAAGTCGCCGAAGTTCGCTAAGAAATGCTTCGAATTTAAAAAAAATGACTGCTCGCGCTGCAGAACTATTTACTCGTCACCCCATATATATAACAATGGATCTTGACCTCTAAGGTAGTACCGGGGGAATATTTCTCCAGTGTGTTCTTGAACAATACAAATTCGCAGCGCACGCGTTAAATAACACTGGACTGCAGGTCTCCGTGTACCATCGGAGTCTTCTGTCTCTCATTGTCCATGAGCAGCGATTGCCATGTTCCAGTAGGAAGAACCGGTCCATCACTACGCGCTTAGCACCTCCCCGAGTATTTCTCCTGCGCAACGCCGCGATAATCGCCAGCGTCAATGTCGTAGCACGTGTAAGCGTTACGCCGGCGGCTTCACCTCTACACATGGCTTCCTTTAGCGAATGATGGTGTAATTTATTTCTACCTGTTTTTCTGTCTTTGATTGCTTTGTATTTTGTCATATATCCACATTTTGTACACTTCCTCCTCTTTATACAGTGTGTGTATTTCTTTTCTCGTTTTCGCACTCTCTCCCACTGTCCTTATTTCAAACTTTTTTTGGTTCACTCCCACTCTCTATTTCTTATTTAGTCTCTATTTTTATTCTCTCACTCTGTCGTTCTTTCATTTCTTTTTATTTTTCATCTGTTTTTCCTGTGATATACTTTGCTCACTCCACTCTTTCTTTCCCTCCTCCTAATCCTCCAAGCACTCATCCACACCCGCACTTTTCTTTTACATTCGCTTGCTACACTACATCATTAAAGGCTACGTTATGACTGGCTAGCATGCTGGACTGCCGAACGGTTAAGATGCCCGCCCACCTTCTTTGCCGATGCGGGATTTGACGGCTTAGAAATGCCGCCTTGGCAAGAAAATCATTCTTCACCAAGGGTTTCTCTCCCTCATTAGCTTTGTATTTCTTTGTTCCATCTCCTTTTGTCTTCCGCTCTGTTTTTTTTACTTCCTCTGTAGTCGTTCTCTCCTCTGCCAGAGTTATCGGAATCATGCGTTGTACAAATAGGCACAAGTCTCTCACAAACCAAGTGAAATATAAAGAAGCTCATACCCATGAGGGCGTATCAGCCATGATAGAGGCATAATCATGATTATGGTGATAATGATGATGAAGATGATGATGATCATCATCATCATCAATTCTGAACAGTTGGCATGCTTTCCAGTTATTAGGAAAACAAGAAAAACAGAAAATTACATTCATTCATGCAGGCCGCAAAAATAGTCTTCCTTGGGTCGAGCCCTCAGCTCAGGGCCCCATTGCCTCGCGCCGTAGCCTGTCTCGCTTGATCAGCCGACGTTACTCTTGCGGCTCTGACCTACTCAGCGCAGTCTCACAGGAGGAATGTGAGAATGAAGGAACGGGGTGGTAGCCCGCTAGTTGTGGACATTCCCAAGTTCAGTGATACACCGTATATTTCGCTCCACAATAGGAGCAGTATTAGGATTTACGTATATTGTGTTAGGTGGAAGAAATGGGAGATGTAAAAGCCGGGAAAAACAAATTCCTCTGGAACTGCCGCCAGGCAACCACGTTCTCGGTTGAGTGGCTCGTGTGGTGGTGAGATGTACATACGACTTTTGTGGTAGTACTGTGGCCTGTGAGTCTAGTTTGATGCTACGTTCAATAAGTCGTCCTTGTTGAACAGCTCTTGCGATGGCGCCTGGTTTCCTACCGCACCAGCGTGCTTCTCTCAGCACGCAATTGAGAGAGGCGTGTCCAGGTATCCAGGTGATACCCACTCTGTGTTGCAATGTGGGATGTACAGATGTTCGGATACGGTGGGTGAACAGTGTGGCCATTCTTTTCGCAATATTCCGGCAGACAATTTTTTAATCATCAACCACTGTGACTGTTCCATCCTGCGCTGGTATTTGTGAAGCGTGCATGATAGCAAGGGCGATAGCAGCCTCCTCTGTCGTGCCGCTGGCTATGGTTTGAAGCGTAGTCTATACCGTTTCGGAATCGGTATTGTTCCCTACGCCGAAACAGTAAATAAAAACAAGACGCTGAGCACAGCAAGTGCTGGTTCATGATTATCATAAAATTCCGCGGAAGGGTTACAGAGGAAAGATGGCACACAACTTAGCTGTGGAAATTTTTTAACAAATTGTAGAGGTTAATTGTATTGTCGAAAGATTTCGCAAAAAGTTGAAATTTATCGCAAAGAGCACCTGTCATATTACACATTGACGCACTTCCTTTCAAGTGCTAGATTGGCTCTGTACATCTAAGCTGCGGATAACGAGTTGTACAAACCCTTTACACAACCTTAAACATGATATACTGTTTGGAAGCCAGGTGGAGGGAAAATTTCTTTAATGATGGCAGACGATTGGGAGTTGTAATTTTGAAACGCCATTGTAAGGCTAACAAACAATTCAACTTGCTACAGTTACCCGTTTAAAACCGTGTCGGCTTCCTCACAACTTTCAACACCTCTTGAGGAACCACTTGTCCTGCGTCTCGAAGAATCCAGATCAATTCCTTCGCATGGCGGCTTTGAGTAGGCGTCAGAAAAGTGTACGCCCTTCCTGTACCGTCGTCACGAACTGCGGGCTTAACGCGAAGCGCGTAATCGTCCGCGCTCCGCGGGTAGTCGTAGTTGACCACGAAGCGGACGTCTTGGGCTTCAAGGTCACGCACCACCATGTCGGTCACCACGAGAACGAGCACTCTGCCGAAACAAAAAGCGTTCAACGCCCACTCACGCCCCTGCTCGCTTTTCTTGCTGTGGACACCCACGACCGGCCAGTTCCGCAGCCGCAAGCTCGTTACGAGGTGGTCTACTTTTCCTTTGGTCTCGACAAACACGACTGCCTTGTCTTGCTTGTTGTCGAGGATGTCTTCGAAGAGCGCGACGAGCCTGTCTTCCTTGTCTCCCTCGTCGCAAACGTAGACAATGTGTTGTGCACGCCGGTTTTGGGATGGCTGGCTCGTATCACCGAAGCTAATGGTCACGTAGTCTTCCATGACTTCGTCGGCCAGCTGGCACGCCTCTCTCGTGTTCGACGTCAGCCACGTGAGAGTCTGACGGTCAGGCCGGACGTTTTCAACAATAAGGCGAAGATTCTTCCCTAAGCCCATCGCTAGCATGCGGTCCACTTCGTCCAAAACTAGAAGTGTGCAGCGGCCAATATTCACCTTGCATTCCTCCATGAGCGCTACGAGGCGGCTTGGCGTCTTCACCCAAACCTCGCACCCTTTGTCAAGCTGCGTCAGTTGCGCTTGCTTTGACTCACCCGGAAGAAGACATGCAGTTCGAACGCCCGAATCCTTCTCGAAGTGGCGGAACGTCTGCTGCACCTGCAAGGCCAGCTCGCGCGTCGAGGCTAAGACGAGCACTGTAGGTCCGTCTCCGAGTTGCACAGAATTTTGGCTGTGGACGTGACGGACCGCCGGAACGACGTAGGCCATAGACTTGTTCTCTGAACTAATCGTAACGACGGCAAGAAGGTCTCTGCCACTGAGAATGACGGGCCAGCACTGGGATTGCACGCTTGTCGGTGATGAGCCAAGGCCCTGGGCCAAAAACACTTGCGTTACGATGTCGGGAAAGCCGGCTTCTTCGAAGCTTAAAATCGGTTTTGGGATGGCACGTCCAGCGACGGTGATATTGTTGTCTTTTCTGTAGCCATCCACTTCGCTTGGCGATCGTCCAGCCGTCACAATGTGTTCGCGGTACAGGTTCTTGTGGAACACTGGCAGCACAACCTTGTTCCAGCCCGGTGGTCTGAGGTTTCGCCCAACCTTGCTTCTGGAGGCGTAGTTGACCTCCCTTTTACTGATCCACCGCTCGTAGCTGAACACGTAGCTGTCTCCGATGGCCGGCGGCAGCGGGAACTGGTAAAATCCTCGTCGAGCACTGTAGCATAAGTTCGCCTCTGGGAGCTGCATACTCACATAGTTTACGACACCTCTCCACCCGCCTAGGGTAAAGAGGGGGTCGGGAATGGCATCCAGCATGTGCTCTTGCCATATCAAATCCCGTACGTCCAAATTAAACTGCTGCTGACCGCCGATCAGTGGACTCTGTAACATTTCGCCCACTGGTGAATAGCTCGCATAAAGTTCTTGATGTGGCTTGACCTACTCGCACATGACCATCACTTCTTCCTCTAAATTTCTTTGACACTCGGACACCGGAAATGGAATGACGCACGTGGTGAGCTTGGCTGCTTGATCGGTAATTATAGCGAAGTAAAAGTTTAGGGAAGTATTCGATAGTGCGAAGAACTGTTATTTTCTGATGATCTCCCTCTCATTTTTCTTTGCAATCAATCACACTGTCTATCTCCCTGGTGCGTATGAATCTGTCTACCTAGGCAAAAAAAAAACTTCGAGGAAACTTTATTTGATCTGCTAAGGAAATATGTACTACTAATTTGAAAAATGTTAATATATCTCTTCTTTCGTTTTTTTTTCATCATTTGTGCCAAAATGATCCCGTCCTATTAAACACAATGTAATCAGCTTTCTTTAGCCTGTATATTCCTAACTTGTACGCTTACATTAACCACCGGCTTCTTGGCCGACTCCCCTTAGAGGGTAATAGTCAGAAGAGAGCGTCCAGCAAGCGTCGCTTCCATGAGTAGAACGCGATAGCTTGATCGTGCCTCGTGGCTTCGATTCTCGGTACACTTCTCAACCGTGCCGCAATGAATCTAAAGACTAAGTGCGTAGCATTGGCCATTTCCAACAATCATAGAAAGTCTACTGAGTTAACAGTTGTTGGGGGCCCACTACGCTCTAAGCGTTTCATTTGCGAATCAACGAATCGCGCGCTACGCGTCCGTATAAGGCAACAGGCGAATATATGTTAGAACACTTTAGCAGTTAATGTTCCCACTCGTTGATCAGCTCACATGTTCTGGCGCCTGACGCAATGCTGCAATTCTGCAACACAATATTACGTGTTTTAAGAAGACTACACGGCATTTATATTGTTTCTTTTTGTGAATCAGTCTCGAAGAATCGCGTGGATCAGTAACAGAACACCTGCTTGCCACGCATCAGGCCTTAATTCGACTCTAATTGCGACGAAAATTTTTTACGATTAATTGTATCTGAATCTTCATTGAAATTCCGTTCCCAGACAAAATGGTGATATTTAGCTTCTAATTAACGACGCCGACACTGAAATTTCTTCGAAACGAGCTCTTTAACGCTGTCGAGTTGATACTTTTACGACCACACGACCCAAGGCCCATGAGCCATACTTCTATAGAAGCCAACCAATGGCTGCACTGCACCAATTTCCAATGGTAGACGTCGTGAACTTCACTCACAGCCTGTACGTGGGCGCCTGTTTTCTTTTGTGAGAGGGGAATAAAGCCAATTAATGGTGTAGTAATTAAAACCTTGTGTGCCAAAGCTTCTGGTGCACTGAAATCTGATTTCAGTGAACTGAAAAACGTGCACTGAAATCTTAGCACACGGGCCAATAGCAGTTTCACCACCATCAAAAACACAGTCGCCACAGCCGGGACTCTATCCCACCACTTGTTCAAATTACCAAATTTCGAATATAGTTAAAAGCAAAATCCTCAATCCCAGAGAAAACGCACCATCGGAAAGAACGTTTTTAGAATTAACAGTAATTTTTAGTTTCTGAGTAACATTTCGAAATGTTTTTATAGCTAGTAAAAAAACGGCACGTAACAAAAGTAATAAGTTTTTTCATTGTCTTCTGAGTAATAGCATATGAAAGATGGCACCAGACCAGACTATATAAATAAAAACTAGGGGGGAGGGCGAATATAGAGCAAATTTTGCAATGGTTATTTGCATTTTCGCATAGGAAGTTATTTACTATTTCAGCGAAACTATTTACTATTCAAGGAAAAAGAAAGATGTCCATATTCTGCAACATATATTTCCTAGTGAAGTAAAGCATCTTGAAATAAAGAATACTTGTGGGGTCTAAAGACACTAATCAAAGTTGTGTCAGGCGCAATAGACAGCGCGAAAGTATCAGCCATGTCATTAACAAATATGCCATGATGACCTGGCACCTACAACGACCGCACGGTACTCAGGTTTTTAGGGATTAGTTATCTCAGTTATTTCTGTTCGAAAAACTCGACAGAAGAATTCGGAGAATGAGATCTTCGTATTGTCAGTCACTAAGTCGCTATACGCCGTTCGGGAGTTACCGCTAAACTACAGACGTGAGTGGATAAGCGGGCATTGTGGCAGTGACTGCATGTTCGATCGCTCAAACCGTTTCGCTTCTCTGATCGAACTCGAGCGTGGGGGTGCATGCGGCACCGCATAATATCAAGAATAACTCTGCTACATGGAGGGCACAAAAAATTATGCTTGTATTTTTTATTTCGCTGAAGGATATTAAAGTATAATATTATCTAAGAGACTTATGTTTAGAAAAAGTGGTTAACGATTTAGAGTACTTCGTATTCTATACTATGGCAGAGCATAAAGCCGTTCCATAGACCTCTCACTTGATGAGGCCTAGGTCACACAAAAGTTCTGGCTGAGAGCGCCCTAATATGAGCAAGTGTACCACGGCACCACCAACCCATGATGTCACATCTGTTTGTCACACACTCTTCTAAGTGACTTACGAGCGTCAAAATACATAAACGCACAAGTGCAACTCGCGATTCGTGAGTTGACAGCTGATCATTTATCGTCGTTGTCACTCTCGCTGCTTTTACGGCCTTCCTCATCCAGTAAAAAAAAATACTCATCGTCACAATTGTTTCTTTCAGCAACACTGCTGAAAGCAATCAGAAGAATTTCTTCCGTCAAATGACATCCTATACTCCGAATCAACATGTTTACACTTATGGCGAATTCCATTGAGAGAACAGGAGTAGATGGGCAGGCCAGTGAAAGAGTGGGAAGCAGAGCACTGAGAGCAGGGCCACTCAACCTGCCACTAGAATGCAGCGCGCTCCCGGAGAGCAGGTGAAGGGGGTGATGAGCGGGGAGACCATGTGGTCGAAACATTTTAAGCCCCGTCATATTCTCTGCGAAGCAGCAGCAAAATGCGCTTGAAATCAGTCAGCCACGTGTTCTACATTATCTTAAACCAAGTATGTTTGCGCAACGACACATTCGGCAAACGTCCAGCTATCATTGTAACGATCCGTACAAAACTTCGGTGTCAAACAACACAACGTTGCTACCACTGCCTCCGCACTCGCCAGCTGAAGAAAAATTCGGAGACTGTGACGTTCAAGGGCCACGTGACCCATCGAACTACACCTATTCCACTTTTCAGGCGAGAGCACTGCAAACTGCTCCTGGCTGCTCTCGGCGCCGCAAAAGCACTCTTGCTCTACCAATGGATGTCAGTGCTCCTGCACCTGTTCGACTAATGAAACGCGCCGGCTCTGAAGAGAGCACTTTCAGCGTGCTTTTGAGTGCTCCTGCTCTTCCAATAGAATTGACTACTAGAAAGACAACTGGGCGCTTAGAACACTGCCGATTTTGCTCTCCAACAGGTCTACAAGGAAATAATTTGCAGTGTGCTGCCACCTGTCCACATTAACGCTTAGGGTGCAGACCATGGGATGGCATGGTAGAAAGCATCGAGCGCCATCTAGCGTCGAAACGCCTGATGCATTGCGCATGCACCGTCTGTCGTATCAGTGTAGTGCCTAGAATATACTAGGCACTATAGTATTAGCAGGCCTCTCATGTCACTCTGCCTCACGAAGTTACGGCGCTCGTAGAGAAAACGACAACTGGGTGTCGCTTTCTTTGCTCCATCGAATGTAAGTGTTCTTTTACGTGGCGGCTGCGAAGAGGCCCAGTTAAAGCGTCGGGCTTGCGTCGTTATTTACACAGGTTGATTAGCACAACTAAGCCATCACACGACCAAAGAAGCTGAAAACACAAAACTAGGTCTTCTCAGTCCGGCTTGCTTTGTCGGGTCAAGTCAAGTTAATCACAAATGACCCGAGTTAACTCAATATAAGTGTAGCCGAAACTAATCAAACCTAGTTGAGCACTGTATCGCCCAATAAAATTAGGTGTAAATAGGGTAATTATTTCCCGTCCAGCCTGCTGTTTTCACGTTAAGCGAAGTTAAGCTTCGATGCACCCAGATGGGTCGCACTAAGTACACCCAAATATAATTAGGCATCATTAATCAAGATATCTTTTAATTTGGCCGAGCACAATTAGTCTAAACAGTAAAACCTTAGCCTAGGACCTAAACTGGCCTCTTCGCAGCCGCTACGTAAAATAATGGCACAAACTCGATGAGCAAAGAGAACGACACCCAGTTGTTTTGTCTACAAGCGACCTAACGGCATCCGACATATAGATATGTATGGGGAGCCAACTGATGCGACCGGTCGTGCATGCACACCGCATCAGGTGTCACGTCGCTAGATAGCGTGTCCATGCCTTCAGCCACGCGATCCCGTGGTCTGCACACTTTTGCTCACGCCTGAACGTACAAAATCAACGCCGCGCTGGCCGATTCGACATTGCTTGGTTATAGAAGAGCAAAGCACGACCGCGTGCGACTTTCCGCGTAACATATTACGATAGTCGTGCTCTGCAACAGCATCCATGAATGATGTGTGCCAGTAAAACAACGTGAGTTTTTTTACAACGTGAGTTGTAAAGCAATGCGAGTAAATCTACGATAACATTCTCCACATACAAACGTGGCCGCAGAAAACCTCGCGAAGTGGATATGTGTACGCTGTGGACTATCACTGAACGCGCAAGTAGCCACGTATTTTCACGAAAAACACGCCTCTCGCAAGATCCGATCATATTTAGTGTTTCATGAAGGCCCGGTTTTTTACCGATGCGGGAAACCTGCAAAATCGTAGTGTCCGTTTTTTGCGAACGCATTAAAACTGGTGCTTGCAGAGCCGAATAAGGAAGACTGACCATCCTTGAGAGGACTCTCCTAAATTCTGTTTCCCGGCGTGACAGTAGTAATAATGACGATAACGATAATAGTAATAATAATTATTATAAAAAGGTAATAGTATGCAGGGTTCTTTTGTCCCAAAACTAAAATATGGATTTGAGAGATGCCGTAACGAAGGGCTCCTGAAGTTTTCACCACCATGTGTTCTTTAACGCCCATTGACATTGCACAGCTAGTGCACGGGCATCTACCATTGCGCCTCAATAGAAATGACACCGGCACGTCAGAGATCGAACCCACAACCATCGGGTCACCAGCCGAGCACTTTAGCCACTGCTCCACCATTGTAAACGCGGCGCGACACTCTACGGACATTGCGAATAATACGACTTGCTTGTTGCGTACGTCGTAACTCTACCCCAGCAAAATATTGTGCGCTAGATGTTATGAACGGTTTATATCAGCCCAGGAACGGCGCGACAGACATTTCAAAGTTCTGCCCCGCCGTGGTGGCCTAGTGGCTAAGGTACTCGGCTGCTGACCCGCAGGTCGCGGGGCCGAATCGCGGCTGCGGCGGCTGCATTTCCGATGGAGGCGGAAGTGTTGTAGGCCCGCGTGCTCAGATTTGGGTGCACGTTAAAGAACTTAAGGTGGTCGAAATTTCCGGAGCCCTCTCATAAGCCGGGGACACTACGGCGTCTCTCATAATCATATGGTGGTTTTGGGACGTTAAACTCCACAAATCAATCAATCAATCAGACATTTCAAAGTTTGTTTTACAGCGAAAGCTGTCATGAGATCAAAACTCCGGTAACGCGTGGCGCCGTAGCTGACCGCCGCCACCAGCATCCGCGACCACAATCGTGCAATGAAAAAAAGAAAAGCTTTGTACCGAAGGACACAGTGAGGCTCGAACCAGGGTCCGCTGCGTGCCAGCCCAGTTTTCTACATCTATGCCACACCAGGGCTTTTTTTTCTTCTTTAATGCATCAAATCATCACCAGTAATTGTGAACTATGCACAACATGCTTTATCAGAAGTCAAGAAACCACACACAAGCGTCCGGAAGGGGAAAGCCACTCCGGAACGAGATCAAAAGTTTAACAACACTGCGCACTTGAGCAGCTGCTTCTCGGAAGACAGAACTCGTCGACCGTGGTAGCTCGGCGTGTCAATCAATCATTCGACTTTTCCATAGCAAATAAAGTCCCAACAACATAAATAGGTCATATGGAGTATTATCAGTCAGGATCTTGGGACTTGTTTGCAAACTTGCCTTAGGCAGGCTTGATGTCGGGAAAGCAATCGCGGTAATATGGCTTATAAAGCGTTTTAAAACAGCGAAAGAACAACCAGTCGTCGCACAATGCGAATAGCGTAACGAGTGGGCCGTCCAGTGCTCCAACCCATCACAAAAGCTTGTTCTCGTTCCCCTATTAACGGTGGCGCCTACCCACTTTAGGCATAATTCCTCATCGTCGTCGGCCACTGCATGAACAATTGGCACAAAATTTCTTGCGAGTGTTTAGCGGATACAGCGCTTCTAATAAGAATGACGAAAAATAGCTTAGCTAATGCTGGTCTACTACCCAGAAATCATTAGTAATGCCACAGCGGGTACCCAGAAAGTGTTCTTGTAGCAGTTACCCAATGAGTGTTTAGGAAAGGCAACTAAAGGTCGCTCTTCTAGTTTTTGTTGTGACTGTGCTGCACCTTCTGCGCAGGCCTGGTGTTTTTAATAAATGGTAAGGTTAAACAAAAAAAAACCACATGTCGTTTGTAATGACTGGTCATCTTAATGTATACCAAAGAAACGCTGACTGAAATGCCGCTGCGACAATCAGCCAGCAGAGGTGGCGTACGGTGGAATAAATCAACGCTCGACTTGCATTTGTTTCTATGTAGTTGTGCTCGTCATATGTTAGCTGTGGTTATAGTGTTGGCTATTCGCTCTATTATGACGCGGTATACATTACATGTATGCTCCTATGACCTAAAAAGCTATGGTCTATCGGTGTTTGCTCCCGTAGGAATACCCTGACGAACGCTGCTCACACTTCGTTTCTACCTAAGTTACGTTTTTCCTGAAACGTGAGTATGACGATACGTCTGCCCATGAGGTATGTACGAAACACGTCACTACTATTAAGGCCATGGTATGCACTTGACAGGTGCATTTACAAACCTTGGTCCGCGTTGTAGTTGATGGCTCAAAGCAACGAAATGCGGCATGCGTATACTGCTCGCGGACGGCTTCGCATATGTCGGTTCACACAATGCGTGAATTCTATTGAGATTGCTTTCTTCTTTTCAACTGCGAATGATTGACATAATGACGCATCACTTCTTGTCAGTAAGAGAACAAGAAAATTAAATTAACACGAAGAACGCGGAATCCCTTTGCGTATTTTATACATCATCGTCCTTTCATTATTACGATCCACCACAACCGAATTTGAATGTCCACCTCTGAGGGTCACGACCCGACACATGACCACGTCGTCGGGTATGCTGCGGATAAATTTCGACTACCTTGGTATTTTTTTATTGGTACCCGAAGCGAGACACGCGATTTTTCTGCATGTCACCGGAAATGCAACTCACGACTCGTGGTTGCACTGAAGTGAGTTCATGACCTAAGACATCGTGACAGCGCCTAGCCAAAGTCAACCACTCAGTCGACTTGTTGTGCTGCTTGGTCCACAGAATCCAGGGCATTCAACCAGGATTTTATTAATGTGTGGATAAGAATCAGGCACTGGGTGACCCTTTGTATGATTCTATTCGGGTACATATACATATGCACACCCACAAATTCTCAATTTTACAACCAAATCCACGTTTCAACACTTTGCGAAAATGTGGCAACTGCCATATTACTGCGTATTAATTTTACATACGCAGAATATTTTGGGAATTATCTTTTGCATACAGCATTGCGAGCGTCATGACCCAATGCGAGCGTTCTAACCGCTCGGCTATTCAGACAAGATGGCGAAGCATAGTATGGGACAGCCAGGTGGTGAGAAATGGTGTGTAGGAGAGATGTGACGATTTCTAGGAGCAAGCGACGAATGGGAAGATGAGTACCGAAAGAGAGCTAGCGATAGATACGGTTGATAGCAGTAAATAGAAACACAATGAAAGGGTTGACTCAGAATTGTATAGAAGGCTAAAGACCGACTACAGTGTGAAAGAGAGATAAAAATAAGAATAAGAAAGTAAAAAAGACAGTAAAAAATACAGTAAAAAGGCCGGGAAGACTGAGAAGTCAATGGCCGGAGAACAAGAGATTTAGAAAAGAAATATCAAAATAGGAAAACGATAGAAGGCGAGAGCCCAACCACAGAGAGAACGAGATGGAGAAACAACAACGCAGAGAAAAACCCAAACAGAAAAAAACAAAGAAAGAAATACAGAAAGGCAGAGAAAGAAATACAGAAAAAAATGATTGGCAGTACACACGAAAAAGAAAAAGATTTAAAAAAGGCAAACGGCACAGCCATATATAGTATAGTAGGGCAACTTCAGTCTGCCGTATGGCGTAGAAAACCTATTATTTTGTGAACCAGCACGTACTCTCTATGAACTAGTCATATTTGTTTCTTCTGCCTCGTTTTCCTTTTGTTCAGCAACCGTGTTGGGAACAAGCCTTGCACAAATTTGTGCAAGAATTGGTTATTTTTTAAGCGACTTCATGAGACTTCACTGAGAAACTCACGCACCCAGTACAACGCCGATGGCGCTTTCCACCTCGAATAAAATGTCTAACGCCATCTACCGAGAGATTTCCAAAGCAGCAGCAGTTCTTTTTTGAGAAAAACTCTCCAAAACGTTTTTCGAGCAGGATAAGGTTTTCAACTTTGAATACTCTTGCTATAACATCAAACGTTTGCGCCCATTACAGAAAAATACGTTAGTGTCATTTTTGTGTAAGCGGAGGTGTACACAGATGTCAGGTACAAATGGTCTACGCGTAAGAAATTCTGCCTTATCACCGCAACTCCCCATTTAGCTTGGCACACTGTGCAAATCTCCGGTTATGTTCAGGTGAAGTGACTGCATGGAGTCATGCATGTTTAAGGGGTTTTGAAATCAATGGTAAAGAACCTGTGGTACTAATGTACCATTCTGGAATAAAAATTCAGACCTCTCGCATTCGGATGATGAAAATACATATGGTGTGTCTGTATAAAAACTCCAGACCTGCGTGAAACACGCAGCACAGTCACAGCAAAAGCTACACGAGCAGCCATTCTAGACAATTTTTTAAATACTCTTTAGGTAACTTCTACAAGCCCACTGCTGGGTATCCAATCCACTACATCATAAAGTCATAATATTAGTGTAATAGTCCAGCATTCACTGTGCTCTCCTTCGCCATTCTTCGGAGAAGCGTCGTATCCGATACACACTTGTGAGGGAAATTTTTGCAATTTTTTTAAAGCAGTGGCTGACGACGTTGGAGAATCGGTATGTCTGAAGTGGGTATCTGCCACAGTTAATAGGTGATCAAGAACAAGCTGTTGTAACGGGTGGAGCACTCGACCCACTCGCTCCGCAGTTCGCATTGTGGGCCGCCCGGTTATTACATTGATGTTCTAAATAAATCAGTTTATTACTCATATTAACGCGATTCCTTTCCTGACATCAAGCTCGCCTTGGCGCAGCTCAGCGGTAGCATACTGGGTTGGTACGCAGCGGACCCGGGTTCAAACCCATTGTGTTATTAGTGGTTTTTATTACAGTGGTTGCGGACAACAGTGGCCGCGGCGGGCAACTACGGCGCTCAGTAATGTATTCTGTAAGACTATAGTTGTGTGAAACATTGCTGGCGCAGATTCAAGAAACCAAGGTGGTTGAAATTTCCGGAGGCCTTCACTACAGCGTCTCTCAATATCATATATAAACCTCAAAAATTATATTATTTTTGGCAGGATGCTTTTCCTCTATGCAACTTCTATAGCAACTCTTCTCACATGATTTAAAAATTCGTACAATAGGAGATTCATCCTTGCAATATTGTTAGCACACTGAAATAACAATGAATAACGATACGGGGCATCAGGCACAAGAGTACGCTATAATTGAGTAGAATAAGCTACAAGACCATCAACAAAGGTGTGTGTGACGCGAAAAAAAAGAACTTATTCCGGAAAACGGGACTCCTCTCTCGTCAGCACGCGGCAAGATATACATTGGCCAGCCTTGAAGATGAGACAACACACTCTAAGACTACCTGAACAAGCTCAAAACAGCCGCCAATGGTCACTGCAGAGAAGCTTTAGTCGTGAAGTCTTTAAAAGAGCGGAGTGTTATTGAATAGGGGCTCCAAACGTTTTGGGGTCCCAAATAAATAGCATTGAAATGCCGTAACCCCAGCACATGCGCCAGACTCGAACAGCGTTTTTGTTTTGCACTGGGGAGACTATTTCTCGATTTTAAACGGAGGTGCAAAACGTATGCCCCAAAATCTATTTATCTATCTATCTGTCTATCTATCTATCTATCTATCTATCTATCTATCTATCTACCTATCTATCTATCTATCTATCTATCTATCTAACTATTCATTTATTTATCTATCTATCTAACCACTATATATGTATCTATCTATCTATTTATCTATCTATGTGTATATCTATCTATCTATCTATCTATCTAGCCGCTTACGTCTTAGTGCTCTCATGACCCCCTCCTCTTAACTTGGCGTAAACCAATATAAGCTTGGGAGGGTATAATGGTTTGACGAATATAGCTAGAGGGTAGTGACATGAATAATGTCACAATCCCTTCACGTACGTCGTAAAATATTTTTCAAAAAATAGTGGCACACGTGGGAGCAGCCTGCTTCGGGCTAGAACACTAGCGCGACCTATTGGACATCAATAAATTTCTTTCATGCATTCATCTATACACGGGGTGGGTATGTGCCACTGGTATGCCAGCATGTACCGAAGGTTTTTGACAGTTTATGCCTACCCAGGAACGGCGAGAACACACATGGGTAATTTTAACGCTTTAAAAACATTGACATCGGCAGGGTTGACCGGACAAATGCAAAGGATGACTGTCATTGTCCCAGCAGGAATCTAAGCCTAGCTTTCTGCGTGCCAATCAAGTATTCTAGTATACAGCAACGCCAGGTATTAAAACTACGCTTTATATAGACCCCTGTGTAGGTGAAACACCCATTGTGGTTGAATTGCTGGCTTTCCAATTTTATAAACATTACATATGTACTCCTACAATATAGCCGTCACGTAAGGTTAACATCAGTTGTCGTCAGGTGTCATCATTTCCAGTTTATTAATGTAGCAGTGTCTATGGCCACGGTCTTCAAGAGCGGCAGCGCCTAATATCAGCTTACCGCTTCTGGTGTTGCTAATATCCATGTTGCTGCTGGCATAATTGCGCAACTGTAAAGAATTGGGGATATTAAACATATGCGCCTGTTTAACGTGTGTCTGTAACGTACTAACGTGTAACGTATGTCTGTAACGTAGAAAGCGTAACGTACTAATCAACACACAACTACGATCCGGACTCATTCTACTTTTTAACGCGACAGTGTTAAAGACCTCCTTCTGCGAAAATTGCGACGTTGGTGTCGTTGATTATGAGGAAAAAGTTCATGATTTATACGTGAAAGAAAAATTGAGAAAGATGCAAATAAAATAGATAATAAAAACTCTGGGTCTCAGCGCGGATCAAGCCCGTGTCGTCAACACACAACCACGCCTCGGCGTGCGAATACAGTGAAAAAACGTTTCTCCATTTCGAAATGCAATGCAAGAAACTTTCATGCTTTACAAGCACACTCTTCATAACACAACATGAAATATTGCCGCAATAATGCGTGGTACAAGCGTTGATTTCCATCAGGAGTCAGAACATGGGATCATCATGATGACTTCATAGTTTAAAGCCACTCACCCGCTACGAAAGGCACACATGCTATTGCATCCTTAAGGCTCCGTAGTGGGTGCTGTTGTGACCGGCGCCGGAGCTGAAGAGGGAGCGGCGCTCCTTTAATCTTCAAACAAGTAACCGAACGACCGGCTGCCTACTGTTAGGACCGGCGCCAGGTCTGACAATGGATCGGCGTTCCTTTTGATGTTCCTTTTTAGTCGCCAAACGGGTTGGCGGCCTGTGTCCGCCATGTATTGTTCCCCCCTGGCCGGAGGGTGCGGCGTCTTGCCGCCACGACACCGTGAGCAGTTCGGGAGACCACAAGTGCAGCTTCTTTTTTGGAAGATGACGGCGGCGGCGGCGGCCGGAAATCGTCCCGCTAATTGAACGAGTCGTTCGGCGACCATTTGAAGCTTGTTTACGGCGGCCCTTTCGATGGATGCAGTCATCAACTTCAGACCCCTCGCCCAGCGACACCCCTTGACGAGGAGGAGCCACGTTCGTGCCACATGGCCGTGCAGTGACCACGCTTCAATTTTGAACGTTCACGTGGACCGTGCGTGCTCGTCACCCTCGCGGGTAATGTGTGATCCGTGGTTGGACGGTGCCCTCTGTACGCGGTCCCCGATCTAGGGATCTGGGGAGGACAGACCCTTTATAATGAGCCCCCACGGCTCATTCGGTGTGCTTTTTTTCGGGAAGAGAACCAGGCAGAACAGAGCAGAACCGAGCAGAACCATGTAGAACCAAGCACCATGGAGCGCTATGTTAGGAGTCATGTAGAGGCCTGCCACGTTTGAGGGCTCACCGTGTAGGGAGTTCGCAATGTATATATTGTAAATAAACCCTCTTCAAGTCTCTCTTCCTCCTGCCTCGACAACTTCATCCCGGACCTCCGGTGTCTGGAAACCCCGGTCGCAACAACTGGTTGGCAGCGGTGGGATACGAGTCTGCGACGGAGAGCGACATGTACCGGAGGCCAGCCGAAAGCCCTGGAACTCGGCGGGATCGAAGCAGCGTACCACCACCGCACGTAATGGGGTGAGTGCCTGGCTTTGTGCTTGAGATATATCGAGTCTTTTAGCCTAGATTCGTTAAAAGATAGATATAACCAACAACTGCCTGGCCACTGTGGTTGTTATCTCAGCACAAGGCAGCACTGGATGATTACCTGAGCAAGTACGCTAAAGCAGGAAAGCTTAGATGATTCAATAGGAACAAGTGGTAATGTTTCAAAATTTCTAAGGGTACGTTGCGGATTAAATTTTAGGATGTTGTAAAAAGCAGGAGTGAAAAATTAACAAGAAAAAGTAGAGAGGGATGTTGGCCACGTAGTGCTACTTGGGTGCTTAAGCTTGTGGTCTCCGCTGTGAGATTTGCCAGGCTTCAATTTCTCTAGACCCAGAATTGAAACGCTGGTGGGTTTGTGTTTTGTCACAGCTGAGCCAAAGCAAAGTAGTCGCCATGGATCTTACGAGATTGACAAGAGAGGACCTGCTGAACCTGTGTTGGGATCTGGAGCTAGATTTTAATGATGATATGCCTGCTTCTAAACTCCGCGAAGTGATTCTCGAAAGCAATAGTGACAATGAGGAAATCGAGCACTTCGGGAATATGTACTTATTGGACCAGGAGGAGGAAGTACAAAGGGCGCAAAGAAAGGAAAGATGGCGCCAGGAGGAATTGGAAGCTGAGCGCAGGCATGAAGAACATATAAAAAGGATGCAGGAATTAGATGAAGAGATAGAAAGGCTTAATTGTGAATTGGTGGCATTGCAGCAGAGTGGTCAATCCATAGATGTAGCGCACGAACGGTGCGATGTAGCGGCGGTGCCATTTGAGACCGAAGCGAAGGCTACAGGTCAGACATCTGTAGATGAAGTGCACGAACGGTGCGACGTAGCGGCGGTGCCGATTAAGGCCGAAGAGAGGGCTACAGGTCAGAAATTTGCAGATGTACCGCACGAACGGTGCGTTTCAGCAGCGGTGCCGTTTAGGGCCGAAGAGAGTGCTGCGGGTCTGATATCTGTAGATATAGCGGCGGTGCCGTTTGAGGCCAAAGAGAAGGCTAGTGCCTGTAAGGGAATGGAACAGGTTTTAACCCATTCTGAGGGAAAAGAGCTCGAGGTCACAGCAGGGTGTGAGGGTTCCGTGGTGGTGGAAACGAAGTTAAGATTAACAGAGTGTTCCATCGAACCTTGCAGCCCTGTAGACCATGTTGATGAGCGTCAGAGGCGGACGAAAGGCTCCAGGTTTGGCACCAAGGAATGTGCCAAACGGAGAAAGCGTCCGAAAAACAGAAGCGCGGCAAGGCTCGCGATCAGCGCGGCGCGTTTGACGAGGACCTTCAAACGGCGTGGCGGATTTGCGAGAAAAGGCCCGTTGTCTTCTCTGACTGGCTTAAATCGCATGCGTCTGAGCGGCCGGAGAGTAAGGAACAGAAGTGCGCAATCTACGCGGCCGCGGTCTAACGATGAACTGATAGGCAATCATCAGGACTGGGCGCGCGAGATGGCGGAGGAGCATATCGGTGATGAAGAACGTCAGAGTAGGACGAAAGGCTCCCAGGTCCGCACAAAGAAGCGTGCACAGGGGAGAAAGCGTCCGAAGGGCAACAAAAAGGCAAAGCTCGAGATGAGCACAACGCGTTTGAGTAAGGGTTTCAAACGGCGTGGTAAAATCGCGAGAAAAGTGCCGTTGTCATCTCTGACGGGTCTGTATCGTATGCGTCCGAACCGCCGGAAAAGAAAAGCGCATCGTACGCGGCAGTGTTTGAAGGATAGATTGCTAGGCAATTATCCAGACAGTCCGCGCGAAAAATCAGATGAGCATGTGGGTGCTGGTGAGCATCAGAGATGGGCGAAAGGCTCCGTAGACGGCACCAAGAGACGTGCAAAACGGAGAAAGCGCCGTAAAAACAGGCAGGCAAAAATCGCGACGCGTTTGAGGAATGTATTCAAATGGCGGAGCGAAATTTCAAGAAAGTTGCCGTATCGCAAGCGTCCAAGCGGCCAGAGAACAAAGAAAAGAGAAGCGCATCGTGTGCGTAAGTGGTCGAGGGGCAAGAGACCCTTCCGTTGTTCTCGCGGTGCATTGGACGGGGTGCGGGGCAAAAGAGTCGGTGGTTTTCGAGGGGCAGGAAGCGACAGCAAGTCGGCTTCGAGGAACGTCGCGGGGTTCGGTAGCAGGGCGATTGACGCGTGTTGTAGACCCCGCTTCTCGAGAAAATCGTTCCGGGCGCGACCACCGCGAGTTCGACTCAGAGTTGTTGCGAACAGCTGTTAGCCTCTCGGAAAACGTCGACTCGGGACTGTTGAAAGGAACATTTTGTTTGTTTTTGTGATTTTGTAAATAACTCGTTTGTACTTTGTTTTCGTTAGCGCTCTATCATTTTGGTAGCCTATATGCGTTGTATAGATCTATTGGAAGGATAGTGACACGCATTAGAGCGTACAGAATTAGGCGTTTGTCATCGGCACCGGAGTTGGTTTGTATGCGTCCGAGCCGCCGGACAAAACGAAAAAAAAAAAAAGCACGTTGGGTAGAAAGGCAGACCCTTTCGTCGCTCTATCGACGGCATGTTTGATGGACTGCGGGAGTGCGAGGTACTCAGCGAGAGTAAGAACGCAGGTTGTCAGCGCAGAGCTTTGCGGGGGTCGGAGGCGAAGCGAATGGGTTTTGCCATTGTTCCATTTCCCGTTCGCCTAGAAAGACCCACAGGACGCGACACCGCGCGTTAGTCCCAAAAAGGAGTAGACATCCGTGAGCTTTTGACGATGGTCATTAGTGGATTTATTTTGTTTTGAAATTTGCTTTTGACTGTTTAAGTTGTTTTGGATTTTAATGTGTTTTTTAAGAATCTCGTCTGCCAAATAGTGTTTAGGTAACACATTTTTTGGTTTTGTTCATTTCTTGGGCGTTGTACGTTTAGCTAAGGTAAGCGTTGTGCGATTGCATAAACGACACGCATAGGAGCCTGCGTCATGGTAGATACGTGTAAATGAGCAGGAGCAACGTTATGAACTAATTATGACTGAGCGTAGAGACGCAAAGTTATTGCTTGCGAGATTTTTCAGGATTCATGCGAAACTTTTTTGTTGTTCATTTAATGTTTTGTTCGCATGTGTCCGGTGTGTAAGAAAAGCTAGCTCGTGAGTTTATATGTATGCTTTGTGAAAGTGGCAACAGCAAGGGAACGGTTAGGTGGTATCTCCTCCAGGCAGGCGCACTGTGATGTGCGTTTGCGGATGTATAATAAAGATGTTCCTAATGCAGGTGCAGCACGGCAGCTATGCTTTCGTCTTCTCAAAAGGAATTGACGACTGGCTTTGGCGGCACTAAATTTCGGGAACTAAAAGATAGCGTGAAGTAAAATGCTTCATTTTATGAGTATGATACCTGGTGGGTTACGGCGGATTACTCACGCAAGCACTCGGGTATGCCACGGTGAGCGCATCACTTGACAATTAGTTTTCTTGAAAGCAGTTTGATGGGAAGATTATTATCGGATCGGGATTAGGAGTTTTGGTGAAACCTCAGAGAAACGTCCCGATTGCTGCTTTGTGTTTGGTAATACTGCTTAAGTAAGGTTGCTTTTGGATAATTTGTCGGACTCGACGTGTCTCAGTGCGGGCAGGGTGCTCTCCCGTGCCTGTGGTGGTGTGTATGAATGCTTTTCCCAGAGGGGAGCCACAAGGAACGAGAGGGAAAGAGTCCTTGGCTGAGCGTCATCAGCAGTGGCCTGGAAGACAGCACTACACAGCGACACTTCGAGCAACCTGTGCAGCTGGTCACCCTCAGGTCGCTTCTCCCGCCGGCGGACGAGCTGTTGTGACCGGCGCCGGAGCTGAAGAGGGAGCGGCGCTCCTTTAATCTTCAAACAAGTAACCGAACGACCGGCTGCCTACTGTTAGGACCGGCGCCAGGTCTGACAATGGATCGGCGTTCCTTTTGATGTTCCTTTTTAGTCGCCAAACGGGTTGGCGGCCTGTGTCCGCCATGTATTGTTCCCCCCTGGCCGGAGGGTGCGGCGTCTTGCCGCCACGACACCGTGAGCAGTTCGGGAGACCACAAGTGCAGCTTCTTTTTTGGAAGATGACGGCGGCGGCGGCGGCCGGAAATCGTCCCGCTAATTGAACGAGTCGTTCGGCGACCATTTGAAGCTTGTTTACGGCGGCCCTTTCGATGGATGCAGTCATCAACTTCAGACCCCTCGCCCAGCGACACCCCTTGACGAGGAGGAGCCACGTTCGTGCCACATGGCCGTGCAGTGACCACGCTTCAATTTTGAACGTTCACGTGGACCGTGCGTGCTCGTCACCCTCGCGGGTAATGTGTGATCCGTGGTTGGACGGTGCCCTCTGTACGCGGTCCCCGATCTAGGGATCTGGGGAGGACAGACCCTTTATAATGAGCCCCCACGGCTCATTCGGTGTGCTTTTTTTCGGGAAGAGAACCAGGCAGAACAGAGCAGAACCGAGCAGAACCATGTAGAACCAAGCACCATGGAGCGCTATGTTAGGAGTCATGTAGAGGCCTGCCACGTTTGAGGGCTCACCGTGTAGGGAGTTCGCAATGTATATATTGTAAATAAACCCTCTTCAAGTCTCTCTTCCTCCTGCCTCGACAACTTCATCCCGGACCTCCGGTGTCTGGAAACCCCGGTCGCAACAGTGCTTAGCAAGTTCGAAAATATTTCATACACTATTTGAAATACGCACTAGCACCAGCATATCGCTATCGCGTTCAACTCTTAAAGGCGAAGCTTACAGGTCCCCCCCCCCCTTTTTTTTGTGATCCGAACTCTATTTGTTCATTTTAGGGCATCCACGAAGTGTCTTCTACTAGAAACAGCAGAAAATCGCTTGTGGACCCAACTGTGACCTCGACGGAGCTACATTTCCGAGAGGATCTCACTACCGCTTGGTCCACCATTTTCGCGAACAAACCGAGCAGCGCTATCTTTAGGTCGCTGTTAGATATCGCTGTCCCTCGCAAGCAAAAACTAATTCCGCAAGAAAAAATACATATCAGTGCTTATGAAGTCTGCTACATAGCGCAACGAAATGATGCAAACATGCATGAGTTCTTGTTCAGCGCGTTATGATAGCCAGTTAACCGCATAGTACGATAACCGCAGCGACTGTAGGCACGAGACGCCAGCATGCGGCACGAGGTGCGATCATGTTCAGTGGGGCGTCGACACCACCGCCGACGCCGGATTTGCGAGTAGGTGTGACTATAAAAATCTCTGCATTTAAAAAAATGAAGGCCACTTTCTAAATTCCAAAGTGTGCTCAGCGAAAGCATGTGTCCATTCCGCTGACTATGACAAGACTTTTTTATTCTTTTTTTACAATCTCTTGGCAATCACGTGATTGCTGAGAGAAGTGTGAGGGGGAGAGGTCACAGCTGGCACCATTCCAAGCATAGAGTTTCCTAAAATTACCTTGAAGAGACTGTGGTGCTGCAATCGTTCAGTGACCACGGGAATGATGGGCGCTACACGGATTAGCGTAGTCTTCGTACTTGCGGCAGGCGAATCGTACTAGCGGCTTCGTTTATTGCTGGTTACGGTTTTGTTTTGAAGGAAAGAACGAACCCTTTTGAACTTTGTGACCCGATTCGAAATGGTAAGCCTAAAAGAATAAGGTTGTAAAGCGCAAACGGTGAACATTTGATCATGTATGCTTTCGTGAAAAACAGCTCAAAGCCACACGAACACACACGGAGCCAGAAGCAGGCCAAAAGTACGAAAATTAGACAAATGTGTGTACTACCCATCATTCCCATGCTCGCTGAAGCGCCATGCGTTGCAGCTCCCATAGACACTAGCGCCAGAGTTCCCTCTAGTGCATAGTAGGAAACTCTATGATTCCAAGAAACGGACGGGTGAGCTAGAGTGTGAGACATTAAAGGCTTTCTCCTACATAAAACTCAACAGAGAGAGAAAAAATGGACTGAGAGACAGAAAAAAGGGAAAAAGAAGTAAAAATTGCCGAGGAACATGACAGGCCATGCAGCTACGCAATCTTTCCCGGCTCGGCACCTCTGATGAGATGCAGTCTTCATTTTTTTCTTTTCTCAAAACAAATACAATAAAAAATCTATTGCACATTCATTTAAAGCCCTGGATTAGTTGTTTTTTACAAAATTGGAACGCGACTAACCACAGCCTAGTTATATATTTATTTGCATGCTAAACGAATAATTCGTTACAATTGTACGAAACTACCTATTAACTACTTTTTTTCTTGAAATGTAAGATCGAGTACCTTGGAATTACGTTGTGTAAGTTTGATGCGCTTGCTGAAGGTCCAATACATTTCGCGCCCCAAGGGATTTTGATACAGCTGAGGGCTCAGCGAAAATCATATCCCTCGGCACTTGAGTATAACAACGGAGCAATTTCAGCAATTTCTCACCCACCTTATCACTGGCACCGGGCCTCCGCGACCGGGATTTCAGCCCACGAGCCCGTTCTCATCGACAAGCTGGGATGGCCAATGAATGAGAAGTGGCGAATACAGTCGAAGAAGTGCCAGAAGAAAACTGTCGCACACAAGGAGAGCTCAGACGACCAACATGCATTCAACTTTCCACTGCGTGGTCAATTCAAAGCAGAGGTACCAAGTTACGTCCACGATGCGTCAAGGTCCTATCCCATCTGTCCGAGTGTATTAGAACACGTCCCACTTCCCTTCATTTTTCTTTCAACAGACAAACTCTCACGCCCTCCAATGCTACCAGGGTCTTCGTTCACCAGCTGTCATGACCTATCACACGCTTTCGCATAAAGAACCTTGATGTCGCGCAGCTTCGTACAATATGAGTCGTATCGAGCTCACGGGCAAAACATCAATCGTGTGACGCAATGGCTTGCTTTTTTTAAACCACAGCTGAGCCAATGCGCACACCTGCTTCTGGAGATGTGTTGGAAGTCTCTTTTTATAAGTGCCGTCAAAGGAAGCTGCAACTTACAATTTATAACCTTTGGCTCTGCCGTTCCCCAACACTCAGCCCTGACTCGTACAAAAGATCAATGAGGATACCGTAATGCAACTGTCGTTCTGTCTCTCATCTAACCCCATTGTCACTTTTTTCGGGGTGGGCGTAATCAGATAACTTGGTATAAGGCGCAATTTTATGCAGAGTGTCGATATCTCTTTGGGTAGGTGCATTCGCGCTAATAAATATTCAAAATGTGTATTACAATAAACATTCCAATTTTCTTGTTGCCTATTAAAAAGTGTTCTTGCGTTTCTAACGCAAGTAGTTATTGACTATATTTGGTGCCCCACAAACCAACAAACCAACAAACACAATTGCGCACTAAGTGCGGCCAGATTGTTTCGCGTTCATTTTTCTTATGTACTCGGTATTTCATTCGCCGCTCGTCTCGACGCGTCATTGAGCGTTTACCATGCTGAGAGTCGAGCAGGAGACGCGCGGAGTCGAACGTTCTGCTTTCGAAACTTTTTTATAGCTCCTCTAACAGCGTTGCAAGGGCCGTGTGAAACGGAGTATAGGCACCGCAAACTGACCAGAGGGAGCTGCGTTGCTCACACTGCTCCGTCTCAAAGTCTTTGACATTCATTTTCATGTACCTAGTGTCTGAAAACAGGCAATAAAGCAAAAAAAAACGTCGTGACTTTGTGGTATAGGACACCTACTTGCTACGCAAACGGCACGGGTTCGAGCCTCAATGGGACCGAAAATTTTATTCTTTATTGCATTTGCTTCTTGATTTTTCGCTCACAACCAACGGTGCCGACGCCGACGGTGGAATTTATGCGATACGAGCTCTCTAACGCTATCGCATTAAACTATACACGTACGCGCGCCCCCATGTATCCCGGCCACAATCCACCGACAGATGCGAGACTCACGCGTCGCATTTCATTTTCACCGACGCCATCTCTAGGTTGCTTTTTTTATGCGCTAGGCTACGTATTCTAGCGCTGCAGTCAGACTGGAAAACTCGACTGAGTGGTGCCTGTAGCAAACTCTAAGCAGGCACTCTAGCAAGGTCACGATGGTGCGCGTCGCACAGCTATTTTGAATAAACATGGATGCTACGATGTCACAGAACGAGCGCTAAAAAAAGAGCGCGCCGCCAAATCCTTGCGACAACGGGCGGTAGAAACGCCGCGAGGTAAAAGGAAAAAAAAAGAAAGCAAACATCCAAGGCTCCCGGGCGCGCGCTCTCCCCGCAGAAGCACGGCTTCGCAGACGAACCTCCTCACCCCACAGCGGCGGCCGGGCAAGCGCTAGAAATTTCCAGAACGAAGGAGGCGTGGCTACGCCGAGCTGAGTCACCCGACGCGGAGGGCTGACAAACCGTCTCGCCTCTCTCCAGCCTTCGCTGCGTATCGCGCCGACGAAAGGACGAGAAATTTCTGGAAGGTGGCGCGGAAGGTATTTAATCGAGCGGCCGAGACGAGAAAGGGGGAGGTGACGGAAGTTAACGCCAGAGCGCGTAGGAATTCCGCCGTGTAGTCGGCGAAGGTTCTGCCCGTAGTGACAGAACAGGAGGTGACGGAAGTTAACGCCAGAGCGCGTAGGAATTCCGCCGTGTAGTCGGCGAAGGTTCTGCCCGTAGTGACAGAACAGGAGGTGACGGAAGTTAACGCCAGAGCGCGTAGGAATTCCGCCGTGGAGTCGGCGAAGGTTCTGCCCGTAGTGACAGAACAGGAGGAGACGGAAGTGAGCGCCAGAGCGCGTAGGAATTCCGCCGTGTAGTCGGCGAAGTTTTTGGTCCGTAGAGACGGCTCGAGCTACAGGCAAGAGCGTGGGTTTTACGCTATCGAGCGAAGACGCGGGCAACAGCTGCGTGTGTGAAGCCGACGGATTTCCGGCGAAGAAGCTTGAAGCTTGGAGAGTGGCCATTTGAGGACGCGAGGTTTCCTGGAAGAAAAACTTCGAGAGCTACGGAACGACAACAACGCTGGACTTTGAGTGAGTGATTCTCGGAAGAGTATCATTCAGACTTTTGTTCCAAGGACTTTGGACTGAATAGGTTTTCTATCGCTTTAGTCCTTAAGTGTCTTGGTTGTTCAATGCATGCGACTGCATTGTAGTGCGTATTGTTGTTCGTGTCCGTTGTTTGAGTGTGGCTGATTGTATTGTGTAGTACGTTGATTGATTGGTTTGATTGGTGACATATTGTATGCGACTATTGTGGAGAGTGCATTTTTGTGTTTTGTTTTCGATCTGCCATTATTGAGAATATAATTTGTTTGTTTATCAACTCTCGGCTCTGACTTGTTCTTTGGGCCACAACCGGCGTCCGCTGGCGCACCAAAAAGGACCACTTCTAAATTGTCCACGCTTTCGTGGTGCGGTTCGGGGGGCCGATACTTCGGCTCTTGGAATTAGCCCGGCGATCGCCTCCCTAATAAACGGGACAGGTGTGACAATTAATCTGGCATCCGCGATTCAGGACCTTTTGGTGCACAGTGTGTCCAAAGTAGTAGGAAAGAGCCTCGAGTTGGTGATACTGCTATCGGAACGATTTTGTGTGTTGTTCAGTGTTCTCGTTAACGAGTACAGGGGATTGTTCCGATAGACCGATTTAGGCAGATACTTTTTGCACGCGGCAAGGTTTTAGTTGCGAGACACAATGGATCTCGAAAAGTTAGTTGCTCTTGGTGAAAAGATGGGTCTTTCTGGCGCCGAACTACGGAAGTGGGTCACCCAGAAGGAAAAAGAAGAAAAAGAGAGAGCCAAAGAAGAAAAAGCAGCCGAGCTGGAAAAAGAGAGGTTGGCGGTCGAAAGAGCCAAAGCTGAAAAAGAAGCTGAGTTGGAGAGAGAGAGGTTGGCGGCAGAGAGGGCCAAGGAAGAAAAAGCAGCTGAGTTGGAGCTGGAGAAAGAAAGACTGGCAGCTGAGAGGGCGAAAGAAGAAAGAGAGGAAAGGGAACGGCAGCGTCAGCACGAGATGGAACTCGAGCGGCTCCGTTTGCAACAGCGAAGTGAAACTCCCGTCCAAGCTAGAGTTGAAAGCAGCGAACGAGAGGATCATGGCTTCCGCTTGAACCCAAGCAAGTTGCTCGTAGCATTTGATGAAAGGAAGGACGACCTTGACGCGTACCTTCACCGATTTGAGACGATTGCGAGGAGCCAGAATTGGCTGGAACAGCAATGGGCAACTGCTTTGAGTACTTGCTTGAGTGGTGAAGCGCTCAGTGTGTACGCTAGGCTGACGCCGACCGATGCAGCCAACTATGCAAAGGTGAAAGCGGCTTTGTTGAAGCGATTTAGATTCACTGTGGAAGGATTCCGGGACAGATTTCGGACAGGAAAGCCAGCTGATGGTGAGACGGCTACGCAGTATGCCGCCCGACTTTGCCATTATTTCGACAGATGGATAGAACTTTCAGGGACAGCACAGGAGTACGATGAGCTTAGAGAGCTGCTAATTAGAGAACAATTTCTTACTAGTTGCCACCCAAGCCTGTCACTGTACTTAAAAGAGAGGAAGGCTGACTCACTTGAAGACATGCTTGAATTGGCTGATCAATTCTTGGAAGCGCAAGGTGGCACTAATTTGGCCAAGGTCAAGAAGGATTGTCCCGATGACTCGAAGAAATTGGCTTCCGAAGAAAAGAAGCGTGCACCAGAGAGCATTCCGCGATGTTTTCTGTGCAACCGAGTGGGTCATCGCGCGAAAAACTGTCGAACAATCTTTACGAGCCCTACGACAGTAAAATGTTTTAAGTGTGGTCAGACTGGGCACAAAGCAGATGCTTGTCGGAACGGAGTGAGTCAAACTCACCAGGTATCCTGTGTGCAAGCGGCACCAAAATCTGATAATAATGCTGTCAGCGATGGATTCGTAGAGTTGAAAAATGGGGAAAAAATTCCTATCGTGGGTGCTGTAATGTCAAAACAGCCAATCGGTGTTACGAAAGGAATGCCAGCGCTGCCTGGAAAAGTTGCGGACAAAAAGATTACGGTGTTAAGAGATACCGGCAGCTCCACTGTTATCGTGAGGAGAAATCTGGTACGGGAAAGTGAGTTGACAGGCAGAACGAAACCGGTTTGCCTAATTGACCGTACGGTTCGGATGCTTCCCGAAGCAGAAATTGAAGTTGAAACCCCGTACTTCAGCGGGAAGGTTACTGCGTTATGCATGACGACCCCCCTGTATGACCTTGTCATCGGAAACATCGACGGGGCGCGAGGGCCAAGTGATCCAGAATGTTTGGGAGAAGACCCGAAGATTGAGCCCTCGCCAACACAGCGGCCGCGAGATACAGTGGAGGAGCAGCCCGTGACGGATCTCACTAGAGCCCAAGGTGAAGCCGCGGCGCAAGAGACAGCGAATGAAAAGACGATCGTGTCGAATAAGTTCACGGGCCGAGCAACCGGACTTACGTCGGCACGACCTCAACCGACCGACAGTGTAAAGGAGACGGAGTTGGCCAGCCGGGCAAAATGTAGAGGCATTATCAAGCGGGTAAACAAACAGACAGGACCCGTCGAATGTAATGACGCGTTAACGGTGTCGGAAGTGACAACGATGGCTGAGATGACGCCTCAGATATCGACGTTGGAAAGGGCTCGCCGAAAAAGAACGTGGAAGCACAAGAAGAGATCGAGCGAGCACCGCAAAAAGGGGCGCAAGCGCAGTTCAAAGTACACAGGATAAGTGCTGAGGTGGAATCAGAATGTGTTGGGCAGTGCTGAGTGCCATATGTTGTGTTAATGTTCTTGTTATCCTGTGTCGCAAGTGTATGTCAAGCGAGTCAAAGTGTTCTGTGCGATGATGTGATGTAAAGTGTTGTATAATTGTTGTATAGACAGAACTTTGTACGTTTGTATTGTTTGGAATGTGTGATGAAGTGTTGTAGACATGTACCTGTGGCTATATTTCATGTGTTGTGGAATTGAACTACAATGTAAGATTGTATTGCGTGATCTATTGTGAATGTGAAGTGTTATGAGCGACTGATGGTGTTACAGTCTGTGAGAGTGTGTGGTGACTTTTCGCGCTCGTTTGTGTGGTTTTGAATAATATGAGATAATATTCTTAAAGTGGGGGGCAGTGTCACAGAACGAGCGCTAAAAAAAGAGCGCGCCGCCAAATCCTTGCGACAACGGGCGGTAGAAACGCCGCGAGGTAAAAAGAAAAAAAAAGAAAGCAAACATCCAAGGCTCCCGGGCGCGCGCTCTCCCCGCAGAAGCACGGCTTCGCAGACGAACCTCCTCACCCCACAGCGGCGGCCGGGCAAGCGCTAGAAATTTCCAGAACGAAGGAGGCGTGGCTACGCCGAGCTGAGTCACCCGACGCGGAGGGCTGACAAACCGTCTCGCCTCTCTCCAGCCTTCGCTGCGTATCGCGCCGACGAAAGGACGAGAAATTTCTGGAAGGTGGCGCGGAAGGTATTTAATCGAGCGGCCGAGACGAGAAAGGGGGAGGTGACGGAAGTTAACGCCAGAGCGCGTAGGAATTCCGCCGTGTAGTCGGCGAAGGTTCTGCCCGTAGTGACAGAACAGGAGGTGACGGAAGTTAACGCCAGAGCGCGTAGGAATTCCGCCGTGTAGTCGGCGAAGGTTCTGCCCGTAGTGACAGAACAGGAGGTGACGGAAGTTAACGCCAGAGCGCGTAGGAATTCCGCCGTGGAGTCGGCGAAGGTTCTGCCCGTAGTGACAGAACAGGAGGAGACGGAAGTGAGCGCCAGAGCGCGTAGGAATTCCGCCGTGTAGTCGGCGAAGTTTTTGGTCCGTAGAGACGGCTCGAGCTACAGGCAAGAGCGTGGGTTTTACGCTATCGAGCGAAGACGCGGGCAACAGCTGCGTGTGTGAAGCCGACGGATTTCCGGCGAAGAAGCTTGAAGCTTGGAGAGTGGCCATTTGAGGACGCGAGGTTTCCTGGAAGAAAAACTTCGAGAGCTACGGAACGACAACAACGCTGGACTTTGAGAGAGTGATTCTCGGAAGAGTATCATTCAGACTTTTGTTCCAAGGACTTTGGACTGAATAGGTTTTCTATCGCTTTAGTCCTTAAGTGTCTTGGTTGTTCAATGCATGCGACTGCATTGTAGTGCGTATTGTTGTCCGTGTCCGTTGTTTGAGTGTGGCTGATTGTATTGTGTAGTACGTTGATTGATTGGTTTGATTGGTGACATATTGTATGCGACTATTGTGGAGAGTGCATTTTTGTGTTTTGTTTTCGATCTGCCATTATTGAGAATATAATTTGTTTGTTTATCAACTCTCGGCTCTGACTTGTTCTTTGGGCCACAACCGGCGTCCGCTGGCGCACCAAAAAGGACCACTTCTAAATTGTCCACGCTTTCGTGGTGCGGTTCGGGGGGCCGATACTTCGGCTCTTGGAATTAGCCCGGCGATCGCCTCCCTAATAAACGGGACAGGTGTGACATACGAGCAATGCCGAGGCTTGGATTAGGGTCACCACCTCCTCGCGCTGTATTAAGGCGTTGACGACACTGCAACGCCTCCCAATGAAAACGCACCGACGGGGACGGACGACACGTTGCAGAAGCTAATCGCGGAGGCTACGGCCATGAAGCATGACTTACTTCTCTTTGCCACTCCCAGAAGGCGACACCACCCACAGAACGTTAGTTGTGAGAAGGAAGCGTAACGCATAAAAAATAACAGAATATTCATGAAGTCAATGATCATGAGTGGAGCGAAGCATTCATCAGTCCGTCCGCGCTTCCACCAATCTGTCTGTGCGATCATCCATCCGTCCGTTCGTGCACCTATAAGTGCGTCTATCCGTCAGTCCGTGTGCAAATCTGTGCGTCCGTTCGTGCGTCCGTTCGTTCGTCGGTCTGCTGTGTCTCTGTCCATACGTCTATCCGTCCATCCATCTAGTAAACAAGTACCGCCATCTCACGTCTTTTCATCATATATTGATCGTATAGAAATACCACCATCCAGTTGACATTTCAAGAAGTAAACGAGAAGTGGCCCCTACTACTACTACTATGACAACGACGACTACTATACCAAGGAGTAAACGAGAGGTGGCTTACTACTACTACTACAACTACAACTACTACTACTACTACTACTACTACTACTACAAAGAATAAGCACACTTTCACTGGTATTATAAATACCGCAAATATTTAAAATAAAAGTTCATCATTCCTTTTTAGAGTGTTACTTTTCGCACAAGAGTAAAGTAGCAATTTTTTATAAACTTTGCCAAGAAGTAAAATTTTTTGTTTCAAAACTAGCGAAATAAACACCAGCCTGTATGGCCAAGTAATATGCCTAAAATCCGGGAACAACGGTGCACTTCCTGTCTAATTAGTATTACTTGTCATGCGTTTGCTAACCCAGGCGTAATTTTTGTCGATGCGGCCTCAGAAAGTGTGAGGCCCACGGGACGACGTTTCCTCTCTCCCAAAGTAGAGTACCAAGTACTCTAAATTGTTAACAACTTTTTGTAAACGCAGTCTATTTTGTCCATAAGCGCAATATGTCGCGCCGCTCTTTCGGTCGTCGCCTGAACGTGTGGCTGTCATTTCGACAGCTCGTTCAAGGCGTCATTTTTGCCGCGACGGCCTCATAAAGTGTGAAGCCCACGGGACGGCTTTATGCTCTCCCCTAGTAGAGTACATTGTACTTTAAATTGTTAACAACTACTTCTAAACACAATTGTAGTCAAAAAATCCTTGCTTGGGTGGACCTTTATTCGGGTTGGCTGCACTGCTGTCCCACAGTCCAGTACGAAGTGCCCGATATCGTTTAACACTTTCACCTAATCAACAGAGCAGAGCTAGTACGCAGAGCAGCACTTGGGCGACCGAGATAACTGTGGTGGATTCGCATTCTCACTCGTGTCTGTTCGCTGCCGGCTGCTTTCCCTGCGATTCTCACTTCGCTTCTTACACGGTGATCAGTGCCCCGCGTGGGTCTTACCTGTTATTTTTAAAGACGATAGTTTTTCTTGGGGACCTTCGACAAAAAAATTTTGGTCTGTCTGTCTGTACATTTGTCTGTTTGTCCACCTTTAACGTTACCAGGTACTCTAGCCGCTTTTGCTCGGAGCTCAGCTGGTCAGGGTGTGCCGACGGGCGCTTATCTCTCACGCGTATTTTGCTCGCGAATGCGGAGGGGGGGGGAGAGGGGGTTAGATGCTTTTTGCGCGCGCGTTTATCATTCGGTGGGGAGAATCGCGAGCCCTCGACCTTGACCTGAATGATCGCGTTTGCTTTTTTTTATTTATTTCAGAAGCACTGCCAGCCTCACACATGAGGCCTTCGGCAGGTGTGGGTGATACAAAAAAGGAAACAAATATGAAGATACAACAACAAAGGAAACACGTCACGTAGAGCTACACCATCAAGAACTAGTGCATCAAAGTAAAACGCCAGTACTTACGCAATTGTAGTGCTTTACGCGTACACGTACAAAAAAAACTGATGACAAACATCAGCTCATACAGAACTAAGAAACAAATAACATATAATGGTTCAAAAGTCCGCAACATTTCAAAAATACAACGCATTGATATGAAAAAAGTGATAAAAGTGGAACATAAATGATTGATTGATTTGTGGGATTTAACGTCCCAAAACCACCATATGGTTATGAGAGACGCCGTAGTGGAGGGCTCCGGAAATTTCGACCACCTGCGGTTCTTTAACGTGCACCCAAATCTGAGTACACGGGCCTACAACATTGCCGCCTCCATCGGAAATGCAGCCGCCACAGCCGGGATTTGAACCCGTGACCTGCGGGTCAGCAGCAGAGTACCTTAGCCACTAGACCACCGTGGCGGGGCGGGAACCTAAATAGAAGCCTGTTCAGGATGCGCGGTGGAATAATAGAGGGCGAAGCACAAAAAAAGATCAAAGTCAAGTGGGTTGCTGGTGTTTAAGTTTTTCCATGAACGACTGAATGGTTTCACTGTTCACCAGATCGGCAGAAAGAGCATTCCAATTAGTGACAGTGCGCGGAAAAAATGAGTTTTTAAAGGCTTTTGTTTGACAGGAATATTCCTTCAGTTTTTTTTGGATGCTCGGAACGAGTTGATCGGCGGTGAACCATTTTTATGTACGCGTGCTTGTCTATGCGTAGCTTGCGGGGTAAAGTAGAAATATGTACTTCAATCGATCGTGTAGCCATCTTGCCTGCAATGTATCCAGGTCATCTTTTTTTAACAGTTCACCGGGTGACGTAAGAGCACTGTAGCGATTATATACAAATCGGATTGCTTTTCTTTGAATCATTTCAAGTGTTTGGCTATGGATTGGAAGACGAAGAAGTGTGTTTTGAATAGGAGCTACTTCTGCTAACTCCGGCGTATTTCAGTTGTAATTTAAGTCTGTTGATCGGTTTTCGCTGCTCCTTTGGAGGGGATGGATGTAGACCACCCCGGGCGCCTGCCGGCACCAGCGGCGTCAGCGGCGGCGGCCTCCAGGAAGCGGATGGGACAAGCGAGTGACAGCGACAGTGAAGATACTCATGGAGGAGGAGGAGGAGGAAGAAAGTTTAGGCGGAAAGACAGGGAGGTTAGCCAGTTCTTAGACCGGCTGGCTACCCTGTGCTGGGGAAAGGGGTGAGGGGAATGATAGATGTTAAAAAGAAATGCTGCGAAGAGAAAGAAAAACTAAAAACTAAAAAAAAACTGCGACAGAGGAAAGGCAACATCAAAGAGTATAAGACACTAAAGTCTGTCTCTGAGGCCAGTTGTCCGCAAAAAGCGCAGCAAAGCTTTCAAAGCCTTCTGGGCTGAGGATGGGCTTGGCCAATGACCCAGAATCCTTTGTTCCGACAAAGGCCGATTGTCTAGTCTATCCAGAGCTGCAGTGAGTTCTTGTCTTTGCACGTTGAAATAGGTGCACTCACACAGAAGGTGCGCGATGGTTTCTTCGCAACTGCAGTAAGTGCATGTAGGAGAGCTGGCCATCCCGATGAGATAAGAGTATGCGTTCGTGAAGGCCACTCCAAGCCACAGGCGGCATAGAAGAGTCTCCTCAGCTCGAGATATCCTTGGGGGAAGACGAAGCTGCAGATCGGGATCCAAGTTATGCAGGCGCGCGTTTGTGAAGTCTGTCGAGTTCCACTGTACCAGTGTGAGGTCACGTGCAAGCGAACGAAGTCTTGTAGCTGCGTCGGTTCTTGAGAACGGGATGGCTGTGTATTGGGTACCATCGTGTGCAGATCTAGCGGCCTCATCTGCGCGGTCATTGCCATATATACCGCAATGACCTGGTATCCACTGATACACTATGCTGTGCTGTTTTTCGGTTGCTTGGTGATGAAGAAGCCTTATTTCAGCTACTAATTGTTCATTAGGTCCATGGCTAAAGGGTGATATAAGACATTGAAGAGATGCCTTCGAGTCCGAGAAGATTGACCAAATTCCCGAAGGTTCTTTCACTATAAACTCCAGAGCTGCACGAATGGCTGCAAGTTCTGCAGCTGTCGACGACGTCATATGCGATGTCATAAATTTAATTGTGATGTTCCTCGCGGGAATAACCACCGCCCCTGCAGAGCTTACTGAAGACACCGAGCCATCAGTGTAAATGTGAAGGCGTCCGTTGTGCTTCTCTTGCAGGAAAAGTAATGTGGCCTGTTTCAGGGCTAGATGCGACGACTTTTTCTTATTTTGGATGCCAGGAATTGTAAGATGGGCTTTGAGTGGGTGTAGGCACCATAATGGTATCGGCGGCTGTGCTGCATGCGTGAAGTGCAATGGAAGCACTGCGCAATGCTGAGCTACAGTTGCGCTGAACGCTGAGTGGGGCCTGGAAGTTCGAAGTGAGGCTAGGTGATGAGATGGAAGCCGAGCGAAATGTCTTATGTGCATTCTCCAAGCGTCTACGCGGATGTATGCGTTGACTGGATAATCACGCGCAATCATTACTGTCGCTGCTGTAGACGCGCACCTCGGGAGACCAAGGCATATCCTCAGGGCTTGGGCTTGGATCGACTGGAGGACGCGCAAGTTTGTTCTTCTGATCCCGCAAAGCACAGGTAAGCTGTATCGCATATAACCGAGGAACAAAACAGTGTAGAGTTGGAGCATTGCTTGTACCGATGCACCCCACGTTTTTCCAGCAAGAAACCTCAGTACGTGGGTGATCATGGTGAGTTTAGTTTTCATGTGGGCGATGTGAGGGCTCCAGGAGAGGTCGCGATCAACTATGACTCCGAGGAATCGGTGGGTCTTCACGTAGTTGATCGTGTGTCCGTTGATTTTAATAACATATGGGCTCATAGCCTTATGCGTGAATGCTATAAGCGAGCATTTCTCTGATGACAGCTCTACTCCCCGTTCTTCCAGGTACTTTGTCGCTATTTTTGCCGCTCTCTGAAGCCGGGCACGCAAATGAAGGCGTGTTACGCCTGACGCCCAGATGCAGATGTCATCTGCATATATTGATAGATGGACAGATTTTGGAAGTGCATCAACTAGGTCGAGTAGCGCTAGATTGAAAAGTGTGGGGCTAAGAACGCCGCCTTGAGGCACGCCTCGACGGTTGCAATGGTGCGTTGTTGTGCCACTCTCCGTCTGTACAAAGAAAGTTCTGCCTTTCAGATAGCTGTGGATCCATTGGTAAACCCGACCCCCTAATCCAACATTTTCCATGACATCCAGAATGGCTTCATGTGATACGTTATCGTATGCACCTTCCACGTCCAAGAACAACGCCGCGGATAAACGTTTCAGTCTTTTCTGATGCTGAACAGATGAGACCAGGTCTATAACGTTATCAATTGCGGACCTCCCATGCCGAAAGCCCGTCATAGCATGAGGGTATACCTCGTGGCGCTCCAGGTACCACTCTAGACGAGTCAAAATTATCCTCTCCATCACTTTCCCGAAACAGCTGGTAAGCGCGATGGGGCGATAAGAGGTCAAGTGCAGAGGAGATTTACCTGGTTTAAGCAAAGGAACGAGGCGGCTGGATTTCCATGATTGAGGGATAAGTCCGCTGCTCCACGAGTCGTTGTACACGGATAGAAGGGCCCGTCGAGCTGCTTCTCCGAGGTTGCAAAGAGCCATGTACGTGATCCCATCCGGACCAGGCGATGAAGATCGTTTGCATGCCGTCAAGGCCGCTTGTAGTTCCTCTAGAGAGAAAAAGGTGTCCATCTTGAATCTCTGGAAACTGGAGCGTTTTCTAGGTGGCGCGTGGTGCACGTGGACGCATGACCGGCAACTTTCATGCAGAAATCTTCTGCTACTTCAATTTCGGTGCGTCCTTGGTGGAGAGAAAGACACTTGAAGGGACGATGTTGATGTGGCGATGTTCGTAGGCCACGGACAATCCTCCATGTCTGCGTCAAAGGCTTGTGTGGATCCAAAGATTCGCACAGATGTTTCCAGCGAAAGGATTGAAGTGAAATGATTCGCCGCTGAATTTTTTTCTGTAGGCGCCTTGCCTCCCTCAAGTCGTGAATGGACTTTGTGCGCCTATATCTTCTTTCTGCGCGACGACGGATCGCTCTGAGCCGTTCCAATTACGCTTGATATTGACAATAATCTGAAGTATGTTGAACATGATAGGTCGCTTCTTGAGTAGCACCTCTAATCATATCCTCGAGGGTGTCAAGAGGAGGCGTTTTATTTTCTTGACACCTTTTTTCCGTCAGTGACCTGAACTTTGTCCAGTCGATGCGAGTCGAAGTGTCGTAGTTTGGCGATTTTTCCAGGCCCTTGATCTTCAAATAAGTTGGTATGTGGTCGCTTCCATGAGTTTCATAGTCTGCGAACCACTTGACCTTTCCATTTAGGCTTCGTGACACAAATGTCAAGTCAAGGCAGCTGCTGTATGTCGTTCCCCGTAGAAACGTTGGGCTTCCGTCGTTTACACAAAGCAGCTGCTGCTCCAGAGCAAAGGAGAATACTTGCCTTCCGCGACTGTCTGTCTTCTGACTTCCCCATAGTGGGTGGTGAGCGTTGAAATCTCCGGTGATGATCCATGGTCCAGATGTGGCTGTTAACAGTGTACGTAGTCTTTCAGGTTCAAAACGGTTCGAAGGTGATATATATGCGCCTACGAGCGTGAAATTGAGGTCTCTACGTTTAACTGTCAAGCAGACATACTGGTTGTCATCGTGAGGTGCTACACGGTGCTCGATATAGGTAAGGTCGCATCTGATATATACAATGACTTTACTTTGTTCGTTGCAGGTAGCGGACTTGAAGGCTTCGTACCTGGATAGTCGTATTGCATTGTGTAGCCTTGGCTCACAGATAACAATAATTGGAAACTGGTTTTTGAACACAAATTGTCGTATATCAGAAATGCGGGGCTTGAGGCCTCGGGCATTCCACTGAAATATCGAAGCTCCTTTGACCTCTTTACGAAAGGCTTGCAGAGGCGGAGCCATGGTGCCTTTCCAGACTTGATAGCAGCGGCTTCAGCGCATCCACTAACTGAAGTGCACTCTTTGCAGCCGGACTGTCAATGCTAGTGAGGAGCTTACGAATGGTATTCATAAGGGCCTTTACCATGGCTACGATTTCTTTGTCGCGACTATCCCCGCATTCTCGTTCCGAAATGATTGTAGACGAGCGATGTGGTGGCTCAGACGGTGCGTCTATCGTTGGCAGCACTGGCCATGCTTCAGGCGAGCCGGTGATGCTCTTGACTTGCTTGGAGTATTTGTTGTCGGTGTGTCATGCTTACTATTTCAGCAGTGAGGACTTTTCAGATGACGGTTTCCAACCTGTGCTGAGCCGCAAAGCGAAGAGGAGGAACATGAGGACATCCTCAACCTCAACTATTCAAACTGCAAGTGAAGCGCCAAAATCGAACACTTACACCATCCTGTTTCTGCCTGCACTTCCTACCGTCAGCATGAAACGACTTAACAGACAGTCTGTGCCGAGGTCTCTGGAAACGCTCGTGCCAAATGAGATCACGGACATAAGAGTGAACGCCAGAAAGAATATACTGGCTGTTGACGTTTTGCACGCAAGTGCGTTGGGCGTTCTGCGCAGTGTAACTGACTTGGTCGGCAACCAGGTGTGCTCTCATGTTCCCTTGGGATGTGATGTAGTAACCGGCGTGATCTACGACATAGATGTGGCTACTTCCAATAATGACTTAAAATTTCTTGTCAAGTCAACAACTGATACTCTAATTGTTGATGTCACCCGGCTAGGCAAGTCTCGCTGTGTGAAGATTGCGTTTAAGAGCACATCACTCCCCTCTCATGTGAAGGTGGGGTACTTCAGACATGCCGCGCGGCCTTTCATTCCAAAGCCTCTCCAGTGCCGTAAATGCATGAAACTTGGACTTGTGAGCACCGTCTGCGAGAATTCGGTGGTATATGCCACCGCTGCGCCGAGCCCCATGAAGCGGGTAAGTGCGTCGCAACTGTCAAGAAATGCTCTAATTGCAATGGATCCCATGAAGCCACATCCGAGGACTGCCCGCGGATTCAGAAGGAAATTGCCATCTTGAAGGAGATGGTGCGCGATCCCTCATCTCATCGAGAAGCCGCAGCTAAAGTCAGAAGGCGTCGTTCTCGTCGACGTCGGTCTTCAAGGATGCCCGCTACCTCCTCAACATGTTGGCCATATCCCTCATCAGTACCACCTCCTTTGCCTCCCAGACCACATGCCGTGGGAAAGGCTGTAAAGGACAAAGCCAGTAAGCATACCCTAACTGCGACAGAGTGACCGGCACTTCAAAGGGAAGCAGCATCAAGCGAACCGAAGTAGTTCCATGATCGCCAGTCCGCGATCCCGGTACAAGATCTTTCCAACCAAGACAGGCAAGTGACTGCAATCGTGCAATCTATAATTGCCACGATTCGCGCGCTACTGAGCAGCATACAATCTCCGTCTGCTAAGAGTGCACTGCAAATATTGGATGCACTGAATCCAGTTCTTGCTAACGTCGTAAAAGCACAATGGCTCAACAAAATCTCATCTTCCGCACTGAAGTTAAAAGTGCGTCGATTTTTCAGTGGAATGCCAGAGGCATGAAGTGCCGTATCTCGGACTTTGGCCAATTTGTTCGGGCCAATCGATTCCCTATACTTGTCATATGTGAACCAAACGTATCAACGCTTTATAGATTGTCCGGTTATGAAGCTTTTTCTTGAGCCGCTTGCGAAGAACGAAGCAAAGTAATTGTTTACATTCGCACAGACTTGACTTATCTTTCGCACCCAATAAGCTCAAATGACGACGATCAGTACGTGTGTCTTCGTGTAAAGAAGAATGCAGTTTCGTTCACGCTTATTGGTGGATATATATCTCTGTCATCGCGATTTGACTGCGACAGATTAAAAGACATCCTAATGAGGACCGATGGGCCTTGGATCATCACCGGTGTCTTCAACGCCCATCACATGCTTTGGGGAGCACCAGGATGAATGCCAGGGGCCAGAAAATTGTTACATTCGCTTCTGATTACGCCCTTTCCATCATGAACGGTGGTACCCCAACCTATCTGCGGGGTCTCACGTATGGCAGTTGCCTTGACCTGATATTGGTGTCACGGTTCTTCTCTCACAAAGTTAAATGGTTTTGCGATATTGAGCCTCATGGGAGTGATCACATACCCACCTACGGGACGATCGATGGTATCATAAAAAATTTCTCTTCCGGTGTTGTAATTGGCACTGACTGGTCAATGTTCACATCGCGTGTTGAGGACGCTTGCCAAGAAGGCCTCGCCTGCAGCCTAGAAAATATCATAGCGGAAGCTATGCAAGCATCCAAATGTAAATTACCATTTTCGCCTAAAATAACACAGTTTCACATCGAACTGGAAAAATTACGAGCTATGCGAAGGCGTGCTGAACGACGATACAGACGCACAAGATCAATTTACGATCTGAGGGAAGCAAGACGGCTCCATAACAATATTCAACGACGCATTTACAAGCTGGAGAGCGAACGCTAGAAAGCATTCTGCGAATTTCTATACCCTCATAAGCCGCTGTCATATATCTGGAGAACAGTTCGTGGTCTCCGCTCCTCTCCGTAACAACGGCACCCTTTTAAAGCTTTGGCACTCCATCATGGGAAAACAGAACTCAAGGTGGCTGAAGAATTTTGCACGAGAGTTGCCGGGAATATTATGAACAAGAACATCGACGCCATGATCGTTCTTGAGACGCGATTACCAGAAATGGACATTCCATTCACCATGTAAGAACTGGAAGGTGTGTTAGTCGCTTCAAATCGCATGTCAGCGCCAGGTCCTGATGGTATTACTTATAGTGCGTAGGGACACCTTGGACAAAAAGCCAGAAAAGAACTTTTAACATGCTTCAACAACTCCTGGCTCAGCGGCAGTGTTCCCCGAGAATGGAAAATAAGTCGATTAATACCACTTTTGAAATCGGGAAAATCACCGTTGGACTTCCTAGCGTATCGCCCTATTGACCTCGCAAGCTGCCTCGGAAAAGTGATGGAAAGAATGGTTCTAATTCGTCTCGAGTGGTACTTGGAACGATACACCAAGTAACCTTCTTGCATGGCAGGCTTTCGTCGGGGCCGCTCTTTCATCGACTGTGTCCTTGACTTATCGGCATTTGTTAAGCAAGAAAAAATGCGCAAGCGCATATCAGTGGCACTCTTTCTTGACGTGAAGGGTGCATTAGATAATGTAGCTCACGATGCCATCCTCACTTCTCTCGCAGCAATGGGCATTGGTGGACGAATGTTTCAATGGATAAAAGATTATATAACTGGCAGGGGTTTCTTTGTGCAAACATATGAGGGTACAACTGCTGAACATTACACCTACTGCAGAGTATCTCAGGGAGGTGTTTTAAGCCCCACGTTGTTCAATGTTGCGCTCATTAGTCTGGTGATGGTTCTGCTAAAGTTGGTGTGCCTATCCATATACGCCGATGATATTTGCCTCTGGAGAGCGACAGTTACTCGCCCTCAGGTGCGTGCACGAATACAGCGGGCAGCAACCCTCATAACAGCCTACCTTCAGAAACAATGCCTAACTATATCAACTGTGAAGTGCGCGTTGATGGCGTTTACACGCAAACCAGTGACGCCATACCCTGTTTACATCAATGGGCAGAGTGTCAAATATGCATGGACGCATCGTATCTTGGGCATAATAATTGACAGAAGCCTTTTGTGGAGCCCGCATTGTGCGTACTTGAAGAAGAGACTGCTATCTATTGTGCATATAATGAAATTCATGTGCGGGAAAGCATGGGGAACTTTTGTGGCCTCCATGCTACAGCTGTACAGGGCCCTATTTCTGGGTCTATTGCGCTACAGCTTGCCGGTACTGACTAACACTTGCAAATTCAATACTCATTCATTGGAGAGTTTGCAGGGTCAGGCACTGCGTATCGGCCTCGGACTTCCCCGATGCGCTTCTACTTATGCCACAATCATGCTTATCAAAGACCATCCAGTCAGGACATATAGAGTTGTGGATTGCCTCAGAGCGCACATTCGACATGCTAGCCGTGTCCCCGACCACCACTTGGCCCTTCTACCCTCCGGAAGACCACGTGCTACATTTTCAGCCGTCATAGCCAAGCACCTAAATAGCAGTCCATCAGGATATACGCCAGCTGCGAGAAGGCATGTCCTTTGTGGTGCCTCGACCAGCCGCAAGTACGTGTAGAAATTCCAGGTATCAAAAAGAAAAGCAATCACTCCAGAGTAGCAATGAAGCAAACAACACTGCTATTATTACATGAGTTGTACTTGGACCGAATACAGATATACACTGATGGGTCCGTCTCGTCCAGCAGCTCATCAGGTGCCGCTGTAATTCCGGCTGCAGCAATGACAATCAAGTTAAATTGTCGCATATGACTACATCTACGGCATCAGAGCTTGCTGCTATAAGGGCTGCTTTACAATATCTCGTTCAAGAACGTCCAGGAATATGGGTCATATTCTGTGATTCGAAGGCAGCGCTTCAGAGTTTGCAGTCTACCATGCGTAGGAGGAGTCATGAACAATTGGTACAAGAAATAAGACATTGTCATCATGAAGCTCTAGCACGAGGGCATGATGTTAAATAATAATGGCTGCCTGGACATATCGGTATTACCGGAAATCAATTAGCTGATGATGCAGCCTGCTCACCCCATGAAGGAACCCGTGTAGTCCCGATTCCTCTATCAAGGAATGATGCAGCAAGACAACTTTACCTGCTGGCTCGAGATCTCACACGCACGTTCTGGTCGTCTACCAGCTTCCAAAGGTGTCAATTTTATGAACTGGATCCTTCGCTCAAGATAAAGCTACCATCACAACTTTCCCGCTCTGATGCGACACTGTTATGCCGCCTTTGGTTGGGTGTTGCACTTACAAAGGTGTACCCCTTTCGCATTGGTATGGCAGACACTCTTACATGCGACTACTGCGGAGCTGAAGAGACTATTGAACACGTCCTGTGGAGCTGCGCTTGCTATGACACGCAGCGATGCCAGCTCCGGATGGTTTTGAATCAACTTGACCCCGCACTATTTTGTGTGCAGAAGATACTAGGACCTTGGGCATCTGCCTCAGTTGCGCAGAAAGCGACTAAAGCACTGCTACTTTACTAAAGTCTACAAACCTGAGCGACTGCCTGTAGACTGTGTGTGCTCCCCGAGTGTGCTCGTGATTGTGTGTACATTCTCATCTCTCTGCAACCTATTTTCTCCCCTTTATCCCTTCCCCAGTGCATGGTAGCAAACCGGATGTGCGTCTGGTTAACCTCCCTGCCTTTCCTTGCATCTTTATATCTCTCTCCTATCTCTCTTAAAGAGTTTAATTATGATTATTTGGGGCCAAACTATATTTGCCTTTGTGTGCTTTTCTCACACGGCAATATGTTACATCTTTGGTAAGCATCTCCACGTCCATGATTGTTGTAACTTTGGCGGCACCAAATTGTCTCAAAACCTTTGCGTACAGGTTTCTCTTTTGTTTGTGTTTCTTGAGAAGCCTGGATGGTTTTAAGCGGGTCCACTGTGCTTGACTTCAGCATGGTATTGTGTTGTGTGGTTCGCCTTGCTGTTGTCAATCATTGTTAGCTGGTTTGGGGGTTGGTTTCGAGTTCGCAGCTGCAGGGAGAAAGCCAGGCCATCGTCCTCGTCACCAACCTTTCTCCTCGTGCCCAGCGGTTGGGAGGGCTGGCCAGCCGAGATTTTCCGGGCGGAGGAGAAGCTGTTAAGTTTGGCCTGGAAATTCATCTGGGCGCACGCCATGGTGCGTGCGTCTTTTAACTTCAGTGCGGAAGATGAGATTTTGTTGAGCCATTGTGCTTATACGAAGTTAGCAAGAACTAGATTCAGTGCATCCAATATTTGCAGTGCACTCTTAGCAGACGGAGCTTGTATGCTGCTCAGTAGCGTGTGAATCGTGGCAATTAAAGATTGCACGATTGCAGTCACTTGCCTGTCTTGGTTGGAAAGATCTCGAACCAGGATGGCGGACTGGCCGTCATGAAACTCCTTCGGTTCGCTTGATGCTGCTTCCCTTTGAAGTGCAGGCCACTCTGTCGCAGTTAGAGTATGCTGACTGGCTTTGTCCTTTACAGCCTTTCCCACGGCTTGTGGTCTGGGAGGCAAAGGAGGTGGCACTGATGAGGGATCTGGCAAACGTGTCGAGGAGGTAGCGGGCGTCCTTGAAGACCGACGTCGGCGTGAACGACGCCTTCTGACTTTAGCTGCGGCTTCTCGATGAGATGAGTGATCGCGCAACATCTCTTTCAAAATGTCAATTTCCTTCTGAATCCGCGGGCAGTCCTTCGATGTGACTTCATGGGATCCATTGCAATTAGAGCATTTCTTGACAGTTGTAACGCACTTATCCGCTTCATGGGGCTTGGCGCAGCGGTGGCATACCACCGAATTCTCACAGACGCTGCTCACATGTCCAAGTTTCATGCATTTACGGCACTGGAGAGGCTTTGGAATGAAAGGCCGCACAGCATGTCTGAAGTACCCCACCTTCACATGAGAGGGGAGTGATGTGCTCTTAAACGCAATCTTCACACAGCTAGACTTGCCTAGCCGGGTGACATCAACAATTGGAGTATCATTTGTTGACTTGACAAGAAATTGTAGGTCATTATTGGAAATAGCCACATCTATGTCGTAGATCACGCCGGTTACTACATCACATCCCAAGGGAACATGAGAGCGCACCTGGTTGCCGTCCAAGTCAGTTACACTGCGCAGAACGCCCAACGCACTTGCGTTCAAAACGTCCCAGGCCATTATATTCTTTCGGGCGTTCACTCTTATGTCCGTGATCTTATTTGGCACGAGCATTTCCAGAGACCTCGACACAGACTGTCTGTTAAGGCGTTTCATGCTGATGGTAGGAAGTGCAGGCAGAAACAGGATGGTATAAGTGTTCGATTTTGGCGCTTCACTTACAGTTTGAATAGTTGAGGATGAGGATGTCCTCATGTTCCTCCTCTTCGCCTTGCGGCTCAGCACAGGTTCGAAACCGTCATCTGAAATGTCCTCACTGCTGAGATAGTAAGCATGAGTATCTTCACTGTCGCTGTCACTCGCTTGTCCCATCCGCTTCCTGGAGGCGGACGCCGCTGACGCCGCTGGTGCCGGCAGGCGCCCGGGGTGGTCTACATCCATCCCCTCCAAGGGAGCAGCGAAAACTGATCAACAGACTTAAATTACAACTGAAATACGCCGGAGTTAGCAGAAGTAGCTCCTATGCAAAACACACTTCTTCGTCTTACACTCTTTAAAAACTCACTTTCTCCTGCCATCTGCCCTACAATGTCGCAACTACTCTTTAACTTCATGACTACTTTCATGAAACAACCAAATACAAAAGTTTAACACGAATGCTGTTTGTACCTACAAAAAATAACTGTGTGCATTCTTCATTCTCTCGCGACGTACTTTCAAGGCGTAGTCGAGAGTACCTACTTTTAGGACATCCTCACGCCAACGAAAACTCTCATAACAGATCAAACTGTGTTTTTACAAATCTGTGAAAGGTGTTTCTAGCTTGAAAATTTGGTAAACGCAATGCTCTCAGCTGAAGCGATCATATGATCCTTATAAGCAATCACTAAAACAACAAAATGAAATTACCCTCACATACTAGCACGCTCGTTAACTGAATGTAGCCTCATGTCAGCCACTGTCTTTAAAGAACGCACATGACTTTGCTGTGCGCTCTAGCACGACATCATACTCTCATTCAAAGAATGCTAGCATACTAACGCACACCTAATCATAGGTCATATCGCTATAACCTATATCCACCACCCTTTCAAATTTAGCGGTCATACCAAAACTTCATTGACTTACGTGCTCTTATCTCCAAGAAAAACTCATTGCACGCAGTCGGTTGACTGATGCGGGTCACTGCTTCCGCATAACGCATAACCGCTTAGTTAAAAGCCTAACTAAAAACTCGTACAACACTTACAAAAAATCTAGAAGGCAAAAAAACGTAGCCGCGGAGATGACAAAGGAACATTACTTCAAAACCGAAAATAAGCAAACAAACATGCTTCCCAGTAAATTCCTGTGTCACCTTCTCCAGCCTACAGCTGTCTCTCACTTCAATCGCACACGCGGCGGTCGCGGTCTTCGCGGATTTTCAGAACGCCCGGCACCACAATGTGCACGTACTACAAGCTGAACAGCGCAGTCACGCATCATTCGCGAACCTGCTTTCCTCTTACTTTTTGTCCGGTTGCTCGGACGCATGCAACGCAGTTTTGACGCATTGGCTACGCTGACAGGTTTTGCGCCTTCTTTTATACGCGTAGTACTATTCGTCTCTCTCACGGCTTTGCGACGTCTCTTTCGTCTGCGCCACTTTTTGCGTCTCGTTTCCGAGCCTCCCAATCGCATCTCACACTCGTGAACCCCCTCACAGCTTTCGTCAGCTGTCTCAGCCGTGCGGTCTAAATGATTTTCGACCAAATCATCTTTATTCTCACCCTCTAGACCGGCGGACTGGTTAACACACTTAGGAACAATGCACCTGCTTCCCTTCGAAAAATCTTGCTCGCATTTCTGAGAGCTGACTTCAACTGCACTGATACCATTCTCTACTATCGCTGCTTCGTCTGAGCTTTCTCCGGTGTTCTTGACTACTTCCACATTGTCTGCAAGATCTACCGTCGCGACAAACACAGTTGAGGTCTGTACCAGCCTGTCTACCGCTATTCTAGCTGTCTCGCTAGTATTCAACTGGCACAACACCTCGTCGCATTCGCTCTGGCCTTCGTCGGCCTCTCTACGCAGCGCAGCATCTTTAGCAGCACTCCATTTAGGTTCTTCATCGAACCTGCTGCTGTGCCTAATTGTGCTAGCCTTCTCTAAAGTTATGGGCTGCATCTCACTTATTTGATCATCGCACTTCTCGTGCGCTACACTTACGGATGGCTGAATTTTCCGTCTCATTGCCTCGATTTTCTGTTCCAATTGTTCGAGCACCAAGGCGCGTGCTCGATCACGCTCTTTTCTATCCCTTTCCCGTGCCTCTTTTTCGCGTTCCTCTCGTTTCCGTTCCTCTCTTTCGTGTTCCTCTCGGTTCCGTTCCTCTCGCTCTCTTTCTTCTCTTTTCCGTTCTCTCTTTCGCTCCTCCATTTCCTGTTTTTCTAAAATCCCTGCCGCATTTTTAATCTCGTCCTCACTGGCTCTTTGCGCGATCAGCCTCACAATCGCTGTCCTGCCTATTTCTTTCTCTACTTCAATGCCTAGATGCTTACTCACAGCCAAAAGTTCATCTCTTAGCATTGCCTTCCACGCCATGAATGCCGTTGTACTGTGTTCCTGCATTTTACACATAATTAGGTGATCCCTACAACACAAAACTCACAAAAGGTAATCTCCCTAATTCACACACAATCCAGCTTCTAATAAACTCACATAATTGAAGCCTGGAAAGTTATAGCAAAGACCAAGCACTCAGCACAGCACAGCACCACGTCGGGAAGTTCATCCCACCGCTGCCAACCAGTTGTTAAGGGTCGGAAGAAAGGAAGTTGCTTATGGCATCCCACCGCTCTCACCAGTTGTTGGATTGAAAGGAAGGACGCTGGAGGATACGAGAACAAAACAGGTTTATGGCACTATTACACATATTTACAGAAAAGAAAGGTTAGGGGTTTCACAACCCACGAGCATGGTGGTTGAACGTTACATAGTTCAGAGCGACGTCCAGCACTCTGCGGCTGTCGGGCTCCTCCTCTCCGAGTGGAACACCAATCATACACACACAACAGGGGAGGGGGACGAGCATGCACGGTCCACGTGAACGTCCAATATTGAGTTGTGAACACTGCACTGCAAGGTGGCGCCAGCAGGGCTCTTCCTCGTCGTGTGTGTGCCGCGGGTCGAGAGTTCCCACGATCCTGACAGTGTACATCAAAGGGTCCGCCGATTAGTTCGCCTAATTAGCGGGGCGATTTGCGGTGGCCGCCACGGTTTCTTCCAGAAAGATGCCTTCTTTGTTGTCCTCTCTGGAACTGTTTACGATGTCGTGGCGACACGACGTCTCATTCTCCGGCTAGCAGGGACAATGCCAGGCTGGCATAGGCAGCCGGCCGGTCGGCTACTTGATTGGGGATTAGAAGGAGCGCCGCTCTCCTGTCAGCTCTGGCGCCGGTCGCAAAAGCTCCCCGTCGCCAGATGAATCACCGAGGGCAACAGTCACCGCTTCTGCTCGAAGAGACGACAAAAGGGTGCGCAGTTAAAAGTCAGGAACTCGCCTTCACTTGTCACATGGTCTGGGTAATTACTCAAATCTTCAACAGCATCTGGCTGACTGGGCGCCGAAGGGATTGAGAGCCTCTCCAGTGGACCGGCTTACGCAACATGGCGTGCGCCCAAATGAATTTTAAGGCCAAACTTAACAGTGCTTATAAACACGTGTCAAGATTGCGCTCACTGCGTGCCTTCGCCAAGCAATGCATCCGTGTATAATAACCCGGAATATTATAGAAGAACAGAGCAAAAGTAGGACTGAATATTTGGTAAGTAAATACGGGTTCAGTATTGCGGCAACGATGTGATTGAAAGAGACTAGAAGACTGTTCGGGCGTTCCTGTCTTCCCATCATGCCCTCTAAATGACAGCGAAAAAGTCACGAATAGATTTGGACGAACGGGGACCTGATCGAAAATCCAGAGGAAAGGCGTAGCTAACAAGCCATTATTAGAGCAGCCACTTACATCTACTGAAAATATTGCAACAGTCATTGTAAATGTGGAAAATTAACGATTGACTACCAGCTGTCAAGCTATAAGTACAAGAAATTGGCTACATGCTTGCAGTTCTCCCGAATGATCACACGCATTCAATGCTTGTGCAAATAAGTGCATTTCACATGCGAATCTGTCTCGGCGTCAACAGGTGACATTGCAAGCACTTCATATGCAACTCCACAAAACGTGTAGAAGGAGGCCTTTAATGGTCCTAATGGTGTTTTTATTTGTACAGGATTTGGAAGAACTTGGCCACAAATTGAAATATTCTAATACTTTGTTAAAAATCAATTCGCCTGAATAGCGATATGAAAAATTTAATCAAGAAATTTTCTTGCAATTTAGAAATCTTTCGAGGGTTTATCATGGGATCAAACGTTTCCTTGGCTTGGCATCACTGAAGTTACCGGACATCGCGTAAATAACATAGTTCAATTCAGTAAAACATTTATGCAAATCCTGCTTGGGTGATTCGATGACCACTGTGGGCAGAGCTTTTATTTATTCTTACGCTGCGACCAACTATAGTTGACGTCAGCGTAAGTAGAGTAGACCTGTATGGACGTTGTGTCAACGCCTCCTAGAAAAATTATGCCTTGAACTTGAGCCGCGAACGCGCCGCCCTACCTTCGGATTTTACCCTCCCCCTCCGGTATGAAGGCGAACGCCTGTGGCGGTCAACCCCTGCGAACACAGCAATGCTCTCACAGTTGCCTCCGAGCAGCTGTGATGTCACGTGAGAGAGCGGTATGGAGGTGAGCGGTCCGATGCGGCAGATGGTCGCAACACACGGTAGGAGGCATGGCCTCTGCGATTTCGGGGTGGCAGCAAGCTCTCAATTGAAGAGAGAGCCACGTTCTAATCATAGTTTTTCTAGGAGGCGTTGGCTGTGCCTATCGCGGAAAGCGTAACTACGGTACTTGTGATGATGATGATGTCCAAAACATTATTTCTCTCCAAAGAGGGACCAGCCCTGATGTCGGTTACGCTGTCTAGAGGAAGGAGGTCAGCGGGGATCTCTTGGGACAACGCGGCGTCCAATGCATGTTAGATTACCCGGCGTTGCTGTGCAGAGCCGTTGGTACGGAGGAGAGACTCCTACGTACTTTCTGTGACAGAAGCGTCAGCTGCAGGGTTCAAGTTAGCTCGAACGCCGTATGGCCAGAGACGCCAATAGGTGTCCCAATAGCACGCACTCGCAAGTACCGTACTCTGTGGTAGCGTACTGTACTTGTGAGTGCGTGCAATTGGGACACCTATGGCATCTCTGGCCACACGCCATTCGAGCTAACTTAAACCCTGCAGCTTGTGGGGGGTGCTGACACCCCCTGTAAAGTTGTTTGCGCTTCGTGGCGCACGTGTCTCGCCCAAAAGCCACATTTCGGGTTACAACCACCGCGCGGTAGGTGGCGTTGTGTTCGCGTTGATCTGAAATTGCCAAGGAAAGGATCTATGATAATACTCGGGGTAGTTCTCTAGTGTTTGAGGCCAGGACGGGAGTACTGCGAACCAAGACATATCGGGCCAAATACGAAGGGGTAGACACAGTATGCAATGCAGTGCGTGTGGAGAGGAAGAAGAAACTGCCGAACACTTGATAATGTTCTGTAAAGGGCTTCACTCTATAGTTCAGGATGATGGCGCAGAGTTTTTCAAAGCACTGGGGTTTAGGGACCGGGAGGGCAAAATAAACTTTAAGCGCGTAGACTTAACTAGAAGGCGGTTATCTGATTGGTGGCTAAAGTCAAGGCACGAGTGAAAATTAAACTCTTCACTGCAAAGTACCAATCCTCAAACTCACTGTTTAAGAAAAAAAATAAATATAGCTTTTGGTTCATCAGGTACTACGGCTTGGTGGCGCTAGCCACCGCCCGATCTAAAGGGTACAGCCATATCCATCCATCCATCCATCCATCCATCCATCACCACTAACGTCATCATGGTTGAGACAGCGGTAGCGCCGGCGGTGACTCCTGGCGAAAGGCAAGCCTTGGTGGCGGGCGAGAGTTGAGCGACTCTCTTCTGCGCGTGGCGGTTGCCGAGAACGGTTGTCTCTAGCGTGGGTCTCCAGTGCATGGCACCGCGGGCTGTGCGTCGGGGGCCCACGTGGTAACTCAAGCGTTGGCGACGCTGTCTTGGGTGTGTTATTGTGTTCATCTTGTTATTTTGTTTGTTTGGAGCGTATAGTAATATTGTGTAAGGACGTCCTAGCGTGTTGATAACGATTGATGTATCGATTCGGCGGACAATATTGTCATTCTAAATTAGTTAAATAAATGTATGTTGTTTGGTTTGTACCGACCACGTCTACTGCGTCCGTTCACTTCAAGAGCGATATGGCGCTCGCCATTTCGAGACCCCACAAGCTGACGTTATAATAGGTAGCGTTCTTATGGGGCGCGATTCGCATTAGGGAAAGACACCTATGATCATCTTTTGCCTCGCGCTCACAGATGCTGTGGAGTTCCGCATTCCTTCATAAGCAAAGCGTCCATGCCGCTCTACTCGGGCTGTTGTCACCTATTTTAGATGCGGAGCATCTTATACTCGCGCCTTGTAGTGCGCCGTCCGCGCCGTCCACACCGCTTCTCGAACATTCGACAGCAGACGCGCGCGCATGCGCCGTCGCGCCGTCGCCCACTCTTCCACCATCTGTGCATCCCTTCCTCCTCTACACACCGCGCGCGCTTCACTCCTCCACCATCTGTGCACCCTTCCTCCTCTACACACCGCGTTCGACATCTACAATTCTCCTGATTCTCCAGTGGACGCGCATGTGGCGTCGCGCTTCGAGAACATTCAACAGCTGACAGTGCATGCGCCGTCGTGCTGTATATATACTCAAGGTCGGCGCTCGCTCGCTCAGTTGCCGCTCGTCGGTTGGTTTGTACGGCGCGTCGACGTCCAAGGTCGCGGTGAAATGAATTCCAACGAATCCACAAACACAATGATCGACGTCCCTTCGACCAGCGCCGCCCTTTCGCATACGTGTGTACGTGTTCACTCATTTAACACCCCCTCCTACAACCACGTTAACCAATTTAGCCATCGACCCAAGTAAGTCGCAATTTAACACCCCATTTCACAACCACGTTAACCAATTTAGCCATCGACCCAAGTAAGTCGCACTTTAACACCCCGTTAACCAATTATATGCTCCGCATCCTCCTCAGTGTTCCCCCGAGGGAAGCTGCGGGCAATTTATTTTCTATAATGTAGCGCCTGTGGCTGCCAGTGGTGCCGCATTGTCTTTGTAAAGAGACCTCTTCCCGGCCCCTTTGTGTAAAAGAGAAAAATCTAGGAACTTTGCATTGCCCCCGTAGAGCAGGTGCTCTCAAATCTATCCTCACCACCATGCTGGAAGGACATCTAAGGAGAGGTGCTTCGATCTCATTTTTTTTGCTTCGATCTCATCGCGCAAAGTGGTGGATCATGATCGCTCCTCCTCGCCAGGCTACAGCTCGCTTGCACATGTACCTCTGTAGCCACGAAGCGCAAGGTGAACGCCTAGCAGGTGACCTCGGTCGCGTTGGATCACCGCCAGCTGACAGACAATCGTGAAAAACGAAGTTTTTGTGCCACTAAAAGGCATTCGTGGCTAATCCTACTCCTAAAAACATGCACATTCTTTCTAACATCACAAGGAGAAAGGCTAGAGTGAACGAAATTTTAGAGCATGCATAATCAAAGTCGGTATCGGTGACTTTCACAGTCTCTGTGCGTGCGGATAGGAATTGTGACATGGCCATTGTTGTCTCTCAGCCAGGTACCTTAACGTCGTCATGTTTTGCCAAGGCAAACTTCCCAAAAAACTATGGACAAACAAAACATGTGGGGAAGGTACACCTCAATTAACGAGAAAACTCTGGAGAGGTGAAACGTGCGGCGTTTTGAGAGAGATATTTTTTAAGAGGCACAAGTTCCCTCAAGTCTGAAACTGGGAAAAGAGGAAAGTAGGGCAGGGTGTTTCCGCTCCACTATAACGTTGTCGGAAAGCTGTGTCGGAACGCAGCTTACCTAAAGGTCTCCTTCTTCGTTACATGCCGGTTTTTCTTTCCTGAGGCATGCAAGGTAGAATTTTTGTGCTGTACTTACGTCTTCGGCTATTTGATGTTATGACTGCTGCTTTCATTTTGGATAGGTCCTGTAGCAAGTACTAGAATTTATCGATTGTGGCGTATACCCACTTTTGCGATGGACTGTGATAAACGGCACACCGTGAGAATTGGAAGCACCGATAAGCCCAGCCCACAGGGTGCTGAACACCTAATAGCCAAATATGTATCTCTCACACTAGGGTCTTTTGATTCCTCCATTAGAAGTACATATTCTGACTCACGCTCGGTGGTACGAGCCTTTGCCTCTGTCAGAGGTTCTCCACTTGGGTGTGCGATTCTCGTACATGGGGGCATCACTAAACATGGGATCGTTTGGTTCCCAGCCAATCACTAACTCATAAGATTTGGCCCACGCCCGGGTGAGAGGATTTGCTTGGCGTCCCCGGATCGCTGGTCAGCTTTGCTCCACCCGAAACCAATCTTCTGGAGAGGGTAGCGCTAATCATGGTTAATGTATGCTCTCGCTGCATTCAACAAAGTCACTTTACATAATCGTTTGAGTCGTACAGTTTACCCTCCACCTCACTCACATCTTTGCAAATGGCAAAAAACCACGCTCAGATTTCTGCCGACAGGAGTTTACCCCTGTGCGCTACGTTTCGATTTTTGTGGACATATACCGTGCATGCCCAGACGGTGGGTGTAATGTGACGCGACAAGAACTGCATTGAATAGGCCTTAGGATCATTATGAAGGAAGCCCTACGACTCCCCATAAAGTTGGTGGCTCTACAGAAGCGGAACCGGGAGGTGGTGACTTTCAGTAACTGCCTGCGCCTCTGGACAGCCTGCAGTTCAAGAATGACGTCTGAACTGCAGGCGAAGAGCTTGGTCGCCCATCATCTCACCATGCAGATTGGTGTCCACATTGAATGAACACAGCCAGAGCATGTGATCAACCAAGCAGGACTCGAGCCCACATTTAGAGCAGGTGTGTGGGAACAAGTGGAACATAACATACTCCAAGAAACAAAACCAGTCTGTGTCATTATTTTCGGAAAGTTATGATTTGCCACTTATATTGGTATCTTCAAGGGGCACGTTGACTCTGGGCTAGAGTGGGAGCGCACTGGGATACCACCTTGGCCCTCTTTGGAAGCGTGAAATGACTTTTATCTGAAAGATTACATTACCACTCCTGAAAGAGTCGGAATATTTTTGCCGGTAACACTCGAAAGTGTGTCAAATGACACAAACCGGAGCACCAAAGTGCTCTAAATTTATATTGAGTAACTCAGTTAAATCGTGAACTGGGGTGGCGTGGCTACTGTGCGAAACAGGGATGTATGCACTTTAAGAAAGTCTAAGATATACATACCACTTTGCCCAATGATTGAAAAAAAAATAAATCCAACCATAGCGTTACTTTTTAAAATTTGCGCAAATAGCACAGCTTGGAAAGTGCTCGAGGAAAACGAAAACACGGTCTGCGATTTCCGAATAAGTGGTTGAGGTAGACCCCATTTACATGTTTATGGTAATATTCTAGCAAAACAATGTTTGCTCGTTCATTCCTTGTGATTATACATAAATGAAAATGTTGTGATGCCTGGAGTTATCTAACTTGTTCCTTGCTTTGTTGTAACAAATGTTAACCGGGATCAGTTTTGAACAGTGGTATCTGAAAAAGAGGACTGCCATATTGTGATGGGAAAACAGAATGAAATCGTAGTAAGAGTTATCAGAGCTTTCCACGATGTAGGATCTGCACAGACATAATAAAAGCTCACAATTAAACAAATGCAAGGAGACATTGAAAGGAACAACCTGTATTTTGTTCTGGAGAAAAAAAATGCCAGCATATCTACGGAGTGAATGATGATGAGTGGTGAAGCTTCGAATGGTTTTATCGGCAAACCATGAATCACCCGCTGGCCCCGTTCATCCGTTCATCCGTATGTCTGTCTGCCTGTCCGTTCATCTGTATGAAAGTATGTCCATCCGTCCGTCTCTCCATCCATACGTCCGTTCGTCCACCTGTCTGTCTGTTTGTCTGTCGTCTGTCTGTCCGTCCGCCTGTCCGCATGTCTGTATGTATGTCCGTCTATCCGTCCGTTCATCTAGTGAACACTCCAAGTACCACCATCTTGCATCTTTTCATCATGGTCAAGTACCGCCATCCAGCGGGCATTCAAAAAACTAAGACGAGAGGTGGCTACTGCCTACAGAAGACACGCGACCCACGCTTTAAGAAGCTTCGCCCCTAAAGAAACGACACCATCTCCTACTAACGGGAACCATATGGGGACGCAAAGCAGCGCTGGTGTTCAATTCCGTTTCCATATGTAATTTTAATTTGTATGTTTCCATGTATGTCTCATTTATGTGTGTTGTGTATATGTTATGTACCGCTCATGTTACCCCCCACCCTTTCTGTGTATAATGCTGTGTGTGAACCCCGTGGTGAACACCCAGCGCTGGTAGGAGATCGCAATGAAGCGAGCACACACACCAATACGTACGAGAGCACAGGTGTGGCACGAAGATAAACGGGAGAGGAAAAACGAAGCAGAGACAGCGCTCTGTCACCTCCTTCACCCCACCTCCTCGCTCTCACGCGAAGAGAGAGGGAGAGTTGGCGCATGCGCAGTAAGGGTGGTCACGCCCCACACGGATTGAACTCCCCCATAAGCTGCTTCGTATCCAAAACAACTTGCAAATAGTAGTATTTGTATCAAACATGTCCTAAGAATCTTGAAACACAAGTTGATGCGAGCAACAAACGAAAAACTAAATCAGTTTAGGCTACATTGTGTGGGTGATATTCCCCTTTTGTGTTGGAGTGAGTGCCTCGTTGACAGGGCGAACGCCGCTAAGCACAGTCCCATTACGAATGGCGAGGTGCCAGACTACAGAATCACCTTCCTTTCTACGAGCGTGGCTGTCAAGTGAAGTTAAGAGGTTGGAAAAGCAATCCGGCATCCTGGAAACAACCAACCCACGCCGATGGGTTATTTAGATTTGTGAAAAAAGCCTCAATGAAACACACCACAACTCCGCACACATATGGCACAGGCGTTTTCTCTTGAAATAATTTTTCAAAGAAAAAATATCCGACGTGAAAAAACGCAGGGCGCAGACGCTATGCACGTATGAATGCACTTTTTTTCGAAAGATATATTCCAAGTTCACTCCTGTAATGAGCCTGGTTTTTAGTTAGCGTATTTCCGCAGCCAAGCGAACCTACTGACAGCCAGGGGCACGCTGTGTGCAGTTATTGAGTGCGTGTTTTAGAAACGTATCCCATTCTTAAAAGACTCGCGTGATGCATGCTAGTGCGAGTGCCCAAACAGTGTCCGGCGCCTGTGAACGCAGTCTGCGTATTAAACCGTAAATATGGTGTACTAGAATCACGGGAGTAGTGAAGGAGGTGGCACACTTGGTCCGTGCACCCCCGCTTCCCCCACTCCCCTATCTTTTTTGTTTTTTGTCAGTGCATACAAACCTCGAAATGACACTCGACTGCGTAGTGGGACAAAAGACGAAAAAAAAACAAGCGCATAATAGGAACTGTGTTTATTGAATAAAAGACCAGCTTCTATTCGCGTTTTTTATCTTTTTTTAATAGTGCCAGCCCCTATGACATGTTCCTCTAAGGGCTTACTGAAAAGAGAACGGCTAAAAGCCGTGAAAATGAGCACGTCAAGAAGTCAATAACAAAACAGCTAAAAATAATTCGTAAAGGCAGAGGAGAGGCAATAAAAACAAGGAAAAAAAACGATGTGCATAAAATAAATGCACACGTGAAAAAAAATACCGCACAGACTGTGGTGGTAACGGGCACGTGGAAAAGAGATATGCGCATTCTTTGTCGACAAATTGACGGGTGGCTGATGCATTCCTCCCATTTCCACTCGATATGAATAGGGAGTTTTAGTGCTGGGTACCCAAGCGGCTTGCGTACCCAGGACGTTGGGGCGGCGGTATTGCGCATGCGCGAAACCCAAAACAGATGCGTCGCAGGATCGCTGGGGCGATGGGGCCATGCGACCGCGCGGCCATAAACAACGCTGCCACCACTGGCCTCCTAGCGGAGATAAGCTGCCCCGGCGCACATGCTGGCGCATCATGTTACCTTCACGGCAAGCAAAGCCGAGGCTGGCCAGAGCCACCACTTTGACTTTTAAGTTTTAAGCGCAAATATTATAGTGGCTAGCCACTATACAAACAGCATGGCACAAAGTCGCCAAATCTCGGACAGCATGGATCGGCCGCCTTGTAAGGTCCACCTTCGCAAGAACTCACGGTGTCCGCACTGCGGATACTCTAGCCGTCGAATTAAAATAAGCCAAAGTGCGAGCACTTATAGCGATTACACGGTTTCAGCCATATTTCCAAAGCTAGCATGGCCTGGAACATAGAAACTAATAATATGCCAGCCCCCCACCAGCCAACGTTTCTAGAACTAGGTAAGTTGCAAAACTAAGCCATGTTGCGCAGCGCCGCCGCTGCCAGAGACAAACGTGGCACTGCTGTCGCATCCGGATTCATTCACTGCATGCTCGCTCGTGTCACTCCCGTAATCTCCGTCGGCTGTACATGTTGCAGTGCGTCGCTATACGTGGAGGCTTCTTTCTGCGTGAACAGTTTTGCGCTTCATCGTGCCCAGTTCTGCTCTGTATGTGTTGCGTGTATTCATCACGCCCACACGTTGCGTTCCCGGCTGTACGAGTGGCTACAGGAAATGAGAGACATGTCCCACGACATTTCTTTTGTGCCGCGCGTGTACATGAGCAGCGAAAGGCATGGGACCACGCTATAGCCCTCGTGCGGATAAGAAACTGTCCAGCACATCGTGTGTGTGTGTGATGTACACTTTCATGAGGAGGACATCCTGAAGACTTTCACTCACGTCATCAATGGTCATCATCATCATCATCAGCCTGACTACGTCCACTGCAGGACAATGGCCTCTCCCATGTTCCGCCAGTTAACCCGGTCCTGTGCTTGCTGCTGCCAATTTATACCCGCAAACTTCTTAATCTCATCTGCCCACCTAACCTTCTGTCTCCCCCTAACCCGCTTGCCTTCTGTGGGAATTCAGTTAGTTACCCTTAGCGACCAGCGGTTATCCTGTCCACGCGCTACATGCCAGGCCAATGTCCATTTCTTCTTCCTGATTTCAGCTATGATATCCTTAAGCCCCGTTTGTTCCCTAATCCACTCTGCTCTCTTCTTGTCTCTTAAGGTTACACCTACCATTTTTCTTTCCATTGCTCGCTGTGTCGTCCTCAAATTAAGCTGAACCCTTTTTGTAAGTCCCCAGGTTTCTGCCCCGTAGCTAGGTACCGGCAAGATACAGCTGTTATATACCTTTCTCTTGAGAGATAATGGCAATCTACCTGTCATAATTTGAGAGTGCTTGCCGAATGTGCTCCACCCCATTCTTATTCAATGGTAAGAAGGTAAAAATCGCCAGAGAAAAGTGGGAACTCGTCGAAAGATCCGTTCCAATGATATTCTCAAATTTGCCCGCCTACTTTCGAAACCCGCGACAAAGAAGCGAAAGCTGCCCGATAGAAGTGGGGTACTTTCCAGAATATCGTCGGCGAAAAAGAATAGACTATCTCCGATCGCTGAGTTCGAAGACAGTGAATTAAGTCCCAACATGCCGTCAACGAGTGGCGTCAGTTCGCTTCAAGACATAGAAAACATTTGTTTGCCTGCTGCATGCTTGAGCAATGTTGTTCAGAATGGCGAGACAAGATGTCTTGTGGTGTTTCTAGTGTTCAAAGAAAAAAAAAAGAGTGCTATTTAAGGAGAGATGCGTAGTCGTCGCAGAAGACATGACAATCAGCATTAGTAGCCGCCACCGTCGCTTAGCTAAGTCGGCCGGCTATGCAGATACCATCACCCTATTGGCCACGCTTCTGGAGTACATAGAGACGCTGAAAGTACGTTCATGTTGCCCTAGTGCGTCAGCAGGCACCCTCGTGAGTAATGACTACGACGTGCTCATCAATACCCCAAAGTGCGCTCCCTGCTTGAAGCTTTGGCTTCGGCTGTGTCAACAGGTTTCAGTAGAGGAACTCAAGAAGTTGCAGAGAGAAGGCATGCTCAAGAAAAGGGCCACACGCGCAGTTTTTCGATGTTCTAAGTTGTTAAAAATGTGACTGACATGAAAAAAAGCAGACTACAGAACCAGACAAAAGCCAGGGGATTGTGCCAAATAATTTATTTTAAGGCACGAAAAACACAGTCACAATAGAGCATGCAAAACATTGAAATTGGGTTTTTTCGCCTAAAAATCAATTGCAAACGTACACCAACTAGACACTAATAGAAAGACTCGTATATTATATATATATATATATATATATATATATATATATATATATATATATATATATATATATATATACATGAAGCATCATTTATCGTGGGCAGTTCAGAGAGCCATAGTTATACTGTATTTGTCTTACGCAGTATTAAGTTTCTTGATCAGCGCAACAGCAAATCCCGATAATATACTGTTGGCAAAGCTCTTTCAGAACGGCCGCCACGGCGTCTTGCCACGACGACTACGCGTTTTCGTCTGCTAGCGGAAGCTTGTTGCACCGCCAGCGCCACGAAACCAGAAGCTGTCCTTGCGCCGTGCGACGGGTAGCCTGACGCGGGGAGTTTTGCAACTTACCTAGTTCTAGAAACGTTGGCCACCAGCTGAATAGGTGGCGCCATCTAGCACGGCCATAGTGAAACAGACAACCACAACATTGTTATTGCAGAAACATTGTGCATTGTACATCCGGTGCAAAAACTGCGCAGCGACAATATTACAAATGAGTAACCTTTTTATTCATTTTCACCTCAAAAACACTACGCGTATGCTAACATGTTCATGACTGTGGCTGTATGAAGTGTTACAAGATGTCGACACTGTCGTTACAGTAACCTTGTATTTTTCACTTTTTTGCGTATACCAGGATACTGTACACAATACAAAAAAGTGTCCTCATCACTGTTTGTTTATTTAACATTTTAAATAAAAAATACATAAATAATACTTACGCAACAAGACGCTATGGCGCTTCGAGCGCGTGTGACCTTCGTACGGCTTGCGTTTGCGTGCGTGCCACCGTGGCGCCAACTAAAAGGCATTCCGGTTGGGTATGGGTTGGGCACCCAACGCCGCGCGCTCCCAAGCCCGCAACGCCCCAAGAGATTGCGTACCCAGCACTAAAACACCCTAATGACTCGTCCTGCGCCCTGAAACTTGCTCTCTCTCGACATAACTATCGCGTCTTCGGAAAATTCCTCTCACCCGCACCACCGGCAGTATAAGCTCGTAAATGCAAAACTGAGGCGTTAGACAGCGCCCGCTCATGCTTCCTTAATAGCATGCTAATGCATCTCGCGCTCTCCCCTGTACACAATGTATCGCACGGTAATGGCACCTCATATACCACACTGGCCTAGGGAGGTACATTCTTGCGATGAATTACGCAATGATGTAGCTTGCATGACAAAGGGCCATGTGGTGTCCAACTTCTTAGATAATAAGCAGCATAGGTTGGGCCCATAGGCATGCGCTTTGTTCCCCATCGGGGTGAGGGGGTATGTTAATCGCAGCGCCACTCCCTACTAAGTAAATGTATGGGGAATATTATGCATCCTCCTCCTAAATCAGTTACCTTAAGTAACCACCCAATCAGCAACGAAGTTTCCTTGTTGAAAAGGTTCATCGCAGTGCCACCCACACCAAGTATGGGGCAGATCAAGCGACCCACCCTTTGTGTTACTAGGGTGGCCGAAAGCCTCCATACACCCCCTCTATGGCCCACGCCTGCCCCGCGGCGGCAGCATGCCATTGGAAATGGCTGAAACGCTACCTCCGCATAGCGGCTGCAGCCGCCCAAGTAAAGCTGCACAATCAATGTTCACGAAAGCAGTGAACTCCCCGTCAACAGGCGCACTTTGTTCAGTGTCCGCACCTCGATTAATATGGTAGCCCCCATGCATCTCTTAGTTCGAACGGGGAGCCTCCGCGTAAGATATGTGGTGACCACAACCGAAGATGTACGTGCTTTCCTGAGCACAGAAGTACAAGGTGCGCCACGTGCAGCAAGAGATAGGGGATACTGAGAATGAAGTCGCCGTCACCTCTGGCCACCATCGCACCGACGGTGATTCACGGTGCCAGGGCAACCAGGGCACTCGCTGAATACAAACGGTGGTGAACGCCAGCCTTGTGATATGATCTACACGGCGGCGTCCTCGTCACGGTAGCCAACCAAAACGCGCTTCACAAGGGTCAAGTGAAGCTTCCAGAAGTTTAAGCTCTCTTTTTCAGCTACCTTCTCAAGAGATGCCTAATTTATAACCGAAGAGAGTCATGGCTCAGTGACCTTTTTTTTTTTCTCTTCTTTTTTCAGATTGAACTCGACGACCGACGACTATTTTCACCACTGTCAGTGCGCAGGGCCGATCGCTTCCACTTTTCCGGCACGTCACACATAGAAAGGCGCTTGTCTTTGAGCACGCTAAAAGCATTCTTCTTCAATGTCACGACCACGTGACAATATACTAAGCAGCCGTGCGGAATACGTGTGTTCGATGCTGGCTTCAATTGCGATTATTTTATTCTTAGTGCCTGTTGGTGTACCAGGGGAATCGTGTAAATTCACATGTAACTCGAGGTATAGAGAGGTGCATTCAAACGGATGGTCAATAAGGCGAGTAAGAGACGGCCACAAGATAATGTAAAGCAGCCATGAGTCGTTGCCTTCTTTTTTTTCTTTACAATAGCAGCAAATACAGTCACGGAAACTAGACAAAATTTTTGCTCTTTTAAAATTCTTAAGGGTACACTGAAATCAAATAACAATTCATGTCAGAGTGAAAGCTCAATGCATGACAACGTATAAAAAGACCAAATTATCAAATGAAATCAAAGTTTAATTTCCGTTCTCTAGTACAGAAGGGAAGGAGTATCAACAGCAGTACCCTATCCACCAAAAAATTAATGTATATTTACGAGAACACATGCGCCCCGAGTAGGACATTAGCAAAATGACATCAGAGCTAACGCCTATAAGTAGTCGCTAGTAATCAAGCTCGCTGCACTGATTAAAGAACCTACCATGCATCAAAAGACGTATTAAATCGGTGATTTTTTGTTTTTGTTTGATTCATGAAAAAAGGAACCGCCAGACATTCCTATGGGAAATGGTGTGAGTGGTTCAAAAGTTCAACTTTCGCCTAGGTAAACTGGACAGGTCGTGCCATCTAGGGGGGCCCAGTTGAACCAAGCACGCCTGTCATCTCGGAGGCCATGGCAGGAAATGGTTCAATGACCATTCTTGCTGCTGTAGCTCCCTCTACTTTTTTGTGAGGCTATAGCGTCGGCGGCCGCACTATAAAGCCGGGCAATGTTGCGCATGGCAACAGTGACGGGAAAGTTACCACTTTGGGTGGGTAATTCAAGGTGTGCTAACGCGACGCGGACCACTAAAACGTGATTTGATTTCAAAATAAGCACTTCCTTGGCACAAAAATAGCACTACGAGGTTTCCGAACTGCTATTTCAACAATCAACATCGACTTATTGTTGGCCATTAGTGTCGTCTTAAAATCGGCTCCATTCGAATATGGCAGTGACCTGTCCATTATATATTGAACTTTACCACCGAGTGTCTGCCAAGAATTTGACCCCGCTAAGGTTTTTAAAATTGTGGTAAACATAAATTTGTTGCACCATTGCTCCTTTGTTGACCTTAGGCACCTGAATGGCTGGACCACCTAAAAAAATAACTCGAGTGTTTAGCGCAAATGGTAATCAATATTTGTGAGTCAGAACCCACAACAATGTTTAGGTCGTTGACGTAATACACCAGCCATCTCGTGTACTTCTGAGTTGCCTCACAGACCAGGATGATATCAATGTGAAAGTTCATAGTGCAATGAGCAAGGACATGGTGATTGATGTTACATATGACGTTTACATCACCATTCTTTGTGCCCATCTTCTGATGCTGATCAAGGAAGCGAGTGATCACACCAACAACGTCCAAGTGTCGCGTTTGGATAAGTCTCGTTGCATGAAGATCATCTTCAGAGGTAGCACTTTGCCATTCCACGTGAAAGTCGGCACGTTTCGACACGTGGTTGGTCCGTTTACACCTATACCACTACAATGCCACAAGTGTCAGAAGATGTGTCATGTAATCGGAGTTTTAATCGGAGAGCTCCACGATGCAAAATTATTCTGAGAATCTTCCCTAAAGAGTCCCAACTGCCAGGGACCACATGAAGCTTAAAAAAACTCTCCGGCAGTGAGGAAAGAATGGAGCGTACCAAAAAGGAATAATAACGGAAAGCTCAACTCTCAATTCTGCCGCGGATATCGCCCAATAGCGAAAATGACGTTCCTCTCACCAACGAAAGTCTAGGTATAAATGATGCCTGATCTGGGCCTTCGTCGTAATCCAGTTGACCACCGGACTTCTTTTTCTGGACAGCTACCGTCTCTGCCAGCACCGCCACCAACTAACGCCTTACATTAGGAAAGCCAAAAAGACTCAGATGAGATGAAGGCGGCGGTGGATGCCGCGTGGCCGTCCTTACCGATTTGTGTCCAGTATTCTATTTAAATGCCGAACAGTGCAGGGTAGCAAACCGGACGTGTGTTTGGTTGATCTCCCTGCCTTTCATTTCTTCCCTTCCTTCTCCTCTCTCCTTCCAACTCGGTTTATTCGTTTTTTTTTTGGGGGGGGGGGGGCACTAGGCGGCGCTTTAGCACAGAAAGTCTGCGTCACAAGTGCCTCTCGGCATACGCCCTGCGCTCAGCACTTCCGGGCGCGTGTTTTCTGCTTTATGCCATAATTATGATTGTTGCGGTTCGACGTTCAAGAACGGCCATATGATTATGATAGAACCAGTAGTGAAGGACTCCAGAATTTTCGACCACTGCTGGTTCTTTTAAGTGCACCTAAATCTTAACCCATGAGCCTCAAGCACTTTAACTTCTATGAAAAATGTAGCCTCCGTAGCCGCAACTAAATCCTGCGACCTGCGGGTCAGCGGTCGCGTTCCTTATCCGCTAGAGCACCATGGCGGATTCTCTATATACCATTCGTAAAGCTTAAATTTTGTGCGGACAATTAGTTGCTAAAAAATTTAGTTTTTAGATTCGGTAAATTGAAATTTTGTTCCAGAAAAGTACTCGTGGGTGATCATTTTCAACAAAAATGGTCCAGAACTTCTTTTTTTCTTTTGTTCATTTGTAAGACGTCAACTCGTGATAACAATCATGTGAACATTCCTGGGGCTCTGTTCAGCATATTTATGATGGGACTTTTGCTGCCCTGATAAAAAAACTCAGCTGTGCCTTCAATTTGCTCATTTCGTTGTTTTTTTTTCTATTATTCTTATTATTTGGGGTGACTCGGTGCTGTGCTTATTCAATGAAAAAATGGAGAGGAGCGAGTGATTGCTTCCGTACGCCGCGCTCTTTGGAAGGCGGAATGCCTCGCCATGGTTTGAGCCTTAGGGGAATTCCGACCATACTTGCATAGAACTCTATTCCCTCAACTTTTCCATAGACTGGATGAAACTTTTTCATCGATTCCAAGAAAGTTGCTTCGAGACAGCCCTTAGCTCCAGCGTGGACATTGGCCGCGAACTCTCGGGTACGGGGGAGCTTCCTCGGCTCGCTGAATGGCCTCCTCCCAGCGTGCCCTGGGACTACCTCCTCACGCGATTTTCAAATTTATGCTAACCACATCATTACTAAACCTCACAACCTTCTTGAGGGGCAGAGGATCACGTCCAAACGGTTCTTTGAATATATGAGCGCACTGCTGTACAAGATAGATAACAAAAAAATCAGGCGCGCTTAATCAGCGCAATCACATTCATATAGGAGGAAAACGAAAGTTCCAAAATTACATTATTATATGCATAGGATTGGTCTGGCTCGTTCCCATCTTTGCTCATTTTGTAAGAATGAAACAATCGAGCATAAGTTTTATCTCGTAGCCGCTTCAACTTACCGAGTAAGAACTATATTAAAGCGACTTTATCGAATAAGATTGGATTTCATTATTTCTAATATTCTCTCATTGAGAGCCTCTTCAGTAGGTCGATGTCACCGGGATATGTGTTCTGCTGTAAAAAAATTCCTAATCCAATCAAGGCGATTTGGATCTCAAAACTCTAAAGTAGTAAATTTAGCGTCTTCCAATCATTCACATAATTTAGTCGTTACACAATTATTATGTGATTCATTCTATCTAACTATAATTCTTTCTGAGTCTATTTCCCAGAGTGGGTATGAGCCATACAATAGGCTCACACTATCAGCGTCATCATCGTCAGCAAGACTTCGTCCCCATCTTCTAAAGCAACGAGCTATCACAAATAGAAGACTGTACAAAGAAGAAACTGAGGACCAGCGAAGTGCTACTACGCACACCATATCTCTGACGAAAAATTTTGAACGCATTTATTACCGCAGAGCATCATGTGGATGCTCTCCGTTTCGGAAGTGCTTGCAGATGACTTCTCGCAACAATGTTTCACAAAGACAACTTAAAGACGAACATGCGACATCACAAACTTTGCAATGTTATACGTTGATCATGATCATATTTATGGTTGGTGGATCTGTGTACTTTCCAATAGGTCCCATGTAGTCGTTCTACCAGAGAACACACTTCTTTTTACGATACATCTGGGACGAACTGTTGCATTTAAATACGCTTGAGAAGGCCTCGACGTTTTGCAAGGGCACGTTGACTCTGCGAAATATTTAAAAAATAGCTTAACAATGCTTGACATACAAAAGCAGCATAACTGATAAACGTGGTCACGGATTAGCATTTAACAAACACCAGTTAGTTCGAATTAAACTTACTGAATCAGAAGACGTTTCAGCTGAATTAAAGAGCGTAAGATTTCACTTACGATGATTACAGGCAGCTGAGAGAAAATTTCAATACACAATCTTGCAGCAAGCAAGGCGTAAAATTTATATAGGCTGCAGCTGACATTACGCAAAGAATAAAGAAAATAATGATACATCGGCTTTATCAGCTTTAGATCATATGCTTGTACGCTTCAACGCACTCTTTTGTCGTTAGAAGGGCCTTATTTGCTGAAATGACAGCATGGCTTCCAGCTTAAAAAATATGATGCAATCATTACCAATGCTAAAACTCTGGGCACAGCTGACGCTCAAGTGAACGTTTTGTGACGTATACCACTTTCTAATAACAACAATAGCGATTACGCCAGTAATATTCTGATGTTTACTACAGGGTGTACTGCGAAAACTGTAGCTTCGCAACCAACCAACGCTCTAAAATGAAACATACCATTTTCAGTTTTGCGTGCTCAGTGCACCAGCTGCATTCTTTCAGACATCGTTATTGCGTAGATTATTGAATATTACCGAAAAGTGCGCAAAGTAGCGCAAGGCACCGAGCAGCGAAACGGGATGGTTCTGATGAATAATTTGACTGATTAGTAGTTGCTTGTGGCATTCGGTAAGTAATGTTAGGTTGTCCCTGTATACGTTGATTCTCAGCGCCGAGACGCTCGAGTTAAAACCACAGACAATCATAGACACGACCCGGACGGTCAAACTCCACAAACAGAAACTCGTGCTGAAACCAGGCGTTCAAATACACCTCTCGTACAACTACGGCCCCGTCATCGTCTTGTTGGTATAGCTTTGGGGTCTTTTCGCAGCCGCCGTTGCCTATCCTGTTCCATATTATCATCTCGTTCTGCGTATTCATGGTCTTGGGCTCACCGCCATCGCTTCACAGCCATTTGTTGCGCTAACTGCTAGTAATATTTATTTTTAGGGGACCAGTGTTGAGTAACGGGATATTAACCTATTTCTGAGCGAAAGCGCTCACAAACTATGGGCAGCTTAGACAGCTTAGATGATCGAAAATGTTAATGAAGGATCAAAGTTTGATGACTATAGAGTGATCGCTGCAACTCCGTAACCAAGAAGTCATAGTCAATATATTTCAAAAGATGTTCCCAAGCCTCTCAAATGCCTCTTTTCAGAGTAAATGACTGAACTAGCAAATTACTTTATTGCGATAGCAATTATATGGACACCCTCAGCTAGGTTTTGCGACCAGCGTCAGCGTCGATGTGATGCACCGTATATGTATGCGTATCTACATATATGAAAACACAAGAAACAAAAAAAAAATCCGGAAAAAGAGACTCGGGCACGCAAAATCGAACGTGGGACCTCTGCGTCGAGAATGCGAGGCGTTAACCACTGAGCTACCGAGGGGTTTACAGTTTTTCAGATGGTACACACATAAATATAGGTCACTGTAAACAATAACGTTCACAACAGAAGCGATCACAAAAAAGGCGCGGAACTATTAGTGGTTAACTTGCCGTCCATTCGTTCTTGCTTCCGTCTGTCCATGCGTCCGTCTATGTGACCGTCCATGCGTCCATCCGCCCGTCCGTGCGTGCGCCTGTTCGTGCGTCCGTCCCTACGTTCGTCCATGCATCCGCCCCTGCGTCCTTTCATGCGGCCATCCATGCATCTGTCTGTGTGTCCGTTCATCCATCTATTCATCACTCCAAGTACCACCATCTCGCATCTTTTCATCATATATTCCCCATATAGAAGCACCGCCATCCAGCGGACATTCCAAGGACTAAACGAGAGGTGGCACACGCACACTTTCCTACGGCTTGCGCTTCAGGTCTACTTCCCACCTTTAATCACCTCGAGTTTATGGTATATACTAGTTCACAGCATTCATGACGCTGCGGCCCAACGCTCGCTAAACTTTTCTAAAACCAAGAAGGTTACGCCCAGCCAGTATAACGTAGCAACCTTTTCCTGTCAAGTAGTGCTCAATGTACATGCCAATGGCTGCCAATGGGAAATAAGAGACAGGAGAATTTGGCTTTTACTTTCTTAGCGCTTGTGCTTCGTATCTAATTCCCACCTTTAACCACCTCGAGTTCATGGTATATGCCATTTCAATGTATTCATAGCACTGCAGCTCAACGCTCGCTAAACATTTCTGAAACTAAGAAGGTTACACCCAGCGAGTATAACCAGTGTCCTTCAATTTTACTGGTCACGAAACTGCTCCGTAACTCAATGGGAGAGCTTCATATGATGCGTTGGGTGGCCGTGCGGTGGCGCCACCATCTCACTGAGGGGATTCGTCGGACTGGTCGGGCGGCGTTGCGCTGGCTCGAACGACGCTGCGATTTGTTTGCTTTGTGTGGGAAACGTGCATATCGTGCTGTTGTGATGCGGCGTTAGTGCAGCGACGATGCCGAACACGTGTTGTGTCCCGGGATGTCGCTCCGGGTACAAGGGCAGAACAGAAAAAGTTTCCTTGTTCTGTTTACCCAGCGACGGCATGCTGCGCGAGAAATGGAAGCGCTTAATTCCAAGGCAAGAAACGGGTGACTTTTGCTTCGACTCTAAGTATGTGAAAGTGTGCGAGAAGCATTTCGATGACAGTGACATCATCCGCGCAGATGAATTTGTGGTGAATGGCGAAAAAGTGTCACTTCCGCACGACAAGCCCCTTCTGAAGCCTTGTGCCATTCCAAGGAAGTTTGACAGCTTGCCAGCGTATTTGACGAAGCCGAAGCAGCGGTCACGGACCCTGACAAGAAGGTCCCCAGCGAAGCAACGTCGTGAGTCGTCCTCATGTGCCTGTAAAACAGAAGTTCACGCCAAACCAGGCACATCGGGTGCCGCGTCGTGTGATGAAGATGAGTTTACGTCCAATGTTGTTTTAACTTTCTTGCCCGTGCAGTGATTATATCGGTGAAATTTCGAAGGAGTGTGTGAGCTGAAAATGCGCTATTTGAAACGATTTTTAAATTGTTTTGCAGATCTTGCACTGCCCACAGATCTTGTTGGCGAGGGGCCAACGCGCACTTCGGACTCGGCGTGCCAGACAGATGAATTTACCAGCCCTCTCGCCGAGGTTAAACTGCTGAAGTGCCAACTTCGGGCAACGAAACAACAGCTGATTTTGTGTCACACGAAATTGGCCAAGATGAGAGTGCAAGCGAGCAAGCACAAAAAACTTGAAGAAAGCCTTCAAAAAATGTCAACCCGCACGAAGTTGATTTTTGATCAGGGCGTGATGAAGGCGAATGAAGGCGAAAGACACCAGAAAAAACCTTTCTGGTGTCTTCGTGCTTTCACTTTCATATTTCCACGAACTATCGCTCAGAATTCAGATTTGGGTGCATGTTAAAGAACCCCTGGTGGTCAAAATTTCCGGAGCCCTCCACTACGGCGTCTCTCATAATCAAATGGTGGTTTTGGGACGTTAAACCCCACAAATCATCATCGCTCAGGAATCGTTTTTTTGTTTTGTAACCATGCGTGGCCGCTTCCGGTTTTTTATCTGGTGTTTCAACTGAAGCGCCCGTTTGCTCTTTTTTTTGTACGTCGCGTCGGGCAATATTGTTGATATGGAAAGGTTGTCACCTTGTCACTAACTTGATTTCTTGTTTGCTCGAAAATATTCTCGACCCTATTTTCATGGATCGACAATTAATGACGTCCCGAGAGCAATTCATGCATAGCAAATGCCGCGTGACTCACTTTATCGATGTCTTCTGTGCAGGCCACGCTGCGGACTGCTTCTTTGACGTTTGCGTTTCCTTCTACTCTTTTGCAGAGCATGAGTTCGCTTTAATAAACTTCATTCAGTAGAACTTTGCGTTTGTCTTTGTTGCGTGGCAATATTCTGTTTCGTCCGTGTGCTACACATCAAAGCGCAAACAATAAACTTTTGTACGCTGCACCACGCTCTTTTGTCTCCCTTCATAATATTGAAATTTATTTTTGTAGCATGTGATAAAAGTTTGCGCTTCCTTTTTTGCAAGGATTGAAAAGCAGGTTCGCGCAAAGACACACAGTGCAACATACATCATTTCGTGTTTTGATCCTTTCCCTTTATGCAGCGCTTTTAAATGTTACTGTACCACCTCATCGAAAAGAGAATATTACTGGGGTATCTAGGTGCTCAGCGCATTCCAGAGCACTCAACAGATTCATTAAAAGCCTACTCTGAAGGACGCGTACCTGCTTCTTTTCAGTTTTTTTTTTTGCGTTGCATTATTGATAGGCCCGCAGCGGTCCGCAGCTACGGAGCTACCGTATGTATTGTGGTTACAAAGTTTTTTTGGAGGAAACAAACAAAAGATATTTTAAAATCGGTAAACACGGCGCAGCGCTTGCGCCCAAAGACGCGAAAGCAGTTGCCGTTCGTGGCCGAGGTCTGCGGTGATTTATTCGAAAAAATAAAACCCCATTGGAGGCAGGTGGTATACACAATAATTGGGCGATTCATCGCTAACAACTACGAAAAGAAAAAAAGAAACCCAGCGCGCAGAGACCAGAAGCAGCGAGCGTTTTCATGTCAAAAGCTGGCAAATATGCCGCACGCGCGACGGCTGGATCCCCTCAGTGCGACGGTGGCGCCAGTAGTGGCGCCCGCGGACCCTATATGAAACTAGCGCCGAAGTTTCGTGACCAATAAAGCATTGAAGGACTCTGGTATAACGTAGCAACCATTTATTGTCAGATAGTGCTCAATGTACATGCATATGGCTGCTAATGGGGAATGAGAGATTGGAGCATTCTACTTTTAGGTAACGCGCACGCTGTGTTTTTTTTTATTGTTCAACAACGCACAGGAGAAATCTCCCACTGGCACCACCTTGGAGATGAAAATGTAACACTTGTATAACACACTACGACTACGACTACGGGGGACGAACGGGTGCCGCTATAAGGAGCTTCGCCCCTAAAAGTGCTCGCGTTTTGCTAGCGTCGCGTCGCTGCACCCAGCGTGTGCGCGCGTCAACGCAACGTCGGAGTATAGTTCATTTCATTTCATTTATTTTGCCTTAAAGACTCCGCAGGGGTGTTACATCAGGGTTGGGGTATACATTATCAAAGAAGTTACGGAGATTGTTAAAAAAATTGGCAGATCCCACGTACAGTGGCAATCGATTAAATGCGAAGCACTCGTCAAAAAGGTTAATATGTCACTTTAATATAAGCACAACATTACGAGGTGGAGGTAAATGATGCCGCACAAGCTTTCGTGTTTCGCACATGGCTTATCGTGTTTGGATGTGTCGTTTACTTTCGTCATCTATTCACGTCATGTCCTACCATATTTAGTATATGTGGGGCTAGATAGATGGCAACGAGAACACTATGAGCGTGGTATGTTGTCACGTTCTTACATGACACGCGTGTCAAGATTATCATGCTTGCACCAGTCATGAATTTTGTCCTACGTTGACGTCACGAAACACCAAGCTTGGCATACGTGAAGCTAGTGAAACAGCAGCGAGCGCATGATGAGTGTGGTATGTAGTCATGTTGTTACAAGATAAGCATATCGTGATTATCATGTTTGCTTGTGTCATTTACCTATGTCGTTCGTTCTTGTCGCGTATTACCGAGCTTGGTACATGTTGTTCGGGGTTTGCAGACACCGGAGGTCTGGGATGAAGTTGTCGAGGCAGGAGGAAGAGAGACTTGAGGAGGGTTTATTTACATTATATACATAGTGAGCTCCCGTACATGATGAGCTCTTTCATACATGGCGAGCTCTCGAATCTGGCGCTCCTCTACATGGCGCTCCCTTGAATGAGCCTGGTGGCTCATTATAAAGGGGGTGTGCTGCCCAGGTCCCTAGAACAGGGAACACAAGCAGATGGCACTGTCCAATCACAGATCACAAAGAACTGGTGAAGGAGGACGAGCCTGCACGGCCCACGTGAACGTTCAATATTGAGGCGTGACTCTGCAGTCCAAGGTGGCGCCAGTGGGTCTCTTCCTCGTCGTGTGTGTGCCGCTGGTCGAGGGGTCCCAAGCTCGTGAAGGCATACTTCAAAGGGTCCTCCGATTGCTCGCTCAACTAGCGGGGCGATTTGCGGCAGGCACCGCAGTCTCTTCCAAGGAAGATGCTGTATTTGTTGTCCTCTATCAAACAGCTTACGGCGTCGTGGCGACACGACATCTCACCCTCCGGCTAGCACGGACAATGCCTGGCGGTCATAGGCAGCCGGCCGGTCGGTTACTTGTTTGAGGATCCAAAGAGCGCCGCTCCCTCAACAGCTCTGGCACCAGTCACAACAATGTGAAGCTAGCGAAACGGCCCCAAGTGCCTCATGAGCATAGCATGTGATCATGTTACATAACACGCATCTCATGTTTATCATGTTTGCACCAGTATTAAACCTGTGTCATCTTATCACGTCCCGTAATACCAAATTTGGTATAAGCGAAGCTAGTGAAACGGCCGCCACAACATCATGAGCGTGGCATTTGTTGTTACATGACACGCATCACATAATTATCATGTTTGCACCAGTCACATAGCTTCGTCATCTATTCACGTACTGTAATACCAAATTTGGTATATCTGACGCTAGCGAAACGGCGGCGAGCACATGACGAGCGTGGCATGTAGTCATGTTGTAACATGACACGCATGTCATGACTTTCATGTTAGGGTCTCTCGCTTGTGTTCGCCATGCAATCATGCCATACCATACCAGTTTTGCAACATGTCATGTGAACGAAACCACCGCAAGAGGTGCAAAACCATGAAATGTAAATCATGACATTCATGACATACATGTCATGAATTTCATATTTTGACTAGTCTAATATGTTCTTCATACAGTCATGTTATGCCATACCAAGTTTGGTATCGATACCATTATCGAAACGGCCATGAGAGCTAAACCTCGTAGGCGGATAGATAGATAGATAGATAGATAGATAGATAGATAGATAGATAGATAGATAGATAGATAGATAGATAGATAGATAGATAGATAGATAGATAGATAGATAGATAGATAGATAGATAGATAGATAGATAGATAGATAGATAGATAGATAGATAGATAGATAGATAGATAGATAGATAGATAGATAGATAGATAGATAGATAGATAGATAGATAGATAGATAGATAGATAGATAGATAGATAGATAGATAGAGTTCGTCCCGAGGGTCGCACACTTTATGAGGCCCTGATGGCAATAGTTACACCATTTGCGTGCACAAACATAAGTCTGTGACCTCACAGTCACTGCTGACTAGCACAAAGACAAGTTTATTAACTTCCAACCAAAATTCACACGCATATCGGAGCTTTGCGAGCTTCGGGAATACAATGAGTGTGCGTACCGACCGTGAAACGCTCCGGCGAGCGCACATTTTATGCGGGCGATCACATTTGTCACGCTGTAGAATACAGAGTATCGCAGGTGTTTAACTAAAACAGAGGGAGGTTTGATTCCGTGTCAAGCTGGTACATGCGCTACTTCAGTACTGTACAAAAACAGGTTGTTTTTTTTTTGTGTAGCAAACTTTTCTGCAACCTAGACAAACAACATAAATATGCCCTACAGTTGCGGTTGCAATGCCCTATGCTCGCAGGAGGAAAAGGGGGCTCATAAAACGGGGGGGGGGGGGCGGTACTCAACAGTTTCCTGCACGTCAGGAAGAATAAAAATGCATGTGAAAGAAGAGAGTTGCAAGAATAAAGCGCTGTAAAAAAAAAGAGGGAGATCCGTACACATAACTCAGTCGACTGCAAGTATATACCTAACTTGGATGAAAAACAAAAGATTTGCAAGAATAAAGTGGAAGGTTGGAAATGGCAATACATCTGTTGCACGCTAGTTACACTCGAAACGTAAAGCTGGGGGGTTACGAGGGAGTGATCGGGGCAGCTAGCTTGCTGTTACTCAGAAAAAATGTGTGTATAGAAAAAGTGGTTAACAATTGACATTGAGACCGACGCCAGATTGTGTAAGCACGTGCAAGCTGTCAACTTTAGTCGTGCCAACTTCTCAATTTAGAAAGCGCCTGTATTTACCTATATTTTTTTTTCGAGGTTTTGTGCATCTTGCTTATTTTTGTTTTGGCCCGTCATCCTTGGTTGGAACGTTCAGCGTCCAATATTTTACCGAAAACGCTTTGTCTTTATCTCATCGAGAAGTTCCATGGCTTGTTCTCTTTCTCGCTAGCGGAAGTTGGGAATAATAATTAAGGCATCGCGGTTTTCCCGTGTAAAAAGCAGGAATGTCGAGGGAACGACAAAGCAGTGTGTGAGGCTGTTCATGCTTTTCTGCCATGAAATACTAATTGGTAAGGCTGTTCTTTAGAGGCGAAGCTCTTTAAAGGCTGTTGCCCCGCCGCGGTGGTCTAGTGGCTAAGGTACTCGGCTGCTGACCCGCAGGTCGCGGGTTCGATTCCCGGCTGCGGCGGCTGCATTTCCGATGGAGGCGGAAATGTTGTAGGCCCGTGTACTCAGATTTGGGTGCACGTTAAAGAACCCCAGGTGGTCAAAATTTCCGGAGCCCTCCACTACGGCGTCTCTCATAATCAGAAGTGGTTTTGGGACGTTAAACCCCACAAATCAATCAATCTTTAAAGGCTGTTTCACACGCCGCGATTGCAGCGAAAAAAAAATCGTTCCATTCGCTCCAATCGCTCTGTTCGCAACCGTCGCTAAAGGCGGTATCGTAACACATGGAACCCGAACGGTCCGCGATTTTCGCTGTGCGACTGGAGCGGCGAGTTCTTGCCACCGCTCTTAATGACAGACACGAATGTAATATAATAATATGGCCATTATGATATTGTGAAGTTCCCGTGAACGGTAACGGAGGACCCGTCTGTATCGTCATTTAAGAACACTTTCCCGTCTGAATTCCTTTTAAAATGCACAGCATTGGCCATTACCAAAACAAACACGGCGACACTATTTCGACTACCTGGCTGGACCAGTCCTATTTCGACGGGATCCGACCAAAAATCGCTCCCGCCGCTGCGATCAGAGCGAAACTTTCCAATTTGTTGGAAGCTTGCCGCGGACCACCGCGGCGGGAGCAAACTGCTCTTTTTTTCGCTGCGAGCGAATTGGCAGCCTGAAAATCGCAGCTTTTTTGTGTCATGTGAAGCGACCTTAGAGCGGCCCCCGTTCGTCCCTCGTCGTTGTACGTAACATGTCTTACGCTTTGCCCTGCAAGGTGGTACCGTTGGGAAATTTCTCCTGTACGTTGTTGCACAATAAAAAAAGTAGCAGCATATCTGCGGGGTGAATGATGGAGAGTGGGGCGAAACATCTGTTTGTCCATTCGTTCTTCCTTCCATCCATCCTTGCGTCCGTCTGTGTGACGTGACCATACATGCGTCCATCCGCTCGTCCATACATGCGTCTGTTCGTGTGTCCGCACGTCCATCCATGCGTCCGTCCCTGCGTTCGTATATGCATCCGCCCCTGCGTCCGTCCATGCGTCCATCCAACCGTACTGCCATCCGTGCTGCCATCCATGCGTCCATCCATGCATCTGTCTAGGCGTCCGTTCGTTTATCTAATCAACACTGCAACTACCACCGTCTCGCATCTTTTCATCATATATTCCGCATCTAGCACGCGTTCTCTTGTACTTACTTCTTTGTCGGTGAGCTGTTACTCGCTGTTAATACTTGGACGGAATGACTTCGCCAATAGTGTCGCACTGGCCCAGTGTGTTGAGCCCCGTTTCATTAGTTTCGGATCATCACGACACGTGCGCTGCGCAGCTCACGTGCTCTCCCTGCCGGAGAGAGAGTCGTGCCATCAGCTTTACATTCGGATGTAAACAAGAGAGGAGAATTTGCTCAGTCAATATGGCCGACTTCCGGCTTCATCGCGGCTTCACAGTGAGTGACGTCAGGGTACAGTGTACAAGAAGGGCTTCTAGTTCACTCTAGTCGGGGCCTCTCCTACCTTTCCTTCCTCCCTGGTTTGTATGTACTCCTATGAGACAGCACCATCTACTACACTGTTCGGGAGATACTACTTTCCTTTCCTTCTCGTCTCTTTTTTTCTCAGTTACGCCTGACGAAGGACAAGGCTAAACTAAGAGGAGCTTCGCCTTTAAAAATTCACGCATAAAATGCAGACAGTGGCGCATAATCATATGATATATGTTAAAAAAAATCACAGCTTATCCATGGAGTGAATGATGATGAGTTGGGCGAAGCTTAAAAGGATTTTATGGGCAAATCGTGAATCATCCGATGGTCATGTCTGTCTGTCTGTCTGTCTGTCTGTCTGTCTGTCTGGTCGTCCGTCCATCTGCCCATTCGTCAATCTGTTTGTCTGTACGCGCATCTGTCCATCCATCCATCTATCCCTGCGCCTGTCCGTCTGTCTGTCTGTGCGTCTGTCCGTCCGTCCGCATGTCCGTACATATGTCTCTCCGTCCGTCCACTTAGTGAACACTCCAAATACCGCCATCTCGCATGTTTTCATCATATACTCATCATATACAAGTACGACCATCCAGCGGACACTCCAATAACTAAAATGAGAGGTGGCTCCTACATACAAGAGATGCGCGGCCCACGCCTTAAGGATGTTCTCCCCTAAAGAGTGGTTAACGATTTATAAAACTGGGTATTCTACTATGGCAGAATATATAGCCCTCCCAGCGGCCTCACACATGACGAGGCCGAGTATTTCAAAAACAGTGGGTAAAAATTTAGAGTACTTAGTACTCGACTATGGGAGAGCATATAGCCGTCCCCTGATTTGGTCTGCCGAATAGAGCAAAAAATGGAAAGAAAACATTTCATCAATACAGCTTCGGCATACGTGAGCCGATGCGCTTCCACTGAAAACATCTGCCAACCCGACTCAGGTGACATCGTACAAGCAAGCATGTGCAGCGCTGTGTTTGTGTGCTTCTTGTAACTACTTGTCTCGTCTGGGCGTGCTGTTTCACGTTGATCGCGCAGCTGTTTTTCGAATGCTGAAGAATTGTTAAGCGCTCATGTAAACATGGCTGATAATTATAGTCAACTATGAAATTTCCTTGTCATTCGGCGCTATTAGAGGCACTTTAATGAGACGATCCTATACAATAAAAAATGGCAGCACATCCACGGAGTGAACGATGGAGAGTTGGGCGAAGTATCCATCCGTCCATGCGTCCGTCTGTGTGACCGTCCGTGCATCCATCCACCCGTCCGTGCGTGCGAACATCTGTTGGTGCGTCCGCACATCTATCCGTGCGTCCATCCCTGCGTTCGTCCATGCATCCACCCCTGCGTCCGTCCATGCGTCCATCCGTCCATGCAGCCATTCGTGCGTCCGTCCATGCATCTGTCTGTGTGCGTGTTCGTCCATCTAGTCAACACTCCAAGTACCACCATCTCGCATCTTTTCATCATATATTCCGCATATAGGAGCACCGCCATCCAGCGGACATTCCAAGGACTAAACGAGAGGTGGTACGCGCACGCTTTCTTACGGCTTGCGCTTCGGGTCTACTTCCCACCTTTAATCATCTCGAGTTCATGGTATATACTAGTTCACTCTATTCATGGCGGGGCGGCCCAACGCTCGCTAAACCTTTCTAAAACCAAGGAGGTTACACCCAGTGAGTATAACCTAGCAACCCTTTTTTGTCAGTTAGTGCTCAATGTACATGTCAATGGCTGCTAATGGGGAATGAGAGACAAGAAAATTAGGCTTTTAGTTAACGTGCACACTGCAAATTTTTTATTGTTCAACAACGCACAGGAGAAATCTCCCACCGGCACCCCGTTGCAAATCAAAACGTAAGACTGGTTACACACTACGACTACGACTACTACGAGGGACAAACGGGTGCCGCTCTAAAAATAAGTGGCGTATGGCAAAGAGGCTGGCGAATCTTGCCCACCCTAGAGCGATTACAGCGCTGGGGGATGGTGCAGTCCGCCAGGTGCCCCAACTGCGGAACACGAAAACCGCGACGCACGCGGCCTCAACCTGTGTGGTGGCAAGAACTTTCTGGCAGCTAATCCACAGAACCATGCCCAGCCTGCGTGTCGCTCACTATTACACGAGAGACCGATGCCCCCAGGGTAGGTTTGGCCGATTAGTGATCACCGCTGGCGAGTTTGTTTTCTGGCGTAATCGCTGCAGGGCGGCCGTCCGACGTCAACGCCTGCGGCTACAGCGGCCGCTATTATCTCAGTTTCGAGAGACACTTGTATCTTTTCTGGAGGCACAGCTAGCAGCTCACGTGAAAACAGGATTCCTGAGACATTGGTCTTGCCCTTTCTTGGGAGTGACAGGAGACAAGGTCAAGCTCTCCGTCAGATTCCCCGACTATGAAATATGTTAAGATGTTAACATGTTGTTGTTGTTTGTTGGTTTTTGTGTTTTTTCTTTTTTTTTTGTTTTTCACAAGCTATGATTGTTAAGTTGCACGGAAAGCGTGTCTGTTGTATGAGCTAGAGTGTCATAGGTGATAAGCATGTTTCGTCAGGTAGAATGAGTTGAAGTGTAAGTAGATCTACTTATGTATGCGCAACGCTAGTGACCAGTAGTGAAGTGGTTTTTCTCTTGTTTGAAGTAAATAAAACTTTTCTCTATCTACGGGCTCCTCTCGTAAAGTTCGTCCAAAGACGATAGTCTTCTGTCCAGAGGGAGAGAATAAAAAGTTTATTTGATGTTCTGCGGAAGAAAATCCGCCAATAGGCACTGCATTAGAGTAACTGTATATGGGCTCTACGGGACTAGAGTAGTGCATAGTTCTGCCATCTTGCCTCGCTAGCAACCGCAGCTATGCGGCGAAGTTGCCCTCTGTTTTTGCAAACAACACGCCTGCCATATTTTTTTTGCCGTGTTTCATATTGACATACGTGGCTTGAGTCTTTCACTTGCTGTTTGCAGTGCTTGAAGGCCACTTTGCTGCCCGATTGGCAACAAAGTGCAATGAAAGAGCTCACAAATTATCAGGGTAAAAAAAAGCGACGTTCTTGCTCAGCGTGTGGCGAAAAGTGTAGAGCAAACATTATCAACTTCTTTTGTCTTGCGACATTCACTTTTCGCGAATTTTTTAGAATTTCTGACCGGATAACGAATGGGAGCATCCAGAATTCACGTTACGCTGGTGAAATGCAACATTCCTTGACCTCGATAGATACAATTACCTCAATAGTATCAGTGAAATAACTCAATGAAGAGGTAATAATTAGGTTGTTGAAGTGCGTAAGAGCATAACGACGCACTCTTTGCAAAATTCGCGTTATGTGACACACGATTGTTCCTTCACTATGCTAAAACAATTTATTACACATGTAAACGCAAATATTTAGTCTATATGCAGCCTAGATAAACTCATTTTAGAGCTCAGCTCCCAGATTTAGCGTAGCTTTACGGTAGAGTACTGGACTGCCATGCGAGAGACCTGAGCTCAATTCCCAAATGCTACAGGTATACTTTTTTACGTAGGTTTCTCTTTTTTTTAATTTCATGCGATAGTCGTCATATAAACCGGCGGTAGCGAACATCTACGACACCGGTATCGGCCCTTGTGATCTCATAAGAACTTACGCAGAAAAGTTCAGTGAATGCAACAACGACGTCCTTTTACCTATGCCAGTGGCGAATAAATATATTTCCTTTTCATGAAGATAGGTATTCAGACTTCGTTTGAACAGATATGAATGCGTAACAAAACACAGTGCAGTTTTGTATTAGCATGTACACTACAAACTAAGGAGCACTCGGCAGCTGGTTAAACTGCAAAAACGCCTTTACCATTTTAAGTTCAGTATCAGTTTTATTTCTTTAAGGGCCCCCAATCAGGGGGTGTTACATAAGGGGCGGTACTACAAGAGAAAAAAATCTAACAGTGATGATTCAATCAATGTTGCAGATGATCAGTGATGCGTTCTTGAGAAGCAGATGATAGGGCAATGTTGACAATGTCATGAGGGTAGCCCGTTTCAGTCTGAAGCTGCTCTGGGAAATAATGAAACAGAAAACGTAGTGGTATGCGATGGTGGGCGGGAAACTTGAAGTGGATGACTGGTGAGATGGGAAATGCGTGATGCGGCTGTGATGTACGGTTATTGATTGAGGAACGAATAAAAGAACTTCTGATAAAGGGTGAGAAGGGCAATGCGACTACGATACGAAAGAAGTGATAGACCGGATGCAGCTTTCAAGGGTAAAATGCTGATGTCGTATGACTATCAAGAATAAATTACTCGAGTGGCCCTGTTTTGAACGGCTTCCAATGCAGTGATTAGATATGCTTGATGCGGGTTCCAGATCGCAGATGCATATTTTAGTTTTGGTCTTATTAGTGATTCATATACGAGTAATTTAACATGAGGTAGGGCGGGTTGAAGATGACGTTCTAGAAAACCAAGCGTTTTGTTCGATGCTAAAATTATGTTAGTACTATGAGCGCGCCATGATAAATTAAAATAAAAGGTGACACTCAGATATTTGTAGGTGTCTGCTAATTTTATGGACGAATTTGAAATGAAGTAGTGGAAGTGAGAGGGACAGTGACGACAAGAAAAGGACATGAATTTACATTTAGTAGGGTAGAAAGTCATTAGCCAAACGTTACACTAATTTAGTATATTGTTAAGGTCACTCTGAAAAATGGAATGGTCATGATGGTTAGTAATTGCATGGTAGATTACGCAATCTATTTATTTATTTATTTATTTATTTAAATATTTATTTTGTATCGAAGCCTCCGAACGCTGAAATGGGTCGAACTCTTGAGTACCTTCTAGTGCGGCTACCCAACAAGGACGCCGCTCGCGCTGAGAGCCCGTGCTTGGCTGTGACTGTCGCCATTGTATATTCTCGCTCGTTGCCGGCTAGTAAACGCCTTAACAATTTGGTAGAGAGTGCTGCGATCCCTGTCTATGCCTTTGGAGCTACGATCACGTACCCTGCCATTTACTATGTACAACGACGCTTCTCAGCAAACGCCTCCTCCACTGCCACCCCCTTATCCCGGTGTCCCCAGAATCCGCGATCCACCCATCTTCACTGGTGCTGATGGCACTCACGTGGAGGACTGGCTCGTCATTTACGAGCGCGTGAGCGTCCCCAACAAATGGGACGAGGACGGCAAGCTGACCAACTTGGTATTCTACCTTACGGGTGTTGCCAGTTTGTGGTATAACAACCACGCGTCCGATTTTGCCACCTGGTCCAATTTCAAGACCGCAATCATCAACGTCTTCGGCCACCCTGCTGTTCACAAGCTGCAAGCCGAGCAGCGCTTGCGTGAACGTGCCCAGAAGGCTGGTGAGTCATTCACCAGCTATATTGAAGACGTCCTGGACCTATCCAACAAATCTAATCCCACCATGTCCGAGTCTGACAAGATCCGGAACATCATGAAAGGCATTGACGATGATGCCTTCACGATGCTGCTCGCCAAAAACCCCGGCACAGTGGCTGAGGTCATCACACTGTGCCAGAGCTACGAGGAGCTCCGCCAGCAGCGTTCGATGACCCGACGCTCCCACCACGAGCTGCAACGCTTGCTGGCTTGGAGGCCAGTTGTGACCAAGTGGCGTTGATGGCAGACCTAAAGTCCTTCATCCGGGAGGAAATCGCGCGTCAGTTCTCACTCCTGCCTTTTGCCCACCAACCAACTGTTCAACAATCGCCTACTACCCTTCTCCCTCCCATCCGTCGAGCGATTGAACAGGAAATAGCGGAGGTAATGTCTGCGTACCACCTTCCACAGCCTCCGGCTCCTGCGCCCCTGAGTTACGCGCAAGTTGTCGCCTGGCCGCCCCAAGTCGTTCCAGCAACCGCCCCTCTGACTTACGCCGAAGCTGCCGCTCGACCTCCGTCCTTTGCAGCGGGTGTGCCCGCTACGTATGTTGACGTAACCCCTCAGCCTCAGCTTCAGTTCACCATGCAGCCACCATTCCGTCCATCAGCCCTTGCGACATGGGTGAGACCTACCCCGGTGAACAGATGGCGCACACCCGACAACCGGCCCATCTGCTATGTCTGCGGTTACGCCGGTCACGTGGCCCGTTATTGCCATCGCGTACAGCCGGCTCCAATTTTTTCACCTGTTGCTGGCCAACTCAGCCGTCCTTTTCGCGAAGAACCGCCGTCTATGCCACCTCGATCTCGCCCAGGTCCATCTCGACGATCGCCATCTCCACGATGTCGTTCCCTGTCCCCCATGCGGCCAAGTGCGGCAGCTCATGAGCGGGAAAACTAGTCGTCGCAGTCCCCAAGGCAAGGACTGCGACGCTATCGCAATGTGAAAGCCCTCAGAGCAGCCCCTCGAATGTCATTGACGTGCTTGTGGACGGTGTTTGTGCATCGGCTCTTATTGACACTGAAGCTGCCGTTTCAGTTATGGACGAAAAACTCCGCCACTTACTTCGAAAAGTGACGACGCCACTTTCTGGGTTATCCCTCCGTACTGCAAGTTTGCACCGCATTCATCCTACAGCAGGGTGCACAGCTCGCGTTGTCATCCAGGACGTTCTGTATGTCGCCCAGTTCATCATTATTCAGACATGCTCTCATGACGTCATCTTGGGATGGGACTTTCTCTCCCGCCATGACGCCGTCATCCATTGTGCCGCCGCCGAAATTGAGCTCTCACCCTTCTCGCATTTGACGCCAAAAGACAGTCCCCCGACACTGAGCAAGATTCTAACGAAAGACGATACAACAGTGCCTCCAAACTCGACGACGGCTGTGTCTGTCTACTGCGCTGGTCTCTCCGACACCATTGGACTTAATTGGTTTGCCATCTGACCGCGCTTGCAGCAGGAAATGGTTGCTAGTACCTTTCGCGACCGTGCAGGTCAACCAGGGCAACACTGCTTTTTTTGCAACCAACCCATCCCTGAATGCTGTTACCTTTCTTCGAGGGGAATGTCTCGGCAGTGTGGAACCAGTCGACGACGCACAAGTCCTGGACGTACCCGATGACACGCGCGGTCCCAGGTCATGTACCATCAATGCTGTTTCCACTTCTGATTCGTCATCTGCTGATGTATTTCGCCCCTCCATCGCTGACAACCTTACGGCCGTACAGTTGCAAGAATATCGTTCTTCTTTCGATGTCGGGCGAAGTTCTCTCGCTCGCACGTCCGTTGTTACGCATCGCATCGACACTGGTGCCCATCCACCTTTACGGCAACGTCCATATCGCGTGTCGCCTGCTGAACGTCGAGTAATTAATGATCAGGTTGACGATATGCTTTGACGCGATGTTATTCGGCCCTCGGACAGTCCATGGGCGTCTCCTGTTGTTCTTGTTGCGAAGAAAGATGGTTCTGTGCGGTTCTGTGTGGACTACAGATGGCTAATAAGATCACTCGCAAGGATGTTTATCCACTGCCACGCATCGATGACGCGATTGACAGCCTTCATGGAGCCGATTTTTTTTCTTCTGTCGATCTGCGCTCGGGGTACTGGCAAGTACCCATGTCTGACGACGCTCGACCAAAGACCGCCTTCGTCACGCCAGACGGCTTGTACGAGTTCAATGTCATGCCGTTTGGTCTATGTAATGCACCTGCGACCTTTGAGCGCATGATGGACACCGTTCTGCGCAACTTGAAATGGTACACGTGCTTGTGTTACCTCGACGATGTCATTGTCTTTGCTCCGGATTTCTCCACGCATCTCCAACGTCTGAAAGAAGTTTTTGCACGTGTTAGCAATGCCGGCTTGCAACTAAATCTGAAAAAGTGCCGCTTTGCAGCACGGCAACTCACCATACTGGGGTACGTCGTGTCCAAAGACGGCATTCTTCCTGATCCTGCCAAGCTTCAGGCCGTGGCCGAACTCCCTAAACCTGCATCTGTCAAAGAACTGCGTAGTTTCGTGGGCCTGTGCTCATACTTCCGACGCTTCATACGAAATTTTGCCAGATCATATCACCGCTGACGAAGCTCCTTGGAAGTAACGGGCCCTTCAATTCATGGTCATCCGAGTGCGACGACGCGTTCGCGAAGCTCCGCCATTTGTTGACGTCGCCTCCCATTCTACGCCACTACGACCCTACAGCCCCAACGGAGGTGCACACGGACGCCAGCGGTGTAGGCCTCGGTGCTGTCCTGGCGCAGCGAAAACCCGGATTCCCTGAATATGTCGTAGCATATGCAAGCCGTACGCTCACGAGAGCCGCGAAAAACTACACCGTCACGGAGAAAGAGTGCCTGGCGATAGTCTGGGCTCTTACAAAGTTTCGACCTTATTTGTATGGTCGCCCATTCGATGTCGTCACCGACCACCATGCACTATGCTGGCTTTCATCATTGAAGGATCCCTCAGGCCGTCTCGCCCGTTGGGCTCTTCGCTTACAAGACTACGACATCCGCGTGCTGTACTGCAACGGACGCCAGCATGCTGACGCCGACGCCCTCTCGCGCTCCCCTCTGCCTGAAGGTGATGGGCTCTGCTCAGTATCCTCGGCTGCTGTTTCTGCCATTCATGTTGACATCATCGCTACCGAACAGCGAAAGGATAATTGGATTGGCCCGCTCATCGACATGCTCTCTGATCCATCCGCAACGTCATCCACGCGTGCCTTGCGTCGTCAAGCTCGCCATTTCACCATTCGTGACGGCCTTCTACACCGACGAAATTACGATGCCGACGGCCGGCAGTGGTTACTCGTGATACCCGCAGTCTGCGGTCAGAGATATGTGAATCCTTCCATTCTCATCCGCAATGCGCGCACTCTGGGGTATTCAAGACCTACCATCGCATTCGACAACGCTACTTCAGGTGCGGGATGCACCGCTATGTGCAGCAGTTCGTTCGCTCTTGCCTCACTTGCCAACGCCGTAAACCATCATCCCACATGTTGCACGCCGGTCTGCAACCGTTACCTTGCCCTGACCGTCCTTTTGGGCGCGTAGGTATCGATTTGTATGGACCACTTCCTCTGACGTCGGATGGTAACCGCTGGGCCATCGTTGCCATTGATCATTTAACGCGATACGCCGAAACCGCCGCTCTCCCTGCGGCTACTGCGCGCGATGTTGCATCCTTCCTGCTGCATCAATTTATACTGCGCCACAGACCACCCCAAGAGCTTCTCAGCGATCGAGGCCGTGTCTTCTTGTCGGAAGTCGTCGAAGCCATTCTGACGGAGTGCCATTCTGTCCACCGCAAAACTACTGCTTACCACTCACAGACGAATGGCCTCACCGAACGCTTTAACCGCACCCTCGGCGACATGCTTTCTATGTACGTCGCTGCCAACCACACTAATTGGGATAATATACTGCCCTGCGTCACCTACGCCTACAACACCGCCCCTCAGAGCACGACTGGTTTTTCACCTTTCTACTTGCTGTACGGAAGGCACCCGTCGCACACCATGGACACGATACTCCCGTACACGCCGGATCCATCTGAGTGTACACCTATTTCCGAGACAGCCAGGCTTGCTGAAGAGTGTCGCGAGCTTGCCAAGACTTTTACGACGCAAGAGCAAGAGCGGCAGAAGAGTATTCGTGATGGCTCCACTACTTCTGAGCCCACGTTCCTTCCTGGTGCGCTTGTATGGCTCTCGATCCCGACCTCTGCAGCTGGCCTCTCTTCCAAGCTACGTCCCAAATACGAAGGCCCCTACCGTGTCATCGAGCGCACCTCACCCGTCAACTATCTGATCGAACCCGTTGAACAATCTTCGGACATGCGCCGCCGTGGGCGAGACATCGTCAACGTGGAGCGCCTGAAGGCTTATTATAACCCGCTAATAGTAACGAGCTGTTAGGTCGCCAGGCGGCTCCCTCTTCGACCCCGGGGTAATAGTAGCGAAGCCTACGAACGCTGAAATGGGTCGAACTCTTAAGTACCTTCTAGTGGGGCTACCCAACAAGGACGCCGCTCGCGCTGAGAGCCCGTGCTTGGCTGTGACTGTCGCCATTGTATATTCTCGCTCGTTGCCAGCTAGTAAACGCCTTAACAATTTATTTATTTATATATTTATTTATTTCATTATTTATTTATTTATTTATTGTACCCTCAGGGCTTTACAGCATTGCAGAGGGGAGCGGGCACTGACGAACAATGTTAAAGGAAAGAATACATAGGCAAAACACTAGAACATTATTAAACACTGGAAAGCAACTATTATCAACTGCAACTATGTTATACAGCCAGTAGATTATACAAGAAAACTAACAACAAAATCAAACGTTTACATTGCAGTTCCAGGCGGCGGTACCATCACTGATTAATGTTGAATTCCAATGGCAGACCCAGACCAGTTTTCCTGCTCTGAGCGGAGCACTCACATTCTAATGGCGATTTGGGGACGTGAATTGTGTGTTCCAATGGCAGATTGAGAGCAACCGAAGATCACAGATTGCTCCGTGAAGCAAGAATTCTTGCTCCGCCGTACTCGGCGGATTTGACCGGAAGTTCAAGTGACGCATTTTGTGCGCCCACTTTCAATCGTCAGCGAACATGCGAATGTTACAGGAAGCATGCACTGGTAAGTCATTGTTATCTACCAGGAATAGGAGAGGACCAAAAACGAGCCCCTGTAGGACTCCTGATGTTACTGGGAGGGGCTTAGACAGAAGTCCGTTAACACAGACGGATTGAGAGCGGCTAGTTAAAAACTCTTCAAGCCAGTTGAGAACGTTAGGATGTAAGTTAAGCTTTGAAAGTTCGATTAACAAATGCTAGTGAGGAACTTTGTCAAAAGCTTTTTTTGCGAAGTGAGTGAGTGAGTAAAAACTTTATTGAAGATGTCCAGCGTTATTGAGCGGAATGGGGCTACAAGCACCCCTGCCTAGGTGACGGCCTCGAGTCCTTGGACCCGGGCGGCATCCTGGGCTTGCCGGACGGCCCACAGTTGATCGGATGGTCATGGCTGAGCAGAGCCGCCTCCCATCACGCCTCGCGGTTCGAGACTGCCATGTCTACCGGGTTCGTAGGGGACTGCTGCGCGTTACCGGTACACTTCCACAGCATGTGCTGCAGCGTCGCTCTGGCTCCGCACGCCTTACACGCGTCGGACGTATAAATGCCTGGGTAGCAGAGGCGAAGGATCACCGGATTCGGGTACGTGTGTGTCTGTAGTTGTCTCCAGGCAACCTGCTGTTTCTTGTTTAGTTTGGCGAAATCAATAAAAATTGAGTCGATTTGGATGTTTAAGTTGAGAGTAGCCGGAAGGCAGAATTGCTCAAAGTTTGTGTCGCAGAAGAGGTCTTTGCAAAATTCGTGCTGTGAAGGATGGAAAAATGCGTTAGAGTCCAATAAGTTGACGATTTGTGAGTAGAGGACGTGTTTCATCATTTTACAAGGTACGCTAGATAATCAAATGGGGCGGTAGTTTAAGGGTGAGTTAGTTTCTGTTACCTGATCTGTAGACTGAAACGGCCTTGCCTGTTTTGCGATCAGCGGACATGTTCCCTGAAGTGAGCGACTGTGAAAAGATGAGACACAAGTATGCTGGACAAGTCGATTGCACACTTTTTAGGAGTTTCTGGTTGATATAACCATACCAGCTGATGAAGAGAGCTTCATTTTGTTAATAATTGATGAAATGCCTTCTTCGTAGAAGGTGACAGCTGGCATGGAAGTTTCTAAATTGAAAGATGGTGACTGTGAGGGCGTGTCGAGTTCAGTAGTACATAAAGATGAAAATGATCTGTTATACATTTCTGCATGTTCAGTAAGTGTCTCGTGCAAATAGTTTGTTAGTCTGATATCGGAAGGATTTGTGGGTTTTAAAACTTGCCAGAATGAGTTGGCGTTCCTGAGTAGCAGGTTTGGTATGTTAATATGGAAAAACAAATGCTCGGCTTTACGAATGGACAGTAAGTATGATTTTTCAGCGGCAATGTATTTTTCTCTTGTATCAGGCTTTTCAGTGCGTTTTGCAGTGCGCAAAAGTCACTTCTTTTTGTTTTCAATTTTTTTTAACTGCCGTGAAAACTGTCGTATTGATGTTAGTGCGAAAGGTGATCTTCGAGATGAAGATATCGGAGAGGAGATTTACTTTGTTTTCGAAGATCAGTTGTCATGAGCGGAGCGTGTGTGAAATGTAGATTCATACTGATTGAAAAAAATTGCTGAGATCGTCAGATATTGCGCCATAGTTGCCCTTATCATAAATAAAATTCGTTTTATCAGTCATCTGTTCTTGGGTCGAGTTGAATGAAAATTGAGGGTGAATGATTTTGTGATCGCTTATTTCAGGAAGATAGTAAATAGATGACAGAATTTCGGGGCTATCGGTTAATATCAGGTCGAGAATATATAATGATCCTCGTGAAACACGTATTTGTGGTTAAAGTTAAGGCCAATGAGGTTGAAGTTAAGGCACACATCGAGGAAGTTTCATCATGTCATGCCTCTGCACCATATGATAACGCAGAATTAGTTACGTTTTGCCAGTCAATGTCTGGGTAGTTAGAGTCACGCACAAGAATTTCGGCATTTAGATAAGTGGAAGACTGTTTTGAATGGTATCGTCACTCGTAGGTGGCAGCACCATGAAGTCTTAGCATAAGTTTTAGTGAAGTACGACACACTCGTTTTTCTTTTTTTTTGTCATAGCATCGCAGTGTCAGCGCCGCGCAATAAACACTGCGGTCTTCATAATTACGTATTTATGAATTTAGCCTTTCTATTGAAACGGGTGACAGAAAAGCAGAAAAAACACACGAACAGACAGACCGAGATATCGGCGTCGAAATATATCACAAGAAAGTTATGATATATCACAATCTTTATCACAATATATCACAATCTTTAAAGTTATGAAATCATCAGCCCCGCCATGTAACCAGCGAAGGTGAAACTCGAGGCGGCGGTACCATCACTGAGTTATGTTGAATTCCAATAGCAGACCCAGATCAAGCTTTTCAGCTCTGAGCGGAGCACTCACATTCTAATGGCGGTTTTGGGACATAATTTGTGTGTTCTAATGACAGATTGAGAGTAACCACAGATCACGGATCGCTCCGGGAAGCAAGAATTCTCGCTCCGCTGAAATCGGCGGATTTGACCAGAAGTTCAAGTGACGTATTCTGTGCGCCCGCCTTTCATCCAATCACCAATGGACGTCCGGAAAAGGCTTTGACTCCCTGGCACTTTCTCGTTCTCCCTCGCTATATTTCCGCTCAACAACAGCTCCTGTCGAGACTTGCGGTTTCGAATCGCAGATTTGGCTAGAGCAATCCCGATCGAATCTCCGCGCTCCATTCGCAATCCGCCACAGCGCTCGCGATCTGCCATTAGAATTCAACATCAATCACAATGATTGACTAATGCCCTCATCAAATTTTACTTGCCTTTTTTTCGAGTAATCATAGTTGCTGTCCGACCACCCATGCGTTCCTTCCTTTTTTTTTGTGTGGGCACGTGGTGTGTAGCCAAGCAAGTTTGCTCTTCATTCCTATGGAACACATAGAATGAACGAATCATCGTTTTGCCAGGCCACAAACAGCCTCACTGCAGAAATCAACAAAACCTGAAAGGTCAGCTTCATGAACTTTGATGAACTTTAATCTTAAATGACGTTCATTGCCATCATTCATTTAAAAATAACAACACGATCGTTCTACTAACCCCAACAAACTATCAAGCAGCAGACCTGATACCGTGTACACTGTCCGGTAAGATTGCAATGTGCTACAAAGACATCTTACTTACTATTATACTCGAAAACAGCTCATCTACTTGGCAGTGGATTGAACGCTACAGAGGCGGGGCTTCTGCATATTTGAGCTGCTCTGAAAAGGAAGCAGTAGCACGAATGTGCAGACGCCCCCCCCCCCCTTCCAACAGGGAAACTCTCTTAGCTTCCATAGGAAAAACACTCATTCGGGAGTTTCTCTTCTGGAAGGTAAACCTTGAGCAAGCAAAACACGCTAAGGCTATGAGCAAGCAATTAGGTTAAAGCTATGAGCAAGTAAAAAGGAATTTAGGATGCAGACACATTCATGGACCAAGTCGAGGTACAAAAAAAACGTCTCAAAACCCATACGGGTTGCTTGTTCACAGAGACCCGTATAGGTTCCGAAACGTCTCTGTTTTTTTTTCCTTGACTTGGTTAGTGACCACATCTACATCCTCATTATAATACCTGAACAGGTGAACTTTCGCTGAACTCTTCACTATACAAAAACTTCCTTTTGAGAGTTTTCCTCTTGCTTGTTCATAGCTTTACCGCGTTCACAAGAACATATATATATATAAATGCCAATGAGAGACAGAGTTTTCAAATGCTCAGTAAGCATTGTAGTTTCACAGTGTGAGACGAAATTTAGACGGCGAGCTTGTGGCTGCACAAAGACCCCCACACATGTCAGGTACGCCAATAGTCACTTTGAAAATGAAGTGTGTCGAAAAGTTCGTGCTGTCTAAGAAATTGAAACACAAGTAAGGTGTTTTTGTGAAGCACACAAGAACACCTTACTTATATTATTGTTTTACCAACCACTTGCTGTCACCGTTTATGGGTCAAACAAATAAAGTATTTATTTCAGCAATGCAAGTGACAAAAAATATCAGTCGTATTAGGTACTATTTCTTGGCGCGCAAGCAGTCATGCATTTCAGTTTTGTACTTTAGAAATCACTGCCAAGAAACAACGTCCCTTAGTTCATACGATCATTGAAGATCCACTGCGTACCGCTAGAACATGCCTATATTCATTTTTCTTATGCCTAACCTAACAAATAGACTCTCCTCTCTATATACCGCGAGCCAAACGTTTCTACCTATGCTGTTTCTACGCCACGTAGAAGACTTAGCTAAAGTTTTCTGGTTTCTCAGTGAACTATTTTTAATGCTTGAAATATTCCTAAATATAAGCATAACCAGTAACACGCGTTTCCATACAGCAGGAGCAGTATTTGCTTACCATTGCATTGGCGACGAAAAATAGATGCTTGCCCGAGAATCGTTCTAATCCAGTAAGTCGCAGATCGCGAGATTTGGACGTCTTCAAGAGGTAGTCATACGCCTACATGAAAGAGAGAAGTTGAAAACATCATTAGCTGTACCAAAAAAATTAATTTTTTTCGCGGTCCTCTATTGACGCAACGTTGCGTTAACAATCCCATAAGCCTCAGCAAAAGCCCACAATGTCCCCCTGTCATTCGGCTACAAGGAGTTGAAGTCGAAAGCATTGTTATTTTTGTTCACATTCAATTTTGGGTGCTCTGGTGCCAGCCTCGCTCCGTACAGGATGATGATCGTAGTTGTCAAACTCACTCAGGAGCTGACTAACTTAGACTTACTCAGACTTAGATTCAGTCCGAGTGAGTCCAGCACAGTAATTTATTAGTCATATATTAGGTCGGTTTCTACAGCGAAAGCTGTATATGGTGAGGCGAAACGTAAAACCATTCGCCACCAATTTCGACGATGATCTCCATAGGCTGCGTCGTCAGGTATACGTCGTTCTCTATGCCCCACCCAAGCGCACGCGCCATTTGCAGCGCCGTTAGTGGCGCCATCTTCTGTGTCGTACCCAAACCCGCCCGCCGCAGTTTCAACTAGCAACAATCACATGGAGAGCGCTCAGTACGTACGAACGCTCGAACACCAGACAAGTTTTCAAGAACAGCACGAACAGCTTATCCCTGTGCGAATTCATGTCCGTCGGACCGGCGCAGAAGTCTGGGGAAACCAGAACAGGCCCAGGTGGCGAGGCGCAAGCAGCACCTGAGCACCAAAGATCCGACAGTCGCTCGAGGCAAAAGCGAACAACAGCGAGCCGAGGAAACGGCGTTACAGGCAGAGCAGAGTCAACGTGGTAATGGCGGGAAAGCGTTCGCCAGGCCAACGCTCACTTTGGCGGGAGTTTTTTGAGCGACACTTTGGCTTCGGCTGAGACGTCTGTGACCGTCTGTGGCCGCACGTTTCAGCTTCGCTGGTTGACCATCTGTACGGAGTGCTTGGGCGATTTTCTTCTCCAACTAGCGTGTTTTTATACGAAGTATTCGCGTGGGATTTCTTTGCAACATCGTTCTACGAATAGGTGGAGGAAGATTTCGCCCCCTTCAAGACCTGTAAAAAGCTTACAGCTCCCTTATTCATTCGCCTAAAATGACTCGAAATGGAAGGTCGTCATCTCAGTTGATTTATTTAGCCCTCCACGGCCCCCCACCGGAAGCTTTCTTGACGTAATGTCGTTTTCCGCTTCCCAGGAGAAGGCATAGAGTGGTTTCTGCTTCTTATCTTTATCTTCTCAGTCGGTGTACTGATCGACCCATGTCCCCTTTCGAAGGCTTGCGGCCGCTAACATAGTTATTTTTACCTCCAGGATTCAAGGTATTGCAAGATTTCGGCACCTCTCATTGTTTAGCGCCACCTCCGTGACCGGGCCATGTTATACTAAAGGTCGATTTCATGCGATCTCAGTTCGCAAGGAAGCAGAGCACTATCAAC